>CM062819.1:1742322708-1742922708 GCA_031772625.1 Pinus tabuliformis | reverse complement strand
AGGCTTCCAAAGAGTTCATTATCACAGTCAATTCTGGCGCTGGAGCGTTTGATGTTGACAATGGTCTTGGTGGTGACGATGGTGATGGTGGTGGCGATGGGGACAATGATGGCGACGGTGGCGGCATTAATGGTGGTGATGCTGCCCGATCACGTCGTCGTCGCTCATACGTCCTTACCATTGTAATGGTTCCTGAACACATAATAAAATTTTATCAAAATTTTGAGGTAGACAACCGAATTTAACGCATAATTTTCTTTTGCGACTTCACATTCATAAACGGGTATAGTTTTGCTATTTTTACCCGCTAGGCGGATCTTACTGGTACCGAGGTCAAGGAGGGTGGTCTCGCGACCTCCTTGTCCTAATGCAGGGTATTCTATCCTAGTATGAATAATGCAGAAGTGTATGGTTATTAGCTCCTAAGATCAAACATCTAAATAATATCCACAAAATGAAAATGTTAAAATGTCTCGTTACAATATACCTCGGTAACATACCCGTCATACCTCAATCTAGCTATTTCCTTTAAAGAAGGGCATACATACTTATATTTTGAATATATTACTTAGATATGGATTAAACCTATAATAAAATGGAGGGTTGTTCTGGTTCCAAATCAGTTTGTCCTTTAGCCGGAAAATTTACCATAGACATGTCATGATTACAATCTAGAAGAAATACAGTTCAGCAGATAATGTAGCATAAAGGCAATATAAGGTATGTAATTTTAACAGTTCACCATGGCACATGACAGAGGGGTAATTGGCATTTGCATTCAGTAAACTTGAATGCATTTGGGGCAGTGTAAAGATTATAAGAGGTTAGTTTAATAGTATGTAAATAAAATGATCTATACTATCCTTTCCTACATTAGTGCACCATCTCATTTCTAGATGTTTAAGAGCCACCTACAGGCATTATGTAACGGGACTACCAAAATCAAAACTTTGTAAGATCATGGCAATGTTAGAGTTGCTTTAGAGATGACCTAGCAATGCATTATATTGAAACTACTCTGTAGCTAAACACAAATCGTTGTATGTAACTACGTTTATGTATATCTAATTTTTGTTTATAAGCTCACAAGATTGTACTAGAAGATCATAAAGTTATGTTTTTGGAAAAATACTAGTTTACTGAGTTTAATACTGGTGTTTGCAAAAATTCAAGATGCTGGAGCAATTAATCTATGAAAATGGTTGACCTCTTTCCAAATATTTGTATTATTTTTAAACTAATAACGCTGCCTTTTCTCGATTCCTTATTAAAGGAATTGATGCAATAGCAAGGTTTCAATGACTTCATTGTGGTGACACAAGTGCCTATGGTATAAATTACCATTTGTTTTCATATTTATTGCAACAGGCAAAATGGAGATGAGATTAAGGAGTGTAGAGAACCTATGGTTCAGAGACCTGGAGATACTCAAATGGGTCCCGCACATGCCATCTTTGATTTAATGATTTCTATCATGGTTGCTGTTATGCACTCTGTACAACATGCAAAATTATGACAGCAACAGCAACAACCTATAATTCATGGTGACCAATAAATAACCAAGGTTTTTGAATAAAATAATTGAAAGGGTTGCAGCAACTTTCTAATGGTTGAAAATACATAACACAGCTGTCAATGGTAGCTGTCAGCATCTAAGATGGTTTCCAAGACTCCTTCAACTTATCAAAGTATGCTTAAATTCAAGAGATGTTTCAACGAATACTTAGTTTCAAGGTAATAAAGCTTACAGGTGCACTTACAATAGAGCCACAAACTGATTTACTAATAACATTCCTATGATCAGCTAAAGATCAAATATAATAATTGTATAACGTCTGTAAATGGTTGGATGGCACAGCTGAAGTGTGGTTCGCTTTTCGGTTTGGTCTTACGTGTCTGTTTATTGTTTGACCCTCACATGCTGGCCCTTGTATATAATTCTTTCACTACAGCTTTATTTCAGTTTATAAAGTCGCTCCTTCATCTAAACTGTCTCCTTGATCTGCTTGTCATACAATCATAGGAATGCACTCAAATACAAGTACATTGTCAGCAATGTCAAAATCACACGTAGCAGACCTAAACTAATTTGTGTACAATCCAAATTGACCTTGTTTTCAGATAAATGTCTACACAATTGGGTTGATGAAAAATGGAAACGACAAAAGCCCTTCTTGTGCTCATTATTAAATTAATCTGACAGGTACTCTAAATAGAAGAAAAAAAAAAACACTCCAGAATCTAAGATGAATTTGAAATACTGCATTATTTAATATAGTAATATAACATAAGCATGGGTTTAACAAGCCTAGCAAAATGACTATATAAATAATCAAAGCACACCTTTCAAACGAAGCAATAGATAACAGACGACATTGCAACCTCATTTAGTGCCATGCAAATCTTAATTAACCGCCCCACCTGTTCTGGTGCATTTCTCCTGTGCCCAACTATGTCTTCTGTATGTGTAAAAATCTGTTTGCCAAACAGCTAACAGAACCTTGAGATTGTACCTTCATCACTGTTCTTCATACTTCTTGATATTCAAGAGAGCAGTCTGTTCTTTGAGACCTCAAGCGTCTTGGTTTCTACTTAGTTGTGGATTATTTGAACAAGAAGTGCAGAACCACCCTTGAGTGCAACTATAGACAGAGTAGACCCTTTTATTTGAAACCGGTCCCCGAGCAAGATATGGTCTCTTATTACGTAGATGATGAAATCCATATGCAACTTGAGCATCCATGCCTATGCTGAAGTAGTTATAAAATACACCATCAAAAGAAGAAACATTGCCACGTGATTTGTGGTCTAATTCCCCATCTTGAGTTAATAATGATTGCTTTTGGGGTTTCAACGCATGAGGAAAAGCTACATTTTGTCCATCTGTCAAGTGGACATACTCGACTATTGACAGCCTTGAGCAAATATTTCTTAACTTCTGATCCCCATGCAAAAGAGAATGTTCCACCCCAGCCAAAAGATCTGGCCAAATCATTGCTTGTGCCAAGAGGAATAATTCCCACAGGTGGTATTTGTTTACACTTTTCCAATGGAAGACCAGATATACTTCCTAGCACCCATCCAACAGTACCATCACCTCCTGCTACCAAAACACGTATTCTATCACGAGTTTCCTGTGCACAAAGGTCACCATTGCTTGCCAGTTCTTCCAAGCAATGTAGACCATACTGAAAAAATTCTTCAGGTTTAACAACTGAAAGGTCAAAGACCTGTTCTTGGCTTATCAACTTCTGAAGCTGATTCTTAAGTTTAGGTCCCAGTTTAGCGCCAGCGCCACTCTTAGTGTTAATAAAGACCACAAGAGGAGCCTCCGGTGACTTTTCTTGTCCATTGCATTTGTGACGCCTTTCATCATACACAAATACTTTTGAGCGAACGGCCTCGGCTATGGCAATTCTCAGATAATTAGGAATCACAGTATGCCTGCGTAATTCTTGTGTGTTTATGTTCCATGCCAGCAAACAAAGACCTCTCGGAGGCTCCATTATAGGGAATTTGATGGCCGTGTTGTCGAGCTCGGCATTTTGCTTTCTGTTAACATCCGCAGTAGTAGAAGCTCCGGCATGTGATTCCATCATGGCACTAACAACCCTAGACGGGAGGTCGTCGAACAAGGCTCAATTTTATGGGATCGACGTAAGGTTGGTGGCAGGATAAATGGGGTCTTACGGGGGAACGCAATGTGAAAAATCCTCGGCATGGATTGCCGGTGTTGTTGGGAGTCTGCCATGACCATAGGTACGCAGTTACTGCAAATGCTTTCACCAACCTCTACGAATGGAATAAAATTTGGTATGATCTTCTGTTATCATCGGAAGGCGGTGTAAGGCGGGGACTGTTTAAAGAAATTCAAAAAGGCTGTCCACGCCGTTTGCCTGGGGCATTTTTTTTTGTATTCTCCTCTCGTAAAAGGATGTGTGGTGACCTAAGTTGCTGATAAAAACGAATTCGCCAAATGTTCAAGAAAATATACTATGAGTAAACCTGAGGGAAAGGACCGTGGATTTCGCGCACAGGTGCCCGACCCTAAGTCATGGACGGAACCCTATCGCGCTGAGGGTTTCACCTTGCCTTGCAACGAAGAAACATCAGATGCACACGCGTATGCTCGGCGCAAATAACCAGTTTCAATCGATGCAAAGCATCCAAAGGGAAATCTCTTTAGCAGCAGAGACCACAATCCCTCACGGAGTCGCAGAATCGGAAAAGAAATCTCACCGCAACGTACTTATAGACTTAACCAGAAATTTGAAATTCTAGCCGTCAGACAGACGCTCAGACAGCCGTTTATACGCTCAGACAGAGGTTTATACGAAATTCTAGCTGTGTAGGGCCTGTGAGGTCCCGAAGGGTTTGAACGCAGGCTCTGATACCATGTGTAAAGACCATAACTGAAACCATGTGTAAAGACCATAACTGAAATAAGGTGATAAGCAGAACAGAAATACAGTAACTGTAAGGAGTTTCGAACACCTACCTGAACTGCTGCCTGCTTCGTTGTAGTTGATGACGCCGCGGTTATTCTGATCCAATTACCGGGAAACCAATTCCTCCCAGCCAATCCAGTAAGCTTCTCACCGAAGCTCACTGCCCCCGTGCCCAGAACCTCAGATCAATGTAAAGCTCCCTCTGGTTTGAACTCCTGATTTCCTGGTTCTCCTACTCTCCACTCTCCGTTTTTCTCCCCCCTTCTCAGCCCTATCTCGGTGATTTTATAGTCAGGGCTAAGCGGTGGCCGCCCTGTACACCAACGACTCCACCGCTTACTCTCGCGGTGACAACTTCCTCCAGCTGTGAGTCATCCTCCCGTACAGACGTTTCTGCTTTGCTCAAGGTTTTTCTTTTTATGCGATGGTTTATATATATAAGATTGAAGGTATTATAATGTTTGATCATCATATATATATTAACACTATTATGTTATATGACATACTTTATATTACTTGATTATATTGATATGTACCTTATATATATATATACTTTGTTTTATTTATATATATATATATTTTTCTAATATATAAAGTTTATTTATGTTTGTTTTAATATAACTTTAAAACTTTAGATTAATTAATTAATTATTGATACAATACTAAATCTTTATTCTATTTTATAATTATCATTTTTATTGCTTTATTATTATATTTTAGTATTATTATTTTTTATACAGGGGCACATAATATGTGCAATTAAAGATGGGTCGTTACAGGACCTCCAAAAAAATAGAATTTTCGTTACTTGTGCAAAATAATTATTTGCTTGGCCCAAGAATTTGATTTGCTAGAGAAAATAATCTTCTAGGTCCAACGAATTTCTGGATTGGGTCTTTCTGCCTAGGAAATGAGGCATTTAATTTTTTACTTGAATTATTTTCCTTTAAAAATAGCCTCAAATATTTTTTGATGAATTTTCCACTTTCAGGGTAATTAATTTTCCATTAACTTTATTTTTTGGATAATTTCTGGTTAATTTTGATTTTATTTTTTTCCAGAAATTAAAATTAAAAAGACTCAAGAGGGGATTAATTATTTTTCCACCCTCTAAGTGTATCTAAAAATATTTTGGTAATGGTGTTCTAATTATGAGGAACCATTCACCAAAAATATTTCTAAACACACGTTTACATCAAAATATTACAAATTCAACCCTTAGAAGAAGAAAATACATATAGACACAAACTCTTAAGATGTCACCAAATTTTGCGACAAGATACATGATCTAGTATGAAAAATACATAGACTCGATTAACACTAGGAGTCACCTAAGACCTCGTCAATGAGCTCCACCCTAGATTTGGGGTATATCTGGGAGAAAAACTTTGCCAATTATCCGTGTTTATAAACATAGATAATTTGGTAAGGTTAAAAAACTCCCTAGAGTGAAACCCTTTGAGAAGAATCATAAGCTTACCTAGGTGTTGCTACATGGTTTTAATATTCATCTAGAATTATTTTTACAATAAACTTGCAGAATTTGGGATTACAATGATAATATTGACATAAAAAAAATTGTTCCACTGCTATATACTTTGCTTCTTGGATTGTTGACATGCACATGGTCAACAGGCTCGGAAGGGAATTCCTAGTTGTTTGGCATATATTGGTATGTAGGTTCGAGGCTAGTACAGTCATATATTGTAATGGAGAGGGCATAATTCTGCATATATTAAGTAATTTAATTTATAACCATGTTAGTTTGTTGTAAATGGCCTCATAGGTACCTAAGAAAAGGATAGAATCATGAAGAAAGGTATTAACCTTTTTTGGGAAGTGTTGGTTATGTATACTATTATAATTTTCATCAATCAATTGTTATTATTCAATGTATGAGCAAAAAATATGTTTTATATGTTGATATGGCTAATTATACTCTTGGGTAGTGAATTAATTTATTGTGAGAATTGTATATTCTATTGTTGAGTTTTTTTTACCTATCAATTCCATTTAAAAATGTTGACATCATCTTAATTGGATGGTTGGGTTCATTACAAAATGATATTAGAGTCCTAGTGGTTATAGCACTAGGGTCGTATGGGCTGGAAGTCAGCTATATATGAAGAAATTGCAGCTTGTGTGATAAGTGTTTGATGAAATTCTCCATGAGAATAATTATGGAAATAGTGTTGGAAGATTGCAAATCTTGAATTGAGTGTTGCAATTACCAAATTAGAAGACTATTAGAGTATTTCAATAGCCTCTAGAGGCATAAATGAAGAAAATGCTTGAATTTCAATGTTAGCTCTATGAAAATTTTGGGAAATGTAGTTTATATGCTAAGTGTTTAACAAAATTTCCATGAGGAGAAAGAACTATATAAAGCCATACCTTCCAACTTACAAGCTCAAATTGTGTATCAATGCAGTCATTGGAAGGATAATTTAAAGGGGAATAATTTTGATGGCTTAGATCTTGGGGAAGTGCTTCAAAATTATTAAGAAATTAAGAGAAGAGATGTGTAGACTTAATAGGAAAATTTGATCAAATGCATATGTTTTCTTGAATTTTAAAAAAATGTTACATACATAGAATTGAGGCATAACTAACAATTTTCTTGTATGCATATTTCTTGAAGAGTTAGTGCTCCAACATGGATATGTTTAGGTCAACATTGAAGAGTATCATTGAAGAGATAATATGGACGATGGCAAAGATATCTATAGTCACGAAGAAGAAGATAGAGACTTGAATATTAGTAGGAAATGAGGACACCAAATCCAATGGGCACAAAGACAGGGTTGGTCCATTAGAGTTGATAAAGCTGATAATAAGATGATTTTGATGACTCAAGAGAAACAAAATCAGTTGAACACTCAACTAATGCAAATCTTAAATCATTTGCAAAAGAAAATGAATAATGGGTAACCCTCAAGGTATGAGGAAGGAGGCAGAGTCTATTCAAGAAGATAAAACTATGGAAGATCCAAAACAATCAAGAAGTGCTACCAAAACTTGGAGACATCATCACACACCAACACATTTATCAAGGGAGTCGTGTGCATTCAGAGAGTCACAAAGCAGCTTAGTATTGTCTCTATACAAACATCAAAGGAAATAATATGTGAAAAATAAGTTGCAAAAACTTAGGAAGATCCAGTCACCCATATTTGATGGTGAAAAGAAGATAGGAGAGGATGTTGAAGCTTCATTGTTGAGAATAAGGAAGTACTTTCAGTTTCATAACTATTTATCCAATATAAAGCTAGAATTTCTATATATAACCTACAGGAGAAAGCTACTATTTGGTGGGACAATTGACACAAGGTAAGCATGTCGACAGGAGGAGAATTTCATAGAAATAGTTCAAAGAGTACTTCCAATATAAGTACATTTCTAAGCATTACTTTGGCAAGAATATGTGGGAATTTTTTGAACTCAAGCTGGGAAATATGGTTATGGAAGAATATGAAAAGAAGTTTTTGGAGTTGTTGAGGTCTGCTAGCTATATTAAGGATGAGAAGGAAAATATTCTTACACTCCTAAGTCAGTTGCCTACATTTTATAAATACAAAAATCAATTTAATGAACTCAAGAGTCTTGAAGAGACTAAGGAAGGCCAAATACTTGTCTGTTCAAAGCAAAGGAAGAGAATATTTTTAGAAGTCTTGGAGAGAAAAGAAAAGGAAGAAAAGTATGGAAGCCTTGTATGGTAAAGTAAATCTACCTAGAAAAAGAGAACACATATGAAGTGATGGTTGAACCATCTTTATGGTAAGTTGTATGTATTCTTGGAAGAGTTGCAAATTATACACCAACAACTTATGTGTAAAGAATATGAAGGAAACAATGAATCTTCACTCACCCAAAAGTTGTTAATGGAGGAATAAAGCATTCCATAATATGGAGTTGGAAATCCTTGTTGACATAATCCCCCCATTATCTATACATATTATCTTGATCATCTTTCCAGACTGCTTCTCTGCATGCAATTTGAAAATTTTCAGATGCTCAAACACTTAAGGTTTGAGTTTAAGAAAGTACACCTATGTGTATCTTGTGCTCTCATCTATGAATGTGAATCCATATCTAGCTTTGCTTATGGAAGGATCTAGAAATGGCCCCATAATATCATTGTGAACAAGCTCCAAGGGAGAGGAGGCCCTCCATGCATTCAAATTCCGAAAATTTTCTTGTTGATGCTTTCCAAAAGCACATCCTTCACAAACTCTATCAGAAATTTCTATGGTAGGCAAGCCTTTCATCATCCCCTGTTTGCTAAGTTGTTGCTTGTACCTACAATTTAAGTGTCCAATATTTTCATACCAAATTCTACTTACATCATTTGCATGTGTTAGTAATAAATTGGAATATGATTGAGGAACAAATTCAAAAAAAACTACAAATGAGACTAATGATTTACCTTACCAACTGCAATTTTGGAGTTATCTTGCATGTTATATATGCTCACTGAATCTAGGGTGAATTCAACTCTCTTCCAATATCCGTATATGTCATTTGATAAATGAAGAGAAGATTTACTTAAAGCTTTAGAATATGCAGAACATTATTGAAAATTCCATCTCCAAGATCTACCCTCCCTTGTCTAGATATCTCTAATGGAGAACCATCTCCCATGAGAATAGGAGGACTAGCATATGGTTTTAAAATTGAGGGAACATCTTTTGTGGCTGCCATGTGATGTGAAGCTCCAGAATCTATAATCCATGTATCAATATAAGAATAAATAGCAATTAATGCATGTGCATTCCCTCTTGTTTCATGTTCTTTTTCTCCTTGCTTCTTCTTGGTACTCTTTAGAATACAGTCACCAACATTGTTCTGTAGAAGAGTTTGCACCATGAGATCAATTTTCTTCTTCATGGATGATGATTTTGGATGTTAACCATGGTTACAACAGTTACATTTTGATTGCCTCTTCTTGCCCTTATTTTCCTTCAAGCTGGTAGACTCATCTATGTTGGTTGATGTAGTTTAGACATGCATTCTAGCCTCAGGTGGTGTCAGTGAGGCTAGGAACACAAGAGAATAAAATATCTCCAAGCCCAAGTTATTATTTTGAATGTAAATGTCTTAATTAAATTAATTAATCAGTTTTTAATTATTTTCCTAAGTTTTAACTTAGGGAAATAGATTAATTAATTAGTAATAATTGAGACATGGTCAATTTTCCTCTAGAGACTTCTAGTAAAGTTTCTAGGTGATCTTAGCCATCGATTAGATCACTTTAGATCTAGATCTTGGTCGTTGATTTCTCAACGAGAGATTATAAAGGAAATTGATGGGCAGTCTTGGAGATCAATTCATTGCAGTGAAGAGGGTGCAGTGATAGCATGGGGTTTGACACCAGCAAGGGTTTTAGCTGCAGTTGAAGCAATAAATATTTTCGGAGTTTCTTTCATCAATATTCTTCTAGTTTCTGAGATCCAGAGAAGGAATTCTGCCAATGTTATTTTGCAAACAAAGAGGTCGAGATTGTTAGGAGAGGTTGTATGAGATTGCCAGGAGAGGTTGTATGAGATTGCCAGGAGAGGTTGTACGAGTTTCCAGTTTAGCATATCGAAATTTCCAGTTGCAAAGTGAATTGAAGGAAATCAGTTTGATAGTAGAAAAGGTGGATTGCAGGAATTTGCAACAAATTTCAGGAATAGCAGTGCAAATTGCAAGAAAGGCCATGTTAGATTGCAGAAGGAGGCTGTGAGCCTTCTAGTGGTCAGATCGACCTGTGGAGGTGAAGTAATATTTTTTCCAGAGCTCTACCATGGTTTGGCAAGCAGTTGCAATATTTATCAATTGCAAAATTTACTAAAGATTAATAATAAAACCCTCAAATCTGAAGAACTAGTTTTCCCTTCAGGGTTTTTCCAAGGACGTTTTGTCCAAAAATATTGTTTCCATTGTGTGATTGGTTTTCTCAAGTTTTATACCAAAGTTTACGCAGTTTATTTAATTGGTGAAAATTGAAATTGTGTTTTATTTGTTATTTGCAATAAATAATTTGTTGGGACAAACAATATGTTTTAAAGATAGGAGGATAATAACCAGATTAACTGCAATAGAATTTTCACATGGTATCAGAGCAGATCTAAAGCATAGAGGTTTACTGGAGTAGATCAACATAAGGTTTTGGAAGAGGAAACCAAGGGTTTAATACCCAGATAAATTTCCAAAATTACTTGGAGTAATTTTGCTAGTGTTATTTTCTATAAGAAGGGAGGCGATGTTCAATAGTGTGAATTGCCATACCACATTTCTAGAGGTAGCGCGAACAGCCAGGACTGAGTTTCCAATTGCAAGTGTGAATTGCAGGAAATTTGTGTGATTAAGGGAAGTGTGAATTCCTGTAGGTGAATTATAGGAAAGGTGAATTGCAAGAAAGGGTGTGTTCCTATAATTACAGGAAATGTGAATTGTTGGGAGTGCGATTTTGCAGGATAGCCAAGCAAATTGTTGGAAAGGGTTGAGATCACTTGTAGAGGGATACTGTGAGGTTTTCCAGGTACTTGCTTAGTTGGTAGAAGAGATTATTTTTATTTTCTCTCGAGGGCTTTGGTAATGGATTCAACTGGATTAAGGGATCAAGAAGGTTAGATGGTGCATCAAACTTTGGTGTCCAGAAAATCCAATGCCTTCTTACTTTAGAAGAGCGTGGATTGAAGGAGTTTGTTATGGTACATATTGTTGTAGAAATAGATTCTATCATGTTGCATGAGTACCGAAAAAATGATGCCAAGGCCATGTGTATTATCCTAGATGGGGTGAATGACCACATAGTTCCACATTTAGCTGAAGAAGATATAGCCAAGAAGATGTGGGATGCCATCAAAAACTTTTATAGGATAAAAATATGAATCAGAAAATGATCCTAAAAGAGAAGCTCAGAAGCACTAGACAAAATAAGGGAGAAAATGTTTTCTAGTTATCTCACTCGCATTAGAATGGTCAGGGATGAGCTAGCAGTGATTGGAGAGAAGGTCGAGGATGAAGAGCTTATGACAACAACTTTGAATGGGTTTCAAAAGCAATGGGATGTTTTCGTACAAATGGTTAGTGGAAGATGCGATTTTCCTTGTTGGGAATGCTTGTGGAACGACTTCACATAGGAGTAGCTTCGACTAAACCTTGTAAAAGGAAACAATGGTAGTAGAATTAGTTCTAAGCTTAAGGGATATGATAGCGAGAATGTTGCTTTAGTGAACAAAGGAAAAGCAAAGAAGGGATCCAACAAAGGGTCCAACTCCAAGGAGGAAAAGGACATGTTGAAGATCAAGTGTTATGGCTATCACAAGTTTGGCCGTTACTACAACAATTTCCTGCATAAGAATAAAGGTGACAATAATGGCGAGAAGGAGGCAACAACAGTTGCAAATGAGATTTCTAGACGGATCATGGAGGATGAGTTTGCACTCATCGCTTTCAGTAGCAATCCGGGAGAGTTGTGGCATAGTGAAATGGGCCATGTGGTACTCAAGGAGACTTGTGTTCCAGATGTAAGCATGGAGCATGATGTTGTTGAATGTAGAACACCTTCCTCGCTAAGAGAGTATGTTGGTTGATGCAAATCGGATAGGTGTTCTAGCCTCAAGTGGTGTCAATGAAGCTAGGAACATAAGAGCCAAAAATATATCCAAGCCCAAGTTATTCTTTTGAATGTAAATTTCTTAATTAAATTAACTAATCAGATTTAATTACTTTCCTAAGTTTTAACTTAGGGAAATATATTAATTAATTAGTAATAATTGAGACATGGTCGATTTTTTTCTAGAGACTTCTAGTAAAGTTTCTAAGTGATCTTAGCCTTTGATTAGACCATTTCAGATCTAGATCTTCATCGTTGATTTCTCAATGAAAGATTATAAACGAAATCAATGGGCAGTATTGAAGATCAATTCATTGCAATGAATAGGGTGCAGTGATAGTGTGGGGTTTGACACCAGTGAGGGTTTCAATAACAGTTGAAGCAGTAGATATTTCAGAAGTTTCTTTCATCGGTATTCTTCCATTTTTTGAGATCAAGCGGAGGAAATCTCCCAAAGTTATTCTACATATAGAGGTCGAGATTTCTAGGAGAGGTCATACAAGATTTCCACGAGAGGCCATACGACTTGTCAGTGTAGCAGATTGAAATTTCTAGTTGCAGAGCGAATTGCAGGAAATCAGTTTTGTTGACCACTACATGTTAACAACACATAGCAGTACACCCCCTTTTTTCGCAAAAGGGATAACGCTTGATCAATGTGTTCGTGTCGTCCAACTATCATCATCAACCTGATCATCATGTTATATTGTAAACCCTTTTTGCATGTGTAAAATGTAAATAATCTCAGCAGATCCATGTCGTGTATGTAATTCCATAGGTAAACCTACTTTTCTGGTGATGATCTACATTCCGGAAGGTTTTTTGTCTCACTGATCCATTCTCGGATGGTTGGCAAAGTTTTCCTTCAACCTTACCCCAAAGTCGGAATGGATTTTGTCACTGAGATCTTAGGGGAGTCCTACTGTTCTAGATCGAGTCTATGTAAAAGTGATTTGGGAATAATCCTAACTATTTGCTTAGGTTATTTAATTACAAATTGCTTGGTCTGCTAGATTATATTTGTGTCGCAGAATTGGGTAGTCTGTGAGGGCCTTTTGCAAATGTGTTTTCCCCCTTGAGATGTAAAAAATGTAAAAATCATGATGTAAAGTGTCTTGAGAGTTGGAAAAATAGTTTATCCCCGCATAGGTTAATTAATTAAATTTTCTAGCTAAAATTAATTAAAATCCTAAACCAAAAATTTAATTAATTCTAGGTCCTAGTTAAATTTAAATTCTCCGAAGGCAAAATTCATCGGTCCTTAAAAATTAAATTTTAAGAGGTCTAGGGACTAAGGTAAATTAATTATTTTGCTAAATTTTAAGCCTTTGGTCCCTGGGGTTAAGTCAAAGTCAAAATTTTGAGGAAATTAATTCAAAAATTTAATTTTTGAATTAATTGAAATGCATTTAATTGAAAATTTTGAATTTTCTCAAGAATTTAAAATTTCGACAGATGAGATTAAAAGGAATTTTGATCCTCATCAACGGTTGAGATTTCTTTGATGAGGATCACTCAAACTAGCTTTTGGAGGATTTATCTTTAAATAGGAGGTCATTTGTCAGTCAATTCATCCGATCTTTGATCGTGTGCTAAGCGAAAAGCTCTCTTGTAATCTTTTTATGAGCAATAAAGAAATAATTTGGGTTTAATTTCTACTGGTGTTATTGTTTGTGGAAATATTGTAAGATGTGTCATTTTCATGCATAGATTTCATTTTAGCCATTGATGATAGCTTTCTGAAGAGTGATTTGAGTACAGGTATTTCGCTCAGTTGTTGGGGTTTGAATGATAATTTAAGTTTTGAATATAATATTTTGTATCTTTATTTATCTTATTTTTTTTATCGTTTTCTCGCTCCATGTTGATGGTTGAATTGGGTTTTGCAAGAAAGTCTTGATTTTTAGATCATAAGGCATTCGGGGAAGTTTTCAGTTTGACCAGCCAACTCCCGATCCGTGTTTTCTGAAGAGCCCAGCTTAAATTTGATCCCAAGCTTATCATAAGATATTTTTATGGGTGATGCATGAAGGGTTTTGAGCTCAGCAACTCCTTTAAACTTTAAAAAAATTAAATTTTTTATGTGCTAAAACGATAAATTTCGTTGTTGAGAGCCTCAGATTATCAAATCTGGGAGCAGAGTCGGACTCACACTCCCTAGATCTGATAGATCTATCATTCATGTACATAGATATGTAATTATTTTCAGTTTTCTGACTTGGGTTTTCTGGGTTTAGTTTTTTGGGTCATTGTACATATCGTTTGAGTGTTTTATTGTTGTCTTGAAGCTACAAATCTAAAGAAGAAAGCTCTGTAGATTCCAGATCTAGGCCCTGGATGGTAAGATCTTGATCTCTAGTGTCTGTCAAAATCATTTTCCAAGGACATTATTCAGACATTTTGCAGTCCAAGGGTTTAAATTTATTTATTTTTTATTTTCAGATCTGGAAATTTTGCAAAGGTTTCATTAACAAATCTGAAGCAAAAGATTTTAACATTTTAATCAGAGATTTTTGGAGTGTTCTCTTGGGTTCTTGGGCCACCATTTTGTCTGTTGCCTGGGGTTTCTTTTTGCATATTTTCTAGACATAAATTTTGAAATTTGTTTTTTAAGGAGAGGTCCACAGCCATTTTCGTTTCTTTTTAGGGCTCCAAGGTTGTCTTTCAAGACCTGTGGATTTCTCTGGCTCGCAGCCTGCTTCCTGCTCCACACTGCCATAACTGCAGTACAACCTCCCCCTATCGAACTACCATCTCATTCCGCATTTCTGGCACCCCTTTCCATAGCCCTTCATCTCTGCTCCTCCCTTGTCTTTCACTGCCTAACCCCTGCAGTGCAGCTCCCTCTCCACGTGAACTCCATCTCCATTCTCCCCTTCGATCCTCTTCCCTCCACACTTCCCATCCACAACTGAACCCGCAGTTTTCTATCTCCGCAGCCACGATCTTTCCCTCACCCTCCTTTCTGCTGCCTGTACTGTCCCTTTCCCTCACCCATCATTGCAGCTCCCTCCGTCCTCAGACCTCTGAACTCCTGTGTTATCCTTCATCGCAATCCCTTATTTCCTCTCACAGTCCTCTCATTGCTTTGATCCAACCCTTCACGTTCTCCTTCCACCATCCTCGAGCATCTCTCTGTTGACTTGCACAAGCACGAAACAAAAACATTCGAATTTTCTTTTCTTTATCTCATGTACTATATGGGTTAGTTTAGGTTGCTTCTTTTATTTGTGTATTCGATTAGGCCTAGGTCTTGTTTAATTTAGTTAGTCCATTTGTATTTGTATATTTGTAGGAGTTAGGGATTTTTTTTTTTTCATTTCATTTTTATTTTGTACTTTATGATTTTTTTATTTTTTATTTAAAATTCTAAAACTTAAGAATCTAAAATATTAAAAAATCTAAAATCTTTAAAAAACAATTAAAAAGTTTTTCTTTCTTTTCTTTGTGACATTTGATTTTAATTTTTTTTTTTTGTTACCTCTTTTTTTCTTTTTACCTAAATTCAAAAAATATAAAAATTTTGAAAAATATATGAATCCTAAAAATTAAAAAAATTTAAAACAATTTAAAAATCTAAACTCTTGGTGATGTGAGAAATAAGGAGTTAAAACAAATAAAGGGATTTGTGCTTAAAAATTCGATTTATTAACCCCTTGACTTGTTTTTATTCTTTATTTTTGCCTAAGGATAATTGAAAATTTAAACCTAAAGTTCCTTAGTATTATTTGGTGATTGAATGCATTATTTATATTTCTCTATGGTCAAGATGCTATAAACATTTTAAATCATATTGACTATTGGAGAAAGTTAATTGAATTTAGATCTGGGCAGTTAATGAAAATTATTTTAAATCTAGAATATCTTGCATATTGCATCTTTGGGCATTTATATTGATCATTCATGATTGTCACTATTCATCGCATATTGGAAAATTGTCCTGGATAACTTGTTTTCTTACTTTATGTGCGGTTAATTGAAAATAAAGGCACTGGTCTATAATTGTTTCTATTTCGTGGTCATGTCTTGGTTACATTAGCGTTTAATCTATTCATCTGAGTTAATCGAGATTCATTTAAATTCATCAAGTTGTCCAGCATTAAAATCTCCTAGAGCCTATGTTTCACAGGTTAACCCCATCCATTCACCTTAGGGACTACTCCCCTTGACTTGTCTAGGAGAGAGTCTAAATGGAGTGAGTAAGGATTAAGAGTGGCAGCCCTTACTCTGAGTGTTGTCGCGGTGCCTAGACACTTTGTGCGACAATAAGTTTGATAGCAGAAAATGCAGATTGTAGGAATAGTAGTGCCAATTGCAAGAAAGGTCGTGTCAAATTGCATAAGGAGGTCACGTGTCTTCTAGTGGTCAGAACAACCTGTGGAGCTAAAGTAATATTTTTGTTGGAGCTTTGCCATGGTTTAGAAAACAGTTGTAATATTTCTAAATTACAGAATTTGCTAAAGATAAATAATAAAACCCTCGGATCTAAAAAAAGTGGTTTTCCATTTGGGGTTTTTCTAGGGACTTTTTGTCCAAAAATATTGTGTCCATTGTGTGATTGGTTTTCTCAAGTTTTCTGTCAGAGTTTCCATAGCTTATTTAATTGGTGAAATTTGCAGTTATGTTTTATTCGTTATTTGCAGTAAATAATCTGCTAGGACAAATAATATGTTTTAAATGTAGGAGATGTTAGCACTCGAATTTGCCTCAGGCTGAGGAAGGCAGAATCCAAGGCAACATCAAACCACTTAGCCTCGTAGCTAGCCCTACGAGAACAAGAGAGGGCTATCTCCGAGTCTATCTCGGCAAAAGGTTTTCAAAGGCTGAGATGACCAATAAAGAACATTGATTTTAGGCTAGTAAACTGATAGGGAAAGTTTGATTTCAAATTTTTAGGGTTTTGTTGGAAACCTGAGCACAACAATTTTGGGTGCGGGGATGAGACAGAGTTTTTGCAGAGGTCTTTTTGGGGCAAGGTAGGAGATTGTCTTGATGCCTTTGAAGGAAGTGAATGGATAGGTATGACTGGTGAGGAGCTAAGGAGAGCAAGAAACCATCAGGAGTTCTCCTTAAACAGATGAAAACATAGATATTAAGCAAACTTAAAGGCAGAGCATAGAAACCATGAATTCTACCTTAACACTTCATTTACTTAATTTGCAGAAGAGAAGAGTAGGAAAATGATACACATAACAAACTTACAAGTACATGAGAGAAACACACCATCAACACAAATCACCACAAGAATCCCAAATAGTGCTGCAAAACCCTGGTCTTTCCTTTGCCAAAATTGCAGAGATACAAAGAGTAATACAGTCTAAGCTTATCCCTCAAGAGTCCAACCATGAAAATGACTAAGAAAGTACATAATATAGGCAAGCTAACACATTTCCTTGCCTCTAGGGATCGAGCTCATCATCCTAGGAGCTGTTTCAACCAATTCTAAACTAAGCACTACAATCTAGGCAATCAAAACAACTTGCTTCTATAAGTTAGGAAACCAATTCATTCATTAATTTTTTGCTATTTTACGAATGAATCTTCTAGAATAGGTAAAAAAGTGTCATGTCATCATGAAAATACATTAGTTACATCAAAGAGGGTGAAAAATCCCATGAAAAGTCAAAACTAGTCAAAAGCTGCGTTGTCCTGAGCTGTAAATGAAAAACTGGCAAATTTCCCTGATACGTAGTGCGTCATTTCTCAACGCGTAGCGCGCCTTTGAGCCCACCTTTGGGGCACTTCCTGGCATCCAAATGAGGCTCAAGTGGGCTTGTTGGAAAGTTCTAGATGTCTACTCTCCAGCCCAAGTGGAATTTCTCAATTTGGTGCCCATTTGCCCCTCCAAAAATGCAATCTCCCAAGACTGCTTCCTGTGTGTCCAAAAAGTGGCAGAAGGTCATTTTTTGCTTGTTTTTTGACCTTTTGGGGGCCCAAACCTCAATGAAATGTCTTGGCAGTGGCTAAGCAAGTGTAATTTGTCATGATAAATCCAAAAATGCAGAGTTTTTGTGAAATGGACCTCCCCATCTTCAGGGTAGCGCGCAGCGCGCTATGCGTTGAGGGCAAAAAGCTATTTTTAGCAAAAAAAAATCAAAATTGCTCCAAATTTTCTGAATTTTGAGCTGGGGGTGTATCATTGAGCACCATGCTCCTTCAAGGAGGCTTCAACCAAAATCTGAAGTGGATCGGGCCTTTTCCTCCGTTTTAGTTCCTTGGCCAATTGTCCTTTGAGTACCTTCATTTTCGCTTTGCACACATGCATGCGAGCCCAATAATGATTCTTCATGTGGCGGAGCATATATTTGTCCCTGTTTGCCTTGGCTAGCAACTTCTCTAAATGAGTGTTCACCCGAATGAGCATAGACCCTTGCTCAATAGGTGTCAAATCACCGGGTCTCTTGCGAGCCAAGTTCCGGTCTTCTCGGATCCTCCGCAACTCATCAAGAGTGTGTTCATCCTCTAACTGTTTGTTGCGCTACTCTAAGTAGTTGATTGTCCAATTTGCCATTTCCAACTTCTGCTGCAACAAGTGATTTTCAGCCTTTTGTTGCTGAATGATCTCCTTTAGCTCCGAGCTAGGAGAACTGATGTCAAAGTCAATAATGTCTATGTCCGGATCACCTGATGGTCCCTCATCAATCATGGGCTGCTTGCCTTTCTCCTGTACCTGTGCTGCTGTCGAAAGCGAGGCCCCTTCCACCTGATGTGGAGATAACACTCGCTGTGCTGACGAAGAAGGCGAGACTCCTTCCACCTGGTGTGGAGATAATACTCTCCGTGCAGATGTAAATAAGCCCCTGTGGCCTCTCTGATATGTAACACATGCTGGAGTGCTGACATGCTCGGGCTCTGGAATGTGAAACTGATGTGAAGGCCCTCCCTCATCATGGACAATCTCAGGGGGTGGCTGTGGCACCGTGAAGAAGTCGTGAGATATGAAATCCTCCCAAGCAATACCCTGCTGTGCCAACTGATGCATCACTATGATCTCGATTAATGCATAATGATATATACTCTTGTGTTGCTGTGCGGGGTTCTTCCTTTGCACTAAGGGCACCATCCTCTCTATATTTCGGCACATGAAAAATGGAATGTTCATCATTCGTACCCGGGTGAAATGCATCAACATACAGATATGGTACGAATATAAACGTGAAAATATACCCTCACAAGTGAAATAGCGCATAATGAGCCTCATCAAGGGTGCATACTCATCCCTTAGGAATCTGAAGGGAAAAACAGCAGTTAGGTGTCTCATACACCCGGGTTTGATATATGGTTGATAATGAGATCTGTCTAGCTGTTGGCGCTTGTTCCACTCCTCCCCAACATTTGGTATCCCGGTGGCTTGAGCAACAATTTCGGGTGATAGGGTGAAGTCCACTCCTGCAAGGTTCACATGACCATTGTGTAAATGTAGGACAAACAAGCGGACTAGTTCTCTGTGATGTTGAACTTGTGAGATCCGCTCACAATATCCAAAGCATGATTGATACTGAAAACATGTCATTGCAAGTGGACAAGCTTGCAAATGAGCCAAAGAAGTGGGCTCCTCCCTGACATGCCGACCACCTTTACCACCCTTGTGATGCCTCCTTGGCACTTCTACTTCCGGTGTTGAATCATTGTCATAACTCTGCTCATAATTTGATTCAGTTTCTGACATGGTTTTGAAGGCAAGATGGCTGAAATGTATTGCTGACTTTGCACCCAATTAACTGTTGTTTGACTTTTTCAAATGTTGTCACCAAGGGGACATAAATACAAGGGGATTGTTAGGGATAGGGGAACATGAGGGAATTAGGGACAATAAACAAAAATAAGGAATTTAGGGAAGGCAACATGGGAAATCATAATATTGTGGGACTTTAAGGTGAAGTAGGGTTTGGGAATTTAGTAGGTTTTAGGGATTTTAGAGAGCAATATTATAAAATTTTATGGGAAAATTTGAAGGAGAATGTTGATGAAGATGAGGGAAAAGAGGGATAAAAAATGGGCAACCTTGGACAGCAAAATATTTTGAAACCCTAGCACCATTAAGTCTTTAAATCTTCCACAGCAATGTAGGGTTTTAACTTCTCATTTTCATGGCATTTTAACATATTAATTTCTCATTTATCTTGCAAAACCAAAACTAGCCATGGAGGAGAGGCCTACCTGAAATTTGCTTGAGAGAAAAGAGGATTTGGTAGCTTGCTGGCAGTTTATTGGGCGAAAAACCCAACGCGTAGCGCGCCTTGCCCAACGCGTAGCGCCCCTCTGGTGCATAGCGCCTGAACAAAATTACACTGAGAAAATCGTGCTGATGCGTAGCGCGCCTCTAACGCGTAACGCGCCCACCCTGATGCGTAGCGCGCCCCTGAAACTGCCCAATTTGCTCAATGACTCTTGAAATCACCTTTGCAAGGATTCACTTGGCTTGTGAAAGGCAAATGAGTTGGTAATGAAGAGTGATGTGCTTTTATAGGCTCCCTTTAGATTTTTATTTGCTCAAAACCCACTTTATAATGTTTGAGTGTTGACACTTTTTGAATTAATTGGCTCTGACTTTTGGTTTCCTTTTTTTGAAAAAAATTGGTTGAAATGATGATTTCTTCTGAAAATTTATGCAGGGATGGCTTCTAAGATGCTTTGGCAAAGGAGACCAAGGCTTCGTTTCAACATTTGGAGAATTTGAAATTTTTACAATTTTTACAAAAACGAGATAATGACCTTTGTTTTTCAAAAACAGAGTTTTGAAAACAAGGTGATAATTTAACTGTACAATAGTGAGAATTATTGAAATGATGTTTTATGAAGGACATCCCTCTGGCCTGCTGGTCCTTTATGACCTCTCAAGACAAAAATTGACTCAACCCTAGACCTAAGACCTTGAAATTTAAAACAAGATGAATGACCCTTTGAAGATTTTATTTACTTAAGCAAACCTGAACCAGCAGTGCCAAACAGGAGGGGAATAAAAGACACAAACTCCTCTACCAGAGTTATGGCATGCCTAACGGAATGCAACATGATCACACTGATGGGACACCTAATCATGGAATGCAAAGAGCTTTGATCTCTGGTGGAGGGCTACTAGACCGACTCTAACAGGAGAATAAAAACAAGATTAACTGCAATAGAATTTTCACAATCTGGAGGTTTGGGATTACCTCTCTTTCTTGGATCTAGTTCTTTCTCGTTTTCTTTGCCTTTGGATTGTTGATTGGATTTTGAGTCGGCCTTCCCCCTTTCATGCATAGCAAGTGCATAAGATTTGGAACTTTCCAATGTTCCCATATTTGTGAGCTTATCCTACTCATGTATGAGAGACTCAATAAAAGCATAAGTGTGTGCATCTTCATGTTGCAAGCTTGACTATGTGAAAAGGGGAGACAAATATGGCATACTTTGGATCCAATTTTGAAAATATGGCAAGAATTAATTTGCTTTCTTGCTTGAATTTGTTGATTCAGCATTATTTCAACTAAAGGAATAAGACTTTGAACCTTGTGAAGAAATATTGAATGTTTTTAAAACTACATGGATCTAATGAGTTGAGCTTTTTTTCAAGGATGTGACCCCACATCTCATCCTGCTTTCCAAATAATGTCTCCAGTGTGATCCAAACTTCATTTGGAGTGGTGCTTGCTTCGATATGAAATAGTAATTCTAGAACAATTGTTAAGCATGGGAGACCAAAGGCCTCATCCATGCGGTTGAAATATTTGGATTTTTCAACTGCAAAATTTGGTTCAATCTATGTTGCATGGATATCTGATACGAACATCTACTTGAGTTGTTGCTTGGCTATCCAATATGAACCTCTACTTCTGAACTAAAGTAGAATATTTGGCTTCCATTTGAAATAGTTATTTAGCGTCAGAATTGTAGAAGGTGGAAAATTGAATTTTTACAGCTCCAAGATTCAATACCTACAAATAGAGTGTTGATGCTCTTTCTTCTTAGCTTCCATGGGCTCTGATACCAAGTCAAATTGTAGTTGGACCTGCACATAATGGATCTAGCTAGAAAAAAATGAACAAAACTTGCAAGTAGGAAATAAGAAAGAAAATTGAAAGAGAAAAAATTAATTAATTCTATTCATGCACGAAAAAGTGAAAATACAATTCAATGCAATATATTCTACATGTTTGAACTAACATAGCTGTGAATCTAGAGAGATGTGAACATGCACTGAAGAAAACTAACACTTAATCCTAGTTAAGTGGCCATGCAATCATTAGTTAATTGTTTCATTCAAGTGGAGATTAATAAAATTCATGCATGCACTTATGGAGTAATCTCTTGATGATAATAATGAGGATGTCATGCATAACTCCACTCACTAGTCTAAGTATAATTAAGTGTATGTTATCTCTAACAAATACTTCAAAAAAATAAATAACCAAAATGCAAACCTTAAAAATTTGTTGCTATTTATATGAAATTTCTCAAACATAAATAGACAAATTTCTTGGTCACGTGACTTGATTTCAAGAGTTGTCATTCGTGAATGGTACTATTGTTTTTTAATCAATGTTCAAATATCTCCTTACTATTGATTTGTATGACAGTGTTTAATCAATTTCCATGGCTACGTAGCACTTTGTTATAATGTAAATTTTGTCATTATTACAACTAAAATTGGTTGATACTAGTTGGAATTGAGTGAAAAAGGAATAGATGGATAATAGGAAGTCTAAGGAATTTAGAAGTATCATGTATGTATTAAATTATTTGGATAAGATTAAATATATTATCATTGTTTCTTTTCATATTGTAGTGATTTAATTTCCATTTTATGGAATATATATATATATATATATATATATATATATATATATATAATCTTGATATTCTTCGCAAGATTTTCTCTCGTAATTGTGACTATTGATTATTTTATTTAATTGTGATTTCATATAGGATTCTATTTGTATTAAATGCACAAATAAATTAAAAGTTTATTTGAAATTATAAATCAATGGTTTTAGGTAATGTTTTAAAACTCCCACTTGGTATCGATTCGGCCGGCTCGATTTCAATGACTCGGTCGTTGTAAAAAATACATTAAATATTTATTTTTTATAAAAACACATAATTTTAAAGATTTTCATTCATGTTTCCAAACACACAGCATTAGAATATAGATAGAAGACAATATATGATCAAAGTAGGCTTATGAATATATCCATTATATTAAAATGGCACCCAGTGCACTGTCCAATACATACACGATGATGATATAGAGATCAAAACACACATAACCAAGGAGGCTAGAAATGGCCTTTACAACAAAATTTTGTGACCAGTACTACTAGCTACTGCTAGAGTTGCCAACATCATCTGGCTCAGTGTTACTTGGGAGCGGGAGCGAAAGCGGGGAGTGGGAGCAACATTTTTGGAAGCTCCCGGTTTGGAAGCGAATTCCGGAGGAATTCAAAAACCAATGTCACTAACATCAAGGTACATAGAGGGATTGGTGCTTTTGATTCAATACAAGTTCCATACCCTAATACATGACAAAATTCAATGGAAACATTGCAATCCCCCAATCCTGAAATCCTGAAAAAACGATAAGTCTGCTGGATTTTGAATGAAATCTAAAATTCTACTTTCTCCATATGTAATCCAATGAGGCCGGAACCACTCTCAAACATCTTGAGTCATTTCATGGTAATGTTAAAAATTTAAGTAAAAGGATGAAAATGAAGATTAAGGAGAATGTCACTTTTACTTTAAGAATTTAACATTACCATGAATAGCATAGCCTTAGTAGGGCAATATGATCAAATACTAGGATTTGGGAGAGGGGAATAGACCCCAAAGACCAGCAAACTAATTCATAAACCCCTTTGGAGTCCCCCACACCAAGAAAAATTAAAAAATAAATAAAAAAGGTGTGTTTTTATGGTTCACTGGCCACTGTCAGCTACCCGGCCGAGTAGTTACAAATTTGGCCAAGTCGGCCGAGTCATGACTGACTCGACTGAGTCATGCTATGACTCAGCCGGGTCAGTCATAACTCGGCCGACTAAATCAAATTTTTTGCTAGGTTGAAATTTTTTTTGGCTCAGACCAACTCGGCCGAGTCATTTCCGAGTCGGTCGGATCTTAAAACAATGGTTTTAGGACAATCGTGAAGCACTTAAAAGTCGCAAGGAAAACATGCCTGCACAGATTCACTGGCTGTGGGCATGAAATATCTGGGATATCACTTAAAGCCTTGTAAGTACAGGAACAACGACTGGATGTGGCTGGTCGATCGATTTCACAAGAAAATCAGGGGTTGGGAATTCAGGTGCCTCTCATTGGGGGGATGTATTACTCTCACTCAGTCGGTGCTCACCCAACTGGGGGTCTATTGGGCTCATTTATATCGACTTCCTCAGCTCATTATTAACTCACTGAACCGCATTATGGCCCAATATATTTGGTCTGGGGCTGCACAAAACTTTAAATACCACCTGGTCAAATTGGAAAACATTTCTAGACCAAAAAAGCTCGGAGGATGGGGCATATAAACCTTCGGCGCTTTGGATGGGCATTGCTGCTGAAGTCTCTATGGTGCGGTTTATTTGGAGAGGGCATATGGGGTAAAGTGATAAGATTCAAATATCTTAAGGACAAAGACTTTGTATTCTGGATGCGCCAGGGGTCCATTGGCATCCCAATGGGGTCGACTATATGGCTTAGTTTTAACAAGATCAAAAATATTTTTCTTCAAAATCTATGTTGGCTATTTGATATTGGACATCGAATTATGATAGGAGGGGATCAGATCCTTGGTATGTGCAGGGGAACATACATTTCTGCTGACTTACTACATATTTTCAATTGCAGAGGTATTTTCTTCCAAGTCATCCGGGAATGGCTTGGCTGCATACCTATTTGGAAGAGGGCCAATGAGCTGGGATTGTCTGGCCAATTGGCTCTTAAATGGGAACGCATCAGAACAATGATGAAATCCATTGGTATCTGTCATGATGGAAGAGGAGACCAGGTCACATGGGCTGGTAAGAAGAAGATCGGGGAGATTGAGGTAGCAGACACCTATTACAACCTCTGCACGCAAGAGCTTCACCTCACTGAGATATGCTAGTTCTACAAATTTTGGCGCACGAAATTGCCCTCCAAGATCATCATGTTCCTTTGGCTGACCTGGAAAAACAAAAACCTTACCTGGGACAACCTACAAAAGAGAAAGCGACAAGGGTCGGGGATCTGCTATCTATGCTGGAATGAAGGGGAAGATAACAATCATTTATTTTTGAATTGTCCATGCTCGGTTCGCATATGGAGACACTTTTATGTTAATATGGGCATTCCATATTTGCAATATGTTAATATTTTTGACTGTTTAAATTGGTGGAGCGTTCAATGTTCCAGATGGAGGAGTCTTCTGGGAGATTTGGAGGTGGCGCAACCAAATTATTTTTGAAAATGTCAAGGTAAAAGAAGATAAGGTACTAGCTCGTATTACTCAATGGATCAACGTCGATAATGATAACAACAACATGCCCAAGGATAAGACTGTTAAGGGGGTTGTTCCATGCATAGTATACCCCGCGGGGTTTTTTGATGGGGCATCCCAAGGAGGGATGTGCGGTTGTGGTTTTTGGATTAAGTTCTCAGAAGTACAAGAGCACTGGGTACACTGGAATGCGGGATGGGGCACGAACATGAAAGCTGAAGCCATGGCATTGTGGGGCTTACTTTGGTTCACAAAATACATGGACATACCTCACATGCACTTTTTTGGGGATTCCCGGATCATTATAGATCATATCCTGGGAAAAAACAAGATTCAACAGAACACACTTCAAGGCTGGCTATGTCTGATTGAAAAGCAATGGTCCACTTTTCAGGATTCCACTATACATCATATTGGATGGGACCATAACCAAAATGCAGATCAAATGTCCAAAATGGGTCTTCTGGATGCACCAAACAGAATGTACATCAAAATAAAGATGGGGAAACTTACTATAAATGTTGGATATCTCATCTTAGATTCTTACCAGGGCATTGAACACGTTCTACAATCACAAAAGAAAGGAGGATGCTGCCAGAAGAGATAAGTATGCATCATTATGTTTTTTCATTCCTTTTTTGTATATGGTACATATATAAACTGAGTTACATCGTCCTTCAGTACATAGTAGATAATGATGGATACCCTCAATTTTTTGTATACACATTAGTGCCACATAGTGTTGATGAACTGTATGATGAATATGGGGTTTTATATACATGTATGCCAAATATAGATTAGGATATTTGCAGAATGCGGCTACAAAAGCCCAATTTTCTGAATTATGTACTGTTTTATATAATAAAAAAAACAAAAGAGAGGTCTTTTTCTTGCTTGGAAAAAAAAAACCAAATCTTTGTTTGTGAATCTCTTGCCATGAGTTAAGAATCTATATATTATTTTGAATACGTGTGATATTATTGTTTTATATTTCTTAAATATTATGCATCATAAAGCATTCGTGTATTTTCTTAGTGATTACATATACTCGTGGTGTTTTAACTGAACATTCCTGATTTGCATTCGTGTATTTTCTTAGTGATTACATATACTCGTGGTTTTTTAACTGAACATTCCTGTTTATTTTTTAATCCAGGGATCTTGTTGTATGAACTGCTTTATGGGCACACTCCATTTAGAGGAAAGAATAGGCAAAATACATTTGCGAAAATACTTCATAAGGATCTCACATTTTCCAGTAGCATCCCGGTGAGTAATCTTCATACCCGTAGCCCTTTAATATCAATAATTTTCATTTTCATACATGGATGGAAAATATTTAAGTTCTTTTTTTTCGTAGTTGTTTTAAAAGTTTATGATCGTGTAGATGTGATATGGCTTCAACTCCTATGTATCACATTCTCGAAGGGATTATATTAATGCATAGAAATACAGCAGAGATTTACAATCACACACCCAGTGGGATTTTAATTTGGTTGATGGATCCCAGTTTTTCTATTCAGAAGTTATATGGCATCCACGCGACATAGATGTCTTCGAAGTTAAAAATAAATAAAATGAATAGAGAGAGATAAATAAAAACCTGCTGTGACTTTCAAATTAACAGTTCTCACAAAGTTTTCCCCTCGAAATTTTGTATAGTCAGTTCTAGCAGCTAGATTGCTTCTTTCAAATTAACAGTTCTCACAAAGTTTTCCCATTGAAATTTTGTATAGTCAGTTCTACCAGCTAGATTGCTTCCAACATCTATTGGCTCTCAACTTTTTTAACAAAAATGTTGGGAATTTTTTTAAATGGGGGAAAATACCAAAAACCAAACACACAAACACCACAGAGCCAATGCTCTGTTTCCACTGTTCCAGGACCTTTTGCACAGGGAAGCTTTAAATCAAATATACTCATAACAGCCCATTACACAGCCATAAAAATATTTCTATTGATTAAAATATAAAGCCTGAAATAACATTCATCCTCTTTGCTGAGAGGGATTCACCAAAATTACTTTCACCCATCAAAACTCTGTTTTCACCTGAGAAATTACTGTGCTGGGTTTACTGCTGTAAATCCCCTTTTACATTCACTGCAGTGAAAAACACTTTACTGCTGTAAAATAAAATTTACATATGCATACAAATGCGCTCCACCATTTTCCTTATGCACTTCTGTGCAAAACCACACATGGTTTTTCTTACACCTCTGTTTCACAAAAGTGCCACACAAAACATTACAACCCTGTTCTTGTCTTTTTACACACTGCTGTGTGTTTCACCTTTTACTGCACCATCATTTTACAATGCTCCACAAAAAGATTCAACCCACGAGCTCTTTTCATTTGGCTCACACTATTCTCTT
This sequence comes from Pinus tabuliformis, assembly GCA_031772625.1. Classification (NCBI taxonomy): domain Eukaryota; kingdom Viridiplantae; phylum Streptophyta; class Pinopsida; order Pinales; family Pinaceae; genus Pinus; species Pinus tabuliformis. The sequence continues at coordinate 1,742,894,828 of CM062819.1, read as the reverse complement.
TCGCTGCTGCGCTCTTACATATCTCCCATGTGTGTAACTAAAACAATACAGAGCACATTTTTTTTTTTACTGCTCCATCGATCCATTTACAATGGTCAATTCCATAAAAAAAATTACACACGGGCCCCCTGTTCTTTTCTACACACTGCAGTGTGTTTCATTGCAGATTCAATTAACAAAAAAACAACGAGCATATATTTCATGGCTCGTAATATAAAAAATATAACACACAGAACTCTATACTATCGTGGGTTTTTTTAATACATATGATCACCTACAAAATAAATGCACGCCGTATATAAAACTTAAAACCATTACCTACACCTATGACAATTTATTAATAACAGGTATGGTCAACCCAAAACTTGACTTTTACTTCACGCAACAAGTTTGATTTGATGCAGGCGGGGAGCAGCTTCCGAGATCGACGGCAGAGGACGAAGAGGACAATCGGACGGCGGAGGTTGATATCGGAAGGCATACAACTGCTGAGGTTTACCACCCGAGAATGTGACGTTGCGTTACGTCAGGTCAGAAACACGTGGCGCCACCATATTCCATCGGAGTCGCATATACGGAAACATCTTTTCGCTGGTAGGCGGTCCGAGAAAGTTAAGCAGGTTTCCGGTTTTGCTTTGGCGGTTTTGGGTGAGGTACGCACGGAGTTGAAATTAAATTTCAACACTCCCCTTTAATTTCAACTGCTGGGCTTTCAATCTTACCCAAACACTTCCTCACATGGAGGGATTCACTAATCTTCCTCGCATAGAGGGATTCACCAACTGCTTCTGATGCAGTTCACAAACAAACAAAGTTGTCTTCCTCTTAATAGAGGGATTAACCTGAAACTGTGCTTAAGAGCACCTTCCTCATGACAGAGGGATTCACCATAACAATGTGCTGAAGAGCACCTTCCTCTTGACAGAGGGATTCACCTGTGACTATGCTGAAAAGCATCATCCTCTTGATAGAGGGATTCACTAATGACAATGTGCTGAAAAGCACCTTCCTCTTTAACAGAGGGTTTCACCAAATGACTGTTTCAAGTGCAGTTCCAAAACAAACAATCATTGCACTGCTGTGTGTGCAAACTCATTACATTGTTCTCTTATGCTGATGCATATTCTCTGCTGCACAGTTGTGCCATCTTCTTTACTGTGTCTATCCCACACTGCTGTGTCTACGCTTGCACTGCTTCTGCACATTTCAAAGACAAAATACTCTGTCTTTTCTGGAACAATTACACTGTCCCAATTTACAAATTTACACTGCTGTGTGTAAACATTTCTTGCACTCACTGCTGTTGCATATATTGCATTTCAACTTAATGAACAACAAATTCATTACATTTACCTTTACTGTTGTAAGGAAAATTTCTTTTGCATGTGCTGCTGTTCAAAACTTCTTGCTGTTGCATTTTTCACATTTGCATTGCTGTGTGCTTCTCCATCTTGCCATCATGCTGCTGCTGTCCATACACTTGCTGTTGTGTTGCTGCTGCAATTCCTTTGGCTTTCTGCTGCCATACACATTCTCATTCGTCCATGTGCATTAAAAATCTGCTGTCCCTGTTTTTCTTTATGTATTTCTTTGCATGTTGCATTGCATACAAAAAAACATTACATTTTTCACTGCTGTGTGAAAATTTTCATTGCATTCTCAGTCACTGGGCATTTACGCTCTGCTGCGTTTTGTCTTCTTCTCATTTTCTTCTCACTGCTTTGCATTTTCATTCCCAATACAAAACATTTCATTTGCTATGCATTACACTCATTCTGCTGTGAGTATATTCTCTCACATTACATAGAAGGAAACTACCTTCCATTGCTATGCATTTCAATGCATGTGCACCAAAAAAAAATTCAAACTGCTGTTCATTCTAATCCATGTGCTCCACAAAAAATTTCCAAACTGCTGTCTTATGCTCTATCTTCCCACTGCTGTGAGGGTCTCCATACTTTGCATTTTTCTCTTATCTTGCTGCTGCTCTTTACATTTCAGCGCTGCCATCTTTTATTCTTTATGCATTTCTGTGCATATTGCATAAACACAAAGCAAAAACATTGCTGATTTCATCACTGCTGCATATTACCTTTTAGAGGGATTAACAAAGATTTCATTTGCAACTGCTGCGTTGCAATACATCCTCCATCAACAAATGACTGTTAATACAGTTCAGCAAACAAAAATTACAAGCTCCCCTTTAATGTGTGCTTGTCTTCTTTTGGCAGACTCTTCTCAAAACAAACTTAGATCAGCTGCGTTGCTTAAGGGGCTTTCACACTGTATTTCTTTTCTTCTCCATACTTGTGTAACTCTCTTCTTTTGCATGGGTCTAGCTTGCATAGGAGCCCATGTTAAGTTACAATCTCGTGCCATATGCCCAATGTTATGACACTTGAAACATTCTACATTTTTCATGAATGACATTTCATGATTTCTTCTAAAATTGTTCCTTGGAGGTTGTCGAAGACCACAACATCTATCTCCATGAAATGCTCTACAGTCTTTTGCCATATGACCAAAGTTTGAGCAAGCATAACAATAACCATAAAATGAACTTTGGTACCTGGGAGATGGAGATTTCCTTGATGTACTTCTGAAGCCTTGCTGCCTTGAGATCCTTTGATGATCACCATTGCCTCTTGCCTTTTTGCCATCAGCTACATTTCTTCTTGGAGCTGGTTTTCTACTTGGAGCAGGATTTCTTCTATTGATGCCTTCATTTTTCTCCTTGCCTTTGCTGGAACTAGGAGCATCACCATCTCTTTCTGGCTTCTTCACATCTCCTTTGCTTAAAGCATCCTCATCCTTGTTTGAGGATTCACCTACATACCCAAGTCCTGATTTATCAAATGGAGATCTGTGATAGCTGAGCATGTCATCCAGAGCTTGAGAGCTCTTCATGATCTTGTTCATCCCTTCAACCTTCTTCCTGAGGAGGACAATCTCTTCTTCCAATCTTTCACACTCATTATTTTTCTTTGCAAGTTGTTCCTCAGTTTCTTCTTTGCTACGAGTAGCTTCAGCTGCTACTACTTTGAAGGAGATAATATCAGACTTCATTTTGGAGATTTCTGCTTGACTGCTCTCCATTTTCTTCTCAGCTTCTTGTGCTTGCCTCCTGGCTTCTTGTAGTTCGGACTTAAGGGAGGAGACCTCTACCTTGTACTGTCCAATCTCTTTTACAAGCTTGTTCACTCTCTTGTGCCTTTGTTCAAGTTGACTTGTCAAGACATCTGCCTGCTTCTTTGCTTCATTCAGCTGATTTGTCATGGATATGACTTCTTCATGATGTTTCTTCTTGCATTGATCAAGCTCCTTCTTAAGCTTGGTAAGCTCTTCATCCCTTTCTTTTACTTGAAGCTTGATGAGATCAAGCTTTTCATTCTCAGCTTCTATGATGGGTTCATAAGTTTCTTCTTGACTCATTGTCATGGTCAGTGCTCCCTTTGCATGAAGGTCATGCAGTCTGTCCCAAATATCCTTTGCTGATGTATATTTTCCTAGATTCCTCTTCACAGAATCAGGGAGTCCATCCAAGATTAGTTTTGCTGCTTGTGCATCATACTCCATGGATTCTTCATCCATCTTGCTGTCATTAATCACTGACTCCCAGACTTCAATCCCCTCAGACATTAGGAAAGCTCTCATCATTATTTCCCATACATCAAAGTTTCCATCAAACTTTGGGGTTTCAAATAAAATGTATTCAAATGGATTGCCTTCTAGTTTAATAGAGGAGGGAGACACATTTTTAGCAGGCTTGGAGGCTTTCTTCTTTGACCTTGCCATTCTTATCTAGGCTTTAAATACTTGACTGTGTTTTCTTTTAAAATCACTGACTGTTCCTTCAACAGTAACACAAAGAAAAGCTTTGAGAAATACCTTAATCCCTTTTGGCTGTGGCTTCACACTGCTGGAGAGGTTTGACTGCTGCAACAACACCTTCCTTCAGCTTCTTTGAGTCTTCAAAGAGCCTGGACTTGCTCTGATACCACTGTTGGGTATTTTTAAATGGGGGAAAATACCAAAAACCAAACACACAAACACCACAGAGCCAATGCTCTGTTTCCACTGTTCCAGGACCTTTTGCACAGGGAAGCTTTAAATCAAATATACTCATAACAGCCCATTACACAGCCATAAAAATATTTCTATTGATTAAAATATAAAGCCTGAAATAACATTCATCCTCTTTGCTGAGAGGGATTCACCAAAATTACTTTCACCCATCAAAACTCTGTTTTCACCTGAGAAATTACTGTGCTGGGTTTACTGCTGTAAATCCCCTTTTACATTCACTGCAGTGAAAAACACTTTACTGCTGTAAAATAAAATTTACATATGCATACAAATGCGCTCCACCATTTTCCTTATGCACTTCTGTGCAAAACCACACATGGTTTTTCTTACACCTCTGTTTCACAAAAGTGCCACACAAAACATTACAACCCTGTTCTTGTCTTTTTACACACTGCTGTGTGTTTCACCTTTTACTGCACCATCATTTTACAATGCTCCACAAAAAGATTCAACCCACGAGCTCTTTTCATTTGGCTCACACTATTCTCTTTCGCTGCTGCGCTCTTACATATCTCCCATGTGTGTAACTAAAACAATACAGAGCACATTTTTTTTTTTTACTGCTCCATCGATCCATTTACAATGGTCAATTCCATAAAAAAAATTACACACGGGCCCCCTGTTCTTTTCTACACACTGCAGTGTGTTTCATTGCAGATTCAATTAACAAAAAAACAATGAGCATATATTTCATGGCTCGTAATATAAAAAATATAACACACAGAACTCTATACTATCGTGGGTTTTTTTAATACATATGATCACCTACAAAATAAATGCACGCCGTATATAAAACTTAAAACCATTACCTACACCTATGACAATTTATTAATAACAGGTATGGTCAACCCAAAACTTGACTTTTACTTCACGCAACAAGTTTGATTTGATGCAGGCGGGGAGCAGCTTCCGAGATCGACGGCAGAGGACGAAGAGGACAATCGGACGGCGGAGGTTGATATCGGAAGGCATACAACTGCTGAGGTTTACCACCCGAGAACGTGACGTTGCGTTACGTCAGGTCAGAAACACGTGGCGCCACCATATTCCATCGGAGTCGCATATACGGAAACATCTTTTCGCTGGTAGGCGGTCCGAGAAAGTTAAGCAGGTTTCCGGTTTTGCTTTGGCGGTTTTTGGTGAGGTACGCACGGAGTTGAAATTAAATTTCAACAAAAAAACGCTGTCAAAGAGTTCCTTAGTCATCTAAAGTAATGTTAGATAGCAAAACTAACAATTACCTCCCAATCTCTATATATATAGTGTCTACATCCGGAGATGGGCACCAAAAAGGAAAATTCACTGTCATGGAAAAATATTACAACTACCCATCAGAAGCATGTGATGTGCACCAATTTTGGCCAAAATATTCTGTGTTATAATCCTGGTAACTTATACAGTGAGTTCAAGGGATCGAAGTGTTGACTGCATATCCTCGCGGACTGGTTGCTGAGTGCTACCTCCTTGATGAACTGCTTTTGTACTCTACTACGTGAGCACCTTTCATCCCCGTCATTGTGTAAGTAGTTTCGAGTAGAGTGTAAATTGAGGAGCAATTAGTCATGCCTGTGTAACTTAAAATTAAAATGAGCATAGCTTTATTAGTGTTCTAAAAAAATATTTAGAGATTTTCTAGAGCATTCTCCGTGAGTTTTTGGATCCCTCAAACAATTCAATCAATTAAAATTAAAGAGTTGCAGCTCTATTATATGATAATTGGAATTAGAAAGTTGCAGCTTGAGTGTTTAATTGTTGCAGCATTCTAGATTCCTCCTCTTTCCTTCATATTGGTATCAGAGCCCAAGAAACCAAGTTATCAGAGCTGAAAGAGAGCCACCACAGTGAGCCTCCATCGCCGCCCTCACTGTCGTGAGCCAGAGTTGTCAGCTACTTGTGAGGGAGCCGTGAGCAGGCTGGGAATTCGTACTGCTGTTCGCAGAGACCTGCCACCGCTGTAAGCAAGAAACAGTCGCCATCTACAGGAAACCCAGGCTTTTTACTACAGTCAGGAGCACTGGTGCTTGAGAGTTTCAAGAAAAAGTCGGAGCTATTGTTAGCAGCCGCTGCCATGAGACACCATCGTTGTGTGCGTGGAGGACTAAGTATGCCGTGGGAAAGTGTCAATCATTACTTGAAATAAAAAATTCACACGGATTAGTTTTTGAGCAATCTACTAGAGTGAAGTGAAAAAATTATTTTTTCAAAATGGTTTTTGGGAATAATAATGAAGTTATGTGCGAGACTTCTGTTCATTTATAATATTTTTGAAGTTTTCCTCGGCCATAAAAAACAAAGTGATTGTGAATAAAGAAGAGGGAGAGATAAGGAAAAAGGTATGAGAGTATTGAGAAAAAAAATAATGGTTTTGGTTTTATTTTATTTTTATAACGAAAAAAAGTGTCTTACGTTAAAGAGATATGGCAGTGGCTGCTTCCAATTTTATCAGGAAAAACTCTAAAATTTGAGTCATTAGGATGAAAAAAAAAATTACATTTTCAGTATGTCTGAGATCTTGTAGTGTGTGGCTATACAAAGCTAGCTAATGAAGCAACCAAACAAGTTTTGACAAACCTAGAGAAAGATCAACTCAGAAACAAGAGAAAGAAGATGGAAAAGCACTTTTTTAATCCAAAATGGCATCAATGAGACTCTATTTCGCAAGATCTCAACAACAAAGTTCTCCAAGACAATGCAGGGTATTTTGGAGACTAATTATGAGGGTATTATTATGAAAGTGAGGATAGTTAGGTTGCAAATATTGACGATGAATTTTGAGAAATGGAAGACGGAGTCAGAGTTGGTATTTTAGAGACTAATTATGAGGGTATTATGAAAGTGAGGATAGTTAGGTTGCAAATATTGACGATGAATTTTGAGAAATGGAAGATGGAGTCAGAGTTTGTACTTGAGTGCATGAACCAAGTCATAAATATTGTCAATTAGATTAAAAATGAATGGTGAAGAAATTTCAATTTAAAAATTAGTGGAGAAGGTTCTAAGAACTTTGCCTAAGAAGTTTGATGTTGTGGTCATAGTCATTGAAGAGTCTAAAAACTTGTCACAACAATTAGTAGATGAACCATTGGATCCTTGTTATTCCATGAATCTTGAATAAATAAGCAAGGTGAATTTTAAGAAAATGCATTCAAATCCATATTTTTATCTCAAGAGGTAGAGGAGGATCAAGGACACTAAGAGGGAAAGAACAAAAGCAACAATTAAAGAGATGATTCTTACAGAAGCAACAATTAAAGAGATGATTCAGAACAAGAAAGGCGATTAGATCAAAATCTTGATAGTTCAAGGGGGAGTTGTAGCAGAAATTCACAATCTTATCAAATGTATGACAAATTGAAAATTGAGTACTTTTATTGTAATAAGTTAGGTTATTGTGCACATAAATGTAGGAAAAATAAAGTTGATCTTAACAACAAGATGCAAATTATTCTTCTAAGAAGTGTGAAGAATATTTATTCCTTATATGTAAGGCTGCTCAAGAGTCATTTGATGATATTTGGCTTATAGATAGTGGATGTAGCAATCGTCGGACATTAAACAGAAGCATAATTGCAGATCTAGATGATTCAATAAGGACTGAAGTCAAGTTGGGGAGAAATAATATTATAAATGTTATGGGAAATGAATGGTTAAAATCCTCACTAAATAATGTAAGGTACATACCAGATGTGTACTATGCTCCAAGTTTGAAGGATAATCTTCTCAATGTTGGCCAACTTACTCAAAAAGGGTATAATGTAATATTTAAGGAACATGATTGTTTCATATATGATAAGCCTGCTAGTAATATGTCGATTGCCAAAGGTACAAAGAATAAGATGTATCCTCTTGCCATGAAGTATGATAGACATGATGACTCATTTGTTCAAAAAGAAACTTGCTTGCATGATTTTTTATTATAGGATTCAAGTTTGGCCATCTATATTGTGGTGATCTTAGACTATTGCAACAGTAGAAAATGGTTGAGGGGTTGTCTCCCATTCAAGATCCACTCAGTTCAAATGAGAGTTGGATTCTAGCAAAGCAACACAGAGACAATTTTCCTAAAGGAGTGCTTTATAAAGAAAAGGCACAAGTTAGTGTTAGTTCATACATATCTATTTGGTCTAATGTAGATCTAGTCACTCTAAGGAAGTTACTTCTTCATAACCAGATGTTCCCCTTGATCTCTCATCAATATGCCCAATATTTTATTTTTTGAAACATTTCGGAAAAAAATTATGATAAAAATGCCAAGATACCACACTCACTTTCCTTCCAATATTTTCTACTTTTATACATTATCACAACCCTTCTTGAAAATACATGTTAATTCAAAATAACACTTTAATTCATTAATTAAATTATTTTTCTTATTTTTTAATTTCAGTTCTCCAAATACCATGGGCTTTCTGATTACTGTGGGAAGAAATCACTCCTGTATTCAAATTTAATGCATGTAAATGGCAGGTTAAGAAGTATATTGTTACAATGTCCTTTCTAATTTCATTTTTTGTATTCTTATAATATGTTTTTTTAAAAGATAGCCAAAAATAATTCTGTGCGGAAATAAAATTCACTAACAATTTTTAGTAATCCCAACCCAAAATTAAAAAAACCCGAACATTTTTTTTATAAGACTACACCCATCATGGCTAATCTAGCTCTTTAACATTTTCATTATATCAATCACACATTTAACTTTACCCCGTCATGTATGTTTTTTTCTTGCCAGGCAAGCTTGGCTGCGAGGCAATTAATACATAGATTGTTGCACAGAGACCCTGCAAATAGACTGGGCTCAAAAAGCGGAGCACATGAAATCAAACAACACCCTTTCTTCCGTGGGATACACTGGCCGCTCGTGCGTTGCATGGTAAGTCTGTTTATGCTTTGCGTAGTTATTCATCAATTAATTATTTGTGTAATCCTGTACATGCATATACTTCAATTTATGATATAAATTTGTTTAAAATGGTCTTTACAACATTACAATTTGTGTGAACGTTGTATCATTGCTATAAAGAAAAAGTAAAAACTCAAAACACAATTTTTCCCCTTTTTTAACCTAAAAGGCTAAATCTCATGAACATTTTTTTTTCAGAAGACAAGTCATACTTCACTTGTTATTTGATATCTACACCAAATTCATATGGTTGGCTTTCCCTCAACGTGGATAATTATTCCATTGTTTCATAGCATTGTTCTTTTTTTTAAATTATCGTTGTCGTCACGGAATTGTTTTACCTTTTCCATTTTCTCTTTCAAACAAAGCAAGTCATTAGCAGTGATTTCTCCTCGTTAATCATGATCACTTATTTTATTGCGACCAATAATCATTACTGATGCTTGAACATTGTTTGAAACTCAATATCATCACATCCTTCTTGATGTGGTTAAATTCTTTATTAATGACGTAGTGATATCTCAGTTTGGAGCTTATAAACTAAGTGAATACACCGTAATTACGCCTACCTATAGGCGTCTCTGTATTGGAAGTTAAGGCACTTTAATCTTTTTCTTGATTATAAATTGCAATCTTAGAACTGAAAAAAGATGCTGGCATGTTTTCACCAACACGTTTCAATCAATAAACCAAATCATCAATAATAATTGAATCCTTGCTTATCTGAATGTAAATGTATTTAAACTGTGTTTATAATAATTTCTTAATTTCTTACTAAATTGTGATTATTTCTGTTTTGATGACCATTGATGATAATTTCAATAATAATTGAATCCTTGCATATCTAAATGTATTTAAACTATGTTTAAAATCATTTTTTACCAAATTGTGATTATGCCTGTTATTGATGAACATTTATGATAATTACTGAACATTAAATTTAAAACTACATGTATAAAACATGAATTGAATTCTAAAACGTTTTGTTGTTCATATTTTGAAACCATCACTATGTTGTTTTAAACGTATGATCGTAGGAGCGTTCGCTCTAGGTAAGTGGATAAATAAACGGTAAGGTTTTATTAGATAATGAATAATTGTTATTGCTCGCATACACACACATTTGTTTATTGTATTTGAATTATTTTGATTTTTTTTTCCTATTATTATGTTGTGAAGAGTTTTTTTTTAGGTTTTTATTATTATGTTGAGAAGAGTTTTTTAGGTTTTTATTATTATGTTGAGAAGAGTTTTTTTAACCTAGTATGCAAGAGGTGTTATAATGTCTAGTCCTGTAAACATTTTGACTTGATCAAAATAAAAATAACCTTATGTTAAAATTCTACATTATCATTTTTGTTAGTAATTTGTTGAGTAGTTAAGGTAAAGTTTGAAATAAAAATAAAAATAACCTTATATAATTTTATTTGGTAGTTAAAGTAAATTTGACTTGGTCAAGTTAAGAGTTGTTTTTGAGTTCCAAGTTTATAAGAATTATAATAGTATTATCCATGGTATTCATGTAGATCCATCTTAACTCCGGATCTACCAAGCCATGAGAGGGATCAAATCTCTTGGGATACAAATATCTTAAGATGCAAGGAGATTTAATTCCTCTAGACCCTTGGTAAATCTAAAGTTAAGATAGATCTAGAGTGATTATATAAACAATTAGTGTTAAATTATAATATACAATTAGATTTCATTATTTTAGTTTATAGTGAATAAACTATAAGGTTAAATTATAAATTATAAATGGATAATTAGACTAAATTATAATTAAACTATTTAACTACAATTATTATTATTATTTTAAGCTATATTAAATTATTATTATTATATAAACTTATTTTAAATATATTATATTATTTTATTAAATTATTTTATAGTGTTTTAATATTAAATTATTTTATTTCTTCAATAATATTAATATTAAATTATTATTTTAATTTTAAATTACAATATTAATAAATATTTTTAATATTAAATTATAGTATTAATAACTTTACTTACTATGAAAAATATAATATAAATAAATCATCTTAAATTAATTATTGAGCTGAGAGGCTCATTCTACAGCTTAGTGTGAAGGCCATGTGTTAGCATGTTCCTCCCTCTTAAAATAAAAATAAAATATTCTCAAAATTCTATAGCTAAGTGTGAACGTTATGTGTAAGCATATTTGGCCCTCTTAAAATAAAAATAAAATATTCTCAAAATAGAAAATCAATATTGGCTATGTTATATATAATTAATTAGTTGTCCATATAAACTAATTTTTTTCCGTGGAAAATAGAGTTCGTAATTTCTATTAAAAAGTTGTTAATAGATATTACATGTTGTAGATGCCGAGGCATATGCTGAAGGGTGGCCAGAGCCACGTTACAAAGTAGAAGCTAGATATAAATATCCAGAGTGAGTCTAGGTGATTACATGAGCTGTATATCACCAGTAATACAGATTCCCCAAAATGTCAAAATAATAAAGCCCCAAGGCCATATAGGAAATAGTACATCCATATGTCCATACAATATATATCCGATTAAGAAGATTCCTGCTATACAAAAAGAAGCTCCCAAGTAGCAGCTACAAAAAAAACTAGTGAGGGGGAGAACCCCCTATCAGAAGGCCGTCGATGTAGGGACGATGATAGAACCTGTGTATCCCAGCTGGTGTGTGTTCATCAATCTGCCAGTCTCCTAGAGGCCGATCCGCCGCCTCTTTCGAACGCTGGTCAGCAATCGCATTTCTTTCCCTGTAGATATGAGAAACAGTGATCTGGTCAAAATGTGTTTTTAGAAAAACAATTTCTTCCAAGATATGTTCCAAAGAATATGCATGACAGATAGATTTATTATTTGTCCAATCAATCACAATCTTTGAGTCCCCAAAAATTTGTATTTGTCTGCAATGTTTAGTGAGGGCAAAATAGAGAAGGTGTCTCAAAGTGATAAGCTCCACAAAATTATTCGATCCCGACCCCAGTCCCAGTCTCAGGTGAAAAAAATGTGTATCAGATAGGAAAAAAACAATCCCTCCACCACATCCTTGTGGCGGAGCTGCCCCGTCAAAATATGCCCAAGGCATATCCTTATTTATGTTTTCAGGCTGAATAAGTCTAGGTCGGATGGGTGTGCTCTCAAAAGGAATTTCATTATATGCAGCACAGATGGATGCCGAGAGAAGCTGATTGTTGACTCTACGGTTCTCAAAAATATAGGCGTTCCTGCTCTGCCATATGAAACTCGAAATCACTGCTGGGAGGATTAAGGCCTTTTCTGTGGCAACCGCTGCCCACCAATTTGTCCATGCAGTCGGTATGTCCTCGCCCTGCCAATTCGTTCTGATATTCAGTACCTGTGTGACCTGTTGCCATATTCCTTTAGTCGTCTCACAGTGGAGGAAAAGGTGGTTCGAGGATTCCTCATTACTTTGGCAAAGTACGCACCAAGATGGTCCTGCAATGGCCCGCTTCTTGAGGGCATCCCCTGTAGGTAATTTGTTTGCAATTATGTTCCACAGGAGAAGCCTGTTCCTGGGCTGCACTTGTAGCTTCCACACAATTTTCCACCAGCCTAGCAAATTTGCAGGTTTTATGGCTTCCATAAGCCTGATATATTCTAGCTTGGGTGAGTATGTCCCGGATTTAGCAGGGGCCCATATAAGCTGATCTTCATCTTCCCGAAGTTTGATATGAGATTCAATTAGAGCTCGTATATAACCATTCCATTGTTCTGTCCATGCCTCCGGGATCTGTCCATGCCCATCAATAATCCAAGCTTGGGAAAAAATAGTGGAGCGCTCCCGATCTCCGATCTGAGCTAAAAATTTGATGCCCCTGTGATTGAGGTGTTGAATTAGATCTCTGGGCAATATGTGAGCATTCCCTGAACCAGGCCAAGGGTCAAGTCCAATGCGAACCTGGGCCCTGTTGCCCACCCTCCAGAGTAGATTATCTCTAATAAGGGGCATCGCCTTGAGAGTGGCACGCCAGATCGCTGAAATACACTGTTGATTCCAAGAAGGTCTGCGAAGCCACTCCGTGAAGCAGGATGGCCATATGTATTTGTGGTGAATAACCTTAGCCCATAGGCTGTCCATCTTGGTGAGAGACCATCCCTGCTTGGCCGTGAGGGCAAGTGCAAATTCCTGTAGGGACTTTAATCCCCAACCACCCCATTGCTTTGGCAGTGCAACGGTGGACCATCTGGTCCAGGCAAAAATCCTTCCTTTTTTGTTTCCATTCCAAAGGAAGCGGGAGCAAATTTGTTGGATCCTGTTCAAAATGCCTTTAGGGATCCAAGTCAGAGACATCCAATATACAGGGGTGGCCTCTAGGACTGTCTTGATCAGTAGAAGTCTGCCGGCTTTAGACAATCGACGGTGCTGCCAACCTGTTATCCTTCTTTCAATTTTGTTAATAAGCCAAAACCAGTGAGTATTTTTATACCCATCCGGCTTCAATCTAAATCCCAGATATTTGATACCATCCATCAACTGGCATTCTAAGAATGGGAAGAACTGGCCTGCTAGAAGAGCTTCCTGCTGTGAGCAATTCATCATGGACCTGGTGGACTTCTGTTCGTTTATTTCCATGCCCGTGGCTTTACAAAAGAGGAGAAGGATGTCATTAAGGGCAGCACTGTCCCTGATACTGCCATTCAGGAAGATTAATATATCATCCACACACAATAGGTGGGTAAGAACAAACTGCTCCGTAATTTTGAGACCACTTATGTCTCCCGTCCTTCTAGCTTCCGCAATAAGCCTGCTCAATCCTTCCATAACAATGAGGAAAAGTAATGGGGATAGGGGACATCCTTGCCTGATCCCCCTGGAGATGTGAAAGCGTTCCGAAGCCGCGCCATTTATGAGTATAGCAAAAGATACCGAAGTAACACAGCCCATGATCCAATTAATGAGAATATGAGGGAAACCTAGATGAGTAAGTATCATCTTCAAATATAACCAATTAACTTTATCAAAAGCCTTGGCAAGGTCAATTTTTAAGGAGATGCCTTTGAGGTTCTTTTGCTTGATAGAGTGTAAAGCTTCTTGGGCAGTGCCTATAGCCTCTTGAATATGTCGGTTCCTGAGGAAGGCAAATTGCTCTGCTGAGATATGAGTGGATAGGATTGGCTTTATGCGGTTGGCGATGATTTTGGCTATGATTTTATAGAGACAGTTGCAGAGGGAAATAGGCCGAAAGTCATTGAAGGATGAGGGCTCGTCAGATTTGGGGATCAAGGCTATGAAGGTCTGGTTCATGGGTGGGTGGATGTGACCCGAGATCCTGCTTTCCTCCACCACCGCCAATAGATCATCCTTCATCATCTCATAGAAAGCCAGGTAGAATTCCACAGGCCATCCGTCTGGTCCTGGGCTCTTATCCTTTTTGAACCACTTAAGCGTGCTTTCAAGCTCTTGTTCACTGACTGGTTGGCAGATATCCTCAATGTCCTCTTGTATCACAAACCTTGGAAACTTGCCAGCAAGTCTGATAATCTCTGGAAGGTTAACTGAAATTGGGGCCGTATAGAGCCCCTTGAAGTGAGTGATCCCCAGTCTAGCCAGCTGTTGATGAGTGGTTGCCCAACCATCAGGCTCCATTGGAAGCTGCCATATAGTGTTAGCGGCCTTTCTGCCATTGGCAATATTATGAAAAAATTTGGTATTGTTGTCCCCTGCTTTAAGCCAGATGGCTCGGCTCTTCAGACGCCAGAGTTCTTCTCTTTCCTTTAAGATCTTCGATTTTTCCTCTATCAGATGGCAGAGTTCAGCTTTTGTTCCATCCGATTGATAACCTATTCCCCTTTCGTCTGTTAATTGGCCTATTCTATCTTCCTTATCCTTCAGGTTCTGTTCCTCTCTGCTTCGCTTCAGACGAGCCCAGGTTTCTGACATTTTGTTGAGCTTTTTAAGCCTGTCACAGAAGTCCGAAGCTTTCCTCCCTTCTCTCAACTGGGGCTGAGTGGTCCAGAAATCCGTGACCAACTTGTTGTATTCTGGGTCTTGAAGATGGCCAGCAAAGAATTTGTAAGGGGAGCGCGGTTTTGGTGTGTTGCCACTAATTTGTAGTAAGATGGGGTGATGATCAGACAAACCCCCGATGCTGACCCACTGTCTATATAATGGGAATTTCTGTATCAGCGCCTCATGCATCATGTACCTGTCCAGCCTCCTTCCTAGAGCAGCCTCTCCAGTACGCTGATTGTGCCAAGTAGGAAGTTTTTTATTCATGGGTATGTCCACAAGCTGCTGGGCTTCGAGGAGCATGGACATTTGTTCCGCGATAGGATCCCCTTGTGATGATATCCCCCATGTCTCCCCAGATCCCAATGAGAAATTAAAATCACCCCCAATAATAGTGCTTTGTGTAATATGTCCTTCTGAGAGAAAGTTTTGCCAAAAGTCGAGCCTGTTCTGATTGGGTCCATAGATGTTGAGAATTCTGATGGGTAAGCCCAATTCACCCATAGTGATGTCCATGCCAAGGAATCCTCTTCCTCCCCAAACCGAAAGAGGTCTGTGTAATCTAGGATTGATACCAATGAGTAGACCACCAGATCTACCACAGGCATCCACCCCATGAAGGAACCATCCAGGGAGGAAAGAGTGTAGACATCGAACTGCTAGTTCAAAGGAGCATAGGGTTTCCTGAAGAAAAATGATATCACATCTGGATTCAAGTACCAGTCTCTTGAGAGCCAAACGTTTTTTAGGGCTGGCTAAACCCCTACAGTTGGAGGCAAATCATGGGGTCACCCTGTTCTGGGGCTCATTCGCTCTAAGTGCCCTCTCAATAGTGATCTGTCGACCCGAAGCCACATCTGCCACCGCAGATAATTTCGCAGAAGAAATTTGGGATGGCCGGCCTCGCTTTTGTTTACGATGCCTACCTGGGGAGGATCCCAGCCCTAGTATTTTAGGCCGAGTTCTGGAGCGCAAAAGATAATGGTGCCCACCAGATACCATCGTGGAGGGAGGGGAATCCGGGTCACCATTCTCCGGGAAAAAGGAAGGGGGGGTAGTTGAGAAAGTGGGGAGGGGAGGATCGATGGGGCAATGGATGGTGGGTAAGGATACACTTTCAGAAAGGGAGGTTCTGAATGCAGAGTGCATATTGGATTGCAAATCATTCAAAATAGAAGGTTGACAAAAAGGAGTGGAGTTATCACCTGAATGTGAAGATGTCGTCTCCATCGGCTTTGCTGCGGCTTCAGCTGTCTTGGATCTGGTACGCGGCGGCTCAGTTGAAGGCACAGCAAATTTCCTGGATGTTCTCTTTTTCCCCCCTTCGCCCGGCCCCTTAGTTGGCTTCTCTTGTTGCCTCGGGTCATTCTCCATAGTATTGACATCAACCTTTGGAGTGACAGGAGGTTGATTTCTGGGACCATGCATGTTCTCCTTGCCCCCCCCTGTAATCAATGGGCAGTCCTTATAGAGATGTCCAGTCTTGTGGCATCTGTGGCAACGAAAGGGTACTCCTTCATAGTCCAGAATCTGCTTCCTGGTGACATGGTTGTGATAGATTTCGATAATCTCCTCCAGTCCCGGTCTAGTATCCATGTGAACCAAAATTCGAGCCATGGAGCGTTTACCCGACTTCTCGTATGAGCGATCATGCTCCAGATAGGTGCCTAGGGTGTCGCCTATCTTCTTGAATACATAGGGACTCCAAAATTGCCATGGCAAGCCTGGTAAGCGCACCCAGATAGGGCCAGCTCCAAGTTGTTCGCGTTCAGGATCAAATAAGGGATCCCAGCGTTTAAGGAGTACAGGCATAAGCTCAATGTGCCAATATTTGCCCAGAATCCATTCAGCGAATTGATGGTGGCAGAAGTGCAGAGCGAACCATCCTTTGGAAAGAACCATCACCTCCGGTAACTCTTTAAGCAGCGGTCCCCATATCTCCTCCACCCACGACTTAAGCCTCTCCGCCGTGTAATTTCGTCCACGTACACGGCCAACAAGAACCTTTCGCGCGGCATCCATAATGTCCGGCAGCGGAGCTTCAGGCCCCAAGTTTACCTTAAAACCAGAATTATTAGCTTTAAGGCATCTTCCTTTTGTAAACTTCTCCGAGCGTTTACCCGCGAGTGTCTCTCGGAGTAACCTGCGACACGGGTCTGAGGAGCTTTGCTGAGCTGAATGTACCGACTGTGCAGGGGTAGGCGTAGTAAAGCATCCAGAACGAATAGGGGAGCGAGGGGCCGAGGAACCGATACCCTGCAGGTTCGGGCCGGAAGTAGGGGGGGGCATACGCTGATTCAGCGGCATAAATGAGACCGAGAGGGAGTGAGAGCTAGATGGAGGGGGAGGGGTCGGGGGAGGAGGGAGGGGAGGTCGGATGGGTTGATGGAGAGGAGCGTCCAGAGATGGCGAAGCTGGGAAACATGGACCCAAGAGCTGAAGAGTCGCCGGAGAGAGAGGTGGGCAGTCAAGAGCGACGTCCAGGGGAGGATATTCCGGTCCCTTGCCTTTCCCAGTCGGCAGCTGTTGCTGAGGCCGTGAGGAAGTGCCAGCCGTTACCCCAAGAGCAACGCTTCGCGGTATCATCAACGGTCTGGTGGAATGTGCCCATATTTCTTGGTTGGGCATGGGGTCCTCCCCATAATCTAACAGGTCCTCCTCAAGCATATTTAACTGTCGGTGGGAGCACAGTAGGACTCGTGACTGGGGCCGTCGGATGCGGGAAACGGAAAGCGGCGCTTGGTGGGTTCGATACCGGGTCGGCAGCAACAGAATCGGAGGTCGACGACAAGTGATGGCGAGGGGGGCGGGAACCACGGGGGAGAAGGTAGTATAACACCCAAATCGAAGCCGCGTATCCCGAGCAGACGAGGAAAGTAAACAGTCAAGCGGCAGGCGGTCAGCCCTGCCCTATGGCAGTGGCCCCATCTGTAAAACCTTGGAGGGCCCAAGTGTCAGCTTCCATTGTCGACTAGCGCGCCAGCAGAACGGGGTCTGTAGTTCCCGAGCTAGGGTTCCGCCATCGCCGTTGCAGAGCCCCGCTACTTCTCCTACTCGTAGATGATTGTCCATATGAACTAATATAATTTCATGTAAAGTAATTAGAAATAATATGTATGTAAGATGTTTAAACCTTATACTTTTCAAAAATATTTTAACACATCATATCAATTTCATAAATTAGTTAATTAATGTTGTATAGAATAAAATATCTAATATCTTATATGAATAAAATATTTAATAACAAAAAATCAGTTTAATATGTGCTCATAAAATGACTCAATGCCAATGTTATGTAATCTCTATAACATTCAAAAATACAATTTAACAATAAAAAATTACACATTATTTTTTTGCACTCTAAAATAAGTTTGCATGTGAAGAAATTTGTTCCCTCTAGACTCATGTTAGATCAGTGGTTAAAATGTATCTATACTCATAATATGTAATAAACAATTTTATAATTGAATTATATAATTATTGAGTAACTGTTATAAATTATATTTTACTAAAGTGAAATATTCATTTAAAAATATTTAAACTAATATATTAATTAAAACATTAATACATAATTACTATGTTTATATTTAATATAATATTAAGAAATATATATAACAATTTTTTTGGTTTTTCTTGTTGGTTTGATCCACAAGGATTTGAACTTTAAATCTTATGGTTTACACATTACTTCATAACATGACATCACCCGTTGCACTGCTCCTCATAAGCAAAACATTTATATAACATTATTAATACATTAATATAAGATTAATAACATTACTATAACATTTAAATAACATTAATAATAGTTTAATGTAACATTAATGACATATTAATAATATAAAAGACATTTATATAACATTATTAATACATTAATATAAAATTAATAATATTACTATAACATTTAAATAACATTAATAAGAGTTTAATATAACATTGAGCTTTTACCTTCACTTGGTCTCATTTATAAATTGTTTCACACCATTAAATCAATTTTGTGAACCATCCACCCGAATGCATGGGTGTCACAATCGTGAGTGTACTAGGATGTCCTTCATTCACCCGAATGCATGGGTGTCTAGGATGTCCTTCATCCACCCGAATGCATGGGTGTTGCAATGGTCAGTGTACTAGAATGTCCTTCGCATACATGGTTTTGTCAACCATTATAACTTCATACTTCTCCATTATTGTCAATTCAAAATCTTCTAGGCTACTAGCTGGATCAAGTTGTCTCATAATCCTCGTAAAAGTGTAATTGGCAAGTTGGATTCTCAAGTTCCACTTTGGAATTCCCCAAATCACGGACCTCTCGAAGTCAATTAATGAACAACATCCCAAGTTGTCCCATAACCTCCCACTCTCACATCTTCAACAATGAGAGACCCCTCCCTATATCCACAACTTCCATACTATCTCGACAACCATCCATATTAAGCCTTTTACCTGGACTTGATCTCATTTATCAATTGTTTCGCACCATCAAATCAATTCAATTCGTTTACCTCTTTCACATTGCAGAATACAAACACAGTGATATTGTACATAATTGAAAACTTATACGACAAATAAAAAAAGGCCCATATCGCAAGCAGTGTATTTTGCTTGAGATGAAAAATAAGATCGGAAATATGCACAGCATCAAAACCTCCGAAAGAAAAACTTCACCTATCTACTGAACTCATACGATGAACATTGTCATATCAATTTGCTTTAGCATACTCCATATGAAAAATGAATTTTGAAGCTCCATCTTGTACTTTTGAATCTTGTGGAGTTTGACATGCAATGAACAGGGAAGATCCTTCTGCGGCAACCTGTGGCATTGTTCTTTATTCAAATCAACAAACAATTTGTGCTTCCTCCACACACTGGTCCGGTAATGCGTGCTTCCTCCACAAACTGGACCTCCGGACTGAGCTAATAAAATAGGAGGTTGTAGCTCCTCGCAGGTCGGCCACACATCACATTCACTGGCAATATCAACAGGTTGTAGCTCTTCGACGTCCTTTCAACCAAATTGATTTGGCAAATTCGCCCGTCCATCAACACAAAGAGCGTGGAGATGATAACTTTATTTGTGGTGAGATCAAAATGATTACCCAAATAGCTGGGGAATGAAGCGGCAACATTCTCAATGAAGCTGCTCATATTTCCTCAAAGTGGGGGTGCTGACGGTGCTCAACATTCTCCTCTCGCCATCACAACATTGTGATGTCGTATTCTGGTGAGTCCCCAAGTGGAGGAAACCCACGAACTTTGCAAATCAAATTTGTGGCTGGTAATTTCACAAATTTGCCATACGGAAGTCAAAGTCTTACAACACAAATATTGAAAACTTTATCTGCATCGTCAACGTCCTCCACCTTATTCAAATTTGCCATACGGAAGTCAAAGTCTTACAACACAAATATTGAAACCTTTATCTGTATCGTCAGAGTCCTCCACCTTATTCTTTGTCGTAGTCTTGCACGTAGATCGCTGCACGACCCAATAATTCTCATGAGCAGATTGCTTCGGTTAAAATATTAAAAAAAAAAAACGCCAAGACAACTCGAAAAATAAATCATTTTTGCTTTGTACAGTCCCAACTCGTATATTCATTAATGGACAAAGACCCTACTAGAAACACAACAAATATACACTGCCAAAAACATATACTCTTTTTCTTCGCGACACTCCTTCAGTGCACTCCCAAATATATATACTTTTTTTTCGTGGAGGGATCGTGCCCACATGGGCTCGGGTACCAATTTGAAAAACCAAGTGGACACCAAAAACCTACTTACTCAGATTAATTATATATAAATATATCAATTATTGGTTGGAGATAGAAATTCTATCTTCACCACTCAATCACTCAATTAACAAAAATATTTCAACCAAACATTAATCTAGATCATCTAATAACTTTTAAAGAATAGGAATAAGCACTTTTACTTAGAAACCATCACAATTAAGATAAGTAAGAATTATATTTTCCAAGTAATAATATATTAATCTACACGTTTATAATGTATTAACTATAAGTTAATCTATATATTGACACATGTTAACTATGGTTGTTGACATGGTTAAATGTAATCAACATGAGCATCATAGTCAACATGACTACCATGGTAATACTTACCATGAGCATCATGGTCTATCTGTAGGTGACCTATATTGAACCATACTCTATGGCCATGGTTCACCATGCAAGCCTATAGTGGATGGTCAAGGTTAACCATAGTCAAACTATGGTTAACCATCATTGCAATAGTAACCATAGTCAAATCATGGTCAACTATAGACAAACCATAATCAAAATATGGTCAAACATAGTAAAACTGCATTGAAACCATCGTCAACTATAGTCAGTTATATTCAATTGTGGTTGAACATAGTCAAACCATGGTCAAACAATGGTAAATTATACTCAAACCACATTCAACCATAGTCAATCATGATCAACCATAGTCAAACAATGGTCAAGCATAGTCATATAATTATTAACCATAGTCATTCATAGTCCAACAAAGTCCAAATTTAACTAGCATAACCACATTAATGGTTGACCATGGTTGATATATGTCAATATAAATATAGACAACCATAATATATCATAAAAAATATGGTCAAATTAGTCAAACCATGTTCACCCATGGTTAAACCATGCTCACCCATAGTCAATGTTAAAAAATGTTTAATAATATATTATTATGGTTTAAAACACATTGGTTTACTAATGTGGTTGACTATGTTCGATTATGTTTGACTCTCAACACTCTTCAACTTTAGTCAAACATAATCGCCTATATTATCATTGGTTAATATGTATAGTCAAACATAGTCAACCACATTAATTAAACATAGTCAAACAAAGTCAATTTTCATAGTCAATGTTTAAATAGTTGATCATGATCAAAATTGGTCAACCCTATGTTTACCATATTTAACAATATTCAACCTTGTTCATTCATAGTCGTCCTTAGTCATCATAACTCAGCGATATTCAATTATTGTCAACCATGGTTGACCAAAATCAAACATTGTCAACTTTAGTCACCTAAGGTCATCCTTAGTCCTTGACAACCGAGATTTAAAAATGCAAAATAATATAAATATTAATATTAATAAACTTGACTAAAAATAATATTAATATTAATATTGTAACATCATATTGATACAAAAATCTAACCAACGTCCCAATGTGACAAACATTATCACAATGTTACATTACATTGCAATTTATCCAACGTCGCAATGCAACATTCCAAAATTAGTTAAACACATTTACTAATATTGTTGACGATGTTCGACTATTTTGATTGAATTCTTCCGGATCCATCACATTAAGTATTCTTTAGTCAACGCTTTGAGCCAAGAAGTGTGGCTCATCTTCAAGACAATGATGAGTCACACTTGCTAGCTCGAAGCGTTGACTCAAAAATACTTAGTGTGATGGATTTGAAAAAATTTAATCAAAATGACTCACATCACATAAGCCTTAACTCATAAATATGTTTGACTATGTTTAGCGATCAACACTCTTCAACTTTGATCAAACAAAATCACCTTTTAATATTAATAATCAAATATAGTCAAACATAACGGTCAATCAAGGTTTCCATGGTCAACCATAATGACCTTGATTGATATGGTCATTATACAGCGCAGTGTGAAGGTGATGTGTATGTCTGTCCCACTTAAAATTAAATTAAATTATTCTCAAAATAGAAAACCAATGTGAGTTATGCTATGTATAATTAATTAATTGTCCATATGCCCTGATATAATTTAATGTAAAGTAATTAGAACTAAAAAAAAAATGTGTAAGATGTTTAAACCTTATACTTTTCAAAAATATTTTAACACGTGATATGAACTCCATATATATCTTAAAAAAAAAAAAAAAAAATTGTTAAAAGAAAATATTTTAATGTTGTATAGAATAAAATATCTAATGTGTGATATGAATAAAATATTTAATGACAAAAACCTAATTTAATATGTAATTATAAAATGACTCAATGCACATGTTATGTAATCTCTATAACATTCAAAAATACAATTTAAACAATAAAAGATTGCACATTGTTTTTGCACTCTACAATAAGTTTTCACGTGAAGAAATTTGATCCCTCATCTCATGTTAGATTCGTGATTAAAATGGATCATATTATAATTGAATTATATAATTATTGGATAAATGTTATAAATAATATTTTAATCCATATATTTTAATCAATTGAAATATTAATTTAAAAATGTTTAAATTAATATATTAATATTAATTAATATATTAACATTAATACATAATTATTACGATATTTAATACAAAATTGCTATATTCATATTTAATATGTTATTAATATTTAGTTGTGAAATTAATATAATATTAAGAAATATATATAACATTTCTTTTTTTGGTTTTTCTGGTTGGTTTGGTCCACAAGGATTTGAACTTTGAATCTCATAGTTTACACATTACTTTATAACACGACGATCACCTATTGCATTGCTCCCAATGGGAAAAACACTTATATAGCATTATTATTACATTAATATAAGATTAATAACATTTAAATAATGCTAATAAGAGTTTAATATAACATTAATGACATATTAATAATATTCAAAACATTTATCCCAAGGGGCAACGCAATTGGTAATCCGAGATATGTGAAATCATTGAAACTCGAGAGACCTAGGTTCAAATGCCCCTGTTTGCAATCTGGTTTACGGAGAGGAAGACATGTCGTAGACACCTAGAGGTTACTAGTAGTTACGTGTCACGCAGACTATTGGGTTCCTCTGAGTCACAATATATATATATATATATATATATATATATATATATATATATATATACAAAACATTTATATAACGTTATTAATATATTAATATAAGATTAATAACATTACTATAACATTTAAATAACATTAATAAGAGTTTAATATAGCATTAATGACATATTAATAATATATTAATTCACACATTTATAATGCCTTAACTATAAATTAATCTATATATTAACACATGTTAAATATTGTTGACATGGTCAACTATAGTTAACATGGGCATCATAGTTGATATGACTCCCATAGTGATACTTACCATGGGCATCATGGTCTATTTGTAGGTGACCTATACTGAACTATAGTGGATGACCATGGTTGACCATGGAGGCCTATAGTCAATGGTCAAGGTTAACCATAGTGAAACTAGGGTTAACCATCAATAACTATCATTGCAATAATAACCATAGTCAAATCATAGTCAACAATAGAGGTTTACTAGTAGTTACATGTCACGTGGATTGTTGGGTTCCTCTGGGTCACTATATATATATATATATATATATATATATATATATATAACGTTATTAATATATTAATATAAGATTAATAATATTACTATAACATTTAAATAACATTAATAAGAGTTTAATATAACATTAATGACATATTAATAATATATTAATCCACACATTTATAATGCCTTAACTATAAATTAATCTATATATTAACACATGTTAAATAATGCTGACATGGTCAACTATAATCAACATGGGCATCATACTTGACATGACTACCGTAGTGATACTTACCATGGGCATCATGGTCTATCTATAAGTGACCTATACTGAACTATAGTGGATGGCCATGGTTGACCATGGAGGCCTATAGTCGATGGTCAAGGTTAACCATAGTGAAACCATGGTTAACCATCAATAACCATCATTGCAATAATAACCATAATCAAATCATGGTCAACAATAGACAAACTATAGTCAAAATATGGTCAACCATAGTAAAACTGTATTAAAACCATTGTCAACTATAGTCAATCATATTCAACTGTGATTGAACATAGTCAAACCATGGTCAAACAATGGTAAATCGTACTCAAACCATGATCAACCATAGTCAAACCACGGTCAACCATAGTCATACAATCATTAACCAGTCATTCATAGTCAAAACAAATTCAAGATTTAACTAGCACAACCACATTAATGGTTGATTATGGTTGATATACATCAATATCAATATAGAAAACCATAATATAGCATAGACAACTATGGTCAACCATAGTCAAATTAGTCAAACCATGTTCACCCATGGATAAATTATGCTCACACTAGTCAATGTTAAAAAATGTTTAATAATATATTAATATGGTTTAATACACATTGGTTTACTAATGTGGTTGGCTATGTTCGACTATATTTGACACTCAACAGTCTTCAACTTCAATCAAACATAATCGCCTATATTATCATTGATTAATATCTATAGTCAAACAGAGTTAACCACATTAATTAAATAAGTCAAACAAAGTCAATTTTCATAGTCAATGTTTAAATAGTTGATCATGATAAAACTTGGTCAACTCTATGTTTACCATATTTAACAATATTCAACCTTGTTCACTCGTATTCGTCCTTAGTCAACATAATTCAACCATATTCAATTATAGTCAACCATGGCTGACCAAAATCAAACATTGTCAACTTTAGTCACTTAAGGTCATCCTTAGTCATTGATAATCAAAATTTAAAAACGCAAATTAATAAAAATATTAATATTAATAAAGCTGACTAAAAATAATAATAATATTAATATTAATATTGTAACATCATAATGATACAAAAATCTAACCAACGTCACAAAATGACAAACATTGTCACAATGTTACATCACATTGCAATTTGTCCAACATCTCAATGCGACTTTAGAAAATTAGTTAACCACATTTACTAATGTTGTTGACTATGTTTGACTCTTTTGATTAAATTTTTATGGATCCATCACACTAAGTATTCTTTAGTCAACTTTTCTAGACAACAAGTGTGCCTCATCATCAGGAGAATGATGAGCCACACTTGCTAGCTCAAAACGTTGACTCAAAAATACTTAGTGTGATGGATCCAGAATAATTTAATCAAAATTATTCACATCACAGAAGCCTTAACTCATAAATATGTTCGACTATTTTTTACTATGTTTAGTAGTCAACACTCTTCAACTTTGGTTAAACAAAATCACCTTTTATTATTAATAATCAAACATAGTCAACTATAATGGTCAATCAAGGTCTCTATGGTCAACCATGATCGACCATAGAGACCTTGTTGGTATGGTCAACCAAGTTCAACCATGATTAACCATGGTCAACCATATACAACCACGGTCAACCAAGGTCAATCATGGTCACCCATGAGAAACCATGGTCAATGAAGGTCAACCATGAGCAACCATGGGCAACCAAGATCAACCATGGCCAACCATGATCAACATGGTCAACCATGCACCATGATCAACCAAAGTCAACCATGAGATGTTCAACCATGATCAACCGTGGTCAACCATGCTCAACCGTTAACCATGAGTACCCAAGGTCAACCATGGCCAACCATGATCAATGATGGTCATTCAAGATCAACATGGTTAGAATGGTCAACCAGATCAACCATGGTCAACAATGGTCAACCATAATGGTTAATCAAGATCTCTATGGTTAGAATGGTTAAACATGGTATACCAAGATCAACCATGATCAATCATTGTTGACCATGGTCAACTAAGTTCAACTATGGTCAACCAATTTCAACCAAGATCAACATAATTAGAATGGTCAAACATGGTCAACTATGGTCAATCAAGATCTCTATAGTTAGAATGGTCGAACATGGTCAACCAAGATCAACCATGGTCAAACATGATCAACCATGATCAACTAAGATCAACCATGGTCAACCATAGTCAACCAAGATCAACCATGGTCAATTAAGGTCAACCAAGATGAACATGATTAGAATGGTCGAACATGGTCAAGCATGATCTATTATGATCGACCATCATCAACCATGATTAACCATGTTCAAACATAATGGTCAATCAAAATATCTATGGTTAGAATGGTCAAACATGGTCAGCCAAGATCTTTATGGTTCAATAACGTTAACCATAATGGTCAATCAAATCTCTATGGTCAATCGTGATCAACCATGGTCAACCATGGTTGAATATGGTCAACCATAGTCAACCATTATCAACCATAGTCAACCACTGTTAATGAGAATATGCAAGCATCCACCATTGTCAACTATTGTCAACCATTGTCAACCATGGTTGAATATGGTCAATCATGATCAACCATGGTTGAATGTCATCAACCATGGTCAACCATTATCAACCATGATCAGGAATGGTCATCTTTGGTCAACCATAATCAACCTAGAACATTCCATGCTCTATTAACTCCTAATGGCCAACCATGGTTAAAATGTTCGAACATGGTCACCCAAGGTCTCTATGGTTAAATATGGTCAACCACAATGGTCAATCTCGTCAACCTTGATCAACCTCATCAATTTTAATTAGTGAATCCAACCCACACACATCAACTATAACTAGCACAACTACATTTACTAACGTACTTGATATACACCAATCGACAATATTTTTTACTTTTATACGTCAATCCGCATATGAAAATAACATCAATCAACCTATATCAACTACATTTAATATAATAATTATATGACACATATAACTTAATACATCGTAATTATAAAAATTCATTATAATATATGTTACAGCATTCCATGATCTTATACCTACGAAATTCTCAATACAATATCAAACAAGTAATCTAAAAATACATGTGGGTCTCCTTGCGTAAATTTCTTATATCTTTCATCGATATGCTATACCTGTACTAGTTTATTCTGCGATAGATATTCGTCTATATTCTTTCACAAATTATTTGAATGAGATTTTTTTTATATTTTTATTTTTGTTTCGTACAATTTTGAAATCTTATATTTTATATGATTTATAATTCTTCTAATTTTGGAAATTTTATGATATAAATTTTTAAATTTTTAGTTAATAAAGTATTATAAATGTGTTTTAATTTTAATTTTTGTAAGTATTGATAAAAACATATTTTTTTAATTTTTTATTTTTTAAATATTAAAAGAAGTATTGAAGAGGTAAGTGTTATTGCTAGGGTTTTTTAGTTTCACTATCGGAAGTTTAGGGAAGTAATTGAGATTGAAAAAAGACCAAGCAAACTCAATAGAGATGACAGCTGGAAAATTAGCAGTTGTTGGATCTCTGCCCTCTTTTTCTAACCATTTCCCCCTGGCTGCTCCTTGTGGCATTCTTCTCTATGGAGCCTTCCTATCTTCTCCCTTCTCTGATCATCAGTGTTTCCTTTTTTATCATCCTTAATTTCTATGTTTTAGATTTTGATATTTAAGACATTTTTGTTTGTTAACCTTTTAAAAATATTAATGAAAGTTGCTTAAGATTACCTAACAAATTTAAAACAAACTTTTTTTCTTTATCCTCTTTGGTTGTTTAAGTGTGGGAAATTGTGTCGTATATCCTAGGTCCATTATTCAACTATCTTAATAAGTTATCAATTTAATGAATTATTCCTATTATAATCTCTAGATAGTTTTAGGTTTATAGTTTAGGTTGATTTTGATAGTTTTATTAATGAGATCTAATAACAGGTTTAACAATAGTTAGTTGTTATAGAAATATTAACTTACAATTAACTATGTTTATTTAACATTAACCCATTTTAAATTAAATAAAATTAAAACTAACTTACAATTAATTAACTAGATACTTAATTATATAATTCTAAAATAACATTAAATATCTAATTATATAAAAAATTTATAAATTTAATTTGGATTCATATTAATTAAATTGGTTACCTTATATTAAACTAAAGTTTAATTAACTATTAATTATATATGGATTTAATATTAACTAACTTATATCTAAGTTACGTAACAATTAATTAAATAACTCTATCTATATAACTTTTATATAAGTTTAATATAGTGATTTTGTTTCATTTTGATTTATATAGAATAGTTATTAAACTAATTCCTAAATCAACTACCTTAGTATTTATTTATATAAATTAGTTTATATATTCATATTACTTTATTTAAATAGACATATAACCAACCCACTTATTATTTAACCAATTTTGTTTTCCTTTCCTTATTTCTTGATCCAGTCCAGTGAGCTATTTCCCTGTCAAATATAGCCGTTACCCAATTTGATTGCCTAGGTAAATATAGCCGTTGCCTGGTCAAATTTCACCATTGAATATTCTGCTCTATCTATTTATCATGCAACCAGAATCTGATTCGAAACCACACTCATTAGTTCGAAACTTATTAACAAAAACATTATAATGTGATTTACGTCAAAAAAATCTTCTAAAACGTATATATCTTTTTAATTTTTATTTATTTAAGTATTAATAAAAACATATATTTTTATATCAAAAGTGTTCCTATTATGGATTTGGCTGAGCAGATCTTTTGATTTTCGTCCCCGGCTGACTAATATAATTTTACCACGTCGCAATCTGAAAAGTTATGTTGGGTGGTATGTAAAGTTTTGTTTTCGTCTTCCTTCCTCCAAGGATTTTGTACCACAACAGCGATTTGTTTTTTATTTTTGACATCGATGTTTCTTCGCCTTAACGTCATGGAATGAAGTGTGTTGTCGTTTCTTGACTGTGTAAGTATTTGTGTGTTATATTGGGTATTTAATGTTTTTAGAGTAACACGCCACTTAGCCCGATAACATTGGAGTGGGCAAATATTATTTAATGCCGAATTTACTTGTTAATGTCGAATTTACCTGTTCCCTTGTTATCGCGTTAAGTCGCTTGCTACTAAAAAAACATTAAATACCTAATATATAATTGGTTAGCTTTTTCCGTATTTAGACTATGTAGTTGTTTCTGGGCCTCCAAGTGTTTTCGCAACAGCATCATCATAATATTATCACTAGTGATCCCTAGGTTTCGATCTAAGTTGGAGGGGAAACAGCTACGCAAACTCGTGTCATAAACAACAGTCAAGGTCCTGGTTAACTAACGGAGTTACTCTTCATTTTTATTAGAAAAATCTATGGTAAACTACAGAGTTAGAACTACATAGTGCGTCCAGTATAGTTCGGATTTTTTTATGTTGTATCAATTTAGTTTTTCTTAGATCTAGTAGTAAACTAGTATTTCAGCGAGAGAGATAGTCCGGATCCGACATTGAATTCTTCCTATCTGTCCACCTTTGCAAAGCACGTGCCCGTAGAGTGGAAACATGAATACGTTAACGTCACTTGATCCAGTGACTCTGAATACCTTCCACAACAACTACTTTGTAAATTTGCAGAACCATATGGTTCTTCTTTAGTCACATCAAGAATTGCTTTCCACGTTGGGAGCCACCACCATCTCTATCGTGAATGATTATGGCAAGCAACATAGGTTTATTAAACGTTTCAGGAAAGTTTCTCATAAAGATACTAATAATTCACACATCAAATTGAATGTATTTCATAGATTCGTAATGAGAAAAATTAGACGTAAGTTAAATCTCTTGCCCCACTTCTCTCTGCTTATAATATGAATATATTTTTATAATAGAATACATTTTTTAATAACAAAATAATATGTTATATTTTAATCTTGAATATTTATTAATTTAAAAAAAACTAAATAATATAAAATAAATTATGGATTTTTATCTATTCATTTAAAGTATTAAATAGCCAATTTATTAATACCTTTTCATCTATTTAATTATTCAAAATAATTACTTTATTAATTTACTTATAATTTATTTATTACAAAATTTAAATTTATTTTAAATATATTGTAAAATAATTTATTGATTTTTAACCATCATCTATCCAAAGTATTAAATAACCAACTCATTAATTATTTTATGCCCATCCATCCATCTATGTAATGTTTTAAACAATGACTTCATTAATTCACTTGAACCAAATGTCATTAATTCATCTTCATCCATCCATCTCATGTTTTAAACCAACATAATATTAACTCCAAATCTACCATGCCCCTAGAGAAATCAAATCTTTGTCCACTTTAAAAGAGGTTTGCATCTTAAGAGATTTGTTCATAGGCTTGGTAGATCCAGAGTTAAGATAGATCTAAGTTGCTTATAGATTTTGATTATGGAATTTGGTTGGAAGTGGAAATCTATGCAAAATTGGCTGAAAAATTTAGTTTTACACAATTTTTATAAAAGAATTTGGTTGGAAGTGGAAATAGGTTGCAAAATATAGTTTTACATAATTATGGGAAAAAAATTAGTTGGCTTGAATTCCACCATGGCTTTATATTGAAATTTCATATACTAGACTTGGAGCCCTTGAGGTTCGACCATGTGATGTTTGTATCTATATTGCAAATATTGGGCTTGTTATAAATTCATTGTTATATATAATTTATGAAATAAAGATTTAAAAATTATTAATAAAAATATTTGAATCCATGTATTTACACATGTATAAATTTAGCTATGTGTTCTTATCAAGAAGTAATTTAGCTATATTTAGAGAAACTATTAACAATCTTTGCATTGGAGATTTTGGCAGATCTTAAGCATATGCATTTAATAGTGGTGGGCTCTGTTCATGATGAGATAATTTTCCAAATATTGCATTCCTTCGATGTACCTTTAGAAGCAATTGCTAATTAATATTTTATTTTATTTATTTATTAATCTAAAGAAAATAAATCTATTTTGATTTTACTTATATATTCACATATCCTAGACTCTTTTTCATTTTTGATATTCTTTTTGGTTTAGGATTCATTTTCAATTTAATCTTATTACTTTTTAAGTCCTGGCTCGATGACATTAAAATACAATTTATGATAAAGAGGAAGTGCACTAAGGATAGACATTGAGAGGACAAATCGCATAGGGATGGAGAGGGATTTGTGATTCAGATAGGAAAAAAATTCAACAATTCCTTTTGTTTACCTTACAGCTATAATCAAGTATACAAAGGAGGATATATTTTCTATAGACATATCCTTTTAATTACTCTCTTTAGGTTTCTTTTCACTGGAGTTGGATGGTTTGATCCCGAGCCAATTGAAGGAGAAGGCCTGAAGTCACAATGGATGTGCTTCTCCATATGGGTCAATCTGCCATCTGGCCAATCCAACTTCTCTTGAATGCACCTTTGACCCCTCATCAAGCTAGCCAATCAATCATGCATCTGCCATTGGTTTCTCTAGAGATTATTCATGAAGCTTATAATTGTGTTGCGATCATCATGTTGGGCACACCTGAGTTGGTCTAGATTAATAATGACATATCGCAATGCACTGCAGACACCATCCAAGGGAAGGGGATGCCATATGGTGCTAGGTGGAAGAGCAAGCACAGGGTCCACAACCTATCCCTGGCCAAGGTCATGTTTCTCGTTCCCTCCATGTTGCCCCCTTTCGCCCGGACCCCTTCTCACTCTTCCACATTAGCGCAACATGGGAAACTGGTCAACTTCAGAGCTAAAAACAACATCCTTCCAACTAACTACGTACCCTGTAAACGATTCAACCACCCTAGTGCCATTGAAACTTTAACACAGGCGACGGTTCCAACCACTAGATAACAAACCAAATTCCACAACTGCCTCTTAGCACCTTTGATAAGGTCCCAGGGGAGCCTCACTATGGCCAAACCTGTTAACGCTAGCCAACCAGGAGGTTGTATGAGACCCAAGGGTATAGTATAAAACCAAGAGCCTTGGGCATTTAACTCCCTCACCACAGCTACCAGTACTACCCCAAAGAGAAATATCATGCACAAAACCTCTAAGTTGATACAAAGGGTTGATAACAAATCTTGAGACTGGCTCAAATGAGCTCAAGACTAGGTTAACAAAATTAGTGATTCCCACATCCTCCACCAAGAAGTGCATGCAAACCACACCACCAAGGGTTGAAGGGCTCGCTTGGCTTGTCGAGAGAATGTCCTAGCACAATTCTCTCTGGTCGAGCCCGTCAGCCCTCCAACAAAGTAACAAACCCCACATAACCCATAACTGACACAAAGAAATGAACCTAACAAAAATATCACCCAAAGACCGACACTTCTAGAAATGCACCTTACGACCTAGCCCTCCAAGCACATAACGGACACACCAAAGGATAAAACAACAGAACCATACCTTATTTCGGGGCTTGAATTTCCAGAATGAATTTTGAACCCAATCCAATGTGCCAACAACATAAACCAACTTCACATAATTGCTTGTCCCTCCATGAGACCCCTCCCAATTGCTCCATATACTAAGATCTCAACTGAGTTTTGGCAGAGTTGATAAATAGTCATTCTAATTGCCCCAAACATGATAGATACTACCCCCAACAGACGCTCTCAGGACGAGAAAATTACCAACCTTTTCCCCACCACCTTCCTGCTTGATAACAACAGGGAGTGTTTATAGCAAGATTCTAGGGTTTAGGGAGGGTTTTTCCTACTTTTTGTTTAAAAGTAAAATTGTCGTTGGGTCCATGCGGTGGAGTCTAGAGGTGACTCCATTACTCTGGAACAAACTCAAC
Source organism: Pinus tabuliformis (assembly GCA_031772625.1). Classification (NCBI taxonomy): domain Eukaryota; kingdom Viridiplantae; phylum Streptophyta; class Pinopsida; order Pinales; family Pinaceae; genus Pinus; species Pinus tabuliformis. The sequence goes on along the minus strand of CM062819.1, from coordinate 1,742,861,452 downwards.
TAATTCGGGCAAATTTGGAACCAAACCGGCCCCAAACCAAGTTGAAGGCCAAGTTGACTCAATCACCTATCAACTCAACCAATTTGACTAGTTCTCAGTCAAACTGAACTAGTTTTAAAACACTGACCTAGATAGCCCATTGGTATAAGTGCATTGAACCAATCTCATGTGCAAAAGTACCCCAATGGTATGTGGAAAACTACATCAAATGGGAAGAAGGATTAAAACCTCCTCTAAAACCATTTCAATGCCAAGTGAGCGCATGGATCATTTGTTTTACACTTCTTAATTCATCATAAAATAGAAGAACCCTTGATGTAGAAATCATTCAACGAAGAAATGACACTACTAATGAGAAACGCCCCTTCACTGTGACCTTATTATACCCATGAACAAATGTTTCCATGCTTTCTCTCCAAAAGCACACCATACAAACCATTTAGGAAACACAATGCCTCCCTAAAGACAGATATCAATCAAGCCCAAAATGGGCTCATGTTTGGGTAAAGCATAGATATGCCAAGGAACCACATGTAATGAATGTTCTCCCCCAAATTTCGACCACAAAAATAATCCTTATAATTTTTCAAGATGATTAAACTGGGAAACATTGGAAAATACATAATAAACATCGCTAGTCTAAAGAATTTTCACAAGGACTGTGTATTGGTTCTTTACCCAAGAACTATTAAGTTAATAGCAAAGGGTACTTGAAATCTCTGATTATGAACGTCACTTCAGATTGAAGATTTTGCAAGCACCATTCGGACAACCAAATAGGGAAACATTGATTCCAAAAAGCACTCCCAAATTTGTGAGATGCTTAGTAACCATTTGATTGAAAAAAATAAATATTTAAAGAAAAGGGCATTAAAAATGTGAAATTATTTCACTTCTTAACTTCACATTTATATGCCTTGGAGTAGTTTATTTGCATTATTATACCTGTCTCATGTCTCAGGCATGGTATAATGCATTCAATTTTGCTTTTGATTGGGTATTAGTTTGTTTTTGACCAAAAAATTATGACACTTATGCATAGTTTAACATTAGGAATTCAATTTTTGTTATTTTTTATTATTATTTAAATTTATTTATTTGTAAGGTGATTGGTTGTGGTCTTATTATGGGTTGTTTAGTAACTTCCATTCATAATAGTTGCTAATTTTTTGTTTTTAGTTTAATTTAACTTTTTGTTTTTTCTATTATTACTATTTTCATGAATTATAATTTTTTCACAGTGTTTTCAATTTAAAATGACTTATTATTATCTTGAAAACATATTTTAATAGATTTAATTATAAACACACATATATATTAATAAAAATAAAATACACACATAAATATATGTATGTTAATATAAACAATATTAGTTAATCATATTTCTTAATATTCGGTAATGATATTTAACAATAAAATATTTTATTAGTTATGTTATTTTTGTGATGAAATTTTTGTCTTTGATATTTTTTCCTTCAATTAAATTACATTTAAACTAAAACGCCGATACTAACTACTATGTAATCCTTGTTTTACGTTACACTTTGTATTTGAATACAAGCTGTTATTTTTACTAAATACAAGCTTTATTCTATAAAATTGCAAATATCCAAAAGTAGAAAAAATCCCATTCTGTTTGTTCTAAGAGGTTGAATACTTTCCATTCGTCTTTCCCTTCGTTTGCTTAATAGAGTTTTAAAAAATAATAGTTTTCCAAATTGCCTTGTGATGCAGAGTCCTCCTAAACTTGATGCACCTATCCAACTAATAGGAAAAGATCCTTTAATAGATGGCAAGAGCGTGGATTCAAATTGGGATATGTAAGAGGTGAGTCTTTCTTATTGCTCAAATGACTTCCATGATATGTATAAAATGATTGATTTGGACTTATTAATTTTCCTCCTTGCAATTCAAATATTTTAAAAATTGATTTGTCCTTTTGGTGTGTATTTCGCATGAGTGGAAAAAGAAATAGGATTAAGATGCATATGCTACTACATTGTACAATCTTATCATATACCGTCCCCTCTCAACTATTTGGATGGAAGTGTCTTATGCATCATAAACGTCTAATATATTTCATAGCGTCAGAATGCACTAATTCAAAATTAATGTTAACTAGCTCAATTAATGATTAGTTGTAAAGTTGGAATTGATTAAATTACTCCTACAAAAGTCCTACCTACAAATCGAGGGAATAAGCTTAACAAAGAAAGAACTAGCAGCGATCTCTAGGTAGAGCCGTAGGGGCTACGAGTCTATTGCCATACCCCTCCATTGCTAATGAAGCTACTCAAATTGTGTGCTGATTGATGTTAAAAAAAATTAGAGGTGGTTATAACCATGTATGTCAATGATGAGATTTAGCGTAGTGTTGTACTATTTCCATTGTATTCTAATATATTTGTATTTTGTAAATAATGATGGTTCACTTACTTTAGTGTATTTTATGGAAATTTGGTCAAACTTGTTCTTTTTTCACCAGTTTTGTACCCATATGTAGTTAGTATAAATGAGTATACAACATGAGCATTACAGTTCTGACAACTTTCTTGCTCATACTGGGATACTTGTCTAATTATTGTTTTGTTAAATCTCAGTACATAGAACTACAATCTAAAACCCTAGAAAGCGATAAGATTGAAAATTCACAATACAACTGATCTATATGCTAGATCTACAAGCACATCAACTATGAAAAATGCAAATAAGAGAATCTGCAGCACTGAAAAAATAAATCTATTTTTTCTTATGAACTAAGAAAAGAAAATAGTACAACAGCTCATTCAAACTAGATTGAATAACACATTCCCTTTTTTCTTTTACACACTAAGAGGACTAGTGGAGAAGGTAAAAATTGCTCTATCTCTATACCAATCCTAAAGAGGTGCACCCCGCCTAATGAGGATGGTGCATAGGATATGTAATTTGTAAATTAAGTTTGTCTCCTAGAAACCAGCGTAATTCTAGAAAATTGTAAACAGCCGACGGTGCTAAATTAAGCAAATGCAAATGTTGGAATACCCCACCAATATAGAAAGACTCCTAATTGGAGAATGCATGCACCTTTACATAATCAATATTATGCTCCTGCCAAGAACATAGTGTTGTGTTTAATGTTGCAAATTTTCCTTATTTTTCATGTTTATCATTTTACTTAAATTTTTAATATTACCATTAATTGACTCAGGGTGTTTGAGAGTGGTTCCAACCTTATTGGATTTCATATGGAGAAAGTAAATTTTAGATCCCTTTCAAAATCCAGCAGACTTAACAACTTTTAGGATTTCGGAATTGGCGGGATTGCAATGTTTCTATTACATTTTGTGATGTACGGGGGTACGAAACTAACATTAAATCGAGGTCACAAAGACCTCTTTGTACCTCGATGTTGGTGGCATTAACTTTTGATCTCCTCTTGTAATTTTTTGTAGCATTGAAGGTGTTCTAGTCTCGAAATTTTGTGGAGAGGCTAAAAAATAGGAGTTCTCCATAACTCAAAAATTGTTTCTGGAAATTACACTTAAAAGTGGCTTAATTAGATTTTTACACTATTTTTAAATATTTTTTAAGTCTAAACTTAGGAAAAGGGGTTAATTAAGCATTATTAATTGATAAATGTGTGAATAATCTAGAAACTCACACGGATCAATCCAGATATGATCTCAGTCATTGATTAAGGTTTATCTTGGTTGTTGGAGTCCCAACTGGAGATAATAAGAGGAGGTCGATGGGTAGATGGAAAACACACACTTGAGATCGATTTCCTTGGGCAGTTCGATTTTCTAGAGAGCAATTGTTAGAAGAGTTCGATACAAAGAATAGAAGCAGAGACAGAGAAGGGTAGAGATAGTGAGTCCAAAGGATTTTCATCCAGTTTGAAAAATCAGAAAGAGGAGGCTGAGATTTTCTCCAGGAGGTTGCGCAAAGCCTCAAGAAGGCAATTCGATCCAGCTGAAGAAGAAGACGTTTTCAGTTCCAGAGGCTAGGAAAGATTTTTAGAGGGCCAAAGAAGCATTTTCCCAATCAACAGCAAGCAGGATGGCTAGATTAACAGTTTATTCAGGTAGAGTGTGGAAGGGATTGCACTCAGGTGACGCAGGGTTGAGAAAAAGATGGTTGATTTCAGTGGCGTTCAGGGGTCGGGATTGCTCGGAGAGAGAGTAATTTTCCTTAGATAATTTTTGGCAGTGTTCCTCTTGGATAGATTCATCAGTTTGGCGATATTTATTGTACTCAGAGTTTCTCACTACTGCTTAATAAAAAAAAACTCTCAATTCCTGCACTGGTTTTCCCAAGTTGGGTTTTTCTGAGGACTTTTGTCCAAAAATAATTGTGTCAAATTTATTTTGTGTGTGTTAGTTTCTCAGTTTCCAGTTTACCTTCCGTAGAATTTAATTTGGTGAAAATTGCAGTTGTGAATTATTCGTTGTTTGTATGGGCAAATACACTGATAATTAATTTACAACTAGAAGAATAATATCCAGTTGTTGCAATAGTTGAAATTTTCACATGGTATTAGAGCAATTTTGATTAGTCATGGAAGCTCAAAAGCAGAAGCATAAATTCATTGTTCAGAGGGAGCAGCAGGATGAGTTTCTGGGGGACTGCGCGGAGCCTGAGCCAAGAAGTGAAAGTTGCTTGAGTAGTTTGATTTTTCAGTGCAGGTAGGCAGAAAAATTTGACTTGCCAAATTGAGTGATTTCTGCAAGCAGAGGGAGCAGCAGTCCAGTGTTTTTGCTGCGCAGATTCCTTGTTTGTGCACATAAGAGTTTTCCAACAGTTTGCAGTAGCAGAATCAACGTCGGGTGGAAGAGAAAGGCACACAAAGAGAGAATTTCTCTCAGAGGGTTTCTAGCCTAGAAATCTGGTTTTCCCAATTGCAATTGGCAATTGTTACAGGAAGTTTTTTCTCACTCCAGAGGGGAGTGTGAATAGTAGATTCAGCAACCAAGCAGAGGAAGAGGGATATTTTCGATCAAATTCAGAGATGGTCACCATTAGTCTTAGAGATTAGGATAGGTTGGAGGGAGCCTCCAACCTTGTCATATGAAAGGCTAGGATGTCCTTCATGTTGGATGAATATGACCTGAAAGCCTATATGGATAATGTGGTGGCAATTCCTCAGGGTGTAAATCAGCTGAAGGAGTACAGGAAAGAGATGGCGAAGGTGAAGCGGCTGATCCTTGATGGAGTTCGAGACCATATAGTTTCACATATATCTGGCAAGGGCACTGCCAAAGAGATGTGGGACGCTCTTGACCAGCTATATCAGAATGCTTCTGAGCAGTGGAAGATGTTCATGTAGGAGAAGCTGAGAAGCATCAAAATGTAGAAGGGTGAAGGCATAGATCCCTTCCTGACCAGGATTCGGTAAATCTATGATCAGCTTTTAATCATTGGGGAGGCACCTCAACCGACAGAGCTTGTACGGTTGGAACTAAACAGTGTCTCAGATGAGTGGAAAGTCTTTGTCCAAAGTATCTTGTACCGAGACACATTGCCTAGATGGGACAGGATGTGTTCATACCTACAACAAGAGGAGTTGAGACAAGCTCTATTAAAGAGCAGTATCAGCGGAAGTAGCAGCAAGGGCACAAAGGGTGAGAAGGAAGAGGAGAATGTGGCCCTAACATCAAAGGGTCCTAGTCAGGGACAGGGGGAGAAGAAGAAGAAGAAGAAGGACCTATCTAAGGTCAAGTGCTTCAGGCGTGGCGAGTTTGGCCACTACAGTACTCAGTGTCCTCTCAGGAAGAAGGAGAAGCAAGACCAGGAGGAAGCGTCAGCAAAGATAGATAGGTTTTCCTCTAGACTGGAGGAAGATTTCTCCATGTTTGCAGCTATACCTCTAGGAGTGAGGTGGGGCGATATGAAGTTATAGTCCCAAAGTTGCAGAGGTTTGGGAAAGGTCCATTAAGATGTCCTCTATTGAATTTGCACGATCTTGGGTCTAGATTAGAATATTAAAATATTTCATGCTACCAAACCAAGAATCTTAACAAGAACTACTTTTCACAGTGGAAAATATAAAGCAGTAAATCACATATGCACAAGTATACACAATTTTTGACAAATAATGTACAACCCAATCTTCGTTATATTAAACCAAATCTGAATAATACAACAATCTATGGTATACACGATACAATGACAAACATATTGCACAAACTCTATGTTGTATCTTGTCCTGTCGGTCCGTCGCTTCTGTACTTCTCACTAGCTGCCCCTTATTCCTCCAAAGGACAACACATCAAGACTCCAAGAGGGCTTCCACCTAACATTACTGCAAGTCACTTCTGCTGCATGTACACGAGCTCACCAATCTGCTCTCTAGGTTGGCCGATTCCTGAGCTCCAATCTACCAGGCTAGTTGTCACTTTTGTCCATCAAAGTGCTACACTTTCAACACCAATATTCACCCAGCCTTCAACTCTTCTTCGCCACTTCAAGATAGCTTGTCTAGGGCTACTTTGGATATCCACATGCTTCCCTCCAACATTCCAAAGATGCAAAATCCTTCACTGCAAGATCTGCACCTATGGAGGCTCTCGATCACCCAATCAAGTCTCCAACTTGGCTCCCACAAGATGCTCATCAAATTGATCCAAAACTGGTCAACACATTGACCCAACACAAAACACAAATGTTGCTCCAAGTCTGTTGTAGTCCGCTGCCTTTGAATATTTTGGTTAGGGCAATTTGTCACACTGCAACAGCCCTAAAATCCTCACCAACAGTCTTCAAACAACCTTCAACTCCAGCGACACACCTTCATGGGACAACTCCTTTATTATGTTGTTTTTCTGGGCATGTATAAGCCCTCAATTAGCCCTACGCATACCTTAATTGTGGTGTTATGGCCTGCGGCCTAACACACAGTCCTCCTGTAGCATACGGCCAACATAAAACCAATCATATGTCCCTTAAACAGTGCCCCAAGAGACCTGCATTAGAGGTCTCCTAACTTGGCCTTCCCAGCAAGGCTACTCAGCCTTCTTCCAGTAGCTCGGTCTCCTTAATTGGCCCTGAAAACAATCCTTATCTCCCTTGTTTCCCTAGCCTTCTCTTGCTGCGACTTCCATAGAGATTTATCTCTCCTCCACGAGCTTATCTTCAAGTGTGTGTTGCACAAATGGATGGCTTAAATGACCTCCACTCACCTCTTATTTATACACATAGGAGGGTTCCTCCAAAAAGTCATAATAGGGCTTGAATAGTTGTCACATGCCCTCTTAACTCCAATCCGACCTAGACATATATGTGAGAAACCTAATTATAAACTTAAAAATTCATATCTCCATTTCTACAACTCAGAATCGGATGATTCTAATTGCGTTAGATTCATCTCATCGAGAGCTATCATCCTCATCCATCACATGTCAAAATATGCTCATGATTTTGGCCCAAATATCGATGGGTACAAAACCCCTACCTTGGGTTCCAAGCCCACAAGTGACTCTTGTGGTGCTTTATCCTCCAATCCTTAAACCCTAGGGCTTGGAGTACTTCCTAAGCTACTCAAAAATCAACATCCTCCTCATGGATCATTACCTTGCTATAGGGGCCCACAGTATTCAGTAGCAGGATGGATCAGTGCTAGTTGATGCAGTCAGATTCGGAAGTGAAAATTGCAGACTAGTTACAGTTAGGTGCTAAGGAGCATAGTGCAGTGTTGACAACAGAGTAGGAGGTCAATACCAGAATCAGTAGTAGCGCAGATTCCTTAGTGGACAGTGCAGAGGCTAGTAGTAGTCATATGCTCAAGAGACAAATGCAACACAGACATAGTTGATTCAGTATTTTGGGTGCTTCTTAGTTACAATAGTTGCAATTGCATCAGCAACAAATGAGAGGGAATTGCGGTGCATATGCAAGGTTAGAAGTAGTACAGCCACACAAATGAAACATCAGAGTGGCACAGTGTTTGATAAGTAGTGGCAGGCAGTCACAGTGGCCAAACATCAGCAGCATGATAAAGGGTGATACAGAGACAGGGTGTTGTAGCAGTAGTGCAGCACTAGAACACCTTCCTCACTAAGAGGGAGTGTTAGTTTTGTAGCATTGAAGGTGTTATACTCTCGAAACTTTGTGGAAAGACTAAAACATTGGATTTCTCCATAACCAAGAAATCGTTTCTGGAAATTCCACCTTGAAGTGGCTCAATTAGATTATTAGCATATTTTTAAATATTTCCCAAGTCTAAACTTAGCAAAAGGGGTTAATTAATCAGTATTAGTTGAGAAATTTGTGAATCATCTAAAAACTAACACAAATTGATCTGGATATGACATCAACCATTGATTAAGGTCTTGGTCATTGGAGTCCCAACTAAAGATTATAAGAGAAGTTCGATGGGTAGATGGAGAACACACTTGAGATCAATTTCTTTGGGCGGTTCAATTTTCCAAAGAGCAGATTTTGGAAGAGTTCGAGCTAGAGAAGGAAAGCAAAGACAGAGAGGGGAAGAGACAGCGAGTCTGGAGAATTTTCTTCTTGTTTTGAAGAGTCAGAAAGAGGAGGTCGAGATTTTCTCTAGGAGGTTGCGTAGAGGCAGTGCAGAGGCTCAAGAAGAAAATTTGATCCAGATGAAGAGGAAGACATTTTCAGTTCCAAATGTCGAGAAAGTTTTCCAAAGGGTCGGAGGAGCATTTTCCCAGTCAACAGTAGGAAGGAATGCTAGATTGGCAACTAATTTAGGCATAGCATTGAAGGGACTACGCTAGGGTGATGCAAGCCTATGCAAAATTTGGTTGGAAAAATATTTTCCAGTGGCAATCAAGGGTCGAGACTGCTTGGAGAGGGTAATTTCTCTCAGATAATTTTTGCCAGTATTCCTCTTGGATAGATTCATCTGTTTGGCAATATTTATTGTACTCAAAATTTCTCACTGCTACTTAATAATAAAAGCCCTCAGCTGCTACATCAGTTTTCCGAAGTTGGGTTTTTTCGAGGTCTTTTGTCCAAAAATCACTGTGTCAAATTTATTATGTGTGCCAGTATTTTCTCAGTTTCCAGTATATCTTCCGCGGAATTTAATTTGGTGAAAATTGAAATTGTGAATTATTCATTGTTTGTGTGGGCAAATACACTTTAATTAATTTACAGTTATGAGAATAATTTTCAGTTGCTGCAATAGTTGGAATTTTCACATCTCCTTCATGACCGTAGTAAAAATGTATACTTCACTCAATTATTCATGACCCTAGTAAAATTGTATAATTCACTCAAGAAAAATCATTGATTAGGATGTTAAGCTTTCTCATCTTATTTTAATGCTGAGAGGGTGATCTTGTTGAGGAGGATCCCAATATAGGCAATGATTTTTATGTTATGTAGCTATTTGTTGTAGCATGATTTTCTTTGGACTTTAGAGACCATTTAGAGCCTCTCTATTGATCTTTTTTTATTCAAAGATGGTTTGCACTTGATGATATTTTGGTTATATGCACCCTTGCTATATACATGAGAAATTTTGCATATTTGTGTATAATAATTTGGATTCATATGGATGCACATGAATTATATGTTGTTTTCAAAATTTGAATATTTTATGTATTTTTTGGTCGACCAATATTTTGGTCCAGTTGAGGATGTTGTGACCATTTTCCATCAAACAAACAAGGGGAAATTTGTTGTTTCCATTGCCACAATTTATCTTTATTTTTGTTTCGATATGATTTTGTATCATTCTATTAGATCTTATGACTCAAGACAAATATCATATTTCAATATTGATGTCTGATGTATCACTTGACATCTTGTACTTCTTATATATCAATTTTATTTTCATATTTATGTACAATTTTATTTTCCTATTTATGTAGCAATGTGTTTGTTTGATGTTGATATTGTTCTAGAAGTAAAATCATTGAGAAAAAAAAAATTGTATTTTTTTTAAATACAATGAGAAACATGATAAACATCAAATTTTCATACCTTCCAAGTTGGAGATCCAAGTGTGGTTACACTAGTCAAAGGGAAGGTTTGAAGGGCTGCATAAGAAAATGAATCCGATTCGATAAGGACAATTTCAAATTTTGGGACAAAATGGTGAAAATGCTTTAGCTAGGAATGACACAATGAGGCAAGGCTGCCCTGCTCCCTAACCTCACTCCATGGGACAACCCTTCCATCAAGGATGGGCTGGGAGTCAAGTCAGTCCCCTTAGGTCCACCATGAATCCTGACAAGAGTGGTCCCACTATTTTTGAGGCAAGGTTTCCCTGGCTCCCTAACCTCAAATCTGTGACAATGCTACCAGGAATCATAAATTCGTGTGCTCATCCCTTATTGCGTGTTGCCATGTTTGCTTGTTTTCTTGGGGCCATTTTCACTCCTGTTCGTCTGCTAAATTCTTGATCCTCAAGGCACCTTTTCAAGAATTTTTTAACTCTTTAGAAAGACCACAATATATGGGCATGTACTTCTAAGCATGTATATTATAGATAAACTGGTGTTGCTTGAGACGGGCATGTACTTCTAAGCATGTATACTACAGATAAATTGGTGTTGTTTGAGACATGCTTGCGAAATAAAGAGTCTAAATGATTCCTGAAATGGAAGACTTGTTACCCAACTAGCAAGTATTATTGTGACAAGATCATGTATTGGAGCAAAAAATCAAGGCCATTAGGCTAAGCTCGCTCGGATTTCTGTATAACCAGGCTTATTAGGCAAAGTGAGCTTGATTTGTTTAGGACTTGAAGAAAAGGATAATACCTCCAATTGTGCAAGATTTTTTGCTTGTAAAGAAGACCAAGCAAAATTCCCTTGCTTTCATCAGATTAAGTATGAATTAAGTATGAATTATGAGGTTGAAGAATCAATGGGGTGAAGAAAACCTCAGACCTTCACTTTCTATTCATAGAGGAGGAGATTGAGATCACCAACACGTATACTTGGGGGTGCAATTCTCAGGGCCCCGCTTCAGTTTGCGACCAACGCTTCAGCGTTGGATCAACAAAGGATATGGATCCTTAGCCCTTCTCGAGAGACAATGCTTTCAACATCACTTCCAGGACATCTCGTCCAAGATGAGCCTCATGGACACCTTGATTCGTCCCATGGTTCTATATGGCTCAGAGATTTGGGGATCGTCTTTACTTGAGTCACATTGGGCTTCAGCTGAGAGAGTCCATATTCTTCTTCTCCACCGCATCATTAGGTGCAAACTGACAGTGCCGCAGCACATCATCCTTGCAGAGTTTGGAGCTCAGCCCTTTCGGCTTAAGACAATCTTCAAATTGGTTTCATTCTTGCATCGTGTCCAGGGCTTGGCAGACTCGATAAAGAGTAGGGACCGTTATCCTTACTTGGTATATTGCTCTTCTGAGACTATTGCCCATTCTACTCCCTCAGGCCGAGCCAGATGTTGGTTTACAGGAGTTTCAAACCTCTTAGAGTCAGTGGGAATTCAGTTGGATCGTCTCCCTCCTTTTTGATATTCCTTAGATGCTCCTAGCCACCTTTTACCTACTAGACAGGAGCTAAACAAGATCATCAGGGAGGACATCTACAGGCAATTCGTCCAAGTCACCTGGGTCAACCCTCCAAGAGGGTTACGCCCAAAGATAGCCTTCTATGCTGAGCACTTCTTGGAGTTGAGAGATGGGCTTATTGTTCGACCCCAGTATACGTTTCACCACTGGATGCATGCTCTTCGCATTCCTCTAGGCTAGTTTAGAGTAGTTTCTCACAGACTTCGAGTAGAGACAGACCACCAAGTGGATAGACTAGACAGACTCTGCCAGGTATGTCATTTACAGGAAGTGGAGACTGAGGTGCACTTCATCCTTGGATGCTCTGTCTACTACGAGATCAGAGGAAGGTTCCATTGCTTGTTCAGAGATTCTCAAACTCTCACCGACTTTTTCAGGTACCCCGATCAAAGATGTTTGGCCCTATATATGTTGGAGGCTCTTAGGTTCTAAGCACATATTCTTCAGCCTCCCATGAGACCAGACCCCACAAAGAGGACCATAACATTTTTCAGGGTACTACCTTCAGACAGGGGCACCAAGAGATCGATTGATAGCAATACGTATCGAGACTCCAGATCAGTGAGGATCCGTGAGACCTCACCCTACCAAATGAGATCTCAGCAACAGTTCCATCTCAGATCCGTTCCTGGGAGACAGAGTAGGTCCTCCAGCATTCAGCAATGTGTGAACCCCCCAAGATACGATTTAGTGGACAGTCTGCACTTGCCATCAACTCTTCATCAGGCCAACAGACTTTGTTGACTTTCTTCAGTGTTATTTATTCAACCTCAGTTGTTAGGAGAGATGGTTCTGATCCTCATACCTATTAGCTCCTGGATCTTCTCTGTTAGGGCCAGATGTTGATTTACTTCATGCATTGTATCTTTTATAGGACACCGTTTGGTTCTCCCGCTTTGTATATACATCAACTCAACAGTCCCTTTGACCTACTTTGTGGTCATTAGTTGGACATAAATATAATTATCTTATCTTATCTTTATCTGCACAAAAATGTTATGGCCTCCTAGGGGCCATGCTCCCCCTTTATGAAAGTTTCATGAGAGATTGAGAGATTGTTGCAGAGTAAAAAATGTTGTGGACTACAAAAGGCCTGGTTCCAGGCCCATGATGACTCCGTAAGAAAAAGAAAAGTTGTAGAAGTGCACAAAAATGTTATGGCCTCCTAGGGGCCATGCTCCCCCTTTATGAAAGTTTCATGAGAGATTGAGAGATTGTTGCAGAGTAAAAAATGCTGTGGACTACAAAAGGCCTGGTTCCAGGCCCATGATGACTCCGTAGGAAAAAGAAAAGTTGTAGAAGTGAGAAAAGTTGCGACCCCATTAAGTCAAAGTTGCGGGCCTGTGAAGCGACTTGGAAGATAACGTGCCAATGCGAAAAGTTGTAGGCCTTTCAAGGGCCAGGTTGCAGACCCACAGGAGCCATACACGAGAGAAATATTGTTCATGAAAAGGTGGAGATCAAGTTACAGTAACATCACAAGCAAACTTTTGGGCCAGCGAAGTTGTTGGATAGCTACGAGATTGCAAACACGGGAAGCTATAAGAAATTGAATTCCACAATCCCAAGGTTGCAAACAGCTTTGGAGAGACCCCAGCCCCAATGTTGTACGCGTAGTGGTTGTTTGTAGAGATAACAATTGTACGTATGAAAAAGTAAGGCCGGCTAGTTTTTACTTGAAAGGCGCAACTGTAAAAGCTACGATATGTTGTAATAGAAGCTTTTCAATAATTACAACATTCAGGTGTAGCATTCTGAGTTCGTGGCATGTACACTGTGTTATTTCTTTTTCTCTATCTGTAGTCTGACTCTAGTATATAGACTAGGAACCAATGCAAATCTATGCATAAGGAAGTACTGTTTATAAAACCCTGTGAGGCCCTTTAAAGTGAAGCTGGAAACATTCAGAATATTACCGCTATGAAAAATATTATCTTCCTATCACTGAGTCCTGACACAAAAGATGGCCGTTGATTGTTGTATCATTATTCTCGTGCGATTGGTTGTTTTAAAGCATGGATAATTTATCAGTGTCTTTACAGGACAACGTGTCCCTTCTGATAGTGCTTCCTATTAATGTAGTTAGTATTGAGACTTTTTTTCTGTTCTCTCAAGGACTTTCGCTTCTTGTTCAGATTTACTCACAATTTTTTTTCATGTTTGCATACAGACGTTGGAACCAGACAAAGCTATTTATTACTGGTTTCACAGAGAGTGCAGGTAGTTCTGCATAGGGTTTCAGTCAAATATCCATTGGGCATGTTTTCAGTATGTCCGATGGTGCAAGAACATGAAACCTATCAATGGTTTTCATTCTCAATTTTTTGAGAAAAGTCACATTCTGTGTATTCCAGTTTGATAGATATCTGTAACTATTGGAAGCCTGCAACATGACTGCACCTTCTCCTATTGCCTTTTCTGTTAGCGAGTAATATGCACAGATTGTTTTTGCAGAGTTTATCAGCTTTGGTGGAGAATTTTAACCTTCGTGGCATGAGTGGACCTTGGTGCAACATAATTGTGATTAATTATTTAGTGTATATTTGTATTTGATATGTTTTAATGGAGAGACATCCAATAGTGCAGAGTGAGATTTATTGTTGTAGTAGTATATTAGTATGTGATATGCGTTTATGTAGAGACATTCGATTGTGCAGAGTGAAAACATGGATGCATATCTGGAAAGTTTTGCCATTAGTGAAGCTATTGTCCTACAGAATTTCTATTATCAGCTTATTTTTTCTCCCTCCTTTAGACAATTTAAACTGTCTCGAGTTAGAAATATGATTTTATTTCAGGACACCTAAAAGATGACTGCTGTGATATCTTTTCTATACTCAATCCTATGTTTGGTAAAATAAGAGTCAATTGAGCTGTAGTCTAATGGAAATTACGTTGGAGTCTACCAGAACCAGTACTAACTATTAAGAAAGACCATCTTACCTATCCATACACCAAATTTGTGAAGTATCCATGTCTAGAGGGTGGAACGAATTTTCAAGTTGTCTTTCATCTATTTTCTTTCTTCCAAAATAAACTTGTTTGTATCTTACTACTTTTGCATGAAGATTCAACTCTGACATTTCAAAATAGTTGAGTTAAAAATTAATGTACAAGGAAATGAATAATTTTCAGCTTTTTGGTTTTTTACCTATGATTTTTTTCTTTTGTCAATGAGTTACTAGTGATTTACTGATTTATTGGTGAAGACAATGACTTTTTACACCATCCACAGGTTTCTAATCTAGAGGTCCCCAAATTCCGATGGTCTAAAGTAAATTATAATAATGAAGTGGAACAAAAAACTATTAACCATAAAATAAAAAATAAAAATGTAAGTTTAATAAAATCTTTTCATATTTACTTTTTTATTTTTTTCTCGTTAGTTTAGTATTTTTTCTTAATGTATATTCTTATAAGGAAAATAAATTGAAAAGAGGTAAAAAATACAAGATTGAATTTTACCATGCATTTATGGGGAGAAGACGGAAAGAGTTAACCTTAAAAGAAAGTTTAAAGAAGAGATTCATAAACACTAGATCTATGTGTCTTCTTTGAATAAGAGCTAATCGAAGAGGTCTCAAATGGTGCTATATCAAAGGGTATGCAACAAATTTCTTTGTAATTGAGTAAGCTATAATGAAGAGGAGAACGCACTAAATTACTTTTCATAATGAATCCAAGTTTTGAAAGTGCGACGATCTCCAACTGGACAATAATATTTACCATGGATCTCATAATAAGAAAAATAGAAGAAATGAAACTTGTTCGTCCAACTCAAGGTTTGTGTTACATAGTTTAGATATAAATTGATCATGAGGTATGTGATGATTGGTGTCCATCCTTACTGAGAACAAATTGTGAACCACCCAAGATAAAAAGTAAAGGGAATGAAATAAAATACAAATTTATAACTAAAACACGAAGATACAATAAAACTTGACTTCTATTAATAAATGGAATATGTTGAAACTGTAAATAATGTGGAATGAAACAAACTCACTTGAATTGTGGTAGCTTACCTTTGAGAAGAGATGTGACAGCTCTGCCCATTTGCTAGAGCACTTTACAATGAGGTTGAAAGGCTCTTTTTAACATAAAGCAACAATGAGGAAACCTTAAACGTCCAAAAACTTAACCCTAGGAGATCATCCCACTACCTTTGGAGACCTTCAATAATGTGTAACATAAAAATGATATCATAAGCAAAAAATCATGATGGTAGTACTAACAATAAAGAGAGTACAACTTAGTTAGGCCCAAATTGTTGATAATCAATTTCTCCAATTATCAATATATAAGAGAAAAAGAGTGGAAGACATGGGGAAACCCTATGTAACACCAATTATGTTTTGAATGTCAACAATTGAAATTGTGTAAACTTTTATTTTACCCATAACCATTTTGCATAAAGTAATAACAAGAGAAATAATCACATCTAGAAAGCCCAAGTCCTTTAGTCTTTGAAGTAAAGCATGTTAAGGGATGTCATTGAATTATTTTGTTGAATCAACAAAGTATTAATAGTAGACCTCCTTATCTTATTATGTCATTCCTCTATAATAGTGTTAAGAGATGGGATATGATTTGTTATTTAATGTTTTGTTTGAAACAAGCATGTTGTTTGCGAAAAACTCTTGATTTATAGTTTTTTTAATGTACCCATCTAATGCAATGGTGAACATTGTGGCTAGGACTATCCAAGCATAATGGCCATGTGATAAGACATGGATTCATGGATTCAAGTGGAACCTCAATTTGAGAAGGGCATGGATAATGTTGAAATTCTAGGAAAGTATGAAAGCCATAAGAGACTACAATTTAAAATAATAACAATATGGAAAACTAAAATAGTAGAAATGTGTTTGACAAACCATAATATGAGGTGTTTGTCAGAAGGAGCTAGTGATTGGTAGTAGATTAACCTAATGCATAGACAAATAAATGCATAGAATGGCAAAGAAACAGGCACAAGGGTTTGATCATAGGGCAGAGCTAGGGTTTCGGATGGAGTTCAAAACAATGATGGGAGACTGGGTATTGTAGGTGTATGGATTGGGTCTCTAGGGGCTTGGTAGGATGGAGGTTCCAGAAATGATAGATTATTCTAGCAGCCCTGATCACGGGAATATTTTCGTTTCTAATGAGGAGTTGACATGCTAGGGTAGTTTTGAATCGGCTAGATGGGCCCTTGGAAAGGGTTTGATTTCAGCGAGAGGTTTCTCTTCGAAGGAATATTGTTTTTCTAAGTTGTTAAGTGAGGGTTTTGGGTCTGGTTATTCCAGGTTTTTACCTCAAGTTACCCAAGTATTTACCACTCATGATATTGAGGGTGTGGTGTCTTTGGTGGTGTCAAGGGTTCTTAACATATTGGAACCACCTTACTTTTGCAGGTTAGGTCTTTTTGCTCAAGGGGTGAATCCAGATGGGTTTTGGGTTCAGAAACCCTCAAGTCTTTTCTATGATATGGGGGGGATTAACTTTTTTTCTTGGTGAAGTGGTCTTCCATTCGCTAGTCTCAAGTCAAGTTTTGGCGTCAAAAGGGGTGCCAGATGTTTTTCAACCTACTACAAGCAGTTTCCTAAGATCATTTTTGGCAGAAGGAGATTGTGGTGAACATGGGAATGAAGTATGTGGCAATAAAATCAAGGAAGGTGGCAGTGAGGAAGTATGTCATATGCATGCTAAAGGGCCATCTGGTTCAAGACAAAATATAAAGAAGAATAGGGTACTAAAGTGTGTCAAAAACCCAACCTCAAACAAGCTCATTCTGAGGGACAATGTGGAAATGGAGCAAGCAGAATTCCTAGCGGAGACGTCTCTAGTTAGAAGAGCCAGAAGGAGAAAATTTAGCATCAAGCCTTTGCAGGAGTGACTTCTGGCCACGATAGTCCCAAAGGTAAATAATCCTCCTGAATTTTTAACTTTTGCAAAAGGATGGATTCAAATCAATTTCAGCTCTCATGAGTAGGGATGAAAATTGCAAAATGTGTTTGGTCCATCGATTTGACCCCCATAATGTTCAATTCTGGACACCACTCTTTGATGCAAGCCGAGAGTGGGTCGATGTGGTTCCCATATGGGTTAGATTGTCTAACCTTCCCTCTCACATGTGGAATGTGAAGAGATTTCGAGATCTTGGAGATAGTATTGGGACCTTCCTCAAAGCAGATTACTCATTCCAACAGGCTAAGGACATGTCTCTGGCCAAAATTCTTGTTAGCTTGGATTTGCACAATGGTCTCCATGAATTCATAAACATTGGCAGAGAAGCTGAGAGATTCCAAGTTCTTGGTTATAGAGCATTGTTTCATTGTAAGATATGTCACAAATATGGCCACATTGGTGCCACATTGTTACCCACTACAATCTCCCCTTTAAAAAATGGTTGGCTCAGGGGAAGAACAATAAAAAAATGAAGATTGATCCTTAGTATAAACCAGTGGTAAGTCTAATGGATGGTGATGTGGCCCCAGACGAAGAGTAAAAAATTATGGTGGACCCATATGGCCCCAATTTACTAGATGCAAGGTTGCAATCTCAGGGTTCTCTTGTTGTTGGTGCACATTCCCCTCAGGGCACTGGTGGTTTGGCTACTTCGGACCCGCATTCTCCGAGTTTCCCTTCATCCCTTCCTAATGTAACTATGCTTACAAATTATTTTTTGAGTTTGGAAATGATTGGGGTCTTGCTTATGGGGGTCTAGTGGTTGATGTCACACATACACATTCTAGGGTTGTGTTTTTGCCTAGGTCCATTGCCCCAACCCCTCCCTATCTTTAGCCCTCTCCTCTCTAAGAACCTCTACTTCTTATGCTTGTTCTGGGAACAAGATATTTGGGAGATCCTTTATAACTTGCGATCTAAGTAGATTCCCCCCCCCGTCATTAGCCAAACAGGTGATCTATGACAAATTGTGCTTTCTTCCCTTAAGATTTGTGGGAGGAAATCCACTTTGTCCAAATCCAAAGAGAAGCTAGAGTGGAGATGGAATCAAGTAAACAATTATCTATTATTGGGGTGCTTAGAGCTTTGAACACCCAAGGGGTGGTTTCTTATTGAAAAAATTGTCCTTTAATTGCATAGGTTTGGCAAGTTCCTCAAAAGAACTTGCTCTTAAGCGCCTCGTTATGGTTGAACGTCCGGATATCATTTTTCTCCAGGAAAGCTTGGGTAGTGGTGAGGTAGTTTCAAAATTATTGGAATCTTTGTTGGGAAGGTGACACTTTGTTGCCTCAGCTGCCTAAGGTCACTGGGGGTCTTTTTTTTGGCTAGGAAATCCATAAAATTATTGTCCATAATCTTTGGAGCATTAGTTATGGGATAGGGCTTGAATTTTTCTCCTCTAAGTTGGGTGCTTCTCTTGCATAAATATCTATGGGCCTTGTGAAAGCAGAGCAGAATTTTGGAACTACTTTTTTAGCTTGAAGGTGAAGGTAGTTCAGAACTTGATTATAGGGATGGATTTAAATTTCTCCTTGGGTGTTGCTAAGTCTTGGGGGCCTAGGGCCAAACCGGATATCATTTCTAATTTCTTTAGTATAAACTTACGGAAAAATAATTGTTGAGTGTTGAGCCTTTTAAACTAAAACCTTCCTGGAGAAATCATTGTATCGAGGAAGATTGGATTGAAAAATGTCTTGACAGATTCTTAGTGGTCGAAACGTTGTGGAGCGATTTAATATCCTTCTACAGTGGGTTGGTTTTGGTGGAGATTCAGGCCATTCTCCCATTCTTATGGAAATAAAAGAACATGGCCACAAGCTTGGTAGTTCATTTAAATTAAATTCGACATGGATTAAAGATCAATAATTTGTTAATTTCTTCAAGGATGGATGGATTCCTTTTAACCCTGATAATGGATCCTCAGTTGCTCGGTAGTTCGAAGAGAATCTTAAACAAGTGACAAGTTTTGTTGTTGATTGGGCTATGAAAAAATGTAAGAGAAGGAAATTGTTGATATTGAATGTGAGATACTAGTTGTTTGTGAATCTAGGGAAGGGGGCTATTGAATGGAGAATCTAGAGAATCTTTGGTCTACATGGAATCTTGCAAGAAGGCCATCCTAGAGGTGCAAGAAGCTTCTTGGATGTTAAAACGCGGATTCATTTGGCTAGAAGGCGAGGATGAGAATAAAAAATTATTCCATGCCTTTGCTAAGGGAAGGAATATGTCTAACGCAATATGGAGCCTTCAAGATGGGAAAGATGGGGAGGTTTCTAATTTTCAAGGTCTGGCTTCTTTAGTCCGAGATCATTTTCATAATTTGTTCAAGGAATCAAAAGGGGCTAGTATTGCAGAAGTTATCATGATTGCTCAATTATTCCCCAAGTTCGTGAATGAGGAAGAAAATAGAGCTCTTATGGAAGAGGTCTTTGAAGAGTCCCATTGAAAGTTATTTTGGCTAGCTTTCAGAAAGATAAAATCCCAAGCTTGAATGCGTGGGGGATAGAGTTTTTTGAAGGGTTATTTGAGATTATTGGTAAGGATATTTTGGGAGTGGTAAATGAATCAAGAAGGGAAGGGGAAGTTTTGGTAGCTTTCAAATCTACATTAATAGCCCTTATCCCAAAGGTGGACAAGCTCATCCCCTTTGAAGGTTTTTATCCTATTTATCTTTGCAATTGTATCTACAAGGTCATCTCAAAGGTCATTGCTAAAAGAATAAAACCTTTTCTGATAAATTTTATATCAAATGAACAATTTGGTTTCCTTGAAGGGTAGCAGATTCATGAAGCCATTAGGGTGGCTCAAGAAGGTCTCCATAGTATCAAGACTCTTAGATTAAAAAGAGTTGTAATTAAAATTGATCTCTCAAAATCCTATGACAATGTAAGTTGGATGTATATTAGACCCCTTTTGTCGCACTTGGGGTTTGGTATTGATTTTATTAATTAGGTCATGGGCTATATTCATTCAGTCTCCTTTGCATTTTTTTTTTTTAACTGTAACGGGTATAATTTATTATTGAGGTATGGTTGGGCCTAAGCCTAATCAACCGTCTTTACACAGCTTTTCCTTGCATCTAAATGCTTCTTGTTCAATTTTGCGCTTGAATTAAGGAATACAATATGAGGTAGCGCTGTTATCATTGATGTTGAGAGCTCCCGGTGCTAAGAGACATCCTTTGTTTGCCATTTCATCCGCCTCACTATTCAAACTTCTGAGAATATGGTATATTTTGAAGGAAGTGAAATCTTGCAGAATTATCTTTAACCTTTTCAGAGACTTGTTGAGAATAGCATTGTTGAACTGGTCGTCCGAGATGATCTTCTTAATGAGGATTTCAGAATCTCCGAATGCTTGGCATTCTTTGATGCCTTTATCCCGAACTATTTGGCAGGCTTTTGTGAGAGCAAGGAGCTCTGCGTGATTGTTTGTGCGAATACCAAGCCCCCAACAAAAGCGAACTGTTCTGGAATTTTCTGAGAAGTAGATGACTCTTCTAGCTCCCGCAGCCCCCGGATTTCCTTTGGAGGCACTGTCGAAAAAGATTGAAGTTGTGTTTTGGATCTTCCACCAAGTTTGAAAGGAAGCTTCGGGTTCTCTAATTTTCCAAGATGGAATGGGGAGGGGCGGGGGGAGGGAACATGCTTTGCTTATGGGATGAGGGCTATGAAGGTTCAGCCATGCCTTTTCTGAGGGGAGGAGGGAGGAGTCTAATTTTTGGGAACGCAGGAGGACAGTTTCAAGAAGAAAAGCTTTTGCAATTGAGGCATATTTAGCAGGAGAGCATGTAGAATTATTGAAGATTGATTCATTCCGGGCAAGCCAGATTTCTCGGCATACAAATTTGGGGATGGAGAGCCAAATGTGAAACCAAAGGGATTTATTGGGGATATCATGAGGGTAACACTAAAACCATTCAGTAAAGAGATCTGCCACGGAGCTGTGCTGGGGAGGGGAGGCGGGCAGTCCAAGAAGAGTTAGTTTCCATACTTCTTTGGAAAAATCACAATCAATGAACAGATGAGAGGTTGTTTCTCCAAAGTTTCTGCACATTGCACATCTATGAGGCCCAGCAATATTACGTTTTAACAGATTATCCCCTGTGAGCTGTTTATTCTGCATGAGAATCCAAAAAAAGAAGTTAACTTTGGGTAGCCCATTGGTGCTCCAAACCTGTTTCCATAGCGCTGGAGTTCTAAATCTGTCTTTTTTGGTCTGCAAGGCAGTGTAACCCAAAGCTGAAGTATAAGAACCTGAATCACCCCACCCCCATCTGTCTGCGCTGTTGCGATGGACCGGCGCTGCATTTGAGAGCAGCGTTTTGAGGATTGCGAGTTGATAGTGGAGCTCCGCCGGCACGGGAGGGAATGCCCAGTCGGTCCAATTCCCTTTACTATCCCATGCGGAGATTTCATTTAGCTTTCTTATACTTGCTCTGTGGAGCCAATCTCTAAGCTCGCAGATTTCTTCGTGGGAGTTAAGAGGGGGGCTATTCATGATGCGATCTTTCCAGAGAAATATCTTCTCCCCATTGCCAGGTATGTGATACAATTGTTTCCTGAAACTGCTGATGCATTTCCTACAGAGATTCCAAGTATGTGTGCCTGCGAGAGTATTATTTGCTGACAGATGCCTGAGAGAGATCCCCTGCGCGTATTTGGAGGTGAGCGTTTCACTGACAGGATGTGTGGGATCTGAATAGATTTTCCAAAGGAGCTTGCATCCAAGTGACAGATTAGATAAAGCGGGGTCTCTAATCTGTAGACCTCCGTCCAATATTGGTCACTTGACAAGATCCCAGTCTGCCAAATGCAATTTGTTGTGATTGCCTCTGCCTCCTTTCCAGAGAAAGTCTCTCAGGAGACATGAGATTTGTTCCATTATGTGTTTCAGAGCCAGAAGGAAAGAGGCTTGATATATGGGGAGAGCAGATAAGACGGATTTAAGTAAGATAATTTTCCCTCCCTTGGTAAGCCAGTAACCTCCCCAGGAGGTGATCTTGTCTTTAATTTTGCTAATGATGCCATGCCACAGAGATATGTTGTTGACTCCAGATGTGAGAGGTAAGTCGAGGTATTTGATGCTATCCCAATGGGCGAAGCACTCAAAACCAAGGATCTAGGCTATGGTATTGAGATTGTGTTGGCTTACATTCCATCCATAGATCGAACTCTTTCTGTCATTTATCACAGCTCCTGAAGCTCTGCAATAACTTTTTAGCACAGAATCGAAGTTAGCTGCTATTCTAGTAGAGGCTCCGCCTAGGAGAAGGGAGTCGTCTGCAAAGAGAGCATGGTTTATAGGCTTGAGAGCATTTGCAGTTCGGATTCCTGGGAGATCACCAGTGTTCATTTCTGCAGCCAGCTTCCTGCTAAGAGTATCTGCCATGAGTATATACAGAAAAGGCGAGAGTGGACAGCCTTGCCTTAGTCCACGCTGGGCTTGGAAGAAGGATGTTGGGCGGCCGTTGACCATGGGGGCTATCCAAGGGTTTGAGATGCATGCTTTAATGAGATTGATAAACTGAGTAGGGAAGCCGAAGGATTGGAGGACTTGGAGAAGAAAAGAATGGTTGACTCTGTCGAATGCATTAGCCATGTTAAGCTTGATCAGCATCCCCTTCTCTTTCCTCTGTTTGCTAGAGTGGATAGCTTCCTGCACTTGAATGATGTTGTCCAAGATGTGTCTGCCTTTGATGAACTCCCCTTGGGCGTTGGATATTAATTTTTCAAGAAGGGGTTTGATTCTGTTTGCAATGATTTTGGACAAGATTTTGTAGGAGGCGTTGCAAAGGGAGATGGACCTAAACCTGTTGAAAGTTTCCGGG
Source organism: Pinus tabuliformis (assembly GCA_031772625.1). Classification (NCBI taxonomy): domain Eukaryota; kingdom Viridiplantae; phylum Streptophyta; class Pinopsida; order Pinales; family Pinaceae; genus Pinus; species Pinus tabuliformis. The sequence goes on along the minus strand of CM062819.1, from coordinate 1,742,838,179 downwards.
TTAGCCTCTTTTGGAATTAGAGCAAGAAAGGTGGAGTTGATGCCTCCCCCAACCTTGGCTTTTCCAAAAAAACCTTGTATCATTTTCAGCAGATCTGTTTTGATGATGTCCCAGCAGACTTTGTAGAAGTGTATTGTAAATCCGTCTGGCCCAGGGGCCTTATCTGATTCCATTGCCCATATGACCTTGATGATTTCTTCTTCAGATAAGGGTTTCAGTAAAGCCTGGTTGTCCTCATGGGTGATGAGGTGGGGAATATAGGAGAGGAGATCTTCAGTGTCTTCTATGCTACCTTCATTCCTTGAGCCGTAGAGATTTTTAAAATGGTTTTCAGCTGCAATTTTAATTTGGTCAAATTTGTTGCAAATCTAACCTTCTTCATTCTTGATCTCAGTGATGTGATTCCAAGATAGGCGGCCTTTATACTGCCAGTGGAAGAAAGAGGTGTTTTGATCTCCTGCCTTTAACCATAGACTGCGAGATTTGAGCCTCCAGTGCTCTTCTTCCCTTCTGAAAGCTTGATGGATATTTCTTTGATAAGCTGCCTCTTTGTTTAAAATTTCAGGGGTAATGTGGAGACCTTCCATTCCAATTTGCAAAGTTTCCAGCTGCTGAACTTCATCTTTTCTCTGCTGGGTAGAGGGGTTGGGGAGTTTCCTTAGCCACTCTTTAGTCTCCTTTGCAGTTTTGATTAACGGTTCAACCTCTCCTTTTTTGCATGCCCAGAGAGGCCTGAGACAAGGTTGCCCCTTGTCTCCTCTATTATTCATGTTGGTTGTTGTAGGTCTCAGTTGGTTGTTGGATGATGCTAAGCATAGAGCTGATTTCCAAGGAGCAGTTATTGCTAATACATTTGCAATCACTTATTTATTATTTGTTGATGACATTCTACTTTTATGTAATGGTTATGTTCATGATGTTATTAAATTATTTGAGATCATTAACCTATTTGGGAAAGCCACATGTATGGTTGTTAACAGCTGGAATTATTCTCTCTGTACAAAACCTGGATGACCATGAATTGCAGAATATCGGAAATATTTTCCCTTTTCAACTATTAGAACTGGAGGTAGGTTTAAAATATTTGGATTTTCACTTGAATCCTAATGGTTAAAAGAAGGAAGATCATTCATGGTTAATCGCAATAATGGAGAAAAGATTAAAAGAATGGACCTTTAGGTGTTTTTCAAGGGCAGGGAGGCGTGTTCTAGTCAAATTTGTACTTGAGGCCATCCCTGTGTTTTGGATGTATGTGGCATGGATCCCAAGGGGAGTGTTAGAAAAAGCAAAAAAAATTGTTTCAAACTCCTATGGGTTGGAACTCAAGAACACTTTGTCCTCCCTTGGGTCAAATGTGATCATATTGCTTTGCAGAAAATGCTTGGGGATGGGGTCTTGAAAGTACTTTTAAGTTCTTAACAGCCGTAGCTGCAAAATGCAGATTGAGACTTTTATCCACTCATAGCCTATGGACACTTTTGGTACATCAGAAATACATTCATATGTTCTCTCTAAAATACTAGATAAGGCTAAGGGACAAGATGCACATCGATACCTCTCTCATTTGGTGTGTTTTTTTTTAATTCATTTGATCTCATTGCTTTGAGGCTTACGTGGAAGATTGGAAATGGTCTAAAAGTGAGGTTGGGTCAGGACCATTGGCCAGGATGTGAGATTTCCCATAGATTGTCGCAGGTGCTCATTTATCATCTCAAAGATAAGAGGTTTTTCACAGTTATCCCATATTGATAATCCAACGCTCACCTCTATTTGGTGTCAAGGATGGTTATCAGTGGAAACTTTTCATATTTATTAGGTATTTCATGAAAATTGGCTCAATTATTTAAATGCTCTTTATAATGTTCATATTAGACTTACCCTGAATGGTGATGAATCGGTATGGGCTCATTCCCCAATGGGCATTTATACTCCTAAGTTGGGGTACCTACACAGGAATGTGATTGTTTGGAAGTGGAGGGGGAGTGGTAGTGGGGGGGGGGGTGAATTTTCTACACCATTTGATAGAGGAAATGTTATCAAATAGCATCAACCGCGCATTATAAAACAACCAGAACTTGTTGAGATTCCAAGTGAATATTGGAAGATATCCATGGCTCCTACAACTTCTTCGATCGAGTTCCCAATAGGAGGTATCAAGGGTGATGCGCCTATGAAGCATATTCCTTTGACAACATTACCTAACTTCCATGTTGTTTCTTTTGAATACCCGGACACATTTATGTTTGAATTCGACATTGTCTCTCAGGGGTATGACTATATTTCTGATGCCCAAAAATTGAGGTATTCCCCGCCACTTTGAAGGGAACAACGTTGAGATGGTTCATGGATTTAGGGGGCAAATATATTACTACATGGGATGATATGAAGATGATTTTCCTCAAAAAATATCAAGACTACTGCAAATCCCAAGATGTTAAGGAAAAAATATTTAAGATTATGCAGAAATAGGATGAGAACATGGAGGGCTTTGTGGAACGTTTCAAATATAGTTTGCAGAGATTAGGCCATAGTGATCTGGATAAGGATATCTTGAAGATAATTTTTCTCCAAGCACTAAGGGAGGAATCTTTGGAACTTTTGAACATAATAGGAAAGGGAGATATATCAAAGGAATAATTTGACACCATCTATGAATTGTGCATTAAGTGTTCATGTGGAGCTGCGAGGCATGGGCAGAGGATCTGAACCCTCAAGACATCTAGCAGTGGAGTTACGAAAGCATAAATTGGAAACTTGTTGGACAAATTGAGGACTGATATCCTTAGCACATTGTCCTCACAACTGGACGTTTTACAGGCAAAACAGAAGCAGATGGAAGCAGAGAAGGTTATGTCCATTTTCTGCCCTCAATACAGGAAGAACCACCCGCTGAAGCAATGTCCATTGGATACTGTCGAGACTTATGCGATATGTGAGCAGAGTCATTCCATTAGCACATCTTCATCTCTTCCTGGGTTGAAGGTAGTTTTTCAGGGAGAAAATGAAGAGGTAGATCAGTTGTACTTCATGGGATCAAGGAAACCATGGCAACCATGGCCATAGAACATGAATCAAGGTATGCCTCAAGACCCCTCTCAATATTTTAATAATTTGAATTTTGGGCCTTATTCTGTACCTTTTTCACCTTCATGGTCACAACCCTGTCAATATCCAATGCCATGGAAACCATGGTTCCCTCAATCTGGTCCAACTCCTTCATGGTCCTAGAATTGGCGTGGACCTCCTCCTCCTTCAGGACAGTTCTCCCAGCCTATGCCACAACAACAGTTACAGTTGCCTTCTAATGCCTCCACTAGTAATCCTCCTCTTCATCCACAACTGCCTGTTCAATCCAACCCAAATCCAAACAATAGGGGGGGCTCAACAAGTTGAGACACTCAACCTTCTTGCACATAGTATTTCCATTGTGGAATGTAATTAATTAAATCTCTAGTCCAGCCGGGTGGTAAATACTCAGACTTCACCAACAATTGTTGAACATACTGACGATGAAGTCTCAGAATCAGAACCTAGGCATTTTGCTGAAACAACTAGGGATGATCCAACACAAACTCCTATGGAACAAAAACCCCCTTCTCAAACAATTGTTACTAGGGGATGTCAGACTAGTCCACCTTATCCTAAGAGATTGTCCTTGAGCAAATAGAGTCCTCGTCCTGAATTTGACATTTTAGGGGAATTGCAAAATTTATTTTTCAAAATCTCGTTACTTCAAGCTACGAGGGATGTACTGATTCATGCCAAAACGATCAAAGAATATTGCTCTAAGAAACCTGGAAGAAAACCAAAGGATCCACTCACTATTCACGTTATGGGAAAATTATCAGACATAATGTTGGGGAAGGATACACCTATTAAATACGGGGATCCAGGGAACTTGATTCTTACAGTACAGATTAATGGGGTTGATATCCCAAATTGGCTAGTAGACTTAGGGGTAGCAATTAATGTCATAACCTCTGCAATTGTGATTATCGTGGGTCTGTGAAACCTTAAACCAACTCCCATTCCTATAATTGGAAGATTGATTTACTATAAGATCGGTAGCGAAGTTGGAAGATATAACCATTTTAGTAGACTCATGGTAGTACCTTATTGATATTTTGGTATTACATACCCAATCCCCAACCGGTGGGCATCATTTGATTTTAGGAAGACCGTGACTTGCGACCACAGACGCTTACATTGGGTGTCGGTCATGAAATATGGTAATATCCAATGGGGAAGTTACAAAGAATCTTATCCTTTATCCCCCTACAGAACCAAGTTCACCAGATAAACCAGGATTTACCTTAATACAAAAATCTCTACCTACGAAAGGGCCTGAACCTAAAAATGAAGAAATTAGACCAATTCTTACTATTGGTGAGGCCCTCTATTTTAAGGATGAAATGGAGGATGATGCCATTAGTACCTTTATCAGCAACCCCAACTTCATTTCTGATTCAACCTGCCAGCTATTAGAATCTATTATGAGTTGCAATGTTCAGGAAGCCATTGAACCAGAGACTGAAGTTGAAAATGTTCCTGTAATTGTACCCCGTAACAGTGTTACTGTAGAAATCGAACCAGGGAGAATGTTGAATGTTAATCCTGACCTTTCACCTTCCTAGTCTGAATGGTTACTGAAAGTCCTTTGGGAACAAAAAGAAGCCTTCGCTTGGGAATATACAGATATGAAAGGAATCCCTATTGACTTATGTACTCATCACATATACATTAAAGAAGAATGTCGACCTGTTAGGCAACCACAGAGAAGAATGAATCCTTCTTTAAATAACATTGTCAAAGACGAACTACAGAAACTATTAGATGTGGGATTTATTTACCCAATCTCGGACAATCAATGGGTATCCCCACTAGTCATTGTTCCTAATAAGAATGGAAAGTGGAGGATTTGTGTTGATTACAGGGAATTAAATAAAGCAACTCAAAAAGATGATTTTCCCTTACCCTTTATTGACCAGGTCCTTGATACATTAGCTGGAAAGAAGTTCTTCTCCTTTTTGGACGGATTTAGTGGGTACAACCATATCCAAATAGCTCCTAAGGATCAATATAAAACTACCTTCACATGCTCGTGGGGAAACTTTGCATACTCAGTCATCCCATTTGGTCTCTGTAATGCACCCGCTACCTTTCAACGAGAAATATTAGGAATTTTTTCTAATCTAGTCAATGATAGTGTTGAAATCTACATGGATGAATTTACCCCATATGGGGATTATTTTGAAGGTCTGAAAAACTTAGAGAAACTACTTAAAATATGTAAGCAAACACATGTTTCTCTTAGTACAATGAAATGCCATATGATGATGAAAGAAGGAATAGTGTTGGGACACCTTCTTTCAGCTGTAGGAATTCGGGTTGATCCTGCCAAGGTAGAGGTAATATTAAATTTTCCTACACCTAAGACACCAACACAAGTGCATAGTTTCATCGCTTATGCTGGATATTATAGATGTTTATAGAAAAAAATTCTAAGATAGCATTCCCACTTTTTCAATTGTTACCTAAGGATGCCGAGTTTTTGTGGACAAAAGAATGTGAAATAGCCTTCGTGGAAATGAAAGAACTAGTTTGCAAAGCTTTGATATTATGTGGTCCTAACTGGAAGCTCCCATTTCATATCTCTACATATGCTTCTCACACAATAGTAGGGGCAGTCTTGGGACAACAGGATGATAAGAAACCGTACATGATCTATTATGTCAGCAAGAATCTGACTCCTGCTGAACTAAACTATATGGTAACTGAAAAAAGATTTTTTGGTTGTTATTTATGCTATTAATAAGTTTTAGCATTACATTACAGGGTATACCACTTTCCTGCACACTGATCATACAACCATCAGGTATCTGATGAATAAATCAATAACTCTTAGTCGTATTATGAGATGGTTATTATTAATTAAAGAATTTGGTATTACCATTGTATATAAGTCAAGGAAAGATAATGTAGTTGCAAATTTCCTTTCTAGGCTAGATACTAGTGATGAAAGAACACCTGTAGAGGATAGTTTTCCATATGAACATCTTCTTGTAATTTCTACTCACACTTCGTGGTATGTAGATATTTCTAGCTATCTTGCTATAGTAAAAGTACCTCAACACTTTCCATACAGAGAGAAGCGAAATATTATCCATCATAGTGTTGGTTATTCATGGATAGAGGGATACCTCTTTTCTGATCAACAAATTTGGCGTTGCATAGGTGAATATGACATCTATGATGTCCTAAAAGCTGCTCATGATGGCCCCTTTGGAGGGCATTTTGCAGATAAGCAGATAGGTCATAAGGGGTTACATATGGGGTACTATTTGCCCTCTATTTTTCGTGATGCAAGGAAATATGTTCGAGGGTGCGATAACCGCCACCGAATGGGACAACCTAGTCAGTCAAATGAGATGTCGTTACAGCCTCAACTAGCTCTTAAGCCCTTTGAGAAATAGGCTATTGATTTCATTGGGCCATTCAATCTACCTTCACATCAGAAAGTCCGCATTCTGGTCTGCACAGATTATGTGACAAAGTGGGTAGAGGTCAAGGATGTTGTAAAAGCAATAGAACAGGTTGTCTTAGACTTCTTATTTGAAGAAATTTTCGCTCGATATGAAGCTCCTAGAGAGATAGTGTCAGGCCAGGGTAACTCCACATTGAACGAGAGAAAACACTGATTGATTTTATTCATTAGCTAACACATTATTTATACATATACAAAACGGATCAGTTCATCTTCTAGATGACTGTCCAGCTTCACCTCATCCGTTTCGGATTAGGTGTCAACATTCCCCCCCTTAATCTGAAGGGATGTTGGTGAGTCCAAGCATCATTCTGAATCTTTCAAGCTTTTCTCTTCCAAGCGCTTTGGTGAAGATGTCTGCAATTTGCTCGTTTGTGGAACAATGACGGAGATGGATTGTTTTGGCCTCAACATGATGTCGGATCAGATGATATTTAGTATTGATGTGCTTAGTACGATCATGGAACTTTGGGTTCTTGGCAAACTTTATTGCAGATGTGTTATCAATCATGAGTGGAGTTGATTGTATTTGTTTTACCTGCAAATCTTCAAGAATTTTCCTGAGCCACACAATTTCTTTCGTTGCTTCAGCTGCTGCCACATATTCTGCTTCTGTTGTGGAATCTGCTGGTACTGATTGTTTGCGTGATCTCCAGGAGACAGCTCCTGATCCAAGACTCATAGCATATCCTGAAGTAGATACCCCAGTTTCTTTGTCTCCATCGAAGTCTGAATCAAAGTATCCAATCAAGTTGAAGTCGTCCACCTGTGTATACTTGATTCCAAGGTCTTGAGTTCCCTTCAAGTACCTTAGAACTCTTTTTGCAGCAGACCAATGTCCTTCACAAGGCTTTTGCATAAACTTTGAGAGGATTCCAATAGCAAATGAAATGTCTGGTCTGGTAGTAGTGAGGTAGATGAGACTTCCTACAAGCTGTCTATACTTTGTTGCATCCTCAAATTCTTTTCCTTCAATAGATGTGAGCTTCAAGTTTTGTTCCATTGGAGTAGAAAGGGGATTGCACTCTGTCATGCCAAATCTGTTTAACAAATCTCCAATGTATTTCTTTTGAGAAAGAAATATGGACTTTGGATGTTGGGTTACTTCAATGCCAAGATAGTAATGAACATAGCCCAAATCAGTCATTTCAAAAAAAATTCCTAATTCTTTCTTTATGGATGCAATATAACTTTCATTGTTCCCTGTCATTAAAAGATCATCTACATATACCACAAGATATACAACTGTTTTGCCAACTTTCTTGACAAATAAAGTTGCATCATCAAGATCAAAATGTTTGAAGTTGAATTTCAGAAGATGCTTAGTTAGTTTTTCATACCAGGCTCGTGGTGCTTGTTTAAGGCCATACAAGGACTTCACAAGTTTGCATACTTTGTGTTCATGTCCTTTCACAGCAAATCCTTCAGGCTGGGACATAAAAACATTCTCTTTTAGATCTCCATTCAAGAATGCAGTTTTTACATCCATTTGATGGACTTTCCAACCGTTCTGAGCAGCTAGTGCAAAGAGTGTCCGGATGGTGGCCCATTTTGCTGTAGGAGCAAAAGTTTCCTCATAATCGACCCCTTCCTTTTGTGCAAAACCTTTTGCCACAAGCCTAGCTTTGTGCTTGTCAAGTGAGCCATCAGCTTTGTACTTGTTCTTGTAGACCCACTTGCAGGCAATTGGTTTGGTTCCAAATGGAGGATCAACCAGCTTCCAAGTGCCATTCTTTATGAGGGCATCATACTCCTTCTGCATCGCTTCTTTCCATTCATCATGAGAAGCAGCTTCTTTGAAGGAAGTTGGTTCAAAATCTGTAGACAAGTTCAATTCACAATCATAAGTAACATCCATATCAACAGGTGAATTAGAGTTATCTACATCACCTCCATCTTGTCGGTTTGAATTTCTGGTTCCTGTTTTTCCAATTTCATCAGGATGAACACTTTCAAGTGTCTTTGTCAGCCACTTTGGGGGACCTTTCTGAGATGGTCCAGGCTGTTCTGTTGATTGAGTTGGGTCAGAATCAAGATTGAGTCTCCCAATTCTATCAATTACATCACTTAAAGCATCATCCGTTGTTGGAGTGTTATGTAGGGGAGATTGTTCTTCAGAAGAAGATTCCACATGTTGATCTAGTATAGGAATCCCCCCTTCAAGATGTGGAATCTGATTATCAAACTCTTGAAATGATTTTGGTTTTGTGAATCTATCCAAGCGATCAAGTTGCCGCTCAACAACACTGTCAGATTTGGATGATTCAAGAAAGATGACATCTCTAGATAAAACAAACTTTTTATTTACTTCATCATAAAGGCGGTATGCTTTAGATGTGTTTGAATACCCCAAGAAGATACACTTACGACTTCTAGCACCAAGTTTGTTTCTATGTACCTTTGGTATTAAAGCATAACAGGTGGAACCAAATATCCTGAGATGTTTTACCGAAGGAACATGTCCATACCATAATTCATAAGGAGACTTGTTTCTTATAGCACTAGATGGACATCTATTCTTTATATATGCAGCACATAGAACAACATCAGCCCAAAACATTGTCTTTACATTTTTGAAGAAAAGCATGGATCGTACCATATTCAAAATTGTTCTGTTCATTCTTTCAGCTACACCATTCTGTTGAGGATTATAAGGCACAGTTGTTTGATGTTTAATCCCATGTTGGCGAAGATAGTGTTCAAATTCATTTGATGTATATTCTTTTCCATTATCAGTGCGAATAGACCCAATATGAGATTGTGCATCATTTTCAATCCACTTATGAAAATTCTTGAATGTTTGAAAAGCATCAGATTTGTTCTTCAATAAGTAAACCCAACACATTCTGGTGTAATCATCAATAAATGTCATGATATATTTATTTCCATTTGCAGAAGAAACAGGCATTGGACCACATAAATCTGAATGAATAAGTTCAAGCTTCCTATGTGCTCTTGAATGTGAATCATGAAAAGACAGTTTGCTATGCTTTCCTAGAATGCAAGCATCACATTGTTTATGTTTTCTAGGAATTGTAGGCAAACTAGTAACACCATTTTTCTTCAACAAGCGGAGACTATCATAGTTTAAATGTCCAAATCTAGCATGCCATAATAAACTTGATGGAAGTGCACCTTCTTCATGATGAGAAATATATGAGAAATGTTGTGCATGAGCAGAGGTTCCTTGCAGTTTAAGGAGTCTTTCTTCTTCTATACCCCTCATGACAAGTGAGTGGTCAGATGCCTTTCTTACCTCAAGCTTTCCATCAAACATGTGAATGGAGTGACCTTGCTGGCGGATGTGGACCAAGGACAGCAAGTTTCTCTTCAGCTGTGGGAGATATAGAACATGATCCAGAAGAAAGTCTGGAAGACCAGGCAGTTTAAGCCTGATTGTGCCAAGCCCTGATGGCTTGATTTTTGACTGATCTGCAAAGTATACTGCTCCATCAACATTGTCAGTGAAATATTCAAAGAAATCTCTCCTATAAGTCATATGACAAGTTGCTCCTGAATCAAGCAACCAGTCATTTTTCGAAGAAGCAAGTGAAGCATTAAACAAATCTTCATTTACTCCAATGTTACATTGTGCCTCAATATAGTGAGCGGATTCAGGTGCTTTACCTTTGTCTGAGTCATCAGTTTTACCTTTCTGCTGATTTCTTCTCTGCTCAACTTTGTCCCATGGTAGCTTGCATGTAGAAGCATCATGTGATCCATTTCGTTTGCAGCGAATGCAATGCAGATCTGCCTTTTCTACTTGGGAATGTCTGCCCCCCCTGCCTCTGATGTATCTTCCTCTTCCTCTTTGTCCACCTCTTCCTCTTGTAGAATCTTGAGCAGGATGCTTTTCTTTATGAGCAAGGCAAACAGTCTCTTCAGAAGATTCAGGGACTGTTTTCTTTCCAAAGGCGTTCTCTCTTTCAGCAAACTTTTTCACAAGAGTGTCAAAGGTTATATCTTTAAGATTTCCATTTGCTTGTAAAGACTCAAGATAGTTAGAGTAGGTAGGATAGAGTGCTTTGAGAAAGGCAATAAGAGAGATATCCAGCTCAACCTTAGTGGATTTAATATCATGCACTATAGACTTTATTTCAGATGCAAGAGTAAGAGGATCATTATTTTTCAGTTCAAGAGTGAAGAGTTTAATCATGAGCTGAACAACTTCAAGTGCAGAATGTGTATCATAGAGTTCTTTCATCTTTTGTAAAGCTTCAAAGGCAGTGGAATAGGATGAAATATGACGACTTACTTCCTCACTTACGGATGCTGCGATCAATGCAAAGGATTTGTTGTTCTTGTTTTCCCAAATGGCGAGTTCTTTGTCTGATGTGGGCTGCACAGGGTCTCTGTCTTCTTCTCCGACACACACACCTTTCCACAGCTCATTGTAGATGAGGGTGTGTTTTACCATCCGATACCATTCAGAATAGTTCTCCTTGCCAGTGAGAACTATTCCGACCATTGAAATGATTGAATGCATTCTGTAAAAATATCTCTGCTAAAAAAAAACTTCTGTTGATAAAAGACTTCTGCTGGAGAAAAAAAATTCTTATGCCACAGCAAGACTTCTGCTAGAAAAAAATCTTATGTCATAGCCTTATGCATTTTGTAAAAAAAAATATATCTCTGCCAAAAACACTTCTGTTGAGAGAGAAAAAAAAATCCTTATATGATAGCCTTATGCATTTTATTTTTCTTCTAACATTCCATAGCATATATATATCACTGCTCACATATATATCACTGTTTAATAAAACGAGGGCGCTCACTGCTTACATATATCACTGTTCAACAAAAAAAATGGCGCTCATATATATATGACTGCTTACATATATCACTGCTCAACAAAAAAGGGCGCTCATATATATATGACTATATCACATGAAAACGCTGCGGTGAGGCCAGATTACATTGATGTGCAGGAGTGGAGCCATGAAAACGCTGTCACCATACCAAGAGTCTTCAATAAAAAAAACCGCAGTCACCATTAAACGCAGTCAACCATATACTACTCTCAACAGCAGATACCATGTATCAGTCTTCAATAAAGAAAACGCAGTCACCATTAAAAAGCAACAATATATCAATACGCAGTCTTCTTGCATCAATACGCAGTCAACCATTAAAATACATCAACGCAGTCTTCTTGCATCAATACGCAGTCAACCATTAAAATACATCAACGCAGTCTTCTTGCATCAATACGCAGTCAACCATTAAAATACATCAACGCAGTCTTCTTGCATAAATACGCAGTCAACCATTAAAAACGCAGTCTTTCATTAGAAACGCAGTCACCATTAACACACCATTAACGCAGTCATGAAGGCACCATTAACAGCGCAGTCTTTCATTAGAAACGCAGTCACCATTAACACACCATTAACGCAGTCATGAAGGCACCATTAACGCAGTCATGAAGAAGGCACGTGGAGGCACCATTAACGCAGTCATGAAGATGGCATCAAAACGCAGTGGTCATTAAAATAAGGATGCACGCAGCCAGCATTAAAAAAACGCAGTCTTCATAAGAACTCAGCCACCATTACAAGGAACACAGTCGCATTTTTTTCTTTTTCTATACAAACGCAGTCTTTATTAAAATACAGTCATGGTTATGACAGCCTCAATACAACAACTCAGTCATAGGAAAAACGCAGTCACCATCAGTTTTGTTTGAATGGAAGGAGATAGGTTTTTACCAACAGCAGAAAACGCATCAACGCATAGTTCCACGGACAGAGGGCGCAGTCTCCATGTCAGGACAGAGGGCGCAGTCCTCAGCAGTGTCAGGAATCCCTCAGGATGATGCAGCACTCAGCAGGAGTTACACTATTTTGGGACCTGTGCTCTGATACCATGTCAGGCCAGGGTAACTCCACATTGAACGAGAGAAAACACTGATTGATTTTATTCATTAGCTAACACATTATTTATACATATACAAAACGGATCAGTTCATCTTCTAGATGACTGTCCAGCTTCACCTCATCCGTTTCGGATTAGGTGTCAACAGATAGTTTCAAATGGAGGGGTGCAGTTCACATCACGTCTGATAGCAGGACTTATGAAGAAGTATGGAATCAAGCACATGGTGACATCTTCATATCATCCTCATGTGAATGGTCAAGTCAAGAGTACAAGTAAAGTGCTGAAGAATATCCTTACGAATATTGTCGCAAACCATCGCCGAAATTTGGCCGAAAAGCTTCCTGAAACACTATGGGCTTATAAAAAAACATGGAGGAACACAACAGTATTTTCACCATATGAGTTGTCTATGGGAAATCCCCTTTTTTTCCAGTAGAATGCAAAATTAAGATGCTTAGGACAACCCTTGAAGTAGGTTTGAATATGTTAGAATCCCATAAACATCGACTGGAACAGTTAAATGAGTTGGATGAATTTCATTTGATAGCTGTCCAAAACACTATTATGATTCAACAGCAGTGAATTAAATGGCATGATAAATATATCAAGAAAAAGGTGTTTCAAAGAGGAGATTAGACGTTGCTCTATGACTCTCGGTTCAAATATTTTAAAGGAAAACTCTGCAATGGATACGATGTTTGATAACGAGATTGTTAGACTCGTAACAATCGATGAGGCACATACTCCCCTGATTGTAAACAGACATCGCCTCAGATTGTATCATCGTCCAGTTTCTAAAGACTCCTTTATTAAACATCTCTTTGATAATTTTAGTTTTGAAATTGTAAGTGCAGAGAACTATTCATCTTTACCTCTTGTTTAATTCAAAAAAAAAATACATATATATATATATATATATATATATAATAAAATGTTGTTACTACTCTATCATTATTTTTCTTGCAGGTACTTCACTGGTGTTGTTACTCCTCCGGTGTTGTTACTATGCGGGTGTTGATTTTCATCTAAGTACTTCACTGGTGTTGTTACTCTTCCGGTGTTGTTACTCCTTCAATGTTGTTACTCTGCGGATGCTGATTCGTCTAAGTACTTCACTGGTTTTGTTACTCCTCTAGTGTTGTTACTTTGCAGATGTTGATTTCGTCTAAGTACTTCACTGGTGTTGTCACTCCACCGGTGTTGTTACTCCTCTAGTTTTGTTACTCTATTCATGGCGATTTCATCTAAGTACTTCATTGGTTACTCCTTCGGTGTTGTTACTCTATTCGTAGTGATTCGGTCTAAGTACTCATCCGATGTTGTTACTTCTCCGGTGTTGTTACTCTATCAAAGTAATTCGCTAGGTACATCCCCGACCGACTTCATGGATTTTATAGATATTTCAACTATGACATGACTAGACATGACCACGGACAGTCATCCCTTAGTTTAGGGGAGGTATCGTATTTAATGTTAAAGATGATGTATTTGATAGCAATGATGATTTGTCATTATTGTTGTTGAACCTTGCACCAACTTGTACATTCCACGATCATTATTTTGATCCCCACCACACCTTGCACATTTATCCATACACATTGAAACTTGAACCACAAATGATTGCATTGAATTATGGTCCTTTCCAATGCATTGTAATAATTTCCATTATTATCACGATCTACCATGGATTTTCCCCATAACATTTTACCGGATTTCCCTATCTCGACATCCTTTGCCACTACAATCCCTGTCATCGCAACTTTATCAACTAACACTCTCCTCAACGGTTTTGTTGCTACTCCAAGTGCTGCTACAAAGAAACTGCAGAATGCGTTGGCAAACTGTTAGGCACGAACTAGAAGACACAGTGCAGGTCCGACGCCATCCAGATGTATGGCAAGTTTTTCAAGATGCAGGATGGCACACCTATTTTGAGAGGTTGCAAGGATTCGATGAAGTCGTTATAGTCAAATTCGCAATTTGGACGGGAATTATTCCAGAGTCTGTGGACTGGACATTCCCATCACTGAAGAAATTATCTCGACTATCAGTGGATTGCTACAAGGAGGGAAGAAATGGTTCGCTTGGAAATCAACCTTACTAGAATTTCCGGAATTATTCTTGCAGGAAGGAGAAACTATGGTTCAGAAGGGAAGGGGGTATGATCGGAAATCCTTGCCGCATCCATGGGCCGAGGACGCATATTTTGTTGTTCGATACATTACTTGTGAAGGTCGACTCTCTACCTTGTTCAAATACTATTTTAAACTTCTTGCATGCCTTCGGTTTCGTCATGTGCATTCTCTGGATATGTCATATTTCTTATGGAATAACCTTCATTTAATGGCATGATTCGCTCGTCGGTCACGCCAACCGTTGGTGGTCCTCATAAACCACAGGCTTGTTGGGCTAATGGTGGTGCAAGCCCTGCCACAGACTTGCGTGGCTTGGCCACAATTCACTGAATTAGCAGAAGAGGAACTTGCGGCCATGATACCCACAAGAGAGGAAAAATAATTAGTGGCGGAAGAAGAAGATGCAGATGATGTTGTTACACAAGAATTAGCATCAGCTGCTGAACAATTGGACGAATTGGCGACGGAATAGGCTACAACAGAATCGCCAGTAGAAGAAGGGACAAAAGACGGTGTTGTTACATAAGAACCAACATCGACTGTCGACCTGGAAAAAGAAATGGAGGTAGAAGGGAGTGCAAGCGAAACTGCTACACAAGAACTAGTGTCGACTACCAACCTGGAAGCAGGAGCAATGGAAGTAGAAGGAAGCGCATGCGGTGTTGTTACAACAGAACCAGCATCGACTGCTAAATTGATGGAAGAATTGTCAGCAATGGAAGAAATTGCA
The DNA here is from genome assembly GCA_031772625.1 of Pinus tabuliformis. Lineage (NCBI taxonomy): Eukaryota > Viridiplantae > Streptophyta > Pinopsida > Pinales > Pinaceae > Pinus > Pinus tabuliformis. The sequence continues at coordinate 1,742,822,893 of CM062819.1, read as the reverse complement.
GGTGACGTTGTTACAAAAGAACCAGTGTCTTCTACCAAAGTGGTCGAGCAACTGGTGGACGAAACAGGAACCGTAGTTGACGTTGTTACACAAGAACTAGCGTTAACTGCCAAGCAAGTAGTTGAAATAGAAGAGTAGGTGGCATAGGAAAATGTTGTAACATGCATTTTTTGTTACCTTTAATATTCATGTTCCATTCAAGAATCACTTGAAAATATCTTAAAAAAATAGAAGGCAAGAGGGAAATGTAATAAATTACATATCGGAATCAAAACACAAAAGAAACAAGTATAAAGGAATTGGCCCATGCAATTAAGTTAAAGCATAATATAATTAGTTATATGAATCCATAATCAATATGTGTGTGTGTGTGTGTGTGTGTGTGTTAGTGATGCGATTAAATCGCAATCGCAAAACACAACGGCATTTGTATAAAGTTACCACGGGAATCACCGATTGTCGATTGCGATAAGTAGTTAATAAAGTGCTGAAGAGTTGGACCCAATATATATATATATATATTGTTACCTTTAGAAACTATTGTAACTAGGGTTTAGGGTTTGCAGAGGTGTCATACTTCAAGATTGACAGGGTTCATTTGTCAAATTTCAGGGTTTTCACAGTTTTGGACTCCATGCCCAACTAAGGCTACTGATCTAAAATTCTCAATATTTCGCTATCAAGGTATGAGCATTCTCTTACCGCAGAGATCGGCGTGGGTTCACTGTACAAAATTTTCACACAGCTAAGTTTGGCGAAGAAATATATGACTCCATGCCCAATGGATAAGGCACTAATCTACGGTTCTTAGTGCTTTTGTGGCAGAAGCACTATCCCCAGGTGGAGCCAGATGTTGTAACATGCATTTTTTGTTACCTTTAATGTTCATGTTTCATTCAAGAATCACTTGAAAATATCTTAAAAAAGATAAGGAAAGAGGGAAATGTAATAAATTACATATCAAAATCAAAACACAAAAGAAACAAGTATAAAATAATTGGCCCATGCGATTAAATTAAATCGCAATATAAATAGTTATATGAACCCATAATCAATATATATATGTGTGTGTGTGTGTGTGTGTGTGTTAGCGATGCGATTAAATCGCAATCACAAAATGCAGTGGACATTTGTATAAAGTTACCACGGGAATCACTGATTGCTAATTGTGATAAGCAGTTAATAAAGTGCTGAACAGGAGAACCCGAAATATATATATATTTTGTTGTAAAGTCCTGGCAGGTCCACTATATCGAAAAGAACTTCATCTACATTATGGTTACGCATTTTTATATGTATTTCTATTATAAAGGATTATAATAGAAATAAGCGTTGAACAGGCCGGACTCGAAGCGTGTATATATTGTGTTTTATAAGCCCCGACGGGTCCGCGATTATCGCATAACGCTTTATATATATGTATATGGTATGTCGATTGCGATATGCGATGGCCGGACCCGAAAACATATATATTGCATTTTATAATGCTGGCAGGTTCGTAGAACGCCTTATGTATATGTGTTGGTTCATAGTGTCAATTGTGATTTGCGATTGGGATTCCAAACCCGATATCATATATGCCATGTTTCATATTTCCGGCGGGTCCGCCATATCGCAGATTGTTAAGGTTTTGGTTAATACAACCATTTAGTGCCGATTGCGATTTGCGATGGGTTTCGGACCCGATATTACATATATTATGTTTAACTCTCCCATTGCATCTGTTATATTGCATATCATTAAGTTTTGTATTGATATATCATTTGAAAGGGTCGATTGCGTTTTGCAATATGAAGCGGATCTGATGGATTTATGAAGTAGAATTAATTATTTTTGAGTTCCATAATAATCAAAGGTTGCGTTGATTTTGCTGTGTAAGGGAAAGAATCAGTGTTAAAGCTGAATCCGAAGAAAAGGCAATTGGTCGGGTTTCTTGTTGTTTTGGCCAATTGAAATGCGCCCGATACATGCGTAAGCCCAAATTTCTGATCAAGTCAAAGTTAAACATTGTTTATTATGGTTAAAGCAGATCAATCATTGTTAAAGCATCTATAGAAGAAACTCAAGAGCCAATTAACAGAGCAAGCCAGTAGTTATCGTCCTCTTTTGAATTCAGTTATGTTATTGTTATTTCATGCTCTTTGAGGTGTCTTCTACCCTCTGTAAAATTCTGTAATAGTTTTTACTTCATATAGTTAGAGAAGCAGTTAAATAATTTGGGCAGTTTCAGAAATTAACAATTGTTCCACAATGTATAAAAAGATGAAAATTTACAAAGAAAGGGTTCGAATTTTGGAGAACCCGGAGACTATACCATTGTATTCCTGATATAACCGTTGATTAATGAAAGAATCAGAAGTTTCCATGAATTGTTGGGTATAATTTTGTAACCTTCTCTGTCATGTGTCATCTTATGTTTTCTTCTTTTAAGTATAGTAATGAAGCTGCAGGTATTTATTTGCTTATGTAGATAAAGTTAAAATTCCTTCAAAGAGAGCTCCTATACTTGAAGTTTTCACCTTCCTTTCTAAGTTATAGATAATAGTTTCTGTGTAAGGCAGCATATTATCTTTAACTTCTCCAAGAGTCGCAAATAGTAGTTTTTGTGTTAAGCAGCATATTGTCTGTGATTCAGTTCTCATTTTCATAATTCCTCTAAGTGATGGATAGTAGGTTCTGTGTCAAACAACATATTATCTTTAACTTCTCCTTCAAGCTTTCTTCATTCATCATTTATATCTAGCAACAAATGGCATTCTGAGATGTTCTGGTCATACATGTATTAAGGGTTAAAGACCAAGTTTTCCAGGTCCTTCATTTGAGAACACAACAAACAATAAAGTGACAAATAAGTGACAATAATTACAAACATTATTGTCTTAAGCACAATTTCTCCGCAGCCAGGAAATTGGTTTCTTAAGGTAAACATCAATTGGCACCGTTGTCGGGGAGAGAAGACAAGAACACTTTTCCCTGGGTTTCAATATTTTCCTCTGGTTGTTCAGTGAGGAGGAAATATTCAGCTGTTTTGAATCAAAACAATAACTTTGGCTTCAAGAAGACCCCATACAAGATTAGACACTTCACAACAAAAGGTTCAAACTCTTTCAAATCCTAAAAGGCTATTTTCTAAGAGGGTCGGAAGGTCTAAGATTCCAACTACACCAATTCCTACATTTTCTGTATCAGGCAACAATTCACCTGAACATTCATATGATAAAGAGTCATCTTTTTCATCATCTTCATTTCAGGAACCTAACTGTCAAGAGCAATCTTTAGAATCTGTTACTTTTCATTTATCTACTATAATCATTTAACCTCAACCAATAGCTACAGTACCACCTTTGCACATTCCATCTACCTCTCAGTCAAATTCCACATCTGTTGGTAATAAAAGTTCAATAAACATGGCAGCACCTGCATTCTTGACGAATAGGTATGCACCTATTCAATTGCCACAACCGTTAAATCAAATGCCACAGGATTACCTCAAAACTCTTCCTCGTTTTACAAGGGAAGATGAACAAACCACAGAGAATCATGTGTCAGTGTTTTGCAATTTTGCAGAAAACAAAGATGTTGAACATGTAGATGTTGCTTTAAGAATTTTTTTCAGTCCTTGGATGGAGAAGCAAGAAAATGGTTTAAATGACTTCCCAATAATAATGTTCCTTCTTGGGAAGAGATGGAACATTTGTTTATTCAGAGATGGGGAGAAAAAAGAGACCATGGGTATTCATTAACAGAGTTTAATGCCATAAAGAAAAAGTTTGATGAAACTATGGTTGAATTTGCCATAAGATTTAACAAATTGTATAATAGTCTCCCACCGGAGATTAAGCCTCCTCCTACTGGTGCAAAAATAACCTTTTTTAGGGGCTTTTGGATCAAATTTTGGATTCACATTAAGGGAAAGAAGAGCTCCAACCCTTGATCAGATCCAAACAGATGCATTAGAGATACAATTGGTGGCTACAGGAAAAGTACCAGAAACACAGCCTATCCAAGACAAGGGAAAGGCAAAGATGGAGTCCTCTCAAATTCAAGCATTGGAAGATATGTGTGATGTAATTAAAAAAATTTCAGATAGGGTAAATAAATTAGAGTTAGAAAATAATAATTTTCAGAAGCAAACACAGTATAATAAGAAATTTAATCTCCAATACAAAAGACAACCTTTGAAAATCTTGCAAAGGGAAAGAAAAGATCAAGATCAAATTCAAGCACCATTATATATAGAGGCAAATCCTGTTGAAAAACAAGAGCATCCTGAAGATCAAAATTTTACATTATATGCAGTGGATGAAGATGAACTTGGTATCAAAGAAGAAGAGTATGAATATGATGAAACATATGCCATTCATAATGAAAATAAAATTGATGAATATTGGAAGAAATTCTCTGATTTTATGCAGGCTGAACTACATAAGAAATATGACTTGAGATCAAGGAAGAAATCAAGAAATCAAGAAAATGAAAGTGAGCAGCAAGTTTCAACTTCCTCACCAAAGGTGACTCCACAAGAATCTGAGTCTGCAAAACAAGTGAATAAAGGAAAGCAACAACAGAATGCAAATGGCAGGACACAAATACTTCAAGGTGAGTCTTCTCAAGATCAAACTGGAAAAATTCCTTTGGAGAGACTCATTTCAATTCCTCAAGTAATCCCAGTCATGAAAAAAGGTGAGGAGGAGAATGAAAGGATTGCTAAATAGGGTCACTTGTTTAGTCTTACTAAGGAGTTGGAAAAGGTAAGAATTCAGGTTCCTCTTACAGAATTGACAAAAATACCTATTTATCAAAAGGATATGACTAAGTTTGTTAGTTTGAAAGAAAATGGGATTATAAATGACACTGTAAATATGTAGGAAGACAAACCAGTAGTGGTTTTTGGTCCACATGTAGAGGAAGTAGACCCTTCAATACCTCCTTTTTATATTTCCTTATTGGTATGTGACTTCCTCTTACATAATTGTATGTTTGATTCGGGAGCTTCACACAATCTTATTCCTTTGTTAGTAATGAAGCAACTAGATCTACAAGTTACCAAACCCTATAGGGACTTGTACTCTTTTGATTCGAACAAAGTTAGGTGTCTAGGGGTTATTAAGGATCTGGCAGTGTCACTAGCCCAAATTCCAACTAGAAGCTTGGTCATGGATGTAGTAGTAGCAGATATCCCTACTAGATTTAGAATGCTTCTATCTAGGTCCTAGGGGCTAAATTGAGTGGTGTTTTGAAACTGAATATTACATATGTTGTTATACCAATTTTTGTTGGGGAAGGGAGGAGATTGTACAGAGAAACTAGATTTGTAAAAACAATTACAATAAATGGAGCAAGTAATTCACCTGTATATAGCCAGGAGAAGGATGAATTTGCTTGTTTCACACTATATGATAATGCAGAGGTAGCTAAAGATAATCAAAAGTAGCTTGCTTCAACCAATGTAATTACATAGCTACAAACTGAAGGATTGTGGAAATGCTTCTTTGATGGAGCTTATTCCAAGGAAGGAACAGGTGTTGGTTTTCTTCTAATTGCGCCTGGAGGTAATATGTTCCCTTTTTCTTTCAAATTAGAGTTTGAAACAACAAACAATGTGGCAGGATATGAGGCCTTGATTATTGCTCTACAAACAGCTAAACATATGGGAATTAAGTCAATTTCCGCTTTTGGAGATTCAGGGATAATTATCAAGCAAATAAAAAATTATTTCCAAACAAAGAACCCTAGGCTTAGGATATACAGAAATGAGGTATGGGATTTGATCGAGAAATTTTTGAAGCTTTTAACATTCAATTTATTCCAATAAATGAGAATAGATTAGCAGATTCTTTGGTTGTGGCTACTAGTACTTTCAAGTTTCCTATTAATCCAAGACTAAGATATAAGGTAGGGATGAGACACAGACCCTCCATTCCTGATAATGTTAAAAATTGGCAAGCTTTTGAAGATGATCAGCAAATTAAAGAATTTTTTACTATAGCTGAAGAGTTTCAGGGCATAGAAATTGATCAGGATAAAGAAGAAACAATAGAAGTTGCAGAAATCAGTGGTTCAAAAGATTCAATAGCTAATCCGAAGATTTTTCAATTGAAGGATAATATTTTGCCAAAGGGACTTGTTCATCTTGAAAGGATTTCTAACCCCAATGATGTGGTTTTTGACTCAGGGAAGGTTTCACAGGATGAACACATTCAGGGTCACAATATTGGAACTTAGGAGAAACTCAGAATGAATTGTTTTTTCAAGATTCACTGGTGGAATGGTTCTAGATTAAGCACTCAAATGCTGACTTGGTATCATTGGAAGATTGACTTCACCTCATGGAGATCAATCATGTACATATGTAGGAACTTGTATATAAATAAGCTCAGGTGTTGAGCATTTGGTTTTCAATTGCAGTTCTTTAGTTTAACTTTAGAAGGATAAATAAGGGTAACTTTCTCAGTTAGAAACCGGTTTGCTATCAATGTTTGCTATCAAGGTACAAGCATTCTGTCACTGCAAAGATTGGCATGGGTTCATGTCTAGTCAATTTAACGTCTTAAATTGCTCTACATAAATTATCAATCTGGGTATCGTAAACTGATGAAGTGTGGTGCACCATATGTGCTTAGTTAACCTTTTTCTTACTTCGTTGTTTTATAGATTTTATTTTGTTTTGGGGTTTTGTTTTTGTTAGTTTCCTAAAGTGTCTAATGCAAATGGAAATCCTATTCTAAGGTCTTAAGAATACTTTTAAAGGACCAGTATGGATAGAGATTTCAAGACAAGGCCTATGTTCCTAATGGTAACTTCCAAAACTTAGCACTTCAAAAGATCTCAAAACATGTTATTGATGGAATTAGTACTTAAACAAAAGTGTAAATATGCAGCTACTTCAATCAAAATGGAATGCAATAACCAATCAATGAGCTAGTGACTATGAAACCTAGTATCCTTGTTGTTGTATAAAAAGAAAACTGAACTTAAAGCAATTCAAAAACTGTAAGCAAGGTAAACTAAATCATATTACATCAACTCATATTCTGACCTCTCACCATTCGACTCGCTCTGGCTATAGGAGGTAATCATAAACAAATTGAAAAATCTGATATCTAATTTGCATAAAATGAAACTAATATTAAACTACACATTCATACTTCAATCCCTCACCATTCGAATCGCTCTAGCTATAGGAGGTAACTGAAAATGACATGAGCAATTCAATAACTAACTTGCAGAAAAATAAACTAATATCAAACTACGCGTTCATACTTCAATCCATCACCATTTGAGTCGCTCTGGCTATAGGAGGTAACTGAAAAGGACATGAGTAATTCAATAACTAACTTGCCGAAAAATAAACTAATATCAAACTACACATTCATACTTCAATCCCTCACCATTTGAGTCGCTCTGGCTATAGGAGGTAACTGAAAATGACATGAGCAGTCTAATATCTATCTTGCAGAAAAGTAAATGAACAAAACAAAACTGAAAGAAATAACAATGCTGGAATTAGAACTCGGAAAATAAATCAGCAGAAGGACAAGATGATTCCATCATGTCATTAGTCATTAAAAAGCTATGTGCATTGATAATCTACAATCAACCGGTTGAACACACTTGCATGAATTAAAATTGCATGAATGAAAAATCTAATGTATCAAACTTGAAAGCAATCAAATGACATAATGAAATCAAAGAAAATTTTACAAAATGAAATCTACTTTACCTTACATTCTAATATGCGCCATGACATCTACTTCACATGAACATCAAAGTTTTATTCAATTTCTTCAAAATTACAAAGTACAACAAAGTTATTCAAAGCTTTCAAAAGACATCAAGGAAGAACTACAAACTCTAAGCTAAAGAACTCACAAGCTAAAAGACTAACAAACTAACAAATGAAGGAGAGAGATCTCCTATTTATATAAAAAGATGAGAAGCCATCTCATTAATGAGAGTGCATGAATCTCTCCCTCTACCTTTATAGTCCTAATCAAAATAGGAACTTATAAGACACATGTCTTCTTAAAGTTACAATACAATTAGGAGATTTGACACATATCCTCGTGATCCCATGATTCTTTCCACTCAAATTCGAATTTGGCCTTAGAGTGCCACATAAGGGTCTTCTAGAAGCCTCATTTCAACCTACACATGTCAACAATCTCAACCCATTTGTTAGGTATAAGCATATGCACATTATTTTCTAATTTTTAACCACAAATTTACTTAAAAGGCTTAGAATTAATAAAGATTCGAAAAACATAAATGTGGCCCAATGATAATGAAAGTGGGATGAATGTGGTGACATAGTAGTGAAATGGAGGTGATATAATGGACATAACAGTGAAAGTGTAATGGAAATGAATGGCATTTTCAAGACTCAACATACCCCACAACTGAAGCTATTGCATGTACTCATGTAATATATATTACATTAACTCTTTTGATCCTTGAGATTTGGCTTAACTTTGCATGATATCATTTGATAACTTCATATTTCTGCAAAGTGTTTTACTTGAATTTCAACATGGTTGGTTCTTGTGTTACAACCATTTTTTTTGTTGTTGTTGCCTTCTATTTTCATCTTTGAACTTTGCATAATGATATTTTGATTATTGTTGCAAAGTATATCTTTATTGGATTGCATGATGGTTGGTTCTTGTGTGACAACCATGATTTTGTTTGTATCCAATTTATCCTTTAAGCACTTTTTCAAAAGTCATTGTATGCTCATAATAGCAATGTAATAATTAATATATGTTGGAAATATGTGGGCTCTTGAATATGATATGGACATGGCAAGATATGAATATGAATGTATTCCCCCCCAACTGATGGTATTGGCAATTTTATGAAATGAGGAAGAGAAATGTTTTTCCAACAATTATTACTCTAGCTTTTTATAGAATTCTATGGTCAAAAGTTAGAAAATGACGTACCTTCACTTACCCTTTGGAATTGATGAGTTGTATGTGTGGTGGCTGAAAAATTCTGATCATATTCTTCTTCAAGTGGCTGAACAAGAGGAGTCATGGATAAAGAGATAAGATGATTTTTTATTGCTTCTACTAAAACTTGTTGAATCTGCTCCAAAATGCTGAAAATAATAGTCTTCATGTCTTCAAAACTCGTTGGCACAATTCCTACTATGTGAAAAGATGTTCTGATGTCGAACATAGTAGGAAATTTTTGGCTTAGTGGCCATTAATAGATGCCACTAGTCAACATGAAAACTCTCACCATTGATGACAATGAGATTCAAGATGCCCAAACACATCTTGCTAGGTACGAATGAATTTGCCGATGTCGAGTCACCTAGAAGATCTAACGAACAAGGGACATTAATGTATTCTCATTGTTTGTCAGCATGAGGACTTGCCATTAAGGCATGCAAGCCTCAAGGTATTTTTACAAAGAACTTAGACTCAAAAGACTATGGACTCAATAATTTGCATTGAAGCAGGGCTTATTTGCGGAATGAAAATGACAGGAAATGGAAGATGAAAATGGAAGATGGCAATGGAGAGTAGAAATTGCAATGGACAATAAGCATATGAATGAGCCTATTGCTTCTATTTGTGGGTTATGAAAAAAAAAAAAAAAGATGGAAAGTGTATGTGAATGTAAATGGAAAATATGGAGTGAATGGTTTATTATGAAGTATGGATGTGATGGAGACAATAGTATCTAAAAGCTTTTCAAGTGTTTGGATATGATTTTCCATCAGCATATTTCTTCTTTGTTGCTGATCATCCTTTTATGAAACAAATTGGTCTTTTAAAGAGACACCATTCTATAGTAGTCATTTGTCCTTCCTCCTGGAACCTGCAAAAAAACTAATACTTCCTCTGCAATGGAATGTAAGATTATCAAAGGAGAGAGATGACCAATCTCTCTAGTTATGATATTTACATACAAAACTAAGAATTTGAATTAATGAAACAAATTCTCAAAGGAAAAATCAAAAGAATTTATACATGATTTGGAATTAGTGCCTCTTGATGTTGCTTCTTTTCAGAAATTTATTTCATTATTTGCAATTTGTTATGAAACCAGCTCAAGAAAAGATAGAAAAGATAGATCAACGCCTTAAAATTCAGCCTCTTCGAGGGGGCAACCTCCTTTACATTACATAAATGAACAATTCTTGGATGATACAAATGAAAAGACCTCCTTTCTATATATAGGAGTCTAAGGGGTCATAACATAATCAGAGCCGACATAACAATAATAATGTAAGGGCACAATAATAACAATAATGGGCTTCTATGGGGCAGAATAGTAACAATATGGGCACTACATGGGTACAACAATATAATAGGTGGGTTATACTAATAACAATAAGGGGTTACACTAGTAGTATAGGGGCCTAACATGCCCCTCTCCTTCAAAAAGTGTTGTCCTCAACGCTTGAGTATTTCTTGATGCTTTTGTATAAAAATTTTGTCCTCCCATGTGGAATCTTCAGCGGGTAAGTTCTTCCACTTTATGAGATACTCTGAAATTGATCGATTTCGTAGCTGTCGGGTTCTTATTTCTGTGATTGCTCTAGGTTCCAATATGACTTTTCCTTCCTCTTTAATTTCTGGCAATATTGTTTGAATTGGAATCTTTTGCAACTTTTGAATAAGTGGCCATACTTCTTCATCATTCTTCCATTCATCCCTTGCTTCGTTTATCCAATCTGGTTGGATAATATAAATTGCACAAAACAATGCTTCCACATCCTCATCCTTGAAGAGTCTTCCCTTTCGGTAAGGTCACCATTTTTTATGTGCATGTAGCATTGCCAACATTTCCTTCTCATAAATAGCTTGCTTGGGATGTAGCAGTAAAAATACCCAATCACCTACATCAAAACATTTTTCACTACAATGTCTATCTACCTGTTGTTTCGTTTGATTTTGCACTGAAGTGGCGTTATCCTTTAAAAGTTGGAGAACCTGTTGTTGATGCTCAATGTGATCTTTCACTGCTTGAACCTTTTTCTTCTTGATATGTCCTTCTATCTCTAGAGTTTTAGGAGTGGTAATTTCTTCCAATCCTTTACAAGATATGGTCGGATTCATTTCTTGATGCTCGATCTGATCTTTCACTTCTTGAACATTTTCTTCTTGATATGTCCTATCTTGATAGTTTGAGGAGTGGTAATTTCGAACAATGAATTATAAGATATGGTTGGATTCATTTCTTCTTTCTCGATGTGATCTTTCACTTCTTGTACATTTTTCTTCTTGATATGTCCTTCTATCTTGAGAGTTTGAGGAGTGGTAATTCTTGCCAATGCTTTACAAGATATAGTCTGATTCATTTCTTCTTTCTTTGGGGTGGGGTCCTGGCGTATATCTTCTTCTTTTGATGTTTCTTGATCATTTTCTTCCTCCTCTTCATATTCTATGTAAAATAATTTCTTCTCAGCACACTTATGACCTTTAGTGCATTTTCTATCACAATTGTAACAAAGCCCTTTTTCTCTTTTTTCTTCCAATTGTTGTGGTGTAACCCTTGTAGGTTGTGGAAGGTTAGGAGAAACAACACTTCCATATTTATAGTTGTGATGTGTACGCTTCCTGGTTTCCATAATTTTTCTTTCCATTATGTCACAAAGCCCTTTTAATCTTTCCAATTGTTGCGGTGTTGCTCTAAAGAAGGTGTTGCTCTTTGTATCCTCATAATGTGCTATCATTTCCTCCGTGAAAATTGACCACGTAACAAGTTTTTTACAAGAACAAAGCCCTTTGTACCATAAAAATTGATCTAGTTTTAAATATGAAGATGCAATACATACCTTTTGTAACAGTTGTACACCATGTAGATCAAAATATTTCTCCATCTGAAGTATCCAATTTACTGAATCCTTTCCATCAAACTTCCTCATCTTGCTTTTTCTTGATTTTAGGAGCTCGACCTTGAAACGACTATAACTCTGTACTTTCAGATCTTTAAGTTCTGAAATTGTGACCTGTAGTAGCCCTCTGTGTCCTCTTTAAAATGCCACTAGTCTGATTCAAATTGGATTCTCTAAGAAAGAGTTATGCACAATCTCCCAAGATGACCTGATTATAAACCTTTCCAGAAGAGTGAAGTTGTATGAAGTTCCACGTGTAGAATTTTCGATATTTGGTTCTAAAAAAGATATACAAGAAACTACAGTTCGTCCTCTTTCTGTACCTTCTGACGAAATTTCAATCTGATTCCCAGAGAGAAATTTATGACGATTTTCCCCAGGTCACATGTTTTGAATGTAATTCAGGAGTCTGCAAAAAGACCAACTTCCTCAGATCATATCTCCAAAAATATCGCGCGAAAAGCTCTGAAATTCGGACCCAAGGTTCAACGTGATTTCTTCTCAAACGAGTTTTCTTTGCGACTTCTGATACGTCACAGAAAAAGTTATAGCGAAAATGCCACGATGACCTGTTTGGAGCAGCGAAACCCTAGAATCCAAAGCTCTGATACCAAATGTTATGAAACCAGCTCAAGAAAAGATAGAAAAGATAGATCAACGCCTTATAATTCAGCCTCTTCGAGGGGGAAACCTCCTTTACATTACATAAATGAACAATTCTTGGATGATACAAATGAAAAGACCTCTTTTCTATATATAGGAGTCTAAGGGGTCATAACATAATCAAAGCCGACATAACAATAATATTGTAAGGGCAAATAATAACAATAGTGGCCTTCTATGGGGCAGAATAGTAACAATATGGGCACTACATGGGTACAACAATATAATAGGTGGGTTATACTAACAACAATAAGGGGTTACACTAGTAGTATAGGGGCCTAACACAATTTCAAACTCAAATGATGGATTTCTCATTGTGTAGATCTTGTTGAGATCTTTCCAATGGTACTTAAATCATCAAAATCTGATTTTGTATGAGAAAGATAGACTGATTTGAACAATGAGGTTTTTCTGGCTACGAAATTAGATAACAACTGCGGAATTGGACTTTAGCTGTGGAATGTGCACAGTTTCTGTAGCTAAAAATCTTGAATAAAAAGTTAGCCATTCATCTTTCATCATCAATCCAAAATTAATCAATACCTTCAAAAAAGTGAGCAAATAACTTATTCATTTCATTGATTCAAAATTATTATTATTTTTTTCTTGACATGCAGCGACTTAGTGTGGCGACTCAATGTGGCGACTTAGTGATAACACACAACTTGACTTCCCTTTGACCGGGGTCTTTTTCATCGAATTTGACCAAATGAATAGGACATCATCCATGTATTGACATTCCCACAGCTACTCATGTGGGTTGTTTTGCTTGATGACACCTGCAACCTAGAGTTTAACAAAACAGTTGTGGAAAGTGAAACCAGCTGCGGAAAGTTGAATCAGCTGCGGAAAGTGGCTGAAACAGTCAACCATCAGACGCATATCCCTGACTTCCCCTTTTATCTAGCTAAATAAAGTCCAAGTATAAGTGTGTTCAACTGATTTAGTTCTCCCAATGAACCCCATCATTTTTTTTTATTTTTTTTATTTATTTATTTTTAACTGTTTGCCTGAAAAATAAAAACTTTAAAATATGAAGCAAAACAGTTTTAAAGATGGAAATAGATCAGAGTACCAACTCTTGTGCTGCTCATATTTCTTTTATTAGTATTTGTCACCAACAATTCCTATGCATGCTGTAACAGAAACACCCAAGTCAATCTCAAAATAATTGGGAAGTTTAACGTGCATGTGCATTACCTACTCGACTCACCTATGAGAAATGGGTCATTTAGACGCGTTGCAGCAGAAGGCCTTACCGATGCCATTGTCATACATTTTCAATAACTTGCCTTATTTCTTGATTGGGAACCTTTTCCACTGCCGCAGGCCTTAGAGCAGAACTCACCATTTTATAAATTTGAACAATACTACCGCACACCTTATAAGGAATCCCCCGAATAACCAAGGAATAAACATATGCCAAAGGAATAAACATCGACAAGCTATAATCATTTTCATATAATTCTAGTGTTGTGTTTAATCCTCTCATTGTTAAACAGGAAGTAGCGAAACAAACGCAGACGGGTGGCAACAATTTCCCGGGTTTTAATGACAGAGAGTCACGTTCAATTAGGATAAGTCACATAATGGAGAGTCGTCTTAGATCGAAACTGTTGTTAACAAGCGTTAATGAATTGCAAACGGGTGGCATAAGGGAAGAAGACGTGGTGGAAAGAATCAACAAACGGTTAGTCATCAACACGCCATTATTCCAAGTCGAAAGCAATTAAATCAACTATCAGTTAATTGATTCAAATCTCGTTTTTTCCCCCGCGGCCTGCAAAAATAGGCTCCAAAGAACTGAGGATTTCTCCTAGACCGCCACGAATCTCCTAAAACGGTTTCTGGGTTATCTAATTGACCTAGATGGCAAAAAAACCCATGTGTTTTTTTTCAAATTCGTCTATGTTTGGCCAAATCGCACATTTGAAATTTGACGTTTTTTCAGCTGTTTACGTTTTTCTAAGTTTTACCATTCTGCATTTGGCCTGTAAAATTTTCGAATTAGTAGTTGGATGATACGACTTTGTGCATTCTCTGCATTTACCATACATGTTAAAAAGTCCTTGCTTCAATCCAAAAAAATTTCAATGCAGTCGTGGAGAGTTTTTCCTTCTCTGTCCTCTCTAGAGCCAGATCGATTTTTTTCATTCAACTACGAGTTCAAGTGAAATCAAAGTCAGTCAGGTTTGACTTGCATGTGTTAAGCATCAGACTCGCGTGCAGTTTTTTCTAGCTGGCTCGGCTCGAGAGATCAAGGTCTGGAGATTTTGATGCTTTACTTCAAGAGATACAGAGATTGTTTTATTGTATGAAACGTAATTTTTTTTTTGTTAATAAAATTACATATGTTCTATTTTCAAAAATTAACAATACACATATCTTTTATCAAACAAAATAATAAATTTTATTATATTATTTTTAATGTTTTTTTAATTGTTTTGTTAATAAAATTATATGTTATATTTTCAAAAATTAAAAATATACATATACATTTCATTAAACAAAACAATGGTGTTTTTTTTTTTTAACAAATGTTCTTGCAGGTTTGTTTCAGGCCAAAGCTTGAACAGGGAGGCAGATTTTCTTGTTGAAACCATAGTGAAAGCTAGGATTCAAGATATCCATAGATTATTTTTCTTTTCTTTTTTCTCTGAAATTGTAAATTTTTATAATAAGGATTAATGATTTTCAATTTCAGGCAGCAAAGTCTTCAAGTAAAACATGCGAAAAACAGGACTTTGGTTGAGGGTTTAAACTCATTTTTTATCAGTCTGAGCTGGGTGACTAGGATAGGATCAATGTCGGGACAATTCTGGAGATGCCCATGTGGTCGGTATTTTTATTGGATGCTTGTAACTTGCTAAACCTTGAAACAGCTGCGGAATTCTCAACTAGGTGCGGAATCAGGGCACTTTCCGCAGCTAAGTTGCAAAACCTTATTAAAACATGATACAATGTTTTGAGAACCACTACAAATCATAACCAGTCAATTTTGGATAATTTGAACCTATCAAAGCAATTGAGTTTCATTATTTTTTTTATCAATTGAAATGATGAACTTTATTTTGTCTCATTTTTTTCTTTTTTTTACATAACAATCTTTTTTCTGATCCTCCAGATCACATAAAGTGCAGGAGGAGAGCATACTCAAGAATTATTAATTTTTTTTTTTACTTAACAATCATTTTTCTGATCCTCCAGATCATACGAAGTGCAGGAGGAGAGCATACTCAAGAATTATTAATTTTTTTTTTTTACTTAACAATCATTTTTCTGATCCTCCAGATCATACGAAGTGCAGGAGGAGAGCATACTCAAGAATTATTAATTATTTATTTATTTTTTATTTTTTATTTTATTTTTATTTTCATTTTCATTTTTATTTTTATTTTTATTTTTTTTTCAGATGTAAGAAATAAGGTCTCCTAATTACACTTCCCTGGCAACGGTGCCAAAATGTCTAGTCAATTTAACGTCTTAAATTGCTCTACATAAATTATCAATCTAAGTATCGTAAATTGATGAAGTGTGGTGCACCATATGTGCTTAGTTAACATTTTTCTTACTTCGTTGTTTTATAGATTTTATTTTGTTTTGGGGTTTTGTTTTTGTTGGTTTCTTAAAGTGTCTAATGCAAATGAAAATCATATTCTAAAGTCTTAAGAATACTTTTAAAGAACCAGTATGGATAGAGACTTCAAGACAAGACCTATGTCCCTAATGGTAACTTCCAAAACTTAGCACTTCAAAAGATCTCAAAACATGTTATTGATGGAATTAGTACTTAAACAAAAGTGTAAATATGCAGCTACTTCAATCAAAATGGAATGCAACAACCAATCAATGAGCTAGTGACTATGAAACCCAGTATCATTGTTGTTGTTTAAAAAGAAAACTAAACTTAAAGCAATTCAAAAATTTTAAGCAAAGTAAACTAAATCATATTACATCAATTCATATTCTGACCCCTCACCATTCGACTCGCTCTGGCTATAGGAGGTTATCATAAACAAATTGAGCAATCTGATATCTAATTTGCATAAAATTAAACTAATATTAAACTACACATTCATACTTCAATCCCTCACCATTCGACTCGCTCTGGCTATAGGAGGTAACTAAAAATGACATGAGCAATTCAATAACCAACTTACAGAAAAATAAACTAATATCAAACTACGCATTCATACTTCAATCCATCACCATTTGAGTCGCTCTCGCTATAGGAGGTAACTGAAAATGACATGAGTAATTCAATAACTAACTTGCAGAAAAATAAATTAATATAAAACTACGCATTCATACTTCAATCCCTCACCATTTGAGTCGCTCTGGCTATAGGAGGTAACTGAAAATGACATGAGCAATCTAATATCTATCTTACAGAAAAGTAAAAGAACAAAACAAAACTGAAAGAAATAACAATGCTGGAATTAGAACTCAGAAAATAAATCAGCAGATGACAAGATGATTCCATCATGTCATTAGTCATTAAAAAGCTATGTGCATTACTAATCTACAATCAACCGATTAAACACACTTGCATGAATTATAATTGCATGAATGAAAAATCTAATGTATCAAACTTGAAAGAAATCAAATGACATAATGAAATCAAAGCAAAATTTACAAAATGAAATCTACTCTACCTTACATTCTAATATGCTCCATGACATCTACTCCACATCTCCTTCCATGTTGAGAACATCAAAGCTTTATTCAAATACTTCAAAATTACAAAGTAAAACAAAGTTCTTCAAAGATTTCAAAAGCCATCAAGGAAGAACTACAAACTCCAAGCTAAAAAACTCACAAGCTAACAAATGAAGGAGAGAGATCTCCTATTTGTACAAAAAGATGAGAATCCATCTCATTAATGAGAGTCCATGAATCTCTCCCTCTAGCTGTAGAGTCCTAATCAAAATAGGAACTGATAAGACACATGTCTTCTTAGAGTTACAATACAATTAGGAGATTTGACACATATCCTCATGATCCCATGATTCTTTCCACTCAAATTTGAATTTGGCCTTAGAGTGCCACATAAGGGTCTTCTAGAAGTCTCCTTTCAACCTACACATGTCAACAATCTCAACCCATTTGTTAGCTATAAGCATATGCACATTATGTTTTAATTTTTAACCACAAATTCACTTAAAAGGCTTAGAATTAATAAAGATTGGAAAAACATAAATGTGACCCAATGATAACGAAAGTGGGATGAATGTGGTGACATAGTAGTGAAATGGAGGTGATATAATGGACATAATAGTGAAAGTGTAATGGAAATTAATGACATTCTCAAGATTCAACATACTCCCAACTAAAGCTATTGCATGTCCTCATGCAATATATATTACTTTAACTCTTTTGATCCTTGAGCTTTGGCTTAACTTTGCATGATATCATTTGATAACTTCATATTTCTGCAAAGTGTTTTACTTGAATTACAACATGGTTGATTCTTGTGTTACAACCTTTTTTTTTGTTGTTGCCTTCTATTTTGATCTTTGAACTTTGCATAATGATATTTTAATTATTGTTGCAAAGTATATCTTTATTGTATTGCATGATGGTTGGTTCTTGTGTGACAACCATGATTTTGTTTGTATCCAATTTATCCTTTAAGCACTTTTTCAAAAGCCATTGTTTGCTCATAATACCAATGTAATAATTAATATATGCTGGAAGTATGTGGACTCCTGAATATGATATGGACATGGCAAGATATGAATATGAATGTATTCTCCCCCCCCAACTGATGGTATTGGCAATTTTATGAAATGAGGAAGAGAAATGTTTTTCCAACAATTATCATTCTAGCTTTTTATGGAATTCTATGGTCAAAAGTTAGAAGATGACGTACCTTCACTTGCCCTTTGGAATGGATGAGTTGTATGTGTGGTGGCTGAAAAATTCTGATCATATTCTTCTTCAAGTGGCTGAACAAGAGGAGTCATGGATAAAGAGATAAGATGACTTTTTATTGCTTCTACTAAAACTTGCTGAATCTGCTCCAAAATGCTGAAAATAATAGTCTTCATGTCTTCAAAACTCGTTGGCACAATTCCTACTATGTGAAAAGATGTTCTGATGTCGAACATAGTAGGAAATTGTTGGCTTAGTGGCCATTAATGGATGCCACTAGTCAACACGAGAACTCTCACCATTGATGACAATGAGAGTCAAGATGCCCAAACACATCTTGCTAGGTACGAATGAATTTTCCGATGTCGAGTCACCTAGAAGATCTAACGAACAAGGGACATTAATGTATTCCCATTGTTTGTCAGCATGAGGACTTGCCATTAAAGCATGCAAGCCTCAAGGTGTTTTTACAAAGAACTTAAACTCCAAAGACTATGGAATTAATAATTTGCATTGAAGCAAGGGTTATTTGCGGAATGAAAATGACAGGAAATGGAAGATGAAAATGGAATATGGCAATGGAAAGTTGAAATGGCAATGGGAAATAAGCATATGAATGAGCTTTTTGCTTTTATTTGTGGGTTATGAATGGAAAAAAAGAAAAAAAGATGGAAAATGTATGTGAATGTAAATGGAAATATGGAGTGAATGGTTTATTATGAAGTATGGATGTGATGGAAACAATAGTATCCAAAAGCTTTTCAAGTGTTTGGATATGATTTTGCATCAGCATATTTCCTCTTTGTTGCTGATCATCCTTTTATGAAACAAATTGGTTTTTTAGAGAGACACCATTCTCTTGTAGTCATTTGTCCTTCCTCCTGGAACCTGTAAAAAAACTAATACTTCCTCTGCAATGGAATGTAAGATTATCAAAGGAGAGAGATGGCCAATCTCTTTAGTTATGATATTTACATACAAAACTAAGAATTTGTATTAATGAAACAAGTTCTCAAAGGAAAAATCAAAAGAATTCGTACCTGATTTGGAATTAGTGCCTCAAGTTGATGTTGTTTCTTTTCAGCAATTTATTTCATTATTTGCCATTTCAAACTCAAATGATAGATTTCTCATTGTGTAGATCTTGTTGAGATTTTTCCAATGGTACTAAAATCATCAAAATCTGATTTTGTTTGAGAAAGATAGGATGATTTGAACAATGAGGTTTTTTTGGCTGCGGAATTAGAGAACAGCTGCAGAATTGGACTTTAGCTGCGGAATGTGCACAGTTTCTGTAGCTAAAAATCTTGAATAAAAAGTTAGCCATTCATCTTTCCTCATCAGTCCAAAATTAATCAATACCTTCAGAAAAGTGAGCAAATAACTTATTCATTGCATTGATTCAAAATTATTATTATTATTTTTTTGACATGCAGCGACTTAGTGTAGCGACTCAGTGTGGCGACTTAGTGATAACGCACAACTTGAATTCCCTTTGACCGGGGTATTTTTCATCTAATTTGAACAAATGAATAGGACATCATCCATGTACTGACATTCCCCCAGCTACCCATGTCGCTTCTTTTGCTTGATGACACCTGCAACCTAGAATTTAACAAAACAGCTGCAGAAAGTTATACCAGATGCGGAAAGTTGAATCCGCTGCGGAAAGTGGCTAAAACAGTCAACCATCAGACGCATATCCCTGAATGCCCCTTTTATCTAGCTAAATAAAGTCCAAGTCTAAGTGTGTTCAACTGATTTAGTTCTCCCAATGAGCCCCCATCATTTTATTTTTTAATTATTTTTTTACTGTTTGCCTGAAAAATAAAAACTTTGAACTATTAAGCAAAATAGTTTTAAAGATGGAAATAGATTAGAGTACCAACTCTTGTGCTGCTCATATTTTTTTATTAGTATTTGTCACCAATAATTCCTATGCATGGTGTAACAGAAACACCCAAGTCAATCTCAAAATAATTGGGAAGTTTAATGTCCAACAATTTCACGGGTGGCAACAATTTCATGGGTTTTAATGACAGAGAGTCGTGTTCAATTAGGATAAGTCACATAATGGAGAGTCATTTCAGATCGGAACTGTTGTTAACAAGCGTTAATGAATTGCAAACGGGTGGCATAAGGGAAGAAGACGTGGTGGCAAAAATCAACAAATGGTTAATCATCAGCACGCCATTATTCCAAATCAAAAGCAATTAAATCAACTATCAGTTAATTGATTCAAATCTCGTTTTTCCCCCGCGGCCTGCAAAAATAGGCTCCAAGAACCGAGGATTTCTCCCCGACCGCCACGAATCTCCTAAAACAGTTTTTGGGTTATCTAATTGACCTAGCTGGCAAAAAAACCCATGTTTTCTTTTCTTCAAATTCGTCTCTGTTTGGCCAAATCGCGCATTTGAAATTTGACAGTTTTTCAGTTGTTTACGTTTTTCTGAGTTTTACCGTTCTGCATTCGGCCTGTAAAATTTTTGAATTAGTGGTTGGATGATACGACTTTGTGCATTCTCTGCATTTACCATACATGTTAAAAAGTCCTTGCTTCAATCCAAATTTTTTTCAATGCAGCCGTGGAGAGTTTTTCCTTCTCTGTCCTCTCTAGAGCCAGATCGATTTTTTTTCATTCAACTACGAGTTCAAGTGAAATCAAAGTCAGTCAGGTTTGACTTGCATGTGTTAAGCATCAGACTCGCATGCAGTTCTTTCTAGCTGGCTCGGCTCGAGAGATCAAGGTCTGGAGATTTTGATGCTTTACTTCAAGAAATACAGAGATTGTTTTATTGTATGAAACGTGATTTTTTTTTTTAATAAAATTACATATGTTATGTTTTCAAAAATTAGCAATACACATATATTTTATCAAACAAAATAATAAAATTTATTATATTCTTTTTAATGTTTTTTTAATTGTTTTGTTAATAAAATTATATGTTATATTTTCAAAAATTAAAAATATACATATACATTTCATTAAACAAAACAATGGTGTTTTTTTTTAACAAATGTTCTTGCAGGTTTGTTTCAGGCCAAAGCTTGAACAGGGAGGCAGATTTTCTTGTTGAAACCACAGTGAAAGCTAGGATTCAAAATAGCCATAGATTATTTTTCTTTTTTTTTTCTCTGAAATTGTAAATTTTTATAATAAGGATTAATGATTTTCAATTTCAGGCAGCAAAGACTTCAAGTAAAACATGCGAAAAACAGGACTTTGGCTGAGGTTTTAAGCTCATTTTTTTATCAGTCTGAGCTGGGTGACTAGGATAGGATCCATGTCGGGACAATTCTGGAGATTCCCATGTGGTCGGTTTTTTTATTGGATGCTTGTAACTTGCTAAACCTTGAAACAGCTGCGGAATTCTCAACTAGCTGCGGAATCAGGGCACTTTCTGCAACTAAGTTGCAAAACCTTATTAAAACATGATACAATGTTTTGAGGACCACTACAAACCATAACCAGTCAATTTTGGACAATCTGAACCTATCAAAGCAGTTGAGTTTCATTTTTTTTTGAATTAATTGAAATGATGAAGTTTATTTTGTCTCCTTTTTTTCTTTTTTACATAACAATCCTTTTTCTGATCCTCCAGATCACAAAAATTGCAGGAGGAGAGCATATTCAAGAATTATTAATTTTTTTTTTTACTTAACAATCTTTTTTCTGATCCTCTAGATCACACGAAGTGCAGGAGGAGAGCATACTCACGAATTATTAAAAAAAAAATTCAAGATGTAAGAAATAGGGTCTCCTAATTACACTTTCCCGGCAACGACACCAAAATGTCTAGTCAATTTAACGTCTTAAATTGCTCAACATAAATTATCAATCTGGGTATCGTAAACTGATGAAGTGTGGTTCACCATATGTGCTTAGTTAACCTTTTTCTTACTTCATTGTTTTATAGATTTTATTTTGTTTTGGGGTTTTGTTTTTGTTGGTTTCTTAAAGTGTCTAATGCAAATGGAAATCATATTCTAAGGTCTTAAGAATACTTTTAAAGGACCAGTATGGATAGAGATTTCAAGACAATGCCTATGTCCCTAATGGTAACTTCCAAAACTTAGCACTTCAAAATATCTCAAAACATGTTATTGATGGAATTAGTACTTAAACAAAAGTGTAAATATGCAGCTACTTCAATCAAAATGGAATGCAACAACCAATCAATGAGCTAGTAACTATGAAATCCAGTATCCTTGCTGTTGTATAAAAAGAAAACTGAACTTAAAGCAATTCAAAAACTGTAAGCAAAGTAAACTAAATCATATTACATCAACTCATATTCTGACCCCTCACCATTCGCCTCGCTCTGGCTATAGGAGGTAATCATAAACAAATTGAGCAATCCAATATCTAATTTGCATAAAATGAAACTAATATTAAACTACACATTCATACTTCAATCCCTCACCATTCGACTCGCTCTGACTATAGGAGATAACTGAAAATGACATGAGAAATTCAATAACTAACTTGCAGAAAAATAAACTAATATCAAACTACGCATTCATACTTCAATGCATCACCATTTGAATCGCTCTGGCTATAGGAGGTAACTGAAAATGACATGAGTAATTCAATAACTAACTTGCCGAAAAATAAACTAATATCAAACTACGCATTCATACTTCAATCCCTCACCATTTGAGTCGCTCTGGCTATAGGAGGTAACTGAAAATGACATGAGCAGTCCAATATCTATCTTGCAGAAAAGTAAATGAACAAAACAAAACTGAAAGAAATAACAATGCTTGAATTAGAACTCAGAAAATAAATCAGCAAAAGGACAAGATGATTCCATCATGTCATTAGTCATTAAAAAGTTATGTGCATTACTAATCTACAATCAACCGGTTGAACAAACTTGCATGAATTAAAATTGCATGAATGAAAATCTAATCTATCAAACTTGAAAGCAATCAAATGATATAATGAAATCAAAGCAAAATTTACAAAATGAAATCTACTCTACCTTACATTCTAATATGATCCATGACATCTACTTCACATCTCTTTCCATGTTGAGAACATCAAAGCTTTATTCAAATTCTTCAAAATTACAAAGTACAACAAAGTTTTTCAAAATCCATCAAGGAAGAACTACAAACTCCACCCTAAAGAACTCACAAGCTAAAAGACTAACAAGCTAACAAATGAAGGAGAGAAATCTCCTATTTATACAAAAATATGAGAAGTCATCTCATTAATGAGAGTCTATGAATCTTTCCCTCTACCTCTAGAGTCCTAATCAAAATAGGAACTGATAAAACACATGTATTCTTAGAGTTACAATGCAATTAGGAGATTTGACACATATCTTCATGATCCCAGGATTCTTTCCACTCAAATTCGAATTTGCCTTAGAGTGCCACATAAGGGTCTCTTAGAAGCCTCGTTTCAACCTACACATGTCAACAATCTCAACCCATTTGTTAGATATAAGCATATGCACATTATTTTCTAATTTTTAACAACAAATTCACTTAAAAGGCTTAGAATTAATAAAGATTGGAAAAACATAAATGTGACCCAATGATAACGAAAGTGGGATGAATGTGGTGACATAGTAGTGAAATGGAGGTGATATAATGGACATAATAGTGAAAAAGTAATGGAAATGAATGACATTTTCAAGACTCAACATACCCCCAACTGAAGCTATTACATGTCCTCATGCAATATATATTACATTAACTCTTTTGATCCTTGAGCTTTGGCTTAACTTTGCATGATATCATTTGATAACTTCATATTTCTGCAAAGTATTTTACTTGAATTGAAATATGGTTGGTTCTTGTGTTACAACCATTTTTTTTTTTTTGTTGCCTTTTATTTTGATCTTTGAACTTTGCATAATGATATTTTGATTATTGCTGCAAAGTATATCTTTATTGGATTGCATGATGGCTGGTTTTTGTGTGACAACCATGATTTTGTTTATATCCAATTTATCCTTTAAGCACTTTTTCAAAAGTCATTGTATGCTCATAATAGCAATGTAATAATTAATATATGTTGGAAGTATGTGGGATCTTGAATATGATATGGACATGGCAAGATATGAATATGAATGTATTCCCCTCCCAACTGATGGTATTGGCAATTTTATGAAATGAGGAAGAGAAATGTTTTTCCAACAATTCTCATTCTAGTTTTTTATGGAATTCTATGGTCAAAAGTTAGAAAATGACGTACCTTCACTTACCCTTTGGAATGGATGAGTTGTATGTGTGGTGGCTGAAAAATTCTGATCATATTCTTCTTCAAGTGGCTGAACAAGAAGAGTCATGGATAAAGAGATAAGATGACTTTTTATTGCTTCTACTAAAACTTGTTGAATCTGCTCCAAAATGCTGAAAATAATAGTCTTTATTTCTTCAAAACGCGTTGGCACAATTCCTACTATGTGAAAAGATGTTTTGATGTCGAACATAGTATTAAATTGTTAGCTTAGTGGCCATTAATAGATGCCACTAGTCAACACGAGAACTCTCACCATTGATGCCAATGAGAGTCAAGATGCCCAAACACATCTTGCTAGGTACGAATGAATTTGCCGATGTCGAGTCACCTAGAAGATCTAACGAACAAGGGACATTAATGTATTCCCATTGTTTGTCAGCATGAGGACTTGCCATTAAGGCATGCAAGCCTCAAGGTGTTTTTACAAAGAACTTAAACTCAAAAGACTATGGACTCAATAATTTGCATTGAAGCAGGGCTTATTTGCGGAATGAAAATGACAGGAAATGGAAGATGAAAATGGAAGATGGCAATGGAGAGTAGAAATAGCAATGGGAAATAAGCATATGAATGCGCCTCTTGCTTTTATTTGTGGGTTATGAATGGAAAAAAAAAAAAAAAAAAAAATGGAAAGTGTATGTGAATGTAAATGGAAAATATGGAGTGAATGGTTTATTATGAAGTATGGATGTGATGGAAACAATAGTATCTGAAAGCTTTTCAAGTGTTTGGATCTGATTTTGCATCAGCATATTTCCTCTTTGTTGCTGATCATCCTTTTATGAAACAAATTGGTCTTTTAGAGAGACACCATTCTTTTGTAGTCATTTGTCCTTCCTCCTGGAACTTGTAAAAAAACTAATACTTCATCTGCAATGGAATGTAAGATTATCAAAGGAGAGAGATGGCCAATCTCTCTAGTTATGATATTTACATACAAAACTAAGAATTTGTATTAATGAAACAAATTCTCAAAGGAAAAATCAAAAGAATTTATACCTGATTTGGAATTAGTGCCTCAAGTTGATGTTGCTTCCTTTCAGCAATTTATTTCATTATTTGTCATTTCAAACTCAAATGATGGATTTCTCATTGTGTAGATCTTGTTGAGATCTTTCCAATGGTACTTAAATCATCAAAATCTGATTTTGTATGAGAAAGATAGACTGATTTGAACAATCAGATTTTTCTGGCTGCAGAATTAGAGAACAGCTGCGGAATTGGACTTTAGCTGCGGAATGTGCACAGTTTCTGTAGCTAAAAATCTTGAATAAAAATTTAGCCATTCATCTTTCATCATCAGTCCAAAATTAATCAATACCTTCAGAAAAATGAGCAAATAACTTATTCATTTCATTGATTCAAAATTATTATTTTTTTTTCTTGACATGCAGTGACTTAGTGTGGCGACTTAGTGATAACACACAACTTGACTTCCCTTTGACCGGGGTCTTTTTCATCGAATTTGACCAAATGAATAGGACATCATCCATTTACTTACATTCCCCCAGCTACCCATGTGGCTTGTTTTGCTTGATGACACCTGCAACCTAGAGTTTAACAAAACAGCTGCGGAAAGTTATACCAGCTGCGGAAAGTTGAATCCGCTGCGGAAAGTGGCTGAAACAGTCAACCATCAGACGCATATCCCTGAATGCCCCTTTTATCTAGCTAAATAAAGTCCAAGTATAAGTGTGTTCAACTGATTTAGTTCTCCCAATGAGTCCCCATCATTTTAGTTTTTAATTTATTTTTTTACTGTTTGCCTAAAAAATAAAAACTTTGAAATATTAAGCAAAACAGTTTTAAAGATGGAAATAGATCAGAGTACCAACTCTTGTGCTGCTCATTTTTTTTATTAGTATTTGTCACCAACAAATCCTATGCATGGTGTAACAGAAACACCCAAGTCAATCTCAAAATAATTGGGAAGTTTAATGTGCATGTGCATTACCTACTTGACTCATCTCTGAAAAATGTGTCATTTAGACGTGTTGCAGCAAAAGGCCTTGCTGATGCCACTGTCATACATTTTCAATAACTTGCCTTATTTCTTGATTGGTAACCTTTTCCACTGTCACAGGCCTTAGAGCAGAACTCACTTTTTTATAAATTTGAACAATACTACCGCACGCCTTGTAAGGAATCCCTCGAATAAATAAGGAATAAACATATGCCAAAGGAATAAACATCGACAAGCTATAATCATTTTCATATAATTCTAGTGTCGTGTTTGATCCTCTCATTGTTAAACAAGAAGTAGCGGAACAAGCACAGACGGGTGGCAACAATTTCACGGGTTTTAATGACAGAGAGTCGTGTTCAATTAGGATAAGTCACATAATGGAGAGTTGTTTTAGATCGGAACTGTTGTTAACAAGCGTTAATGAATTGCAAACGGGTGGCATAAGGGAAGAAGACGTGGTGGCAAAAATCAACAAACGGTTAATCATCAGCACGCCATTATTCCAAATCGAAAGCAATTAAATCAACTATCAGTTAATTGATTCAAATCTCGTTTTTCCCCCGCGGCCTGCAAAAATAGGCGCCAAAGAACCGAGGATTTCTTCCAAACCTGCACAAATCTCCTAAAACGGTTTTTGAATTATCTAATTGACCCAGCTGGCAAAAAAACCCATGTTTTCTTTTCCTCAAATTCATCTCTAGTTGGCCAAATCGCGCATTTGAAATTTGACCCTTTTTCAGCTGTTTACGTTTTTCTGAGTTTTACCGTTTTGCATTCGGCCTGTAAAATTTTTGAATTAGTGGTTAGATGATACGACTTTGTACATTCTTTGCATTTACCATACATGTTAAAAAGTCCTTGCTTCAATCCAAATTTTTTTCAATGCAGCCGTGGAGAGTGTTTCCTTCTCTGTCCTCTCTAGAGCCAGATCGATTTTTTTTTCATTCAAAAACAAGTTCAAGTGAAATCAAAGTCAGTCAGGTTTGACTTGCATGTGTTAAGCATCAGACTCGCGTGCAGTTCTTTCGAGCTGGCTCGGCTCGAGAGATCAATGTCTGGAGATTTTGATGCTTTACTTCAAGAAATACAGAGATTGTTTTATTGTATGAAACGTAAGTTTTTTTTTTTTTTTTTTAATAAAATCACATATGTTATGTTTTCAAAAATTAACAATACACATATATATTTTATCAAGCAAAATAATAAAATTTATTATATTCTTTTTAATGTTTTTTTTAATTGTTTTGTTAATAAAATTATATGCTATATTTTCAAATATTAAAAATATACATATACATTTCATTAAACAAAACAATGGTGTTTTTTTTAAACAAGTGTTTTTGCAGGTTTGTTTCAGGCCAAAGCTTGAACAGGGAGGCAAATTTTCTTGTTGAAGCCACAGTGAAAGCTAGGATTCAAGATAGCCATAGATTATTTTTCTTTTTTTTTTCTCTGAAATTGTAAATTTTTATAATAAGGATTAATGATTTTCAATTTCAGGCAGCAAAGACTTCAAGTAAAACATGCAAAAAACAGGACTTTGGCTGAGGTTTTAAGCTCATTTTTTATCAGTCTGAGCTGGGTGACTAGGATAGGATCCATGTCGAGACAATTCTGGAGATGCCCATGTGGTCGGTTTTTTTATTGGATGCTTGTAACCTGCTAAACCTTGAAACAGCTGCGGAATTCTCAACTAGCTGCGAAATCAGGGCACTTTCCGCAGCTAAGTTGCAAAACCTTATTAAAACAGGATACAATGTTTTGAGGACCACTACAAACCATAACCAGTCAATTTTAGCCAATTTGAACCTATCAAAGCAGTTGAGTTTCATTTTTATTTTTTTTTTTTAATTTTTTTTTTAATCAATTGAAATGATGAAGTTTATTTTGTCTCCTTTTTTTCTTTTTTTATATAACAATCATTTTTCTGATCCTTCAGATCACACAAAGTGCAGGAGGAGGGCATACTCAATAATTATTTTTATTTTTTTTTACTTAACAATCCTTTTTCTGATCCTCCAAATCACACGAAGTGCAGGAGGAGAGCATACTCAAGAATTATTATAAAAAAAACAAAAAATCAGATGTAAGAAATAAGGTCTCCTAATTACACTTCCCCGGCAATGGCACCAAAATTTCTAGTCAATTTAACGTTTTAAATTGCTCTACATAAATTATCAATCCGGGTATCGTAAACTGATGAAGTGTGGTGCACCATATGTGCTTAGTTAACCTTTTTCTTACTTCTTTGTTTTATAGATTTTATTTTGTTTTGGGGTTTTGTTTTTGTTGGTTTCCTAAATTGTCTAATGCAAATGGAAATCATATTCTAAGGTCTTAAGAATACTTTTAAAAGACCAGTATGGATAGAGATTTCAAGACAAGGCCTATGTCCCTAATGGTAACTTCCAAAACTTAGCACTTCAAAAGGTCTCAAAACATGTTATTGATGGAATTAGTACTTAAGCAAAAGTGTAAATATGCAGTTACTTCAATCAAAATGGAATGCAACAACCAATCAATGAGCTAGTGACTATGAAATCCAATATCCTTGCTGCTATATAAAAAGAAAACTGAACTTAAAGCAATTCAAAAACTGTAAGCAAAGTAACCTAAATCATATTACATCAACTCATATTCTGACCTATCACCATTCGACTCGCTCTGGCTATAGGAGGTAACTGAAAATAACATGAGCAATTCAATAACTAACTTGCAGAAAAATAAACTACTATCAAACTACATATTCATATTTCAATCCCTCACCATTTGAGTCGCTCTGGCTATAGGAGGTAACTAAAAATGACATGAGTAATTCAATAACTAACCTGCAGAAAAATAACTAATATCTAACTACGCATTCATACTTCAATCCCTCACCATTTGAGTCACTATGGCTATAGGAGGTAACTGAAAATGACATGAGCAGTCTAATATCTATCTTGCAGAAAAGTAAATGAACAAAACTAAACTAAAAGAAATAACAATGCTAGAATTAGAACTCAGAAAATAAATCAGCAGAAGGACAAGATGATTCCATCATGTCATTAGTCATTAAAAAGCTATGTGCATTACTAATCTACAATCAACCGGTTGAACACACTTGCATGAATTAAAATTGCATGAATGAAAAATCTAATCTGTCAAACTTAAAAGCATTCAAATGACATAATGAAATCAAAGCAAAATTTACAAAATGAAATCTACTCTACCTTACGTTCTAATATGCTCCATGAAATCTACTTCACATCTCCTTCCATGTTGAGAACATCAAAGCTTTATTCAAATTCTTCAAAATTACAAAGTACAACAAAATTCTTTAAAGCTTTCAAAAGCCATCAAAGAAGAACTACAAACTCCAAGCTAAAGAACTCAGAAGCTAAAAGACTAACAAGCTAACAAATGAAGGAGAGAGATCTCCTATTTATACAAAAAGATGAGAAGCCATCTCATTAATGAGAGTCCATGAATCTCTCCCTCTACCTCTAGAGTCCTAATCAAAATAGGAACTGATAAGACCCATGTCTTCTTAGAGTTACAATACAATTAGGAGATTTGACACATATCCTCATGATCCCATTATTCTTTCCACTCAAATTCGAATTTGGCCTTAGAGTGCCACATAAGGGTCTTCTAGAAGCCTCCTTTCAACCTACGCATGTCAACAATCTCAACCCATTTGTTAGGTATAAGCATATGCACATTATTTTCTAATTTTTAACCACAAATTCACTTAAAAGGCTTAGAATTAATAAAGATTGGAAAAACATAAATGTGGCCCAATGATAATGAAAGTGGGATGAATGTGGTGACATAGTAGTGAAATGGAGGTGATATAATGGACATAATAGTGAAAGTGTAATGGAAATGAATGACATTTTCAAGACTCAACAGTTCACTGTACAAAATTTTCACACAGCTAAGTTTGGCGAAGCAATATATGACTCCATGCCCAATGGATAAGGCACTAATCTATGGTTCTTAGTGCTTTTGTGGCAAAAGCACCATCCCCAGGTGGAGCCAGATGACAACTCCCAGGGGGACCTTCCATGAGTGTAGGTATGTAGAGATCAAGAAATATTAACCACACATTTATACGCACAACACAGTGGAATCAAGAGCTCAATTAATCGATTGCAAAGAGTTTTTAAAATAATAACCAGTCATGTGTATCATCGTGCCAAGAGGCAAGTTTTATAACCTCCTTTGTTAAACTGTTTGGAGATTTCTAAGCCTATCCTTCTCAACATAACATCTTAAAATAACATTGCTTAAATAAGATAATGATTCTTCATGATTTGCTATTGAAGAAGCAAATCATGAGGCAAAATATCAGCTTCAATCAACGATCTTCTTGCTCGCCTGATTTGTCTTCGGTCTTTTCCGCTAGGTTGACTTCCACGTTGACCTGCTCATACGGGCATCCTTATCACCTTGCCAGATCATAGGAATAGGTGGATATCGTTGTGCTAGTTGCTAACTACCTGTTCATATGCTTCATTCCTCAACTGATGTTTCAGAACCTGTAGATTCTTCAAGTAAGCTGTAGAATCAATTATTAGCTGCAAAATTGATGCAATTCGGTAGCTTGTGCAAATATTAAATCAAATAATAAAGAAACAATGAAACTATGAATAAAAGATGATTAAATACCTGTTTTTGCCAATAACCTTGCAAGTTGACACTTAATTGGAGTTATTATGGTAAAAAAGGAAGAGAATGGAGTTTAAGGAAGGTGTCAAAAAGGAACAATTTTGGTCTTCAACAAGGCTCTGAGGGTTTTAAGACCCCTTCTTCTTGATTAGTTTTGGTGGAGGTGATCCACCCTAGCTAATCGTGTCTAGTTTCGGTGGAGGTGATCCCACCCTAGCTAATCATGTCTAGTTTCGGTGGAGTTGATCCCACCCTACCTATACACCTTTTTTCTTTTGTTTTGGCACAACATATTCTCCTAGAGTAGCTTGGTTTTTGGTCTGGCTAAAGCAAGGACGCTAACCTTTGTGATTTCATATTGGTCAAATGAATCTATTCAAGGGTAGAAAAAGTCATTCCTGTGGTTTCTCTTGGAGTAAAGGTCAACCCTAGAGTAATCTTTAGCCACGAAACCCCTTGATTTAGAACACCGGGGCAATTATGGGAATATCTTGAAGCAATAAAGGTTGTCTCTTTAATGTCCTGGATGAGGGGAATCAAAACAACGAATGCCCCCTCATCTAGTTTATCTGACAAACAAAAGGGGATTTTTGTGTGGTTTGATTAGAGAAGAAATTGCTCAATCCACTAATCTCTTCATGAGGCAAACATTAAGCAACAACACACATCAAGCATAATGAAGGCTTTGTGGAATTTTTTGCAGTCAACTAACCCTCCTTAGGCTGTTAGGGTGGTAAAATAATATATTGAACCTCCCTAAGGTTGCTTAGGGTAACATATTAATCTATTAAACCTCCCTGAGGCTGAAACACACCTTCCTATGGCTATTGAAGGGTGACAAACAATTCTAAACATTCCTTGTGCTAGCAGACCTGTGACAAAAAATATCTGGTGACAGTTTAGGTTGCAAAGGAGTATGGGGAAGGCAACGACCTATAATTTCGAAGGGATGTTGGATACACATGGGACTGAACGAGTCTAGAAGGTAGAACTAGGTAAACAACCAAACGACTGGTCCAATTAGAGTGTCATTAGGCAGTCAAACTCTTTGCTAGCTCAAATAAGTTTGTTAAGTTCATCAATTCCTTCTATAAGTTGGTTAATTTGATTTGTGGAATCAATATTGTTGCTTAGATATTGATTGGTGCTCTAAGCACGAAAGTGGACAATTTAAATTGCATAGATAACTACTCTTGATACAACAAGTCTTAGTAGCCTTTGTAAATATCATATAGATGTGAATAACTTGATGTGTATTGTCATCTGCATTATTGTATGATTTATATTATCTTTGCCTAAAGTAGAAGAGTGTTGTGCAAATCTGTAGAGATTATCGTATGATTTTACAACCATAAGGGTAGAAATTACCCTCGGACATTACACTAAACGTAAGAAATTTTTTCCCATCACATAGAAAAAACTAGTTTAATGTTCCCAATCTTAGTGAGTGGTAGATATGAAGCACAAACAACATAACTAGCAAGGGCTAAAATAGATAATAGAGAGTAGAGAATCAAGAAACTAACTTGCAAGTTTGAAGTCGAACCAAGGGTGTTGAGCATGAGACCATCACCAACACTGCATCCAGGTACCCTATCGTCTTCCACTAACTCTTTGTCTTCAATTAGAGAGGACTAAAAGAACTAAAGTCCCCATTTCTTCCATGATGGCACATGATGTCATCATGCTAACAAAATTATGCCAACAACTATAAGATGGACATGCTTGCTCAACATTGATAGCCCTTGACCACCTTTTCCTTTGTAACCTCATACCTCACACACATGCTTATATTTAGAGCCAACTACTTAGGGCACATGGGGATGGTCCTTGTCATAGTAAATGACACCATATGTCTAGGTAAAATTCAATGAGAAATTGGTTAATAAGAAATAAACTAATAAGATAATAATTTTTATTTTTTTAATTAAAATTTAATTAAAACTCTTACTTGAGCCTAATTATTATTTTATTTCTCTTTGTAAATTAAATATTAGTAGGGAAACTCACATGTTATTAACTTCATTATTTATTTAGGGCGTGGTGTAACTAATGGATGAAATGACTTTTTGGTGGAATCCGACAATACAATTTTTAGTAAGATTGTGGTTTTTTATTGCTTAGAATGCACTTTTAAGTCCATAAATGGATTCAATGCCCTAAAAACCCTTAGGAACTCCATCTTTGTACATTAAATAACTTCAGCTTATGATTTTTAAAAATCTTTACATTATTTTGTAACAATGTAAACTTTGAAACGGGAACTATAAACTCAAAACGGGAACTCTGGCCCAAAAACCCCAAAAAAACCACAAAAACAGTGCTCAAAACGAAAAGTGTGTATACTGGAACGATGTTTTTTTTTTTTAGGTGTCAATTTTGCTGCTGTTTTAAAAATGGCAGTGACTACGAAATTTTCTTGCAAAATATAGCTTCAGAACGAAAGTGTTGATACTGGAATAATGATTTATTTTTTTAGGGTCAATTTTCATACTTTTTAAACAATGCTAATAAAACCAATTTTTTGTCTCAAACAAAGTTAAATTTTAAGGAAAAACACATTAATGTTTCTGGTAGAATATCATTTTTCTTTCCTAAGTATAAATTTAACATGTTTTCAACCACAAAACTAAAAAAACATGACATTATGAACAAATTATATCACTGAATGAATTCAAAAGTCTTTATTTGTACACTGATTAAAACAGACATTATATCTCTAATTTGATATTGCATTGTAGATATTTAAACAATAAAATTTATCATACTTAAGACATAATCCAAGAACATAAAAATGCTTCATAACTTCTCATTTAACAAAATATGGAAAACATTAATTTTATTTGAAGATACGATGCATACATCAGTTATATAAACTGTCTTAAACAATTATTCAAAATCACTCATATTTTCTTGCACACCATCAGAATTCACATCTTCAGATGAGTGACTGGATGCTGACGAAGATGTTCCATATTCTTCTCTGTCATCAACTAGTGCCCCATCTGAGTCCACATGCATGCCCAAGATTCCAGGTTTCAAAAGTCTTCTAGATCTACGACTGGTTTCAGCAGAGTCCCATGTCAACACTGTTCCTTCTGGTAACAACCTTTTCAGAATCTCTGTCGTCTTGAAGCAAAGAGTTCCTCTCTTTGTTAAATTGAAGTCATAAACAAGTATGTCAACATCCTTCAATTGTAATATGTCTATGCGGCGGCGATTTATATTTGTACCCTTTCTTTTTCTTTTTCCACCTATTTTTTTGTCAACTACCATCTCTGGCTTATACACACCATTGAATGGGTGTGTATTTGTGGCATACCAATGTACTTCAACACCTGTAACATCCTCATTTTCTGTAAAGACCTTTATAACTTTAGCAACCCAAAATGGATAGCCATTGGGATCTCCATCTGCTAGCATTGCGATCATGCAACCCTCCTTAATATCCTGTACTGAACCCCTATAAAGGTCTTCCATGGCTTCACGTTGTGCACGAGATCTTTTGGAACCTATATACATCTCTCTTTCCTCTGCCTGTGAAGAATTAATAATACCTTGAGATTGTTGCTGTTCAACAATGTTTACTTCCTCATGTTCATTCGACACATTTTGTGGCCAAATAAATGGATTTTTCAAAGGTATATCTTCATTTATTGTTGTCGAAATGAGATCACTTTGATTATTGAAAAACGACTCCCACCAAACCGAATCAGCAATGTCAAAGTACTCATATGTATATCTAATACATTTTTTAATTTCTTCCAGGCAATCAGAATAATTTATAGCCCTGTTCTGTCTACGTGCATTCTGAACTTCACCAACTGATTGTAATAACAATATTTTTGATGCAAATATTGGATGATCTGGAATGAACTTCAAAAATTGCAATCCTGATGGCGGTGCCCACTCTGTAGTAGTTGAATACTTCTTGCCCCATATTAGTATTTTCCCATCTATTTTTTTTATACGAAATTGATGTTGGAAGCTAATGTCATTAAGTTGTTCAATGCATTTCCCCTCACCATATGATCCCAGAATAAACCTTCGCATGTCAACATTTTCTTCCAACACTTCAAAAGCAGGCTCTGGCATGTATGATTTCTTAATACATTCAATTAGTGATGGCAACTCCCAACTTCCTTCCTCCTCAATGTGACTGAAAAACGACTGAACATCTGATCAATATGGTCATGAGTGTGCCCAACAAGAAGGAAACCAACCTTTACCTTTTGAAAAATTCTCAATTCAACAAGCATGTTCAGATACCCAAAAACAACCTGATTTTTGTTTTCACGGCAAGTGTTGTCCAATTGTAGATACAAAACTTCAGGAAGATTACCAGACCAATGAGAAATCACATCATGAATTATGGTTATGGTCAGATTTGCATCATTATGAATATTTGGAGCTGTGAAGTACACCCTTGGCACCATTTTCCCATTGAAGACCATACAACCGACCAAGTGAAACTGAATAAAATTTTCCTCTTGTAGATTTTTGGGTGTGCGAACAAAATGTGGTAAAAGCGTTTTCTTCTAGTCCATACCATCAATTATCAAACCCAAATATTTATTTGGATTATCATAACACTTTTTTCGATTCTTGTACAACTTCTTCCTTTCATTTGTTTGTTGTTCGCGATGCTCCTGAAGTTCTTTGACAATTAAATCTACACAACATAAAAGAAATTCATTAAGAAATATGTTTTCATAGTTGATGACTGTACAATTTTAAAAGTAAAAGTTATGAACACTTACCTCTTTCTGAGCCTTCACATTTGTCCCTTTTTTATTTAAGAGAAGCACATGTACTGCAAATCCCCATCCTTGTCTTCTTAGGAATACGAACATTATTGAATTATTTCTTCCATATCTTCACAAAATATTGATATGTAATAAAGTGGCCCTATCCCTCAGCACTTTCTGCATATTCTTTGTATAAGTTGTAGATTTCTCGTCTTGAAAAATTATCTGGAATATGTATTGTCTCTCTATTTGGCATACACTCTCCATGCTTTGAAAAGAAATCTTTCATCCATGACATTGCAGTATTTGATAATGGCCCAAACTGTCTTTCATAACGTACTTCTAAATAAAATGTGGGATCCTTTTCCAAATTTTCTTGAATTCTCGAGAGACGAAAATTCCCAATTGAATGAAACATTTTGAAAGCTTTTCTACACAATAAAAAATTCCTGATATGATAATCATAACCTGACAATGTAGATTGCATGCAGCCAACTAAATATGAGTTTTGCATGCTTTTATTCATTGACAAATATCTCTTCCTGCTTTCTAATGCAAATGTGAAATCCATACGTTTCAAGCAATTTTTTTGGCAACAATCACTTGAAATGAGAGCGTTGATAGAACTTCTTCTCGTCATATATTCTGCTCTACCCCTTGTATAACTAGAATAGCTTGCATTGATACGAAAAGGTCTGCTCCTACTCCTCGATACAATATTTCTTGGCAACATCTCCATCATTGGATCATAATTTTTATAAGAATTTTCATCATCATTAAGAGGAATGTTATCCACACTATGATCATCATCACTGCTGCTCTCATAGTCCTTAGAATCGGGACTAAGAGGACATTGTGATATTCAAATTTTTTGAAAATCATCATCCCGCGCTTCATCACCACTGCTCTCATAGTCCTTAGAATCAGGACTAAGAGGACATTGTGATGCTCCAATGTTTTGAAAATCATCATCCTGCGCTTCATCACCGCTGCTCTCATAGTCCTTAGAATCAGGACTAAGAGGACATTGTGATACTCCAATGTTTTGAAAATCATCATCCCGCGCTTCATCACCGCTGCTCTCATAGTCCTTAGAATCAGGACTAAGAGGACATTGTGATACTCCAATGTTTTGAAAATCATCATCCCGCGCTTCATCACCGCTGCTCTCATAGTCCTTAGAATCAGGACTAAGAGGACATTGTGATACTCCAATGTTTTGAAAATCATCATCCCGCGGTTCATCACCGATGCTCTCATAGTCCTTAGAATCAGGACTAAGAGGACATTGTGATACTCCAATGTTTTGAAAATCATCATCCCGCGCTTCATCACTGCTGCTCTCATAGTCCTTAGAATCAGGACTAAGAGGACATTGTGATACTCCAATCTTTTGAAAATCATCATCCCGCGCTTCATCACCGCTGCTCTCATAGTCCTTAGAATCAGGACTAACTGGACACTGTGGCACTCCATACTTTTGAAATTCATCATCATGCTCTTCATCACTGTTGCTCTCATAGTCCTTAGAATTAGGACTAAGTGGACACTTTGACACTCCATTTTTTTGAAATTCATTATCACATTCATCATCACTGCTGCTCTCATAGTCCTTAGAATTAGGACTAAGTGGACACTTTGACACTCCATTATTTTGAAATTCGCCATCATGCACGTCAAAATTGCTGCTCTCATAGTCTTCAGAATTAGGACTAAGTGGACATCGTGACCCTCCATTCTTTTGAACTTCACCATCACACTCTTCAAAACTGTTACTCTCATAATCCTCAGAATTAGGACTAAGTGGACATTGTGACACCCCATTCTTTTGAACTTCACCATCATGCTCCTCATCACCGCTGCTTTCATAGTCCTTAGAATTTGGACTAAGTGGAATCTGTGACTCTTTATTAATTTGAAATTCTCCATCCCCTCTTTCATTAGTGCTGCTCTCATAGTCTTTAGAATCGGGACTAAGTGGAAGAATTGACTTTCTATTCATAGTGGAAGAATTCCCGCTATATTCATCAATATGAATAGAGTTGTTACGCGATGAAAATGTTGATGGTGTATAAACCGAAACTTCACCATCAGAGCAATCCATCACTCTCAAATAGAAAATGTTAAATGATACAAATGGAGTCTCCTAAGAATATTATATAGCTTAAAGAATGAAATATTCCCTCCAAAAATTTTCGCGAAAATATTTCCCTCCAAAAATTTTCGCGAAAACATTTCCCTCCAAAAATTTGTTAGATTTATTTACCTTTATTATTTTATTCTACAATTGATTGAAAAACGTAAACTAAATTTTTTTTATGAAATAAATCACTAAAATTCAAATTGTAAATCACAACTTGTACATTAATTATTCTAATAGTTAAAGTATATAATATTTACTTAACAAATTTTTTTATTTTTTATTTATAATATATTCTCAAACAAATTAATCCCACATTCAATCCGTTGTAAAACAACTCTACAATATTCGCTCTATAATAATGTAAAACAAACTATCCCACATTAATCGTATGGAAAAACATCTTCGTAATTTCACTTATATAATAAATTTCGCTATCAAAATTACTCGCCTCACATCTAGGTTTTCTGAAGTCCCTTGAAAGACTCGTGAATTTGTGGAGCAGCGATATTGCTATCAACAATATATACAACGAAGAATTGTCGCAATTGAAAGGTAAGTACAATTATTTTTTCGAAATTTTCATATTAAATTATTTTAATGAAGAATATTTTTTTTTTAATTAAAAAAATTTCCAAGCCAAATTTTAATATTGCTATCTATCCCACCTCGCCCGCCACACCTCCCCCCTTCTCCAACCCCCTCCCCCCTAACTCCCTCTCCCCCATATTTTTTTTTTAAATTAAAAAATTTTCGGTACCCGCCCGCACCCCGGCACCCCCGCCTACCCCGCCCGCACCCCGGGCCCACCTGGCACCCCCTCCTACCCCGCCCGCGCTCCACCTGGTGCACGGCCCACCCGGTGCTCGCCCCCGCCCCGGCCCACCGGGCAGCCCGACGCACCGCCCCCTCCCTCCCTCGGTCGGGCCGCCCCACCTCCCTCCCCCGGCCGGGCCCGCCCTCCCCGCCCGGGCCGCCCCCTCCCCCCCTCGACCCCCCCGCCCAGGCCGTCCCACCCCCTTCCCCCTCCCCCTCCCCCTCCCTCCCCCAGTCGGCCCCCTACCCCCCCGGCCCCCTCCCTCCCCCTCCCGTCCAACGCCGCCCGGGCCGCCCCACCACCTCCCTCCCCCGCCCGGCCAACCCCGGCCCCCTCCCTCCCTCCGCCGGCCCCCCCCCCCCCCCCGCCCGGGCCGCCACACTGTTATAGACATTTTTGTGCCTTACAGCATGAGGCATGAAATGTCCATAATCTAAGGGATCCAAATTCCCTAAACATGTTGTTCCTACCCCTAGAGGAACAAGGTCAGCAAACCAAGGCACTGAATAGCAGTTCTCCACCTGAAAACACTCAAAAACAAGGCAATTCTGAATCATGTCAACTGCTCCACTGAGCATTTGCGCTGAATGTCAACTGCTCCACTGTCTACATGCGCTGAATGTCAACTGCAAAGAAGGCTACCTGCGCTGGGCGAGTTGGGACATGTGGCACAGTCATTCCTCAAGGTATTAATGCCCAGGAAGCTTCCAAAATGACACTTGGATCAAGGAATTCGACTGGTGATGAGTAAGAGGATCTAGATCTCCAAGTGGAAGCAAGAACCTCCAAGTGGACTCAAGAACTGAAGAATAACTGAAGTGAGAGAGGACACTAGTCAGCTTCATGCCAGCCTCAAGCTGACTCATCCTTTCTCCAAAACTCCTATATATAGAGCTCTCTCATGAGGTCTAAGGAGGCTGGAATCTGGTGAATGTAAGGAAGTGTTGTTGGTTTGAGTTTAGAACTATTGGGTGATTTGCTTTGAAGGAGGTGAAGAGGAGATTTCTTTCTGCTGGGAGGTGATGCTGGATTGGGCCTTTTATGGTTGTATCACTTCCTGAACTTTACTTCTTCCATTAATAAAGCATTTGAGGTTCTTCTATATGCATGTGTCTCAATGGTGTATTGTTATGCTTGTGTATTTGATTTATTCTAATCCTTGAATCAATTGTGAATGTATGCTTCTTGTAGTTTCCCTCTCTTGTCATTTTGCAGGATCTTGGTGTAACCGGGCCAGTGAAAGAGCAAGTAGCTGGGAGCAAGCAGCAAGGAGAGAAGATTGGATCAACCATTAGCGAAAGACATCGGTTAGTGGATCTCTTTCTCCCCTATTTTACTTTCATAAAGAAGAAATCTTAGATAGCTTTGCTTCGATTGTTGCTGAGGTACTATCACCCTTAGAGTGAGATAGGGTCATTCCGTATTGGATACTTTTCCCAACAACAAACTGGCGACTCCGTTGGGGATCGTATCTTGTTGGTTGTTTGTGTTTTTGCTATTCATTTCCTAAACACAGGGAGTACCGAATCGAACTGCATTTGAATCTTTCAAATGCAAAGTAGAGGGCAGCTACTCTAGCTCAGTTTCTGGGCATGTTTATGATTTGAAGAGCTGATCCACAAGGACTCTGAACAGCTCTTAGTGATAGCTTTTCATCCTCCTCTTCATCCTTTAGTGTGTACTTGATTGATAGCTTTTGATTTGGCCAAAAACTGTGAATTTTTGAGCAATCTGTAACCCGGAAACTGAGAAAAACGAGAGTTTCTCTCTTCATTGCAGGCACTATGAAGGAAGTCTGCTTTTCATCGCAGGTCCCGAAGGGGCTACCTGCGCTGAATGTCAAACTGACAGTGTACTACCTGCGCTGAACCAGTTAGGCCTTGTGCAACTGGGGTTCCCTGCTTTCTGTTGCCCTGTTTTTGCAGCCTGTTATCAGTCAATGTACCTATCTGAAACCAACTTTCCTTGCCACTATTCCGCCTCGGTTGTATAAAGAAACTGTATTTGTTCTTTGTGTATTTCTTACATCATTTGTAGTTTCCCATAACGAAAGTGAACTAGTCTTGCTGTGGCCTCTTAGATCTAGACCTGTGATAAGTGTCGTTTTGATCTTAAGAGTTAGTTTGTTTGCTGTTCATGGCTGATTAAGCTTTTGCTTTCGTCATATGGTTTGAATTTATGTATTTCTAGTGTCGAAACAAGTAAATCTTAAGGTGTCTTTTGATTTTGGACAAAAGCTTGTTTGCTTTCACTTGAAATTGAATTCAAAGTTATACAACAGCTTTCTTTTTGTAGTACATCAACATTAAGAAAGAGAAAAGAAATACCTGCATTGTGCATGTGCATTTTGACAGTTTGCATGTTGATTTAGGGAAAAAAGTGCATTAGTGTGTGCTCTATGATCTGTGTGAAAAGATGATGTCTTTCTTTTCCCTCAGTAGTTAAGATTTTCAAGGTTGAAAGATTGAAAATTCATTTTGGTACATAGAACAGACGATCGTCTGATGGTAGGCTGATAATTCTCTGCTGAAATTATCATCCTTTGAGTAGGATGATCATCTGCTGCAATGATGTACATGTCAAATGTATTTATATTTCCTGAATATATATCGCAGCTCGGATGGATGAAACTAGATCCGGGGTCTTCAAACTCGTTCGATCTTCACTCTAAGTACAAGTCGATCCATGTGAGAATTGCGCTGAAGTCGAACATGGAAAGACATCGCTTGATTACCGGTCAATGATGTAAACCGTTAACAAGCGCGAGAGGAATCACCGATAATGATAATGACCCTCAAGGTGCTGCAGTACAATTCACGTGGTGTGAATAAAGGACTTGGCGTCGAACACCACGCAAAATCTTCTGGTCGAAGGTCATTGATGTATACCCATCGCCGGAAGTGAGAAACTTGCCATTGAGGCATGCAAGCTTCAAAGTACTGAGGGGGTTGTTCCTAGATCAACTTCTTGGATAATGAGCTGAAGTCGACAAGAAGCGATCCGTCAAAGGAGGGCCTTAATGAATCCCACATCAGTGACACGGAACGGAGCTAATGACTTTAATGGAGGTGAAAACAATCTGTGACATATGATTCAGGGTGGCGATCATGGATGGATGAAGGATAATGTATGGCAGTGGATGGGACACGGTTGACTCTTTCTGAACAACATCTCTTGAACATATAACGACACTGATGCGATGGATCGGTAGCATTACCCCAAATGTGGATGGTTTGGCGAGACCATGGTGATGAGACCGGTGAATGAAACAACCCAACCCGATGTGGTACGGAGGAAAAGTGTCATGTTCAAGAGCGACTTGCTACCATTAAAGCTTTGAGGTTCTCCCAATTTTTCCCCAGTCATTTCTGAACAGTACCTCTTTATTTTTGTCAAGCTTGAGGAGGATAACATATGCTTGTTCTATAACCTGCCCTTCGGGCAAGCCCATCGCTATGTTTTAACGAGCTTAGCGATAGGGAAACTCGTTCTCGTCTAAAGACAAGTTTGTCGCTATTTAATCATTTTAACGAGTCTAACGACAAGGAAAACTCGGTCCTTTTCATTTTTAGAGAGTCTGAAAAGGTACAGAAAGTTAACTCCAAAATTCCTCTTTCGTCATCTAATCCCTTAAGTCCGAAAAAGTATAAAACAATACAGAAGGGATGAGTTTTCGATAACTTTAACGAGCCGAATAAAACAAGCGCTCGACCTTTTTGTGCAATAATCCCTCAGGTCCAAAAAGATTAAAATCTAGAGGAGGGATAGCTCTTCTGGTCCTTTTAACGAGCTGGAAGGCCAAAACTCGGCAAACTTTTCATATTTTACGAGTCAGTTGAAAAGAGCTTAAAGAAGGCTCGTCTTTTGAGGAACGAGTGATAAACAGGGATAGCAGCAGATTCCAGGTACAGGTTGGAATTTTCCAATCACGGCAGTGTCACAAGGATGGCTAGGTGAAATCACTCTTCGTAGTTGTTCCTCAAAATGGGTAAACAATCATATGGAGGTGAACGATCGACCAAATGGAATGCAGGTGGCAGGTGCAAAACACGACCAAGGCTTTTTATGGCTGATAAATTTACGATCACAGTGGTTATTTACCGAGATAGGTTCATTTTTTAACGAGCTTGAATGCGCCAAAACACTGCTCAATCTTATGTTTATTTTTTAACGAGCATGAACTATGTGTTAAAACTGCTCGGATCTCGCTTTTCTATTTTTTAACGAGCATAAATTCCGCGGTAAAATTGCTCGATTGTACCAGTCATAAGATAAGAATGTCTCCTGTGAGATAGCTATTTTTTATGGAGCTTTATCTCACGAAGCTATGCTCCTCATCCTTTCTTTATGCAAGTTCGAAAACGGCTAATCCTAAAAAATAGATAAATAACCGCTCTTAGCTTGCACTCCAAAAGGTTTGCATGCCTCCAGGTATAAAATACAATTTCAAGGTTGCCCCTCCTCTCCCCCACCTCTGCTTTTCTTTGGGTGTTCACAGCTACTTGTCGTCTTGCTAGTCTAATGTTAACGATACTTGTCTTCTCGTTATTTTTAACGGGTCTTATGCGGTACTTGTCTTCCCGTCTGCCCAACTTTTAACAGATCTTTTGCAAGATCGCAAGAGAACAGCTACTTGCGACAAGAGAAGAACACTACTCAAAGACAAAACATTTGTGTTATTGAGGGAGGCTTACCTCTTTCTGGTTACCCAAAGATTGTTTCGTTAACTTCTTCAAACAAAAACATTTCCTCGTCACTGTCTACCGAAATAGACAAGGGTGAATGACTCTTGTCAAACACGTAACTTTGACAAAAGAATCCTATTCTAGAACAACCCCTCTTCCATCCACGGACGGGGTACGGACTGGTCATATTCTCTCGCGGAAATTCTGTCTTATACCCAAGGTTTTCTCTGCGCGAAGCAGACCAGGATGCATGCCCCCTGGGTTCCAGTCCCATCTTTCCGAATCACTCGCACTCATCGGGAAGGAGAATTGGGGGTGGAGACATTTCTTGATTGAATAGACCATTCAGGGTTGGTATGTGACTATTTGCGATGCGTGATCCCGGAAATGAAAGTTGGTCTACGAGCTTGACCATTCTTCCTTCGTGTGGAAAACACATTACTCTAAAGAGTGAGGAGACTATTGCTCCCATGCAATATATATAGTCTCGTCCAAGGAGTAGGTTATAATCCAAGGGTCCTTGAACGACCATCACGTTCATTTGAACGGTCTTCCCTTTCAATGTAACAGGCACATTGGGGAGGATCCCTAATGGTTGACTGGTTCCTTTATCGAAACCCGAGAGATTTCTTACCTCAGGCAAAAGCGCCGGGGAACCCAGTGCTTTCCAAGCAACAGAGGAAAGGATACTCACAGATGCCCCTTCATCAATGATAGTG
This sequence comes from Pinus tabuliformis, assembly GCA_031772625.1. Lineage (NCBI taxonomy): Eukaryota > Viridiplantae > Streptophyta > Pinopsida > Pinales > Pinaceae > Pinus > Pinus tabuliformis. Next base: position 1,742,778,521 of record CM062819.1, on the reverse strand, counting down.
CCAGCCATTACCATTCTGTATATTTGGACTATGATTCTGAATGGTATACTGGCTGGCAACCGGGGTCTGCCTAGTTGGTTCCAATCAAAGGACACAACCAGGTTGCTTGGTGGTGGGACCGAATACATGGCCGGATACGACCCTGACGATGTTCCTTCCTGCGATAAAGGAATGGGCGCATTGCCCTGACGCTCATCAGAGTCTGTGTTGATGAAAAGAATCTAGATGGTGTCATCCTTATTCTCTTTAGTGAGGGTGTCATTTGAAGATGAATCTTCAGTGACGGTGTCATTTGAAGATGAAACTTCTGAAGGGAGAACCGGGTCAACTGTCGTTTTGACCTTTGGACTTTCGTCCGGTCCGGATTCAGTAGGTTCATTTTCAACGACTGACGCTTCAGCCGACCACTTGAGCGGGCCAGCTGTATTCTCGACCAACGAAGGACTTGGCACGAGTTTTTTGTATCCAGGAGGAAGTCTCAACGGTGAAACCGGATGATCTTCCAAAACTCTCTTCGCTTCGTCTAAGCAGGGACAATGGTGGATGGCGTGATCGCCTTCACAAAGTCTGCAGGGGGATCTTGCTTCCCTTCTTTGTCTTGAACCTTCACTTTCGCTGGTTGACGGTAAGCATTCAACATGACTATCATAGGTTGATGCTCCTGAACTGTGCAAACGAGGGGACCAGTCCCTTAGTATCCGGGGAATACAGGGACAATCTCTATGGAAGTGGTCTCCTCTACATATGACACATGGCGATTTAGGCCCGGTCTGTGCTGTGTGTGGATTTTTGTCAGATGTCTTTTGCTTGCCCCCAGTCACCTTAGGCTCCTTCTTCTTCTTCTCTCTCTTCTTCTTCTCCTTCTTCTCCATGGGAGCTTGGCTTTTTCCGGCTCTACCTTGCGAAGATGAAGGATTGGAGGAAGAGTTATAAGAAGTAGAAGGCTGGTGGGCAGCTCTAGACTGATCTAACTGTTGACTAGACTGTTTAGGAACCATGGTGTTCTGAACTACATTGGTTGAGAATAGCCAAATTGGTAGGCCAATTGTCAGTCCTGGAAGCAACAATGTGGCCATGTGGGGCGCACCAACTTCTCCCCAAGAGGAGAAAGGACTAGGATTCCCATCATGTGGAATTCCTTGGTTGGTGCGTTCCATGTTCTCAACCTACAGATCAACGCAGGAATGGGAGGTGATTATGTTCCGATTAAAATAAATTTTATAACGACGCTTTAGACACAACTTGCTTTTTCACTTTTTAAGAGTCGAGAAAAAGCTAAAGATGACTCTAGTCTCCTTCGATGTTTTAACGAGCCCGAAGTGACAAATGCTCGGATGGACTTTTTCAGTTATAGAGTTTGAAAAAGGCCAAAAGAAACTACTCTGGAGTTCTAGGCAGAGGGTATGCCAAACTTTTCGCAAAACCACAGAATACGTTTTACGATACGGGTGGTCGATCTTCGTGAATGTTGTGTTCACTGCATTGCGATCAGTAGGGCGGCTAACACGGCTTCCTATGGATAAAGGCTTTGTTCCTATAGGGGTCTCCCAATATATACGCGACGGTACGTGGGAGCACAAGTCCGTATTGATACTTATCGCTTCACCGTGGAGGAATCACCCAACCACTCAACGCTAAGATATCACGTTTAACGACGCCGAAACACGTCTCTAGCTTAGACCTCTATGTGTTTGCGTTATGTTTCAAAGCGTTGTTATGTAAATTCAATTTCTTTTAAGGTTGATCTTGTTTAGCAGTTTGCCGTTATGGATCACCACGAGATGTATGGTACAACTCCTAAATGCAGTCTAAGATGATAAGCAAGCTTTTCAATCTTTCAACTTTGAAAATCTTTACTACTAAGGGAAAAGAAAGACATCATCTTTTCACACAGATCATAGAGCACACACTAATGCACTTTTTCCCTAAATCAACATGCAAATTGTCAAAATGCACATGCACAATGCAGGTATTTCTTTTCTCTTTCTTAATGTTGATGTACTACAAAAAGAAAGTTGTAGTATAACTTTGAATTCAATTTCAAGTGAAAGCAAACAAGTTTTTGTCCAAAATCAAAAGACACCTTAAGATTTACTTGTTTCGACACTAGAAATACATAAATTCAAACCATATGACGAAAGCAAAAGCTCAATCAGCTATGAATAGCAAACAAACAAACTCTTAAGATCAAAACGACACTTATCACAGGTCTAGATCTAAGAGGCCACAGCAAGACTAGTTCACTTTCGTTATGGGAAACTGCAAATGATGTAAGAAATACACAAAGAACAAATACAGTTTCTTTATACAACCGAGGCGGAATAGTGGCAAAGAAAGGTGGTTTCAGATAGGTACATTGACTGATAACAGGCTGCAAAAACAGGGATGAAAACAAGCAACAGAAAGCAGGGAACCCCAGTTGCACAAGGCCTAATTGGTTCAGCGTAGGTAGTACACTGTCAGTTTGACATTCAGCGCAGGTAGCCCCTTCGGGACCTGCGATGAAATGCAGACTGCCTTCACAGTGCCTGCAATGAAGAGAGAAACTCTCGTTTTTCTCAGTTTCCGGGTTACAGATTGCTCAAAAATTCACAGTTTTTGGCCAAATCAAAAGCTATCAATCAAGTACACACTAAAGGATGAAAAGGAGGATGAAAATCTATCACTAAGAGCTGTTCAGAGTCCTTGTGGATCAGCTCTTCAAATCATAAACATGCCCAGAAACTGAGCTAGAGTAGCTGCCCTCTAATTTGCATTTGAAAGATTCAAATGCAGTTCGATTCGGTACTCCCTGTGTTTAGGAAATGAATAGCAAAAACACAAACAGGGGAGAAAGAGATCCACTAACCGATGTCTTTCGCTAATGGTTGATCCAATCTTCTCTCCTTGCTGCTTGCTCCCAGCTCCTTGCTCTTTCACTGGCCCAGCTACACCAAGATCCTGCAAAATGGCAAGAGAGGGGAACTACAAGAAGCATACATTCATAATTGATTCAAGGATTAGAATAAATCAAATACACAAGTATAACAATACACCATTGAGACACATGCATATAGAAGAACCTCAAATGCTTTATTAATGGAAGAAGTAAAGTTCAGGAAGTGATACAACCATAAAAGGCCCAATCCAGCATCACCTCCCAGCAGAGAGAAATCTCCTCTTCACCTCCTTCAAAGCAAATCACCCAATAGTTCTAAACTCAAACCAACAACACTTCCTTACATTCACAAGATTCCAGCCCCCCTAGACCTCATGAGAGAGCTCTATATATAGGAGTTTTGGAGAAAGGATGAGTCAGCTTGAGGTTGGCATGAAGCTCACTAGTGTCCTCTCTCACTTCAGTTATTCTTCAGTTCTTGAGTCCACTTGGAGGTTCTTGCTTCCACTTGGAGATCTAGACCCTCTTACTCATCACCAGTCGAATTCCTTGATCCAAGTGTCATTTTGGAAGCTTCCTGGGCATTGACACCTTGAGGAATGACTGTGCCACATGTCCCAACTCGCCCAGCGCAGGTAGCCTTCTTTGCAGTTGACATTCAGCGCAAGTAGACAGTGGAGCAGTTGACATTCAGCGCAGATGCTCAGTGGAGCAGTTGACATGATCCAGAATTGCCTTGTTTTTGAGTGTTTTCAGGTGGAGAACTGCTATTCAGTGCTGTGGTTTACTGACCTTGTTCCTCTAGGGGTAGGAACAACATGTTTAGGGACTTCGGATCCCTTAGATTATGGACATTTCATGCCTCATGCTGTAAGGCACAAAAATGTCTATAACAGTTGCCCCTAAAGTATGAGGTCGTTTATCGGGTGAAATGCTTTATCAGGAGGATCCGAAGTTCATTCAATCGCTGAGAGGTGACCTGTAATAAAATACAATACAATACATTATTTTTCATTCTGCTTTCATGATCTAGCTGAGGCGGGCATTCCCATGCTCAGCTTTATAAATTCATTTTGGTACATAGAACAGACGATCGTCTGATGATAGAGTGATAATTCTCTCCTGAAATTATCATCCTTTGAGTAGGATGATCATCTGCTGCAATGATGTACATGTCAAATGTCTTTATATTTCCTGAATATATATCGCAGCACGGATGGATGAAACTAGATCCGGGGTCTTCAAACTCGTTCGATCTTCACTCTAAGTACAAGTCGATCCATGTGAGAATTGCGCTGAAGTCGAACATGGAAAGACATCGCTTGATTACCGGTCAATGATGTAAACCATTAACAAGCGAGAGAGGAATCACCGATAATGATAATGACCGTCAAGGTACTGCAGTACAATTCACGTGGTGTGAATAAAGGACTTGGCGTCGAACACCACGCAAAATCTTCTGGTCGAAGGTCATTGATGTATACCCGTCGCCGGAAGTGAGAAACTTGCCATTGAGGCATGCAAGCTTCAAAGTACTGAGGGGGTTGTTCCTAGATCAACTTCTTGGATAATGAGCTGAAGTCAACAAGAAGCGATCCGTCAAAGGAGGGCCTTAATGAATCCCACATCAGTGACACAGAATGGAGCTAATGACTTTAATGGAGGTGAAAACAATCTGTGACATATGATTCAGGGTGGCGATCATGGATGGATGAAGGATAATGTATGGCAGTGGATGGGACACAGTTGACTCTTTCTGAACAACATCTCTTGAACATATAACGACACTGATGCGATGGATCGGTAGCATTACCCCAAATGTGGATGGTTTGGCGAGACCATGGTGATGAGACTGGTGAATGAAACAACCCAACCCGATGTGGTACGGAGGAAAAGTGTCATGTTCAAGAGCGACTTGCTACCATTAAAGCTTTGAGGTTCTCCCAATTTTTCCCCAGTCATTTCTGACCAGTACCTCTTTATTTTTGTCAAGCTTGAGGATTATAACATATGCTTGTTCTATAACCTGCCCTTCGGGCAAGCCCATCGCTATGTTTTAACGAGCTTAGCGATAGGGAAACTCGTTCTCGTCTAAAGACAAGTTTGTCGCTATTTAATCATTTTAACGAGTCTAACGACAAGGAAAACTCGGTCCTTTTCATTTTTAGAGAGTCTGAAAAGGTATAGAAAGTTAACTCCAAAATTCTTTTTTCGTCATCTAATCCCTTAAGTCCGAAAAAGTATAAAACAATACAGAAGGGATGAGTTTTCGATAACTTTAACGAGCCGAATAAAACAAGCGCTCGACCTTTTTGTGCAATAATCCCTCAGGTCCAAAAAGATTAAAATCTAGAGGAGGGATAGCTCTTCCGGTCCTTTTAACGAGCTGGAAGGCCAAAACTCGGCAAACTTTTCATATTTTACGAGTCAGTTGAAAAGAGCTTAAAGAAGACTCGTCTTTTGAGGAACGAGTGATAAACAGGGATAGGAGCAGATTCCAGGTACAGGTTGGAATTTTCCAATCACGGCAGTGTCACAAGGATGGCTAGGTGAAATCACTCTTCGCAACTGTTCCTCAAAATGGGTAAACAATCATATGGAGGTGAACGATCGGCCAAATGGAATGGAGGTGGCAGGTGCAAAACACGACCAAGGCTTTTTATGGCTGATAAATTTACGATCACAGTGGTTATTTACTGGGATAGGTTCATTTTTTAATGAGCTTGAATGCGCCAAAACACTACTCAATCTTATGTTTATTTTTTAACGAGCATGAACCTCTGATAGTCATGTTGAATGCTTATCGTCAACCAGCGAAAGTGAAGGTTCAAGACAAAGAGGGGGAGCAAGATCCCCCTACAGACTGTGTGAAGGCGATCACGCCATCCACCGTTGTCCCTTCTTAGACGAAGCGAAGAGAGTTTTGGAAGATCATCCGGTTTCACCGTTGAGACTTCCTCCTGGATACAAAAAACTCGTGCCAAGTCCTTCGTTGGTTGAGAATACAGCTGGCCCGCTCAAGTGGTCGGCTGAAGCGTCAGTCGTTGAAAATGAACCTACTGAATCCGGACCAGACGAAAGTCCAAAGGTCGAAACGACAGTTGACCCGGTTCTCCCTTCAGAAGTTTCATCTTCAAATGACACCGTCACTGAAGATTCATCTTCAAATGACACCCTCACTGAAGATAATAAGGATGACACAATCCAGATTCTTTTCATCAACACAGACTCTGATGAGCGTCAGGGCAATGCGCCCATTCCTTTATCGTAGGAAGGAACATCGTCAGGGTCGTATCCGGCCGTGTATTCAGTCCCACCACCAAGCAACCTGGTTGTGTCATTTGATTGGAACCAACTAGGCAGACCCCGGTTGCCAGCCAGTATATCATTCAGAATCATAGTCCAAATATACAGAATGGTAATGGCTGGCACTATCATTGATGAAGAGGCATCTGTGAGTATCCTTTCCTCTGTTGCTTGGAAAGCACTGGGTTCCCCGACGCTTTTGCCTGAGGTAAGAAATCTCTCGGGTTTCGATAAAGGAACCAGTCGACCATTAGGGATCCTCCCCAATGTGCCTGTTACATTGAAAGGGAAGACCGTTCAAATGAACGTGATGGTCGTTCAAGGACCCTTGGATTATAACCTACTCCTTGGACGAGACTATATATATTGCATGGGAGTAATAGTCTCCTCACTCTTTAGAGTAATGTGTTTTCCACACGAAGGAAGAATGGTCAAGCTCGTAGACCAACTTTCATTTCCGGGATCACGCATCGCAAATAGTCACATACCAACCCTGAATGGTCTATTCAATCAAGAAATGTCTCCACCCCCAGTTCTCCTTCCCGATGAGTGCGAGTGATTCGGAAAGATGGGACTGGAACCCAGGGGGCATCCATCCTCGTCTGCTTCGGGCAGAGAAAACCTTGGGTATAAGATAGAATTTCCGCGAGAGAATATGACCAGTCCATACCCCGTCCGTGGATGGAAGAGGGCTTGTTCTGGAATAGGATTCTTTTGTCAAAGTTACGTGTTTGACAAGAGTCATTCACCCTTGTCTATTTCGGTAGACAGTGTCGAGGAAATGTTTTTGTTTGAAGAAGTTAACGAAACAATCTTTGGGTAACCAGAAAGAGGTAAGCCTCCCTCAATAACACAAATGTTTTGTCTTTGAGTAGTGTTCTTCTCTTGTCGCAAGTAGTTGTTCTCTTGCGATCTTGCAAAAGATCTGTTAAAAGTTGGGATGACGGGAAGACAAGTACCGCATAAGACCCGTTAAAAATAACGAGAAGACAAGTATCGTTAACATTAGACTAGCAAGACGACAAGTAGCTGTGAACACCCAAAGAAAAGCAGAGGTGGGGGAGAGGAGGGGCAACCTTGAAATTGTATTTTATACCTGGGGGCATGCAAACCTTTTGGAGTGCAAGCTAAGAGCGGTTATTTATCTATTTTTTAGGATTAGCCGTTTCCGAACTTGCATAAAGAAAGGATGAGGAGCATAGCTTCGTGAGATAAAGCTCCATAAAAAATAGCTATCTCACAGGAGACATTCTTATCTTATGACTGGTACAATCGAGCAGTTTTACCGCGGAATTTATGCTCGTTAAAAAATAGAAAAGCGAGATCCGAGCAGTTTTAGCACATAGTTCATGCTCGTTAAAAAATAAACATAAGATTGAGCAGTGTTTTGGCGCATTCAAGCTCGTTAAAAAATGAACCTATCCCGGTAAATAACCACTGTGATCGTAAATTTATCAGCCATAAAAAGCCTTGGTCGTGTTTTGCACCTGCCACCTCCAATCCATTTGGTCGATCGTTCACCTCCATATGATTGTTTACCCATTTTGAGGAACAGCCGCGAAGAGTGATTTCACCTAGCCATCCTTGTGACACTGCCGTGATTGGAAAATTCCAACCTGTACCTGGAATCTGCTGCTATCCCTGTTTATCACTCGTTCCTCAAAAGACGAGTCTTCTTTAAGCTCTTTTCAACTGACTCGTAAAATATGAAAAGTTTGCCGAGTTTTGGCCTTCCAACTCGTTAAAAGGACCGGAAGAGCTATCCCTCCTCTAGATTTTAATCTTTTTGGACCTGAGGGATTATTGCACAAAAAGGTCGAGCGCTTGTTTTATTCGGCTCGTTAAAGTTATCGAAAACTCATCCCTTCTGTATTGTTTTATACTTTTTCGGACTTAAGGGATTAGATGACGAAAAAGGAATTTTGGAGTTAACTTTCTGTACCTTTTCAGACTCTCTAAAAATGAAAAGGACCGAGTTTTCCTTGTCGTTAGACTCGTTAAAATGATTAAATAGCGACAAACTTGTCTTTAGACGAGAACGAGTTTCCCTATCGCTAAGCTCGTTAAAACATAGCGATGGGCTTGCCCGAAGGACAGGTTATAGAACAAGCATATGTTATCCTCCTCAAGCTTGACAAAAATAAAGAGGTACTCGTCAGAAATGACTGGGGAAAAATTGGGAGAACCTCAAAGCTTTAATGGTAGCAAGTCGCTCTTGAACATGACACTTTTCCTCCGTACCACATCGGGTTGGGTTGTTTCATTCACCGGTCTCATCACCATGGTCTCGCCAAACCATCCACATTTGGGGTAATGCTACCGATCCATCGCATCAGTGTCGTTATATGTTCAAGAGATGTTGTTCAGAAAGAGTCAACCGTGTCCCATCCACTGCCATACATTATCCTTCATCCATCCATGATCGCCACCCTGAATCATATGTCACAGATTGTCTTCACCTCCATTAAAGTCATTAGCTCCGTTCCGTGTCACTAATGTGGGATTCATTAAGGCCCTCCTTTGATGGATCGCTTCTTGTCGACTTCAGCTCATTATCCAAGAAGTTGATCTAGGAACAACCCCCTCAGTACTTTGAAGCTTGCATGCCTCAATGGCAAGTTTCTCACTTCCGGCGACGGGTATACATCAATGACCTTCGACCGAAAGATTTTGCGTGGTGTTCGACGCCAAGTCCTTTATTCACACCACGTGAATTGTACCGCAGTACCTTGAGGGTCATTATCATTATCGGTGATTCCTCTCATGCTTGTTAACGATTTACATCATTGACCGGTAATCAAGCGATGTCTTTCCATGTTCGACTTCAGCGCAATTCTCACATGGATTGACTTGTACTTAGAATGAAGATCGAACGAGTTTGAAGACCCCGGATCTAGTTTCATCCATCCGGGCTGTGATATATATTCAGGAAATATAAGGACATTTGACATGTACATCATTGCAGCAGATGATCATCCTACTCAAAGGATGATAATTTCAACGGAGAATTATCAGTCTACCATCAGACGATCGTCTGTTCTATGTACCGAAATGAATTTATAAAACTGAGCATGGGAATGCCCGACTCAGCTAGATCATGAAAGCAGTATGAAAAATAATGTATTGTATTGTATCTTATTACAGGTCACCTCTCAACGGTTGAATGAACTTCGGATCCTCCTGATAAAGCATTTCACCCGATAAACGACCTCATACTTTAGGGGGCAACTGTTATAGACATTTTTGTGCCTTACAGCATGAGGCATGAAATGTCCATAATCTAAGGGATCCAAAGTCCCTAAACATGTTGTTCCTACCCCTAGAGGAACAAGGTCAGCAAACCACAGCACTGAATAGCAGTTCTCCACCTGAAAACACTCAAAAACAAGGCAATTCTGGATCATGTCAACTGCTCCACTGAGCATCTGCGCTGAATGTCAACTGCTCCACTGTCTACCTGCGCTGAATGTCAACTGCAAAGAAGGCTACCTGCCGGGTGAGTTGGGACATGTGGCACAGTCATTCCTCAAGGTGTCAATGCCCAGGAAGCTTCCAAAATGACACTTGGATCAAGGAATTCGACTGGTGATGAGTAAGAGGATCTAGATCTCCAAGTGGAAGCAAGAACCTCCAAGTGGACTCAAGAACTGAAGAATAACTGAAGTGAGAGAGGACACTAGTCAGCTTCATGCCAGCCTCAAGCTGACTCATCCTTTCTCCAAAACTCCTATATATAGAGCTCTCTCATGAGGTCTAAGGAGGCTGGAATCTGGTGAATGTAAGGAAGTGCTGTTGGTTTGAGTTTAGAACTATTGGGTGATTTGCTTTGAAGGAGGTGAAGAGGAGATTTCTTTCTGCTGGGAGGTGATGCTGGATTGGGCCTTTTATGGTTGTATCACTTCCTGAACTTTACTTCTTCCATTAATAAAGCATTTGAGGTTCTTCTATATGCATGTGTCTCAATGGTGTATTGTTATGCTTGTGTATTTGATTTATTCTAATCCTTGAATCAATTATGAATGTATGCTTCTTGTAGTTTCCCTCTCTTGTCATTTTGCAGGATCTTGGTGTAGCCGGGCTAGTGAAAGAGCAAGTAGCTGGGAGCAAGCAGCAAGGAGAGAAGATTGGATCAACCATTAGCGAAAGACATCAGTTAGTGGATCTCTTTCTCCCCTATTTTACTTTCATAAAGAAGAAATCTTAGATAGCTTTGCTTCGATTGTTGCTGAGGTACTATCACCCTTAGAGTGGGATAGGGTCATTCCGTATTGGATACTTTTCCCAACAACACCCACCCCCCTCCCCCCGCCGGCCCCCCCCGCCCGGGCCACCCCACCCCCCTCCCGCCCCTCCACCTCCCGCGCCCCCTCCCCACCTCCCCGGCCCCGCCCCACCCATCCCGCCCCTCCCCATCCTGCGCCCCCTCCCCGGCCCCGCCGCCCACCCCGCCCGCACAGGGCCACCCCCGGGCTGCCCCGCCCCGCCCGATGAGCGGAGCGTCGATTCGCGCCACCCCCGGGCCACCCCGCCCCACCCGAGGGGCGGAGGGCCCACCCGGCACCCGCCCGCACCCCGTCACCCCCGCCTACCCCGCCCGCACCCCGGGCCCACCCGGCACCCCCGCCTACCCCGCCCGCCCTCCACCTGGCGCACGTCCCACCCGGCGCCCGCCCCCGCCCCGGCCCACCGGGTTGCCCGACCCACCGCCCCCTCCCTCCCCCGGTCGGGCCGCCCCACCTCCCCCCCCCCTCCCTACCCCGGCCGGGCCCGCCCTCCCCGGCCGGGCTGCCCCCTCCCCCCCTCGGCCCCCCCGCCCAGGCCGTCCCACCCCCTTCCCCCTCCCCCTCCCCCTCCCTCCCCCGGCCGACCCCCTACCCCCCCCCGGCCCCCGGCCCCCTCCCTCCCCCAACCGGCCAACGCCGCCCGGGCCACCCCACCACCTCCCTCCCCCGCCCGGCCAACCCCGCCCCCCTCCCTCCCCCCTTCCCCCGCCGGCCCCCCCCTGCCCGGGCCGCCCCACCCCCCTCCCCCCGCCCGGGCCACCCCACCCCCCTCCCGCCCCTCCACCTCCTGCTCCCCCTCCCCACCTCCCCAGCCCCGCCCCACCCCTCCCGCCCCTCCCCCTCCCGCGTCCCCTCCCCGGCCCCGCCGCCCACCCCGCCCGCACAGCGCCACCCCCTGGCCGCCCCGCTCCGCCCGAGTGGCGGAGCGTCCCCGGGGTGGCGCTGTCCAGGCGGCGCCCGCGCAGCGCCACCCCCGGGCCGCCCTGCCTCGCTCGAGGGGCGGAGCGTCGATTTCGCTGTGCAGGCGGCGCCCGCACTGCGCCACCCCCGGGCCGCCCCGCCCTGCCCTCGGGCGGAGCGGGGTGGCCCTGTGCGGGCGGGGTGGGCGGCGGAGCCGGGGAGGGGGCGCGAGAGGGGGAGGGGCGGGAGGGGGGTGGGTTGGCGCGGGCGGGAGGGGCCGGGTGGGGGAGGGGGGTTGGGGCGACCCGGGCGAGGGAGGGAGGGGGACGGGGACGGGGAGGGGGGAGCGGCAGCCGGGGCGGGGGTGGCTGGGGGGGGGGGGTGGTGGGGACGGCCCGGGCGGGGGAGGGAGGGGGAGGGGGGTGTGGCGGCCTGGGCGGGGGTGGCCGGTGGGGGGGGGGGGGTGTGGGGACGGCCCGGGCGAGAAGGGGAGGGGGAGGGGGGGTGGGGCAGCCCGGGCGGGGCTGGCCGGGGGGGGGGGTGGGGGTGCCCGGCCGGGGGAGGGAGGGGAGGGGGGTGGGGCGACCCGGCCGGGGGTGGCTAGAGGGGTTGGGGCGGCCCGGGGGGGGGGGAGGGGGGGAGGGGGAAGGGGGCGGGGCGGCCCGGGGGGCCGGAGGGGGAGGGGAGTGGGGCGGCCCGGGAGGGGGAGGGGGAGAGGGGTGGGGCGACCTGGGCGGGGGGCCCGGGGGTGGGCTAGGGTGCGGGTCGGCGGAGGAGGAGGGCAATTTTGATTATATAAATAAAAATTTTATGGTATATTTTTTTTGTTAATTTAAGTTAATATGTTTTTTTATTTACTAATTTATGTGTTTTTTTTTAGGAAAATGCCATCAAGGAAAATTTCTGTGAATCTTTCTGGACCAAGGAGTGTTAAAGGTGTATCTTCAAAAAACATTGGTGAACGAACTCCACCTGAGCTCATACCTACAAATATTTCAAGTGCTATAAGTGATAAGAAGGTAATCTCAGATTGGAAAAGTTCAAAAGAGGTGAAATTTGCATCAAGAGCCTGGTATGTGAAAGAAAGAGAGAGCACAACTGTGAATATATATCTATACATTGATACACAATAATAATGAAATTTGGAGGTGATGGGAAAAGTCATAGATATGTGTTCGGTACCAAACACTGAAGTTGTTTACGTACTTACAAAAGCTGCCAAGTCACATGAAAGGATTAAATACCGACTATCATATTCATTATATGACAGGAGAGAGGTATCTACAAAGTTGTGTAAACAAATCATAAATGATATGACACAAAACATGGTAAGTATTGTTATTTGTATTTTTTTTTTGCGTTTTGAAAATGTCTCGCTATATTTTTTAACTTTGTTTATTAACATATGATATTTTGTTTGGCAGAATTTTGTTGAAAGCTGTTCAATTATGTTGGGAGGCATTCATTTCATAGAGCATGATATCATGAAAGTTGTCAGCCATTTTTACTCAGTGTCAGAAGAAGATATGCAAAACATGGAAAATGTAGTAATTGATAATGCTACAAAACTACATCCAAAGAATCAGAAAAGAAGGCCTCTGGTGGATAAATCTAGCAAGGGTAAACAAGTTACTTTTGAAGACGATGAAATTGAAATTGACAATGAAGCATATGTTGCCATTACTGAAGATGACATTGAAATTGCGGAAGGTCGTAAAAGACCAAAAGTAACAATGCCCAAGAATAGATCTCTTGAGAATGTTAAGACGAAAAAAAGTAGAGTTGAAGATCTTGAAGTAGTCATTACCAGCAGTCAAGAACCTAGTGAAACTTCAAAAGAAAGCAGAGAAATCATTACACTAGGAGCTGATTTAGGTGATGGCATTATCAAAACAAACAAAATGCCATTCGATAGAATTTGACAAAGAGTAACTTAATTGATGGTGGTCGTACATTTCAGTTAAATGTCAGACAAACCTATAAGGCAAGTGAAGGACAATGCCAATATCAAGTCAGAAAGCCACATCATCTGCATGTTCACAACTTGAAGACATTGATGAGGTACAATCCATATGCTCATGTGGTTAGTTATGTGCTTCTTGTTAATCCACTTCAAGTTCCCAACAAAGAAGCATTTGATAAGTCAAAATGTTTTGAATACAATTATTATGTGCTTGGGGGGAACCATTCTGTTGAAGCTCAAAGACAATTGATGGAGGAATATCCTAATAACCCACGTTTTGAAACAATGAAATGTGTCATTTATGCTGGTTTAAATGAAACAGAAGCAAAGTTAGTGGCATGGGATCATAATTCAGATAATGAATATAGGATGTCTATGACTTTGATCCAAAAGGTTAGATTTATTCATAGTGAATTCCTAGAAAAATGTGGTGGGGATAAGATCAATATTACTGCAGATTTCCGAAAAGAATGTTGTATGGAAATAGGCTATCAAATTGAAGATAAAGGCAGTTCAAAAAGTGGAAAAGACATCAGATCTAGCGATTTATTCAGAGGTGTTGATAACATTTTCCAATTGGCATTTAGAACTGGAGATATTTGGAATTTGATTGATGACATTTTTAGCATGTGGGAAGACATTCGCATTAAAAACCAGAGGGTCAGAAAGTCTAAGCCATTGATATGTAGCAACAATAAATCAACGCCTGAACTGAAGCAACTTCCAGACGATATGACCATCACGCCTTGGAGGGCGATGCAAGGAGTGAAAGATGAAAAAATTGTCAAAACAATATTATCTAGTGTGAAGTCGGGGAATTATCATTGGAAGAAATGTCTGAAGAATTTCAAAAGTAAGTTTGCTGAATTATTTTTACTTATTTCCAGGATTATAGTTATCTTTTAAATAAAACATGTTGTTATTGGTAGTATTTGTTATACATATCATTATATTAACTTTTTCTTACTTTATCTATGCAGTCACAAAGTTTACATGAAAATTCAGGAACAAATGGTTAAATTGTTGAATGAAGATAGTTGGGATGATGTTGTACGCAACTATCCAGATTCAAGTTCTACATCAACATTGAAAGCTTTTTATCTTGCATTTAAAAAGGTAACTTGATTTATACATTCAGTTTTAATCATCTGTGTACTATTTTTAATTTAAAACTTACACATACATTTGTTTGTTTGGTAAAAGATGAAAAAAGAAGATAACGGAGCACCAGACAATTTCAAGACTTTTATTGAAAAAATAAAGATTGAAAGACTGAGAAAGCAACGTATTAAGAATTTTGAACTTGATCCAACTCTTAATCATTTCATTTGGAATGGGCTAGACACTATTCAATATCAAGTAATACAAGGCGACTGTGAAGACATTGCGAAACTTGTACCAAAAAGGGATTATGCCCTGGTTATTGCAGATATTCCCCACGGTTTCAATATTCCAAACATTTGCTGTGATATTGACCCTTATACTTATCAAGCTTTTAATAAAGTGGTGGCGGGATTTAAGGAAGTGACGTCATCACCATTATGGAGATTTGTGACATTTCATTCAGACACACAATTGGCAATGTTATTGTCAAGCTTCAAGGGGAAAACAAATTCAAGGATGCAGCTTACATGGTAAGATGTTTAAAGGTATATTTGATTAATGTTGAAAAATTAATTTATGTACAAGTTAATTGAACTTTTTCTATTTTATGTTACAGGCAAAAGTCAAATCTTCTTGACAATGAAGATCAACAATTTATAAATGACTGTGAGTTCATTCATATTGATAGTTGGGCAAAAGATGATAACCATATGTCTATGATTTTTAATCGGGTGGACAAAAAGAGTCATAGCCAAATACTGACTTATGATGCTGTTGTGAGAAAACTAACATATGAAGACAAAGAAATGAAAGGAGAGATAGTTAACATTTATCAGAAACCACAATTATTGATTAACTATCTTATAGACATATGTTCAAATGAAGGAGATTGGGTTCTGGATTTATTTTCTGGCTCTGGTACGTTTTGCCACATGGAATTGAATTTCAATATGTTCTTTTTTTTTTAATTAATATGTCATCGTACTAATTTACTTCATTATTTTTTTGTGCTTGATAATTAGGTACAACACTAGCATGCTGCCTTCAAAAAGGAAAAAATTGCGTTGCAATTGAGAAAGATCCATTACAATGCAATTTTATTCAGCAAAGAATTAATGCTCTTCAATTTCTTCCAGATGCACTGCAAGAAATTGGGTTGAAGAAAGGGGACTTTAGTGAATCACGTGTGGCAAAAAAGGCAAAGGAACCCCAACCACCATTACATGGAATGTATGGAAAGACATATATTGGGGGATTTGCAGACATGAAAGACCCATTAGAAGAGGAAAATGAGCAAAATGAGCAAAATGAAACAGAAAATATTGTGGAAGAGGACAATGATGAAACTCTAGAGGATGAAGAGTTTGGATTACGTGACATTGTTGATTAAATTTAAGTTATGCTTGTAACTCAAGCTTTGCAATGTTTTGACTTTGACATTTTATGAGAAGAATAAACACTCAATTATGGTTGTTATACGTTCAATATTGGTAATATGTGATTTTTGCATTGATTTTAAAGTTAATCATTATTTTTTGAAAAAAAAAGTAGTTATTATTATCTTTTTGACATGAAATTCATAAAAAAAACTATTATTTGACTATTTTTAGTTAATATTTTTGTATAAAAATTGTGATTTTGACATGTTAATTCTAGCGAAAAATTATCAAAACGTTTAGTTTTTTTGTTATATTTATGTTAAAAATGGTTATTTTTTATGTCCATTGTTAAAAAATGTTGTTTTTTAGCAACAATTATTTCATGTGGATTGAAAAATTAATTAAGGATGTCTAAATATGTAGATTATCTAAAATTCAAACTATCGACTTTCTAATTTAAAAACGCAAAACAATAAAAACCCCACTAAAAAAAATAAAAATTAAGATATAGAACAAGAAAATATGAATACAATGACGACTTCAAAAACTATCAAATTTAGAAAATAATTTTTTACATTTCACACACTAGAAAATTTAAAGTAAAAAAATAGGTCTTTTAAAAAAAGGGTGTGATGCAGAATACCCACTTTTTAAAATCAGGATGAAAATCACTACCATTCACTACCATTCTAAAACTTAATGCACATGAAAAAAATTAAAGTTCCAAAAACCATGTTCTTAAAAAAACATGTGTATTCTGCATCAACACTTTTGAAAATCGGGTCATTTTTTTGCCACCTCTACAAAACGGGTAACAGTATCAGTTCCCGTTTCAAAGTTTACATTGTTTTGTACAAAATTGTATAAAAATAGAGTTAAAAAAATATATTTAATGTATTAGTTAGACTATGCCTTTCTTTGGCTTGTTAATTTGCGAGTGACGTTCACTAAGTTTAAATTATTAACTTCATTAACAAAAAGCTTGCATAGACGCCAATATTTTGAGGAAAGAATATGTATTTTTTGTTCTTCGGGAAAAATGGAAACAAAAAAATTTCATTTTAGAATGCGAGGCCTTCAAACACTGCACGGAAAGTTATGTAGATATTGTGACAACTAGCTCTTGGGATAATCCATTTAATTAGGGGTTTGTTGAGAAGCTAGGAACATTTATTGTGAGGTTTTAGGAAAATGACTAAATACATTAACGAGATGAAAAAGCAATCTGTCCCGTGGACGTTAAGATAATTTTCTTTCTTTATTAAATCATAACTTTATTAACATTTAAAAATTAATACTAAAAATGATTATAATTTTATATTAATAACAATTATATATTAAAAAATGATTTTTAACTTATATTAAAATATAAACTTTTCACTCAAATTTTAATTTAAAAAATTATATTAAATTTTATATTTGACAACCTATCAATACATTACTTCTTATTGATTTATCTATAAATTATGATTTATGAAAATGAAAATAATGAAAATAAAAAAATTAAATAAAAAATAAACCTAAAACAAAAAAATTGGTAACTAACAAAGCGGAAGTTATTAGCTCATGATAAAGACCTCAACCAATCACTTTACAAATAAATAAATTTAAATAATAATAAAAAAACTCATAATAAAAACCTCAACCAATCACTTTACAAATAAATAGATTTAAATAATAATAAAAAATAACGAACATTGAATTCCTAATATTAAACTATAAATAATCAACACAATTTTTTTTTATAAAAACAAACTAAAACCCCAATCAAAACAAAAAAAACTAATACCCATCAAAACTAAATAAGTAATACCATCTGTACCCACTGCCTACCCAAGTATAATAAATAAACCAAAAATTAAAATTAAAAAGTTCAGATTCGAATATGATATTGAACGAAAGATGTCGGGAAAACACTTATTAAGGAAAAAATGTTTCGACGACCATACAAAATTTAATACTTAAAAAAGACAAAAAACAATTACAAGATTCCATTGGTTGTTTGGGTGTTTTTTTACCAGACATCTCACCATTTTTGCGCGCTTAACGATAATGGGATTGGAAATTATATTGGAAATTGAAGATTGATAATGAGATTGAAGATGGTATTTTACGAGACACCTTAGCATTTTTGCGTGATTGCTAGGACAGAATCAGGGCTGCCTGTTGACTCCAGCAATCCATGCAAACGGTGATGCAGAAATACACGATGGGTCTCCGGGTTCTTCCCCCAACCACCACAATAAATGCCTTTACCAACTCTCATCACCTCCTTCGCCTGTTCAACGACACTCCGTGCATTAGCAGATCGGTGGGCAATTCCACTGCAAGGCAATTCGATTTCACTCCCCTTTGCCTTCAACAGCCACTTCGGATCAAGGAAAAGCCTGTTCGTAAGTTCTCCGGATCGAGTCGTTCCCTGGTCATGGCTTCCGTGTCTCAAGCTCCTCAGGTATGTTATTCCATGGACGTTCAATTTTTCTTCTTTCAGGAGATATTCCACAAATTTGAACACAAGTATTAAAATAGATCATAACCACAATACATTACATGTTATCCAATCGTATTACAAGGGTTCGATTGTCAATAAGAGCTCACTGCCATATACAATAAGACAGTTTTTTTTTTTCAGAAAGAAAAAGCTGAAATGTATTATATTGAGTCTGTATAACAGTTCCAGATGGTACATATTATGCAAAATGGACTAACATAGGACAGAAACCAGAGGAGAGTTTCTTCTGAGTAGATTGCCAGATAGCCAAAACTCGAAGATACACAGATGCAAGGACACCTCCAGCGCCAACTGGGAAAGAAATCAGAGATAGAAAAAGCCATACATAATCCGACAGATACCAGGAAAATCAAAAAGGAGAAACCAGAAACAGATCATAAGGACAGATAGAAAGAAAGCTAAAAACCCGGAATACAGAAGTCCTGAATGGAAAAGGACTCCTCGCCAGCTGAAACCTTCAAGGACCATGAACCTGAGCCGAGGAGAAGGCCCTCCTTTGACAAGCAATCCGCTTTCTGGTTCCGGGCTCTGTAGACGTGCTGAATGGAACTCCCTCCCATAAGACCCCAAAAAAACATAATTCTATCCATCCAGCATGCGAGGTGAGGGCACCTGATGAGGCTTTTACCATTGACATGATCGACCATAGATTTTGAGTCCCCGAAGATTGAGATAGAATGGATGTCAAAAAAAATACAGAAAGCGAGAAGACCCGCGAGGGCCTTCGCCTCTGCCAAGCTGTTTGTTCCCTTACCTGTGTTCCAGGATAGGCTATAATGTAGATCGTCATCCATAATAATGACCACCCCACAGCCGCATGAATTTTGTTGGGCAGCTCCGTCAAAGAAGGCCCTCGGGGTCCTGAGAAAGGAATCTGCCAGCCCTCTTCTGTTGACAGTTTTCAATTTTGGAAACTTTTTGGGGACAGAGTCATATATGAGTATTATGTGATGTAATATATCCATGAGAGGCTCCTTTGCTTCATTGAAAATTTTATTGTTCCTCCACCTCCAGGCACACCATAAAGCAATTATAATGATCGATCTCCATGATTCTCTTTGCCTACTCCACCAATCAAATGCAGCGGGAGTAGAAGCATGAGAGAGAAGAGGGAAACCATATAGAAATGCCAGATCCCGCCATATTTGCTGAATAGAGTTGCATTGGAAGAACATGTGAATGTTGGATTCCTCTTCTAATTCACACATTTGGCACCTACTCGGCCCATGCCACTTTCTTTTCCTCAAATTTTCCCAGGACAGATTTTTATTATAAAACACCAGCCATGAGAAGTATATGAATTTGGGTGCGCATCCTGCTTTCCAAAATGCTGATGGGAAAGTGGGATAAGAGAGCATAGACTTTGAACCAATCATATCAGCGTAAATATCCTTTACGCATACCTGAAAATTTGAATTTGTCAGATTCCAGACCAAAAAGTCCTGCGGCATGGACCTGAGAAACCCGCAGCTTCTCAGAACGTTCCTGACCGAGTCCCATTGGCTCAACAACGACTCCGGCAAACCAAGATCGGCAGCCGATTTCCATATAGGGAGGGGGCCTTGCCAACCTGCAATCAACTTATCCCACCTGAAGAAGCCTTTGCCATGGAGGAAGAATAGAATCCTATCGGGAATTGATATGGTCTCACGCCCGCTCATGATGGGATCAATTCCGATGAGGATTCTATTACCGGACTGTAAGCACCATTTCAAGTTCCTTAAAAAATACTTCTCTATTTTGCGGAAACTGAGCCAAATGGCAGAGCCGCACTTAGCCCCAATCCTTCCTAAATGAAACCAATATTCCATACCTTTTCCTCTCATGTATTTCATCTTAATGGTATAGCTCCAAGGTCCTTCCCCGTAGATACCCCTCCACAAGGATTTGCACAGGAGTGCCTTCCTGAAGGTCCTCAAATCCAATAAACCCCAACCACCAGAAGACTTTGGTCTAGAAATCTTCTCCAAAGAGGCGAGATGATATTTTCCTTGAGCTGAATTGCCACCCCAAATGAAATTTGCAGTGATCTTGTTCATTTTCTGAATGATGCTTGCCGGGAGGAAGAAAATGTGAGCCCAATAAATAGAAAGTGCAAAAGTACTGCTCGAGTTAGGACGATTCTTCCAGCCAGAGATAGACATTTATATTCCCAGACGGATATCTTTTTATAATATCTATCAATAAGCCATTTCCAATCATCTTTAGAATAACCCTTTGCCTTTAGGTGAAAACCCAAATATTTTACTCCATCCTTAATAGACCTGATACCGACTCCAAATAACTCGGAAATCCATTCCACTAATTCCATATTGGTGTCGTTGTGGTATAGAATGGATTTGGACTTGTTTATTTGTAAGCCAGTGGCCCTTTGAAACCTGTATAGAATGTCGTTTAGACATCTCCACGTAATTCTGCACAGCATTGCAAAAATAAGCACATCATCAACAAATAAATTGTGTGAAACGAAATTGTTCCTGCATATCTTCACGGGCCTGCAAGTATTCTCTGAAACAACCTTATTGATATGTAGGCTTAAAGAGTTCATTGCTAGGATGAACAGCAGCGTCGATAAAGGGCAGCCTTGCCGCAACCCCCTTTCTGCTGAGAAAAAAGGGGAAGGGATCCCGCTAATAATGACCGCATAATTCACGTTCTCAATGCATGCCATAATCCAATTAAAGACATTTGAATTCAGACCAATCTTTGCTAATAAACACTTGATAAAACCCCAATCTAAACAATCAAAAGCTCTTTGCAAATCTATTTTCAGAATGGCCGCTTCAGATCGATTAGAGAGCATGGAGAACAGGCTTTCCTGAGTGTTGGTGACTGCATCCATTATATTCCTACCCTTCAAAAAAGCATGCTGGTCCCTTGATAATGAATCGGCCAATGTTGCTTTGATCCTCTCTGCTATAATTTTTGTGATAATTTTGAAAGTAATGTTGCACAAGGAGATCGGCCTGAAGTCTTTAAAGGTGTCCGCTTCCAGTTTCTTTGGGATGAGGGCTATCTGCGTGGATGAAGTAATGTGATGGATGCTGCCTGAGATTCTTGCTGCCTCAACCATCCTCAAGAGATCTAGTTTGATGATGTCAAAAAAGTGGATGAAAAATTCTATTGTCCAGCCATCCGAACCAGGGCATTTATCCTTCTTAAAAGCCTTCATAACTCCTAAAAGTTCCTCCTCTGTTATGGGCTGGAACAACTCTTCATTTTTTTCATCATCAAACATTTGGGGGACCAGATCAATACCCCATAGAATATCCTGAAAGCTGCAATTCTCTCTTCTTTTGTATTGATCTTTAAAATGTCTCACTGCCTCCTTTGAAATTTCTTGATGAGAGAAGAGAAAACCTCCCTGACCATCACTAATTTTCCATATAGTGTTCCTCTCCCGCCTGGCATTTGCATACCTGTGAAAAAATTTGGTGTTCCTATCACCTTCTTTGAGCCATATCGCCCTACTCTTTAGCCTCCATAAGGCTTCCTCCTCCTTTAGAATATTCTGTTTTTTCCTTTCAAGCTCATTTAGTCGGCATTTCAAACTGAAGGGGAGAGAGTTGGCTTTCAATAACTTAGAGATATCGTCCAACTCCTTTTGTATTTCTTGAAGAGCCAATCTGTCCGATTGTCTTTTTTTGTGTTGCCATGCCTTTACCACTTTTCTCAATGAGGACATCTTATCTCTAAAAGTCATAAAAGGAGGAACCAAGCAATTAGCGGATAATTCCTTCCAGACTTTTGATATTTCTAACTCGAACGCAGGGTCCTCTAGGCAGGATCTGTTGAACTTAAAGGGGTACCCACTCCTGAACCCCTTTTCCTTCCAGCAGAGAGATATTGGCCTATGGTCGGAGATGAACGCATTTTCAATGGTTGAGAAAGGCATTCCCATTTTATCAATGATGCTGACATGGACAATAAACTGGTCTATCCTTTTTGCAATATAGGCTTCTTCTATTCTTCCATTATTCCACGTAGGCATCATTTTGGTTGGAACAACATCTACAAGATTCCTGTGAAGAAATTCATACTTGATTCTATCAGAGAGCGGATCTCTCTTTCTGCACTTCTCCCATCGTTCTTCCGGACTTAAAGTAATATTAAGATCACCTCTTACAGAGCGTATGCCGAGTGTAGAGCAGCAGTAAACCTCCAGCGAGACCAAAACCAGAACCACGATGCCGGAGATGAGAGAGAAAAGGAATGTTGAGAAAGCGAGCAAAAGGGACGTCCCTGCGCCAGAGCGCGCAGGGGAAGAGGAAAGCTGGCCAAACTTTCACACTACCTGAGGAGACTGAAACTTATAGCTGCTGCCAGGGAACGAGGCTTGATAGTGGAAGAGTTTACGTGTCGTTCTATCGGATGGCATGGAGGAGCAGAGCCATATACTGGCAGGTGGCGAGCACAAAGAGCTTGAGACGTGCATGAGCTATCAACGGAGTTCCGGAATAAAAACGTGTAGGTTGAGATCATGAGTTATCCATGCATTGGCTCCCTGCGTTCCCCCTTTGCACTGATTGGAGACGAGTGTATGAAGGCCATGGCGAATGCAGTCTGGTTGTACGCTTTCAGCTTGCCGCTCCACCCCACGAGAATTGAAATTAAAATTTTATTAATCACCAAATTGGGCTAAACGGTTCTCAAGAATATAAGGACGAGAATCTAAATCGAAATTGAAATTTTATTAATCACCTCAATGAGACTTAAGAATATAACACCTACTGACAGTCAATAAAGGGTATTTCCAGCAAAGGGAATAGTAAAGGGCAAGTTAATTCTAAATCTTATCTTTTATTACCAGATACATTCCCAAAGACATCATCAAGCAGTGCATTGGTTCCCTCAATCTATTCTCCATAAGACATCATTAACTAGTGCATTGCTTCCATCATGATAATTGACGACTCGGATCAGGAGCGATGCTCTTCTTCTTTCTCTCATCAGTTAATTTCTAACTCTAGCACGCCCTGACATAAGCATTGTAGCTTGACAAGGTTTTATTTTTGGTTTTATGTCTACACTATCTCTATTGTTTTCATTGGCTAGTTAGTTTTTCTTCAACTTTTAGTAGAGGAGTGATAGGAGTTGCTTTCACACTCCCATTGTGTTCTCATTGGCTGTACTTTTGAGTTCCACTTAACAACTTTGTGCTAACTCATTGGACATTAATAAAATTATCCCATCTTATCTTATTATTCTCTCTGCTGCTTCTTTGGTAGCCGGGCTTTTGAATAAGGCCTTTGTAAATTTGTCTCCAAATTTGAGCCAATAGAGCGAAATGTGAATTTGCACCCCTTGGGCCTTATGAATTTCCTCGATTTTCAAAAAGTGTCTCATCTTGGCTGCCCTGGCCTGGGTCTCCTCATCTCAAGAAGTAAATTGCAACTACTGAGATAGTTGTTCAAGCTCCTCTTTTACTGCCTTGTGCTGCATTTGCCTAACATCGATGATCTACTTCGCGTAGTTCTGCAGAAAAACAGCAACCCAACTGAAAGTTTCATCCCACCATGTTATTCAAACCTTGGGCCCTCTTTGCCGCGGCATACGGTTCCATATCCACTTAATAGCTTCAATATATGGTGGCTGTTTCAAGTGAAATCTATTGAGCATGAACTTGGTATTTTTCATTTTTTTTGTTACTCCCCATAAAATAGAAAAAACAATGGACTAATGGTTAGAGAGGGTGAGCTTTATCTGAACTTGAGTAAGCGTCCTCCCATTGCAATCAAAGAAAAATAAATTTTCCTCTCAGCAAGCATGGCTCAAACGAGTCATTTCAAAACTGTTTTGCTACCATTTTGAAAGTAAGACCAAGTGAACCAAAGCTAGGTTTTGACGATGGAATTTGTAAGCATCAAATAGTCTTACTCCAGCCTTCATGCCATCCCAGGCCAATTTCCCCTTGGTGACATTCTAACATGGAGTATATGTGCTATGTCTTCTTGCATCTTGTTGGCAGTAATTTTTACCTCTTAATAGTGTTGAATTTTGTAGGTATGGCCGGTCTTCATAATTCATATTTTAGCCCTTGAAAAATATATATAATGAAAAATGTAAGACATATTCTTTGTCATTTTCAAAAGAAAATTTCGAATTTTTAAAAATTGAATTTTTGGCTCCAAAGATGAAGTCGGCCTGATCCCTTTAGTGACACCAATTCGGGCTACTTGGATGACCATTGAAAGTCATTTCGTTCTTCTACTCAAGCAAGAAATTCGGACCATTTGAGGCAGGATATAAGACAAATTTGAGGCAGAGAATAAGACGAATTGGAGGCAGAAAATAAGATGAATCCGAGGCAAGGTATTGGACGAATCTGAGGCAGAGTAAGGACAAATCGAAGGAAGAGTTTCTGGGCATACCAAAGCAGTAGGACCGAGATTCTTGGATGCAGAAGTAGGCCAAATTTCAGCCCTAGCATATCAGCCAGGCAGAATTGTTTGGGCAGCAGATTGGCTTGTTTAGAGGGCAGTTTGATCAGGGCTATGTTACTAGTCAGTTTGACTTGAAGAATTAGATGTATCTCTGTTGAATTAAATAATTTCTCTAAGGACAGGGGTGCTGGGTTTTGCCCCATGTGGGTTTTCCCAGGGTAAAATTCTTGTGTCTCTTGTTTGGCTTTCGCTTTATGATCATACTGGCATCCTTTTTTTCTGTGGTTGAGATTTTCTGTGTAATTGCTTTATGATAAATGTGAATGCAAGAAAGATTAATATGAAGAAACATAAGAAGTAATTATCAGATTAGGAGATCCTATGAAAAATCAACAAACAACTGACATAATTTTCAAAAAACAGTTGCAAAAATCAGCAAACATATAAGTGAATCTTGTTGAGAAATCTAGGGGTAGCTAGATAGATGATCTCTCTTTTCTTGATATCTGTTTGTGATGTCATTTTACTTATTAAATTATTCTTCAACTTGATTATTATTGCGTTCTCTTCATCAAACAACTACCAAACCATAAAGAACAATAACACAAAGGGCACAAGATATAGGTGATCAGCCAGGGCCAAAACCTCTCCACTCTGAGAGGAAAACCCACAAGAATTTTTCTTCTTATATAATCTTCAATTGACGAATTCCAAGACCTAGACCCTTGATCAAGACTCCTCCAAGACCAAGTCAACCTTGCCTCTTTTTGCCAAGTCAAATTAGCTACTTCTTTCTTGTCTTCAATTTTGGCCCTGCAACACCTTGACTGCAACTTTGACCTCTCTTTCTGCAACTTTTTCAATCTTGCTTCAGAAACTCTAGGCCATACTTATGAGATGCTAAAGACAAAATTAAGTGGTTTCTCCCCTTCGCTTGTCTTGGACTCTTCTCCTTGTGAATTCAGCTAGCAGAATGATCCTTTCTTAGGCTATATCTCGACTTCTTTCAATGTCTGCAATACCTTACTGCAGAAACCCTAGTTGTAGTCACACGTGTGAGGTGAATGGCCCAAAAACTATCCTTAAAGACTTCGATCTTCTCCTTCCTTTTACTCGCTGCTCAAGAGGCTTCCTTTCTTCCTTATTCACACTTCTTTCCTTGATTTGTATGCTTGGTTGATACACTCTTGAATGAGGCCGAGTCCTCATATATATAGGCTCCTCACCCATGCTAGTAGGCTGACTTGATATCATTCCTAGGCTGACATGTCCTCTTGATAGGCCGATTTGCTTCTTTTGGAGGCCGATTTAATTGAAGCACATAGACAAGGTCTTGGAGGGTCTTTTGACTCTAACTTTGACTCAAATAATTTTCATTACAATATGTAACATGCCCAAGAAGGCTCTTTCATACATGACGATGACTCTCTTGACTTGTAGACTCAATGACAAGCCCTAGAAGCTCTCAGTCGGAGCTTGACCTATAAAATAAATTTCCTTGAGCATGAAACCCATGTCTCAAGAATAACAACAATAATAAATTTATTTTCTCTTTACATAAAATAAAATCATAATTACATATGTCATTATGAAGACCAAACCTAGTTACATATTTCAGCAAATCTGCTCTCTTTGTCACTAACAAATCCTCTTCGCCATTTGGCCTGGTGCTTGCAACCTCAAGGGTGTGTTCCTAATGATTGTACCTGGTGTTCTAACCTATAAATCTACAATAGATGACTGAAAAAACAACAAGTTTACAGCTGTTTGACCAGCAAGTTGGTGGCCAAATTAGTGTGTACAAATCCTTAAGTCTAAAGTGTGGAACAGTCCTTCAGAAATCAGCCGTTTATATGGAAAAATTAGTGTAAGAAGAAAGTGTATTTAAGTGGCTAATTACCCAAATAAATAGCTGAAAAATCTTAGTAATTTGTACAAGATAAAATTGAATCAAACAAACTAGAGTGAGTGGATCAAAATTGAATTTTATTCCGCAATAGCGAAAAGGTTGGCTTCACCAAGATTACTTTGACAAAACTTGAGACAATGATACCTGAACACAAAGTACCAAGAGTTAGAAAATGTTAATTTGGTAGTTCAGGGACAAATTCCCTCCTTTGGGCAGCCTTCTTCATCCAGATAAGACTCTCTTTCCCCTTGGAAGAATTTAATTTGGTCAAGGAAAATTATTATTTTTAAATTTTTAATGGAAAACCCACAAGTACACAAAAGTATAGGTCGGCCTAAAGGACAAATTGGGTCTCCAAAGTCACATATAAATACACATCAAGGTCACCTCATTTAGACATCACATCAACACATCTCTTCTTCTCTCTCCTCTCTTGATTGGTTCATACAGGTCTGCAATGAAGGAGTCCGAGCTCACACGTGTGAAGGGAAGGAGGCTGATCTGATTTTTTGCGTTGACTTTTTGTTTGGGCAGTCGTTGACCACCTTTGACTTGGTTAGACTTGCAAAATTTCGATTTTTTGAGGTCGAATTTCTTTGTGAAGGAACCAAATTATTTTGGGCACTTTGACTTGGGTTGACCACAGGGTTGACTGAAGTTTGACCAAAGATTTCTCTCTCCTTTGACTGAGTCTTTTTGGGACTGTTTTGGTTGAAGTTTGACCACCAAAGGAGGCTGAATTGTTTGACTATTGACTGAGCTGATTTGGAGCTTATTTGACTGCTGAATGTTCACGGGTTAGGGCATCTTTGACTGCTGTTGACTTTGACAAAAAATTGCAGACTTTGACTTTGGATCGATTTGACTTTTGGGCTCATCTCTTATTGGATATTGGTTAGTTGAATTGGATAGTCGAAGCTGTTGACCTTTGACTCATTATTGATGATTTGGAACATTGTATCTTTTTGCTGAACATTTGATGACAATCTAATAGAAGAAGAATTTGTAACGGTTTCCCCCCTTGTGGCGTTTTCCCCTGGTTTTTGGCCAAATCTTGTGTTTCTCTTGTCTCATGTTCTTGGCTGTTTTCTATTGCATTTGAATTACTATTCCATCTACAATTGCTCATTGTTACTGGAAGATTAAATAATTTAAATTTATTTAAAAGTGATTGTACTAGCATAGAATAGTGGAAAATTAACAGAAAAGAGAGAGAGAATAATAATGGAGAGAAAAAACTATGGTTGCTTGATCTTGTTCAAGACAATTCGACTTCAAAAGACGACCTTCCACTCATTTAAATAATAATTTCCTTCACGAATTCAACCCAAGATTAGGAGAGGTTGAATGGCTACTATTGAGCCTTAGTTCTCTTAAGTGGAGAAAAAATTGAGTTAACTGATCTCCTCGGAGTTAACATGAGACAAAAATCACTTTCTGATAATTTTGGCAATTTAAACATGAGTATTTTTTACCACTTTGTTCTAGTTTTTCTCTAGAAATTCGAGCCACCTTAATTTAGTAGTTGCCTTAGCCATAACCTTCAAGCAATTCAAATTGCCTTAGTTTTCTCTTTATTTTCCAAGTTTAGAATGGCAGCTTGAGATAACTTATAACTTCCCATTTTTATCACTTGAGTCAGGGAATTGAATTCTTGGAGGAACTATAGGGAGAATTTTTAGGAAAGAAAAGGTGGGAAAAATAGGGAGAGTTTTAAGGAGTGAAAGGAGGGAAAATGTGAGATAATCAAGGAGAAAATTTAGGGGAACGAGTGGAGGGAAATTAGGAGAGATTGTAGGGGAAGGAAAAGAGAGAATAAATTTGTTCAAGTTCAATGTTGCCAATGACTCATCCAAATCTATGCCACATGTCCACCCCTTATACTGCCACCTCATGCTACTAGAAATAAACATGCCTAAAAATAGGCATTGTTAAAAATAACAATATGTATGTACGTCCACAATATTCTACTCATTGGCCTCGAAATTTGATGGGGAACCTAGATTTGCTGTCGACACTGCCACATTGAGACTGCTAAAAATAGAAAGTTCTCAGAATTAGATGAAACCACCACCATCAGTCTCAGAACTCAGTGGGGAGTCTGAATATGTAATCATTAGTGCTTGGTTCCTACTGCTAAAAATAGAAAGTTACTAGATTTGGATGAGAACAACACCATTGTATTCAGAACGTAGAGGGGAATCTGGATGTGTAATCAAACCTAACAACGGCATGTGAGTATACTCATTGGATTTGTCTTTCAGCAAGGAATCCAAATCCGTGGTAGAATCAACATGTAAGCGCTGCAAAAGTAGAAATTGCTTGCATGTTGACTGTAAGTAGCTCATCAAAATCTCTCAAGGATTCTAAGTATACCATTATCTTTGACATGCGAGCTATTGGACGAAACCTTTTAAAAATAGTGAGTGCCATGCATGTCACCCGTAAAGGCCTCACTATATTCTTGAGTTCACAAGGACTTTGAATATGTGGTTGTAACTGCTATAACATGCTTGCAACTCCCTCTCCTACAAAGTAGGGAACTTGCTAAAAATAACAACTCTCTCCAAACTATGCAAAAATTTGTCTCAAATCATCACTCTTGAGGGTCATCATCCCGGGAACCATTCCCTAACTAGTATTCGTATTGGTTTTTGGATCTCCAACTTTTTGAGATGTGGTAGTCTTTAATCCTCTAAATCTGCAAGGGGAAAAGTTAAGAGTTAACAATGGCGACTCAAGGGGAGGAATACCCTTGTGGGATACTAAGAACCTAGTGATATTTGCATATCTATATGAATTTCACCATGTATCCATCAACTCTATAGTCCAAAATCTGTGCCTATATACTGAAGAGTATCATTTGAAAAATTATCATGGTCCCATGTGCCTATCCAATGGGCAATGGAGTCAACAAGTATGGAACCTCAGCTAGTCGGTTGAAAAGGGTGTCTCATCCATACACATGCCCATCCAACCCGCAACTACATAACTTGTATGCTCCTCCTAGTGGATGATGTGCTAAAGTTGATAAATGGGAGACAACCACTTGGTTAGATGCCAATGAAGAAAACACCTGCCAGGCACGAAGGAACCCACCAATGAGGCTAATGGGTCCTAAGGTAAGACCGCAACTCGCTAGCTGTGAAAGATGTGATGGAGTCGAACATCCAACAAGATCATTTGATTAAGGCCTTGTTGCACATGTTTTGTCACAATTCCAAGGAAGCAGTTGTACCATTTTTTTTGAAGTTAAGAATCATCAACCAACATACTATTATGTCATTGTAAACCCATTTTGCAAATTTGTAATGTAAATGATGCTAGTATGACTGCTTTATTATGTAACAACCTAGGTAAGGCTATGATTTTGGTGGCAAATTTCATTGTAGAAGGTTTTTCATCTCATGGATTCATCTGTGTTTCTAAACACAAATGATCGGCAAAGTTTTTCCTTCCAATCTCACCCCAAAGATAGGGTGGAATTTATCGTCGAAGCCTTAGGTGAGTCCTGGTGTTTTAGTCGAGTCTATTGTAAAAATGATTTGAGAATAATTTAAGCTAATTGGCTAAATTATTTTATTACAAATCACTTGGTCTACTAGATCATATTGTGTCGCAAAATTGGGTAATTATTTGAGGGTTAAATTGGTAAAATCTTATGTAAAAAATATTTCAGTGCGTGGTCCCTTATAGTATATACTTAGACACCATGGCTAAAATATTTGAGGGTGGAAAAAATAATTCATCCCCTCATGAGTCAATTAATTAATTTTTCTGGCAAAATAAAATTAAATCCTAAGCCAGAAAATTAATTAATTTAGAGTCAAAAATTAAAATGTTAGAGAAATTAATTTCTCCAAATGGAAAAATTCGTAGGTATAAAAGAAATAAATTTTTGGCGGTCCTCCACCAAAGGGAATATTGAAAATTTCAAGAAAAATTGGACCCATGGACCTTAAGTCGAAGTCAATTTTTTGAGAAAATTAGCTCGAAATAATTATTTTTGAGCTAATAAAAAATAGTTTTAATGAGAAATTCGAAAATTCCTCAAAAATAAATATTTTCGACAGCAGAGATTAAAAGATCATCAAAGATTTATCGACGGTCGAGATTATTTTGACAGGGATCAAGCCAACTAGCCGTTATTTTCCACTTGGAGGAATTTCTCTATAAATAGAAGACTATTGAGCTTCTATTGATCATGATTGATCTTTGGTCTAATGTAATTTTGTAAATGCTGGTGTGAAGCCACTGTTCTGCTGAGAACGTTTGAATCTCATAATAAAAGACTTTGGGGTACAATTCATGGTGTCTTTGTCTCATTGATCTGTGGTATGTGCTTTCCTATATTGTGCTTCAATATCATATAAATTGTTATTTCATTTGTAGATGATAGGAACATTCTATTGGTAAGTTTTGGGCTTATCTTAGGTGATTCGATTCATTGTATGATCTAACGATTTTTCTTAAGAAATATATATAGAGTTTGCAGGTTCCCCGACCCTTGGGCTCCAAGTTCACAGATTGTGGGCACAGACTGACCTTGTTTGGACTTCGAATATTTTATGTGATTTTCTTACTTCGCTAAGGCTGTGGTTAATATCTATCTTTCGAAATACATCTAGCCATTGTCAATTTTTTTATAAATATTATTCTTCAAAAAATCTTCCAAGCATTGTATATTTGTATATAATTTGTAAATTATTTTTGTAAGATAATTTTTTCTAACCCTTGTTGTGCAGCGACTGGGGTTTTATTTTATTTTTGTATATATTGGTTTTTTTTTGTTTTTTTGGAAAATTTTCTTTTTATTTGTACAAGTGAAATCTCTTAAGGGATCCAAGAAAAGAGTAAAATTTTGAAGTTTCCAACCCTTAAAAACCCTAGACGTCTAGGGTTTTTGAGCCCTGTTGACCACTACCGGTCAACTACCCATGCAGTACCCCCCCTTTTTCTTTGCAAAAGGGGGTAGCACTTGATCGACGTGTCCGTGCCATCCTGCAATCATCAACAGCTTAATCAATTTAATTGTAAACCCAGTCTGCATGTATGAATTGTAAATAATCTTAGCAGATATGAGTCGTTTATGTAAAATTGCCTAGGTGGACCTAACTTTCTAATGATAATCTACGTCCCGGAAGGTTTTTCGTCCCACCGATCTATGATCGGCAGAGTTTTCCTTCAGCCTGACCCCAAAGCTGGGATGCATTTTGTTATTAGAACTTTAGGAGAATCCTAATGTGTTAATCTGCTAGATTATAGTTGTGTCGCAGAAACTGGGTGATTTATGAGGTCTATGATAAAGGGGTTTTCCCCCTTAAGATGTAAATTGTAAAAGTCATGATGTAATGTGTCTTGAGGGTTGGAAAATGTTTTAAATCCCCTCATGAGTCCTAAGTCCTAGGTCCTAGGTGATGTTTTCCAAAGGCTTAGTTCGATGATCCATTTAAGAAAATAAATAAAATAATAAAAATTAAAAAATTAATTAATTAAAAAATGAAATAAATAAAAAATAATAAAAAATTATAAAATAAAGCAAAAACCCTAAATAATAAAATAATAATATTTTGAGTGAATGCATGCAAAATATTATTTTTGATAATAAGTTAACAATTTCGACTGATGAGATTAAGAGATGTCTTGATCCTCATCGACGGTCGAGATCATTTCGACATGGATCACTCGAACTAGCCGTTGAGATCATTTCCTTTAAATAGAGTGCTAGGGGTCATTTCAGATCATTGGATCTGTGAGTCTGGTACTGAAGAAGCTCTCTTGTAATCTGTTTAAGGTTAATAAAAGAAGACTTTGGGGTCCAAATCTAGCTGGTGTTACTCTCTGGAAATGCTGTGAGATTGGTTAATTTTCCGCATATTTTATTTTTCAGCCATTAATAATAGCTTATTGTAGAGTATTGTGAGCACAGGTATCTTGTTCACTTGCTAGGGTTTGAGTGGTGTTACGGTTTCTGAAGTAATGGCAGGTATCTCCATTACTTTTTGAGATCTAGCAGCATTTTTGCCCTCTTTACTGATGGTTGAAGTGAGCTGTGCAGGAAAACTCTTACTGAAGAAGATTGCCGGGCGTTAGGGGAAGTTCTCGGTTGAACCAACCAACTCCCGCAAGCATTTTTTGCTAAGCCCAGTTGGATTTGATCCTGGGTCTATCATTCAGTTTATTTTTCTAATTTGCATGAGAGATTTTCTGAAGTTCTTCACAGTGAAAACCTGAAGTTTTTATTCTTTAAAATATTTCTATGCTTATTGCTGAATCTGGCTGTTAAGGGGCCAAAATCTGTAAATTAGTCAAGTTGATCTAGGGTTTCAAAGTTTTGCTTTATATACTGGTTTAATTAGGGTTTTACTTTAAAATTTTGCATATATCTGCGGGCTTTTATTCTCTATCTTGCAGGTTAGAGATAAGATTTGGAGAAAAAATTTTGCAGGGTCACTGTTTCGTTGTCCAAAGGTTTTTCAAGATCTGGAAGAATTTTTCACATCAGGATTGCCTGCGTTTCTGAATCAAGATACATCATTATTTACGTGGGGGTTATCTTTCCGCGCTGCTGTTGGTCATCTGGTGGGCATTTACCATTTCAAACGACCCTGCAGCTCCATGTGTTCATTTTTCCGGCGTATTTACTCTATGCTGCTGTATCCATGCGTCCTCTATCCGCCGTCCAAATTAAGCCTGCAAACTGTGTTTTGATTGAGCCAGTTCAATTCATAACCCGCATTACCTGCGGAAGAATACTTGAGGGCCAGTTAAGAGGAAGATTTCAGGGCGTCGTTTGTCAACGCATCCGCCATCGAGAAGGGCGTGACTGCATGTGATTGACGGCATACCCAGGATCGGCTCGCAGACCTGTTGAACGTCCCACAGACAGGTTGAATTTCACATGAATAAATCTTTCAGCAAAAACCAGCTTCAAACCGATTCTTTCCAGCCAGAAATCCGTCTGTCGTCCTCACCATCAGGCCAGGTAATTGTTTGAATCTCCTGCGTATTATCGGTGAGTATCAAATCGATTTCATAACCTCCGTCGTCTTCACGTATGTCTGCGCAATTCGATTCATTTTTCAGCGTGAGCATGAGGGTTACGTTTTTTCGTTTTGATTTTTTTTGGTAGACATATTCTTTTAAATTTTGGCATTTGATTTTTTTAGTTTTAGTTTTAAAATCATTTTGTTATTAAGGAAATTTGATATCGTTGTTTAGACTAGGTTATATTAGATTTTAGATTTACGCTTTGTTAGATTTTAATTATTTAAATTTTTGATTTAATATTTATATTTTAGTTTAGGATTTTATTTTGTTTAAATTTTAATTTAATTTCACTTTTGAAAAATCATAAAAAAAAAGAAGAAAATTTTCTTTTAAGTGTAGATTTAGATCTAGCATAAAAAGTATTGTGGGAAATTTTGCCAGTTTCATGTTTTTCTCGGGAAATCATCACGTCATATTTTTTCACGCTGAGATTTAAATTTATGAATGTTTATCGTTTTAGACAAGTCTGCGCATGAATGATCATTTGCTGGTTAATGATTTATAATTGCATGGTTGTTTAATGCACTGATCGAAATTTTCTTTATTGCTAGATATCGTTTGTTGAGATTTGGTCATTATAGGATCTTTATGGTTGTTTGATGATAAATGATTGCTGTTCATGGTTTATAATTTTACATTATCTAGCAAGTAATTGTTTAAACATCACTCTCATAAGGCACTGGTCTGCTAAATTAATAAAATCATTTTAGTGCTTCGTGTCTCCCAAACCCAGCTGGTTGACAGTGGGTCTTCATCACCTCATAGGGTCTACCCCCCTTAGCCGCGGGAGACAGGCTTAAACGGAGAGATCAGGGATCAGAGTGACAGCCCCCGGTCTGAGGGTTGTCGTGTCAATCTGCGCGACAACAAGCCCATTTTTGCTGGTTGCTTAATTTCAAATTAGGGAAGAAACCCATTATTTTGAAGGTCCTAGCCCTTACCCAACCTAAATGGCTAGTGTTTGAGACCTATTTTGCAAGAATCAAGAAGGCTCTAAGCCCTACACGGGCTAGATCTCATTGCAAGCAAGGGTTTCTTCAAGGGATTGACATTTTATCTCTAATAATTTGTGATTGCAGCAGTCATAAAGATCTGTTCTTTGGGTTTTGAGCTAACAATTTTGTGAGTGCAGGTGTTGAAGAGTGATTTCTTTCACATCTCCAAACTTGGCATAGGCCATTAGGCCTTGGGGTTTGCTTCTATTGCCTTCATCTGTCATTTTAATTGACTGCATAATTTATATCAGATCTGATATATTGATATAATAGTGGCATAATCATCATAATCCAAGCCTAAAGAACTCACACATTAAGCTAATAACTCATACAAGACATCAAAAATAAATTACAAGGGTTTGATCTATCAATTTTATTGTTTTATGTTGGATGTCATATAATTTTCAAGGTCCGATCTGAAAGTTTTAGGTTTGATATAATTGTTACAACAATGTATTCAGGGCATAAACACATAAAATAAGCCTAAATTAATTAACAAGTCACTTAAGGCATTGAACATTAATCTGTGGTTAAATTTATTGCATATAAGTTATTTTTTGAGGACTGTTGGGCAATTTCCAGATTTGATATGTTTTCTACAACCAATTATGCAGTCATATAAACTAAATAAGAATCATTAAAATTGACTAAATATCTTCTAAAAATTACTCAAATTGATTAGCTAATCATTGCTGCTTATTTGACATTAATATTTAGGCACTTTGTTGGTTTATTAAGGATTGAATCACTGATTTTCTGAGTTATTATAGATCTGATATACATCATTTTGAGGTTTGATCCGAGCATAATAAATCTGATCTATAGTGTCTACGCGGTCCTATAATCAATTGAATATCATTGGAAGTTAAATGCATTGATTTTATAGCTTATCATTGGCATCTTGCATCACTTCTCGACTACAGATATAAAATTGCAGACCTCTGAATACAAGGTTGCAACAATAATAAATCACATATAAGTTTTTAAAATTGGGTAAGGAAATTTTAAAATTCATAATCATTAAGGTTGAAGTGATTTGGGCTTAATTTTAGTCATTGACATTTTTTACACTCTTGCATTCACACAAGTGCTCTAATCAAGTTTGCAAGTGTTTAATTGACTAATTGTTCTAAGTGACGTTATGGATTAATGCTCTTAATTTCTCATTGCCATTACTGTTATTGAGTGGATTCATTGCTCATTGTTAAATTAGATATCTCTTGTGGATGCTATTCTGATCATAATTGTGATAAGAGATTTAAATTTCTCTCTTGTATCTAAGTGGCATATTGGTGATTTATTGATTATAATCTTGGAGATTGTTAATTGTCTTAAGTAGCATTAATCTTGTCTTTGAGCAATTGTCTATTTATATTACTGCCGCATTTCTCTAGCACTATTAAGCTTGAACACTTTCTCTTGTGGTTGATATTTTATTCATTTATTGTTTAAGTACCTTATTGTTCTTAATTGAAAATCATTGTCATTAAGTACTTAACAAATTAAGTAATCTCACCTTAAGAGCATTCATCTCTTGCACTTGCATACTAGGGATAACCTCTTGCATTAATAATTTACCTCCAAGCATAAGCTTGGTTGATAGAGAATAAGACCACCTTTCTCAATTTAGCTTGAGGGGCTTAGCACCTCTTTAGTGGTTAACATGGTGACCTTGTAGTCGTCAGAGCCACAGTCTCTGTAGCGCTAGAGGCATCGAGTGGTTAGAACACAGGGGGAGGTATCGTTAATCAAGCCTCTGCTTGCTTCCCGTTGGCTTCTATCCCACAACCTACTCTAGAGACTAGTTCCAAAATAGTTAAGAGGAAGGTTACACTTAGAATAGGCATCTAACTTAAAATCAACCAAGATTTTGCATTTCACCTAGCTTGTAGGATTTGCACTTCATCTAGGATAGTCAAGCATCCAAGCAACGATTGTTCATCTGGTTACTTGGCATCAAATTGATAATAAGCAAGAAGTTGACTCCATAAGGCACTAATGTCACATTTAAATCTAATCTAATATTTAAGCCTTACGAAATTTAACCAAGTAGCTAGGCCATTCAATCGTGTCTCCCGGACATGTTGGTTGCCAACTTGTCCTTCATCTTCACATTTCCATAGGGATTACCCCCATAGCCTGCTGTTGGGAGACAACTAGAATGGAGAGGTCGTGGAACAAAGTGACAACCCCTGACCTGAGTCATTGTCGCAGTGCTTGTACAATTTGCGCAGAACAAGCCCAATGAGACTTGACATTGTCAAATGTGAAGTGATAGCCAATGAGGCTAATGACCACCAAGGAGCTCAATTTTCTGGACTACCCCTCAAATAAGGTATTAGAGTCAATGAGGGACAACCTACTGAAATGAAAGGAAATGATGATTCCTTATCCTCAGTCTGAAGTGATCATAAAGAAGTATGAATAATGTGGCACCATGTCTTTAGTACTAGATCAGGGGGATAACAACTGACTTGGGGATAATGACTCAATGCAGACTAAAGAGACAAGACAAAAATTGTAACTTAGGACTTATCGTATTTGTCTTTTCAACACTACTCACCTATCAAACATAAAAATCAATGGTAAGTAATGAATAGCCTGTATCCAAGCTTGACCTACACATAAGCTGATGAATGGCTGGGGGAATAGATAAGATAGGACTCATAATTTTATTCGCAACACATAATGGACAACAAAGTTATTGACTTGTAGGATTCAAATGAAAGGTGAAAAAGACAAGACACAACATACTAGTAACCAAGATAAAACAAAAGATGACTTTGAAATTTTTTGTGACAATGATACCTAGACAGAAAGTACCAAGAGCTAGAAGAGAGAGAGAGAGAGAGAGAGAGAGAGAGAGAGAGAGAAAGAATAATGGAGAGAAGAAAATAAGGCTGCTTGTTCTCGTTGAAGACAATTTGACTTGGAAGGATGGCCTTCTACTCGTTTGAATAATATTTTCCTTCACTAATTTGACCCAAGTTTAGGAGAGGTTGAATGGCTATTATTGAGCCTTAGTTCACTTGAGTGGAGAAAAAATTGAGCTCACTGACACTCTCTCGGAGTTAACATGAGAAAAAAATCACTTTCTAATAATTTTGGCAATTTAAACTTGAGTGTTTTTTCATTTCTATTGGGCATTGGATAATCCAACGCTCCCGTGTGTTTCGCGACATGGCTTAACTGCCTCTCGTGGATCCATTAACTTTGGCGATGCGTCCATTTATTAACACCTACGGGTTTTGGTGTAACGACAATCGCGACTCCAACAAGTGGTATCAGAGCCAAGTTCTCGAGTTCGAATCACACCCGGCTTGCGCTGGGGGGAGATTGTTTTGGCATTAGATAATCCAGCGCTCTCGTGTGTTTCGCGACATGGCTTAATCGCCTCTCGTGGATCCGTTAACTCTGGCAATGCGTTTGTTTACTATAACACCTGTAGGTTTTGGTGTAACGACAATCGTGACTCCAACAATTTCTTCCTTTTTTACTAGTTTGTTCTCTATTTCTCTTTAGAAATTCGAGCCACCTTAATTTAGTATTTTCCTTAGCCATAATTTTCCTTCAAGAAATTTGAATCGCCTTAATTTTCTCTTTATTTTCCAATTTTAGAATAATAGCTTGAGTTAACTTATAATTTTTGTTTTTATCACTTGAGTTATGAAATTGAATTCTTGGACGAAAGATAGGAAGAATTTTTAGGAAAGAAAAAGAGGGGAAGTAGGGAGAGTTTTAAGGAGCGAAAGGAGGGAAAATGTGAGATAATGGTGGAGAAATATTAGGGGAATGAATTGAGGGAAATTAGGAGACATTATAGGGGAAGGAAAAGAGAGAAAATTTAAGAGAAAAAATAAATTTTCTCAAGTGCCATGTCACCAATGACTCATCTAATTCTATGTTACATGTGCATCCTTAGCTATTGACATGTGTCCACCTGTCAACTTGCCACCTTGTGCTACTAAAAATAGACATGCCTATAAATAGGCACTGTTAAAAATAGTGATATATACGCATGTCCACAATATAATACTCATTAGTCTTGGAATCTGACGGGGAACACAAATTTGTTGTCAGCACTACCAAATTGAGATTGCAATTTTTTTTTTCTTAGAATCGGATGCAACCACCATCATCAGACTAATAACTCAATGGGAAGTCCAAATATGTAATCACTAATCCCTGGCTCCGATTGCTAAAAATAGAAATTTCTCAGATTTGGATGAGAACAATACCATGGGATTTAGAACGCAGTGGGGAACCTGGATGTGTAATTAGACTTGACATGTGACCACTACTAAAAAGAGGAAGTACTCGGATTGTGTTAGATTTTGGGCATGTGGGCACTACGCTTAGTGTACACACACACACCCTAGATTCGATAATAGTCTCAAATTAACTAATTAACTGAAACACACTGATGTGCTTGACCATAAATAAATTTTTCATAGCGAAAATTATAAAATCAACAATCAGATCATGCATAGTAACACAAAAATTCAACCCCCCCAATTTTTTCTTTCTTATTAGTCCAACAAGAATCTATGGATCTCGTACAAGGGAAAATGGCCCTTTTACAATGCTCAATAAAATGCTAATTACAAGGGAAAACTTGCACCAAAAAACCCTTGTCCTTACTGCGGAAACCCTCCTCGGTCTCTGTGCCATAGTTTGCTCATTTTTGGCTACTCCTTTCGCTGTCCAATCATTGGAAGTCAAGGGAAAATTCAATGCTCTAATTGTTCTACTACTCAACAATAAACTAGCCCTCACAACCTCTTTTATGGGCTGCAAAATACACCTTCTAGGCCTTGGCCTGTCGCTCTTGTGCTACTATCTTTTTCATAGACTTGCAATCAACCCTTAAACTTGGTGTTGCTAGCACCCTACAAGCCTGGGCTTGTCCTTCTTTTTCCTGCAACCTATCTCAGGCCCTATTGCGGCCTTCCATAAGCTGTCAGCTTGTTCTTTAGGTCTGCGACCAACTAGTACAAACTTCAGTTTGTCCTTTTCAAGGCTGTGACCCTCTTTCCCTTTGCTCAGGCCTTCTCTACCAGCCCTTCCATAGGTCTTTGCCTCCCTTTTCTTGGTCTGCTTTCACACAAATAGGGTTACGACCCTCCTTCTTCCTCTTGTTTTTCACAACAAAGCAGATTCAACCCTCTCCTTGCCCTCCTTGGCCCTCGCACAGAACTGCCTCCTCATAGGTTTGCCCAAGATTAAGGCCTACTTGTCCTTCTTTCCTCCACAAGACGTCCTCTCTTGCTCTCTTGCCACAAGAATGAATCACCCAATCTTATAATGAACCTCTCTCATTGCCTTGTATTTATATTTTTCCAAAGAAAATACCATGGGTCTATACCATGGGTTATCATAAACTAGAATACCTATTAAATTTCCAAATACCAACCATATTTATTTTCGCAGGGCAATTTCTTTGATTCCCAACAATTTATTTATTATCCAAATAAATACTGAATTACCAAAAAATAAAATCACTAGTATTTTTAACTTCTAGAAATGAATATATGCAACGAAATTGAAATAAGAGAGATCAATCACACATTGCAAAAATAATTTACCCACAAAATACTTTGTCATCTATTAACCTGGAAAATCTGGGTTTTCCACCCACGGAGATACAAGGAAAAATACAATAATCAGAATTTGTAACTCGGTCCCACATGATGAATTCGACCAAAGGAATTTGACCACATGTAAATCGGCCTTTGGAAGAAATCGTCTGGGAAAAATTTGGCCCAATCAAACAACTAGCAAATCGACATGCGCTCTCCCTGTGTGCTATCACCGCGCCTTAGGAAAACTCGACCCCCCAACAATTCAACTTTCTCCAAATCAAATCGACCTTTCCACAACAATTTGGCCCTGCAATCTCCTCAACTCAGCCTCCTGGATTCGCCTTGAATTCTCTAGTACTTCTCCTCCTTTGCGCCCTAGTCCATTGAAGCACTTGCACTATAGAAAATCACTCTCTATGATGAATTGCTCTCTTGAGTTCTTGTGTGCCTTAACCTCTTTGCTAGGCTTCATTTATAATCTTCATTAAGTCCAAATTCCTAACCCTAATCTCCCTTCTAAAACATCTTGGAAATCAACAGTTCAGATTATTTCTAAGTCACTTAAATAATTAAATTATCTATCCTTAGAAAATGACTTAATAGTCCACAATAATTAATTGACTTAAATTATTGTACTTTTTCTAAGTTAGACTTAGGAAAGAAGACATAAGTCACTCACTCCATAAAGCAAACACCTAATAGATATAATAAATCATCTCCCAGATGCTAAGACACCAAGCCTATGTTGAAGACCTTTTGAAGCTACCACTAGCTTCAACAACACCATGGGTTATCATAGATTCATAACACACATTGTTCACAATGGATTTTCAAGGCAACAACCTAAAGTGAGTGCCTGAAATTTATTCTCACATGTCCGACATCAATGGCATGTGTGAGAATGCCTCTCAATGCTACAAAACATCAACAAATCACCTGTGTATATACTCGTTGGATTCATCTTTCAACAAGGAATCTAAATCCGTGATCAAAATCAACATGCGAGCATTGCCAAAAATAGAAAATACTCACATGTCGGCCATAAGTAACTCATTGGACTAAGAATCTCACAATGATTCTAAATATACCGTTATCTTTGACATGCGAGCAAGATGAAACCTGCTAAAAATAGTAAGTGCCATGCATGCCACTAGGAAAGGTCTCGTTGGAATCCCAAGTTCATAATGACTTTGGATATGTGATCAATACTACTGTAGCATGCTTGGAACTCCCTCTCCTCCAAAGTAGGAATCCTGCTAAAAATAACAACCCTCTCCAAACTGTGCAAAAATGTATCTCAAATTCTTAATCATCATTGAGTCAATCCTAAGGCTAATAATCCTGGGAGTCAATCCCTAGCCTGTATCCATATCTGTTTGTGGACCTCCAACTGAATGAGATGTGCTAGTCTATAATCCTTTAAATTTGCAAGGGACAAATTTAGGGGTTAACATGTCTCAATATTATTAATGTTGCCACACAACAAGAAGTTAGGCTTTGGAAGCGTATTAGTCAATTAGTCCTAGAAGAGCTCACTTTCATCTACATTATTTGAATCATATATATTGGCTAGCCCAAGCACTTGGGTATCCGTATCAAATAGAATTCATGCTAAGCAGCGTGAAGGGTTGGATCGATGGCTAATAACCATAGAAGCTAACTTAGGAGATACTAGAGTGGTGGACCTACCTTTGCAACTTTTCTCTTTGCATGGTTAGTATACAAATTAATTAATAATAATGTTTGGCCTAAGTTGTAGGAAACGTGGCCCTAGGGGGCGTTTCGCCAGGGGAAACGAAACGAAACGCGTTTCCCCGTACCATACGGTCTGGAAACGCGTTTCCGGCCGTACGGCCACGTTTCCCGAAACGGAAACGTGGCCGTACCGTGGCCGTACGGCCGGAAACGCGTTTCCAAGCCGTACGGGCCACGTTTCCCCAAAAAAAACAATTTTTTTTTTTTTTCTAATGTAGATCTCTTACATTTGTTTGCCCTAGTGTTGATATGCAGTTCATGGTAATGTTAAATTCTTAAAGTAAAAGTGATATTCTCCTTTATTTTTCATTTTCATCCTTTTACTTAAATTTTTAACATTCATGAAATGACTCAGGATGTTTGAGAGTGGTTTCGCCGTCATTGGATTTCATATGGAGAAAGTAGAATTTTAGATCTTACTCAAAATCCAGCAGACTTATCTGTTTTTCAGGATTTCAGGATTGGGGGGATTTCAATGTTTCCATTGGATTTTATCATGTACTAGGGTATGGAACTTGTATTTAATCGAGAGAACAAAGCCCTCTATGCAGGGGAGACTCCCAATAATCAAGAGAATGTAGGGTACTAGGGTATGAAACTTGTATTTAATCAAGAGCACTAAGGTCATTCGACTATGTAGGAGGAGACTCCCAATCAACCACGAGACAAAAAAATTAGAAATTTCTCGTGGCTGATTTTGGATATTTCTATTTTCATTATGTGATTATTCATGAGTAAATGTGATGTAAATTTAGATACTTATAGTCTATGCATTGACAATTGACAATTTTATCATAATGTAATAAATTAGAATGTATCATATATGCTTTAGGCATTTAAATGTATTTATCTGCCACTATAATCGTCATGGAAAAACTTGCATCACTCTATTTATAGTGCCTGGAACTTTGCAATAATTCCATGCAAAATCTTTTTACCTTGGTCTTTTAACAATCCTAGCGTTTAATCCAAAAATTCTGTTATGGTTATAACTTTTAGGCAATGTTAAATATTTTCAGTTGATATATTCCTCAAAAGCTGCATATTCTCGAGAAAATACAGGAAAAAAGCCCTAAAAATACAGCAGAAAAAACATTATAAACATTTGAAAAAAACATAACCCTAATTGTAAGCCCTAAAACACTAGCAACTGTGAACAAACGAATTAGAGAGGTGGATTCTACCTGTAGAAATTATTTGGGGTCTGAATGGCTAGAACAGTTTGCCCTAGATGCCTTGTTGCTGTTTATGTGCCAACACTTGCTTTTTGTGTGTCAGAAATTGATGGTGTGGATTCCCTAGATGTCCAACTTTGTCCTTATTTCAGTCACTGTCAGGTTTGGAAGAGCTGTCACAGCTGTGGTGAAAATCTCCAACAGAAAAGCATGAAAATGAAGTGCATTGTGGTTATTTCTGAGCCTTTATAGAATTGTCAACGAGTCAAATCTGGGCTTAACAAATACAAATTGTTGACTGGTTAATGAATTGTATCCCCAAGCTTGGATTTTACTTATGGCCAAGTCATAATTAGTTGTTATGTCAATAAGTTGGGTTAGACTTTTGGTCGCTGGGTAAAACTGGTCAAGTGGTACTGGTCAAGCCTGGTTTTGACTTGTCAGTGAGTCATAACTACACTTTTAGCTGGCAAGTCGGGTCAGACTTGTGTTTCCTACGTAAAATCTGTGATTCCTGTTACTATGGTTATTAGCCATGAAAGCTCACCCTGTGTGAAACTGCCTACCCCATTGTTCAATTCTCGTTTGAAGAACTTGACTTTCATGATGCAGCAAGGTGTGTTAAACTTGTTTAGACTCTAGAGAGACCCCACACTAGTACAAAGTTCCTGTCACACGGCACCAAAAAGATGCCCAGATGATTGCATGCAAAATCGTAGAATCATGCAGACCTGTATACCTCATATGGAGATATAAAAGAGCAGAAACACCAAAAATGATCCTATTTTTCTTTCTGTATCATTTTCTTCTTTATGACTTTATCTGGAACCGTCATATTCCAATGATGGACATTCTACTCACCTGCTTCTTCTTTACTGTGCAATATCTTTCTTCCTTGCTTTAACTCATTACCAGAAAATATTCTAGCCTAATCTTTATACCGTACATTTTTGAAAAAATTTCAGGATGCATAAATATAGGTTCTAGATCTCTGGAATTCTGATATGAAGCTTTTGAACTTGGCCAATTGCTGGATTTTAATTATGATGTGATGTAATTAGAAGTACCTCATATACATTGTTTATTTTTCTTAGCTAGTGTCCATCTTTTCTGAAATTTTCTTTTTGCAGAGTTTGGCTCCAGATAACATGGATGAAGAGACAAAACTTTGGCAGCAAGTCCAAAGTCATCAGGTATTAGTTTTCTGTTCTTTTCCTGCACAGCTTTGCATTCCCACACTTTTTTTTAAGTATTTATCTTGAGGAAACCCACCAAACACTTCCCCTCATTCCGAGAATGGTACTTAAGGTAAACCAGTTTCTGCAGAAGCTTGAGGATGTGTCAACATAGGGTTCAAGGCTGTTACATCA
Organism: Pinus tabuliformis; assembly: GCA_031772625.1. Taxonomy (NCBI): domain Eukaryota; kingdom Viridiplantae; phylum Streptophyta; class Pinopsida; order Pinales; family Pinaceae; genus Pinus; species Pinus tabuliformis. The sequence continues at coordinate 1,742,733,977 of CM062819.1, read as the reverse complement.
ATATACTGATTAAGAACTCAACATGTCACTTGTGGGAATTGAACCTGGTCAGGGAGGATAACACTCCATTCTTGCAATTGCACAAGCTAGACTTAATTGACAACTTTGCATTCCCACACTTGTATTAAAACAATATTAATTATAACTTATTGTTGATAGAAAGAGAACGAAAGAAATGCATAAGGAAAATTACTTGCAGAAGGAGAACATGCCTAGAATTTGTTTACTTGGAACTATTTTCACCATGGTTAAACATTTCCTTGTATATGGCCAATGACTTTTACAAGGAGCTGTAGGTTTTCACAGACATTGTGCAAAGATATCTGACAGACTGAGTCGGAATTATCTGACAGAAAACAGCAGCTCGACTTCCAGCAGTTGAAGAGATTCGAACACTTTTGGACTCCAGCCTGCGTGGCATGCTTTCTACCTTTTCCCAGGTCATAAAAACTTTAAATTCCAGGTTTGCTGTCTTAATTCAATACAATAGATAGTTACTGCAGAGGCTAACTTGGAGAAAGGCTGTTGCATACTGACATAATTTGATTTTGAGTTCCCATGGCAGTTGATTTTTCCAATATTACGAATTGGTTTGAATGGGCTTATGTTTGGGATGCATGGTTCTTGTAAACATAATCGCTTGCGAGTCACAACTTACTCTCACATTAAAAATTTATTTGTATTGCAGTTTTACCATTAGAAACTTGTAAAAGTATAGGAGATTGAAATTACAAACTTATTCAATAAATTAAGGCTAACCTTTAGATTTTTTCAAGGCTTATCATTTTAGGTTATAAACCAAAATTTATCTAGTAGGTTACGGGCAATTCTTCATCCTTCAAATGTAAGGAAACACAACTCTTTATCATGGAGCAACAAATTTGTCATGAGGAAGGTTGACTGTAAAAGAATACATTTATGGTTCTTTTGGTCAGAAACTGCCTTACTGACTGCTGAGGTGATCTATAGAAGTCTTTGGGTGATTTTTGGGCATTATTAGGCATGTGAAGATGATTCTGACAGCGTATACAATATCTTCAGATTACATTGTTGGTGTGCGTTATCCTCCTTTTGGACTTTTTGGCATGTGTGTGAGTATATCTTAGTATCGTCATTGCTATGGTTCTTTATGAAAGTCGGAGGGTTGGACTTTGTAGGTAGGGGTGTGAGTGTGGTTGGTTCATTTTGAAAAATTTACATGGAAGGGGAGGACAATACATCTTCTGCACTTATGTGTGCGCACTTTTGTGTGATGTATATATATGTGTATTCATTCTTGTTTGTATTACTTGTGTGTATGTACATGTCTATATGTAAATTAGAAATAGTTTAGGAGTTAGTGTAGGTTATGTGATAGTTGGGATAGTTCTTTCAAAGTTTTCTTTCCTTGCCTTTTTAGCAACAAATTCTAATTTATCACATCTAGATTGAAAGATTGCATCCTGCATCTTTCCAAACTTCCATGGTACACATCTTAGCAAGCAGGCATTAAGATGTTAGCAACATAACATAGATAAGATAATTTTATTAATGGCCATGAATAACCAAAATAGGTCAATGGGACTAAAGAGTATAGCAAGTCCCAATAGTAATGCGGGATTACCAGAACAACTCCTAACTACAAAGAGAAGAGGTAAAAGAGAGTGAATATTTGTGGACTTCTTATATGGAAATTGTAATAATGAAACAAGGTTCTAGGACTTGTAAAAACATTGGTTGCAACATGAAACTAGTACATAGGTTATTCTTGCTAGGCCTAAGGGCAATGGCATAAGTCTTGGCGTGCATTGTCTTTTAGGAACTATTACGGTCCATGGATTGGTCTTTGAAATACAATGCTTCAAATAATCTGTGAAATAGTTAGCTTGCAATGCACAAACTCAATTTCTATGGGTATGTTGTGTTTGTAGCTTGGGTAGGTACTTTTGCACAGGCCTAAGTGTCTAGGCGTGTAGAAGTCGCCCAAGATCTCCTTAGACATTTGCTCTAGTGTGAAAAATTTGCATTTGTAACTTAGCCTAAGTTTTAACTTAGGAAAAACACATAACTGTTATGTTGGCTAATTGACCTAAAGAAACATTAAAAAAAGTAAAGTATTTACTTTAGAAATGATGTTTTAATATTAGCCCTTGATCTCAAGTGAGGCGAGATTTAATCTTGACTGTCAATCACTTTGGACTCTGGAGATTAGGGTTAGGGATTTGACTCAACAAAAGGTTATAAAAACAAGGCTAAGGATAGGGAGAAGACACCATACAAGAACATAAGATTGAGAGAGGCATATCAATATGGAGTGTGATACTCCAGCGTGTTGGGTCTAAGGAAGGGGGCAACAGGGATATCTAGATTAGCTAGGGAGGGTTTGATTGGCTGGATCAAATCCAATTGTTGTACATGTAATTTCCTCAATTGGGCCATTATCCTAGGACAAGAGCCCAAGTAGGTTATGAAAATATTTTAATGAAGAATTGATTTGATTGGGTAGAATTTGTTGTGTCATTTTTGTGAGATTGGTTATGTTTTTACTTTCGCTAAGAACCTAGTTGTGCATTCCTTCAGTAGGTCTGTAATTTGCTAGGTTAATAATTTGTCGGGTGTTAGGTTCACAAGAAAATTTAACATGGTATCAAAGCAATAAACTCAGAGAACTGAGCTCAAGGCGCTATGTTCTGTAGTGATCATACGTGGAAAACTTGTTTATTTTGTAGAGTGTAGAAGGCTGTACAAAGGACTGTACAACAACATCAAAATAATTTTTTTAAAGGTTTTTAAAGTTAAAAATCAACTATTAAAAAAGGAGTGGGGGTTGACAGGTTGAGTGGGTTGTTAGACCCACTCAGCCATTAGGCGATAGAGTAATGGAGCTAGACAAGGCAGTTTCGTGGGTAAGAAAAGATCAATTGTTAGAGCCACAAAGAGGGAGGGGATAGGCTCGAGGCTATTAGGCTGTAGGCTGACAGCCAGGGTCGTTAGACTCCACCAAGGCGGTCAAGTCACCAATCAAAGGGTCGGCGCCTTGCAGATTTAGTAGATGCAAAAGACGAGATAGGGCGAGGTTTCCAGGTAGAGGTAATATGAGGAGCTAGGTACGTCAATGCAACCAAGCTGCAATAGTCGCATGATAGGGATGTGGCAACATGCTTATCTAGGTACACAAAGTCGAGAAAGGCTTGACAAGATGAATATGATCAATGTTTGGGACAACAAGCCTTTAGTGAGCCCCAAGTTGAAGCCTAGGGCTAGCGTAGGGTTTACCCTAGGGAAAAATATCCTAGGGCTTGTGACATCAGTCCTAAAAAGGATGAATTCAACGTGGTAAAGTTGATATTTTGAGGCAATGAGTATCACACCACATGTAAAACCCCTCCAAAAGAAAAATGCACTTGCCCTAGTTGAATTCAACCCTAACCCTAGCGTAGCGGCTTGCTTTAAAGGGCCGAAAATTTAGAGAAGAGAGAGAGATTTAGGTTTTGGGAAAACTTTAAGGTGTGATCACCTATGTAGAAAGGCTAGTGCTCGATCTTGGGTGATGGACTCTAGAGGGAGATCTAATTATGGAAAATCAAGCCCTAGAATGGAGTAAGGGTTAATGAAAAACCTTAGTTTTCATACCCTAGTTATCATTTTATGAGAGAAGAAAGTCATTGAGGAGAGCTTAAAATGAAGGATCTCAAGGGATTGTCACACAAACCTTAAAGGGTAATGCATACAATACTTTGCCAAGATCTCATAGAAAATTATTCAATAAAAACTAGTACATCAAAACCCTAACTATAACCATTCCATGCAATAGCCATAAAGGCATTCAACAACATAGAATACTTACAAGAAAATGCATGAACCAATCCTTTATTATTCCAAAATGATGTCTCCAAAGCAAGAGAATGTCTCCACAAGCAAATACTCCACAAAAGATCACATCTCCACAAGATACAAGTCTATTTCAGCTAGGCCAAAACCTCTCAAAGACGCTGAATTGATGCACAATGATGATGTTAAGACAAATGACATGACCTCTATTTACATGAGGTCTGCCTCAACAAATTTCTGACTAATTAAGCCCCTAAATCAAGTTTGACACAAAATAACCTTGGGTTACAAGCCAACCCACTGGATAAGTGACAAATTAAGCATAATTACCCACACATGTGATCCGTAGCCTCCAAAAGTGCTAATGTCATGCTCTTTTATGGCTCCAAATGCCATGTCAAGGTGTGAAAATATGTCATAGTGCTAGAATCATCCAAAACTTGAGGAAGTTCCCTAAAATCCACCTCAAGTCCTCCTTTGGGGTCCCAAGTCCAGTTAGGTGCCATAATGTCAACTCCATGGGTCTCCAGGTGCAACAAGCCCTTCCAAGTCTCTCAATGGGATACCATCCTTATCTGAGCTCTGAATCAAGTCTTGCCCATTAGGTTGTGTTAAGGCTAGCCTGGGGGCATGTTGGGTCTAGTGGTGTCATCATGAAGAATCCTCTATGCTAGGTCAATGTAGACCAATATCCTGGGTCTTGATGATGCTTTGGGACATGTAACATTTGCTTAAGTCATCAGGAAGCCCAACTCTCTCAACACTGCTTCTGCTAAGCCATCTATCTCTCTAAAGAGGCCTGGGTACTTATGGATTGGGTTCTCTCAAGGCCTGGGCTGCTATGGACCACCTGACAAAAACAACATGGACTCAAGTGAAAGCAACCATCCATTAGAGACTAAGATCATATATGCATCTAAGTGGACCAAACTTGAATGTTAAGGGCATATTAATGCTTCAAACAAGGATCGTCTTCAAATATCTAACTAGACCAAGTCCCGTAAAGGTGTTCCCTACCTTCACAAAGGTGGCTTGTGAAAATTCCAAAAACTGGAATCCTATTGCAGCAACTGGAAATAATTCTCCTAATTGTTAAATTAATTTTTAACAATTTATTTACTTGTTGGTTTGAAACGCGTTGGCCAAAAAATTCTCTTATGTGATTTCTACCAAAAGACTTTGCTTAATTTATTTACTGTTTGCTACAGTAAATATTGAATCAATCCCACTGCAACCTACACAAATAAAACCACGGAAGAAATAAATATTGGAAGAAATGCTAGCATGCACACAAAATAACCCAGTTATTTTTGGACCAATGTCCTCGGAAAAACCCAACTTGGGAAAACCTATGCAATAGTGAGGGTTTATTTTATTATGCAACAGTGAAATATGAGTACATATATGGATGCCCAACTGGAAATATAAACAACAATAAAATCTGATTAAAATACTGAAGGGAATTACCCTTCTACCATAGACAATCTTTGGCTTGACTTTCCCTATCAAAATTCAGCCCCCTAGAGCATAGCGTCAGCCTCTACGCTGCTCTGCGTAGCTGGCTCGACGAATTTCTCTGGACTAGGATTAGATGAAGTCGTTCTACCTATGGATGCTAAGAAAATTGCATATCCGACCCTTTGGGACTCCTTCCTGGCCTCCGGAACTAAGAACGAATTTTTCTCCTCACCAAATCAATCTGCCTGACTGAAGCACTGTGCAGTCCCTCAATGCTACCTCTCTGGGATAATTCGACTTACTTGCTGTTGCCTCGCCGGATCTGGAAAATCTTTCCTCTGGCTCACTATCCTTGACCCTCAATTACTGCTTCAATCTCATTGGCTCTCTCTCCGGCAACTAACTGCTGCTACTCTGGAAATCGATCTGCTGATGAAATCGAACTGCTCAAGTGATTTCTCCAAGCCCCGTTGACGACTTCTTATAATCCTCTGTTGAGACTTCAATCACCAAGATTAGATCTCAATCGATGGTTAGGATTAACTTGAAGTCGATCCGTGTGAGTTTCTAGAACATTCACACCTTAACTTAATTAATTCCGATTAATTAGTCATATTCCTTGAGTTTAGACTTAGGAAATATTTAAAAGCTGACTAATAATCTAATTAAGTCATTTTTAGGTGGAAATGCCAAAAACAATTTCTAGGTTTTGGAGATCTCATGCAGTGTTGCAAACATCGCCATTAAATCGGTGAAGGGAAAAAATCGGCAAATACAAAAATATTCGTTTTTTTCAATTTTCTTAATAACTAAAGCATCTACAACATAAAATAAATGCATTGACACATAAATATGATAAAAGAACTAATATATAAGATGTGTAATATCATTTCTAATGCTACATCACACATAACAGTGAATCATGTCCTGAATAGTAAGTCCTGAGTCCCAACTTAGTCTCAAAATATCAACAAAAAATATAATATTGTATCTCATATCATGAGTCATAATGTCATATACAATGAAATGAACCAAATAACTAATACCATTGATTTCCTCTGCCCCTCTTGCGAGAAAATGCAATAGCTTTCCCTCTAGATGTAGATGGCGGTGGAGTTGGTAGTGGCCTCTGCTGTGCCCTAAAAGTTGAGGAACTAGGAGCTATAGGAGGTAGAACACATCCTCTATTGGTGACAAGGGTAGCCTGGGTAGGTGGTGCCACCTCCTCCTCCTGTTGCTCTTACTCCTCCTCTACCCCCTCCACTACCTCCTGCTCTAACCAATCAACGACCGACTCCATGAGAGGCCTCTCGCCTCAACCCTCCATGTTGCAGTGGTGTCAATCCCATCCAATGAGATGGCCTCCACATCAAGTGTCCTCTTAAGTTGCTTCACCCACAATCGAAGATTGTAGTAGACGTAGACCATGTCATTAAGTCGCTGGGACTCTAACTTGTACAAGGGTCATAAATTAATACATTATAAATAATAAAGTAATAATTCAAAAAAAATATTATTTAATGAATTCAAAAAATTAACTGGAAATTTGGAATATTTTAAGTTTTAACTTGTTGCGCTTCTTGGTGTGTTTTTTTTCAAATACACTCCAGTTGCGCTTGCATCCTGAGGAGCTACATGTTTGGTTGAGCACTCGAATGGCAAGACTTTGCAGATTGGGTACTTTGCCACCATAGTTTCTGCACCATGCATCTACAACAAATAAGATAAATATAAGAAAAAAATGAAATTTGAAAGTTGAAGCAAAGTATGAAGCTATGAACTTGAAAAAACAATGAAATTTGAAACAAACTAAAACATACTTGGCATTTTAGTCTTCCTATCAACCACAACCATGTCAAAGCTAAATATGCCACCTGTCATCCTGTATATCTCCATTTCTTTGGATATTTCTGCACGTTCCGCTGGAGATGGCACCATGCTTTGAACACAAGTGAAGAATCCATCCATGACCTCAAAATCAAATAAGAAACCACATGAGTAAGCAAATGCGGGGTTCAGGTAGATCCTTGCAGCATGAATGGGACGATGGAGTGTATTGTTCATCACTCATCAATCATTTCCCATAGGAGGAGTTGTTTCTGAAACCCCTCATCCGCCTTATCATCATAGCAGGTCTGAATGGATTCTTTGACCCTATCCATGGCTTCATACAAGTAGCCCATGGGGGTTTGTCTCCATCAACTAATTAAAGAACCTTTACTAAAGGTTCAGTAATGTTGCACACCTCCTGCACTTCCGCCCAAAAGATTTCCTGGTATGAAACTAATTTTCATATGGTCTCTCCTTCTGGTTTGCGGCTAAATGCCAAAGCACACCACGCATCTGAAAGAAACATTCTCTTCACATCCCACATAGAATTCAAGAGGGATTGAAGAGATATGAAACTGGTGGCAAACCGTGTAATTGCAAGGCGCACCAACTCCTTGTTGTTGGTGAATGTTCTCATCAAATGAAGTACAAATGCATGATTATATATAAATTTTGTAATGCTTTTTGATGAGTCAACAATATCCTTGACAAAAGGAATTTTTCCTATGTCCTCCAACATCAAATCAATGCAGTGTGCAGCACAAGGTGTCCAAAATAAGATAGGATGCCTCTCCATAAGCATCTTGCCAGCAACAACATAATTTGCAACATTGTTTGTTATGACTTGGACAACATGTTCTCGACCCACCTCCATAATGAACACATCCAACAAATCACATAATAACCGTGCATCTTTGATATGCGCAGATGCATCAACATATTTCATAAACATTGTCTCCTTGAGACAATTAACCAAGAAGTTTATAAGGCTTCTACCCTTTTGATTGGTCCAACCATTTGACATCACAAGGCATCCTGTGTGTGCCCATGATGCCCTAAACTCCTCCAATCTCTTGGTGCAGTCAACCTTTTCATTTTGAAGAATGCACCCTCTAAAGTCATCATAAGAAGGGACTTTGTACCCTGGGCCAACAACTGCAATAACATCAGCTGTGAGCTGAAAAAATGGATTATTCCTTGCAACGCTGAAAGGGATATCACTACAAAGAAGAAACTTGCCCAACAACTTGTCAACTTTTTCTTTCTCCATTTTTTTTAATAATTGAAGAGATAGATGGTTGTGAACCAAGTGTGGTTCTAGGAACAAAATATGATGAGATAGCTATAGGGTTGGTTGTAGATACTGATGTTGAAGTAGAACCAGTACCACTCTCATGTTCACCTCCCAATCTTGACACTCTACTCCCAGTCCTTGCTAGTTGACTCTTCAGAGCTGCCTTGGACAATTTGGTTTGCTCTATTTCTTCCAATGATCTGAGGGCTCTTTGGATGATTTCTGGATTTGTATTTGTGCAAGGCCCTACCTCATGTCCAGGGATTTGTGCAAGGTGATACTTCAATCTGTATACCCCCCTGTCATATGATGCCCACATAACTTGCAAGTCAAGTTTGATCTGTCAAACCCTCCATCAGGTTCACCAAATTCCCACAGAGGGTCCAATTTCCTTGGCATGTTTGTAACTTTGTTGAACTCTTGAGTTTTAATGTAAGATGAAGTTTGAAGTTTGAAGTTGAACCTAGGGCACAAGAAGAATTGCAAGTTAAAAAAATAAAATTAAAATTTACATACAACACATTGAATTTTTGACCAAAACAAAAACCTCAACTCAATGCAACAATAATGGAAAAAATACACATTCAAACCCAAGCAAAAATGATGGAAAAAAACTAGGGCACAAGAAGAAATTAAACTTATAAATCTAACAATCAAGTTTTTGCATTTTTGACCAAAATAATTTAATAAACCCTCTCCACTATATGCAACAAAAATGAAAAAAAAAAAACAATCAAATCCACTCAAAATTCATTGAAAATAAATGGGTTATAGAAACCCAAGGAAAAACAAGAAAAAAACAAAAAGAAGGGCCAAATTTGATGCCCATACCTGGAAACCATGCTTTGTTGAAGAAACTTGGTCCAAACTTGAATTTTTCTTGCTTGGGATGCTAAATTCCTTCACTTTTCTCCTCTTTTGCCCGTGTAGATGACTTCTCCTCCTCCTTAGCTCTTACTCTTGCCTTGTGTCTGAAAAAAAATGACAAAAAAAAACTCAAAATGCACTTTAAAACTCGCTGTTTCCGCCCGCCACGATTTTTCACGATTTTTTGAAAATAAAAAAATTGGAGATTAAATCGGCTTGGTGAAAAAATCGCGATGTTCGCAACGCTGATCTCATGCATTCTAGCCTCTCCACAAAATTTCAAGGCTAGCACACATCTGTTGCTACAAAAACTAACACTCCCTCTTAGCGAGGAATGTGACAACACTCTGTCTTTGCACATCTTGTGACAACACTCTGTTTCCGCATCATCTCCTGTAATGTTGCTGTTGTTTGGCTGTTGCTGCCCACCAACCATTGCGCTACTCTGATATATGCTGCATTTGTGCTATTGCTGACACCACTGTCGACACTGCATTTGCACTGCAACTCCCTCCACATCTGTTGCTGCTGCAATTGCAACATCTGCAATTGAAAAGCATCCTAAATACTGAATCAACTGTGATCAATATGATGCATCTATCTCCCAAGTCTCTGGTTGCTGCTAGTATCTGCGCTGTCACTGAGGCATCTGCGCTGCTGCTGACTCTGCACTTTTCCACCTGCACTGTTGCCAACTCTGCAGTGCGCTCCCCAACATCTGACTGCTACTAGACTCTGCATCTGTCACTCTGGCATTTGACTGCATCTAATGCCACTGATCCATTTTGCTACTGAATACTGTGGGCCCTCGTAACAAGGTATTGATCCAAGAGGTGGACCACCTCAAGAATCCTGACCATTTGTAGTGCTCTGGGGCTACAACACCAAGTCACCCCACTTCACTCCTGGGGGTATGTCAGCAAACACGGCGAAGTCTTCCTCCAGCTTGGAGGAAAGCCTATCGATCTCTATTGATGCTGCTTGTCGGTCTTGCTTCTCCTATTTGTCCTTCTTCCTAAGAGGACACTAGGTGCTGTAGTGACCGAGCTCACCACATCTAAAGCACTTGACCTCTGATAGGTCCTTCTTATTCTTTCGCTTTTCCCCCTATCCTTGACTGGGACCCTTAGATGCGAGGACCACATTCTCCTCCTCCTTCACCTGCTTTGATCCGCTGTTGCTGCCACTGATGGAGCTCTTCACTAGAGCTCGTCTCAACTCCTCCTGCTGCAAGTCAGCCCACATCCTGTCCCACTCTGGTAGCTTGTCTCTGCCCAATATGCTTTGGACAAAGACTTGCCACTCCTCAGAGACACTGTTGAGTGCCAATCTCACAAGCTTTGTGGGTTGAGGCACTGCCCCAACAACTAACAATTGATCTCGAACCTCCTGAATCCTGGTGAGGAAGGGGTCTATGCCTTCCCCCTTCTGCATCCTGGTGCATCTCAGCTTCTCCTCTAAGTACATCTTCCACTGCTCGGAAGTGCCTTGGTACAGTGTGGAGAGAGTCTCCCACATCTCTCTAGTAGTGCTTTTGCTAGAAATGTGTGAAACAATGTGATCTCGAACACCATCAAGGATCAACCTCTTTTCTCATGTCATCTCCTTTCTGTACTCCTTCAGTTGATCTGCATCCGTGGGGATAGCGACCACTGTATCTATAAATGTCTTCAGGCCATATTCATCTAGAAGGAAGGACATCCTTGTTTTTCAGATGACATAGTTGGAAGCACCATCCAACCTATCCTAATCTTGAACCCCAGTAATGGCCATCTCAACAAATGTGGAAAATCTCCTCTTCCCTTTTGCTCAGCTGCTGCTCAACGATTTGCACTCCCTTCTGGAGTGAGAAACTCTGCACACAACGACTACTGATCTGCAAGGGAAATTAAACTTCTTGAGACTAGAAGTTCCTTGAGGAAATTTTTCCCTCAGTGTGTGCTCTTCTTTCACCCGATGCTAGCTTTGCTCTAGCAACTGCTTCAAAACTATTGTGTCCAGCTAGAGATCTGCTTTGCGAAAAATACTGGCTGCTCCCCCTTCCTCTGGAATCTTTCGATCTGGAGAGATCAAATTTTTCTGCGTCACACTTAGAAAAATCGAATCTCCTCAAGAAATTCGGCCTCTTGGCCAAGGTGACTACGCTGCCTCTGGGGTTTCGATCTGCTGCCCACACTGAACAACGAAACTCCCTCTTCCTTCGCTACTGAGCTCTCCAGCTGATCATCTGCGCTCTGATACCATGTGAAAATTCCGAAAACTAGAATCCTATTGCAACAACTAGAAATAATTCTCCTAATTGTTAAATAAATTTTTAACAATTTATTTATTGTTTGCTACAGCAAATACTGAATCAATCACACTGCAACCTACACAAATAAAACTGCGAAAGAAATAAATGCTGGAAGAAATGCTAACACACACATAAAATAACACAGTTATTTTTGGACCAATGTCCCCGAAAAAACCCAACTTGGGAAAATCGGTGCAGCAGTGAGGGTTTATTTTATTATGTAGCAGTGAAATTTGAGTATGTCTATGGATGCCAAATTGAAAATCCAAACAAGAAGAAAATTTGATTAAAATACTGAAGGGAATTACCCTTCTCCCACAGGCAACCTTTGGCCGGACTTTCCCTATCAAAACTCGACCTCTTGGAGCACTGCGTCAACCTCTGTGCTACTCTACGTAGCTAGCTGGATGGCTTGCTCTTGATTGGGCTCAGTGAAGTCGTTCTGCCTCTGGATGCTGAGAAAATCGCCTCTTCGGCCCTCTGGGACTCCTTCCTAGCCTTTGGAACTGAGAACAAATTTTTCTCCTCACCGAATCGTTCTGCCCGACTGAAGCACTGCGCAGTCCCTTAACGCCTCTTCTCTGGGATAATTCGACTCACTTGTTGCTGCCTCCCTGAATTTGGAAAATCTTTCCTCCGGCTCACTGTCCCTGCCCCTCAATTACTGATTCGATCTCAGTGGGTCTCTCTCCGACAACTAACTGCTGCTACTCTCGAAATTGATATGCTCAAGTGATTTCTCGAAGCCCCATCGACTTCTTATAATCCTCTGTTGAGACTTCAATGGCCAAGATTAGATCTCAATCGATGGCTAGGATTAACTTGAAGTCGATCCATGTGAGTTTCTAGAACATTCACACCTTAACTTAATTAATTCTGATTAATTAGTCATATTCCATAAGTTTAGACTTAAGAAATATTTAAAAACTGACTAATAATCTAATTAAGTCATTTCTAGGCGGAAATTCCAAAAACAATTTCTGGGTTTTGGAGATCTCATGCATTCTAACCTCTCCACAAAATTTCAAGGCTAGAACACATCTGTTGCTACAAAAACTAACATGGCTAATGGTCAACCCTATTAGCTGCTTCCAACCCTTAGGGGAAAGTGATAGTTCCAAGGTCAACCCCTCAATCGATACGTGTTAGTGTAAATGTATGATAATGTAATATCATAGGGTAATTTTCTTTCCCGTAAGGTTTTATATTTATCCAAGATTTCCAATAAAACATAAATGATTATATGACACATTGTTCATTTAGCAGGCAATATAACAATATGATTCTTCAATAATCCACTAGCAATAAAAATTAGTTAGATCCTTCAGTGACATAATAATCCAAGGATAACTGACCAATAAAAACATTGAATATATCCAATATCCCCTTGATTTGATATACAACCAACCCAATTATGCTATACTGATCCACTGTACTTCTAAGCCTGTTGCAACAGGAGTCCTACTTCTAAACTTACTACAACAGGAGCTCGAATTGACCTGAGGACAACCGTAGACCTTTCTCAACTTCTTACTACCTTAAGTGTTGTACGAGATTCGTTGTTCAACAATGCGCTTAATCTCGATTGTTGGACAAATGGCAGATAGGACTTAGTTGGCTTGAATAAGCTTGTACCTATGGCTATGACTGCGGCCCTTGGTCTGCAACCTTGTTGAAAACCCTCAAATGCCCTGATATCAGTACAAAATCCTAATCTTTGCCTTCGCTGTCTCAAAAGCCTTAAAACGTCCCATACAATTAATGCCTTTGACTGGAGATGCCACCAAATTCTGCTTGACCAGACATATGCTAGATTTTACAATTTTGCTAATGTTAATTTTAGGTTAACATGTTCTTTGCTTAGGACAGTTACTTCAATATTCCATATTAGCCCATTCATTAATCCATTAGCAATCACAAGAATCATTATCATATTGACAATAACTGAAGAAAGAACATATACAACAAATGCAGAAGACAAGCCAAGACAAGAGGACACAATAATATGGCTCAAGCCAGGGAAAAACCCCAAGATGGGGAAAACCCTTGATCAATTCTTCTTATTATCAATATCAAATGTTCAACAGAGGGAGAGTACAATACTTTAAAGTCAAAATGACTTGCCAACGAGGAGATCCAATGTCACTGCCCTAGACAAGTAGATGGCCTAATCAAACGCTGTAATTCTGGCATTCTGTCACAGTGATCAGATGGTACCTTCCTGAAGCGAGGTCTGGTTAGGGCTTCTTGTAAATCACTGCTATCCCATTCAATTGTTCCAAAACCCCTCACCTCAGTTGTGGCTTACCTTGGTCAACATGATGGTGCCCTTCGCTGGTTGGACAAAACCCTTGATAGGTATCTCGAACACTTTATCTATGATGGTGAATCCCTGCGGCCCTTTCTGAAGCAACAAATCTGTAGTGCGGCCTTACTAGGAGGGAGATTCTCCCTCTCATTGTCCAAAAGACAACCCACAAATTCGGCCTACCTTTCTGCTCTTGAAATGAGACCTGCAATGATGAATTTGCCCATACAAAGAGACCAAAATTCTCCTCAAGACCAACCACTGTCCTATCTAAAGCATCTCATCCTAGTTGCAGAAGTAGAATCCAAAAACAAGACAACCCTTCATCCTCCTAAAGCACGACTACCTCAAACATACATTGGAGCCCTTGGATATGTCAAAATGTGGTGGGAGGATATCTTTATATATACAAATTGGTGAGGGTCAAGAGACATGACGTTTGGGCTTTATGAGCCTACATAGAGGTGAGGCTGACCTTGATAATTTACATATGAGTGGGCATATATTCAAAAACTCATTTCTCCTTATCCAAATTTGATGATCTTTAGGTTGATTTTGGTTCTCTCAAAAAGAGGAATTAGATGCCATAAGTATCTTCTTCAAAAGACCTGCCCAAAGTGGAATTTGGCCCTAGTTGCCAATTTTAACACTCCCTTTCAACTAGGGAGAATTCCACCTGGCAATCCATTCATTATCATGCCATCCTCTCATCATGAACCATCTCCGCATCTCGTCTCATCTTTGCAGAACCCTGATATAGATAATGAAGAGGAATTGATTGAGAGTGAGTCACAAAACCTTGCCACTCTCCAGTGACAAAAGGCAGTCCACATAACCAGGGGTCGAACCCCAATCGGACTTGATCCCAAGTGATCAAGTTGTTGAACATCATGCATCCTAGACATAGGGAGTACGACAATACACAATGTGTCCATCGCAATGTTGTGAAAAGCGCGAGCGGGATTAAATCGGCGCCGGGAATGAAGCAGAAAAAATCGGAAAAATCGGGAAAAAAGTGGGAAAAAAGCGTTTGGTACAAAAATATTCATTTTTTTTTTCATTTTTTTTCAATTTTTTTAATATCTAAACCATCTACAACATAAAATAAATACATTGACACATAAATATGATAAAAAAACTAATATATAAGATGTTTAATATCATTTCTAGCACTAAAATCACACATAACATTGAATCATGTCCTGAATAGTAAGTCCTAACTCCTGAGTCCCAGCTCAGCCTCAAAATATCAACAAAAAATATGATAATGTATCTTAGCATGTCATAATGTCATAGACTCATATACAATAAAATGAAAGTCTAATCCTATTGATTTCCTCTGCCCCTCTTGCGAGAAAATGTCACAGCTTTCCCTTTCCCTCTAGATGTAGATGTTGGTGCCTGTGCTGGTGGAAATGGCAGTGGAGTCTGATGTGCTCTAGAAGCTGAAGAACTAGAAGTATGAGCTACAGGAGGTAGACCACGTCCTCTACTGGTGGTAGTGGTAGCCCAGGTAGGCGGTGTCACCTCCTCCTCCTGCTCCTCCTCCCCCTCCACTACATCCTGCACTAACCAATCATCAGCAGAATCCATGAGAGGCCTCTCGGCCTCAACCCTCCATGCAGCAGTGGTGTCAATCCCATCCAATGAGATGGCATCCACATCAGGTGTCCTCTCAAGTTGCCTCACCCACAATCGAAGATTGTAGTAGACGTAGACCATGTCATTAAGTCGTTGGGACTCCAACCTGTACAAAGATCATGAAATAATAATTAATAATTAATATTATAAAAAAATATTGTTTAATGAATTCAAAAATTTATTTGGAAATTTGCAATATTTTAAATGTTTAAGTGTTAACCTGTTGCGCTTCTTGTTGTGTATTTTTTCAAATACACTCCAGTTGCGCTCACATCCTGAGGAGCTGCATGTTTGGCTGAGGATGCGTATGGCAAGCTTTTGCAAAAGGGGTACTCTGCCACCATACATCTTCCACCATGCATCTACAACAAAATTACAAATAAAATTTTAAATAAACATAAGAAAAAAATGGAATTTGAAGAGACAATGAAATTTGAAACAAAGTTACAAACTAAAAATACTTGGCATTTTAATCGTCCTATCAGTGACAGCCATCTCAAAGCCAAATGTGCCACCTGCCATCTTATATGTCTCAATTTGTTTAGAGATCTCTATACGTTGTTCTGGAGATCGCATCATCTTCTGGACACAGGATAAGAATCCATCCATGATCTCAGCATCAAAATCAAACCCACATGCATAAGAAAATGCAGGGTTCAGGAAAAGCCCAGCAGCATGAATGGGACGATGGAGTGTGTTGTTCCATCGTTCATCAATCACTCCCCATAGAAGGAGTTATTTCTGAAACCCATCATCTCCCTTATCATCATAGTAGGCCCGAATGGCTTCTTTGGTCCTGTCCATGGCTTCATACAAATAGCCCATTGCGGGCTTCTCACCATCAACCAACCGAAGAACCTTTACCAAAGGTTCAGTAACGGCGCACACCTCCTGCACTCTCGCCCAGAAGTCTTCCTGGTATGAGACTAGTTTGCATACGACCTCTCCTTCTGGTTTGCGGCTCATTGACATAGCACGCCACTCCTCTGAAAGAAACATTCTCTTCACATCCCACATAGAATTCAAGAGGGATTGAAGAGATATGAAACTCGTGGCAAACCGTGTAATGGCGGGGCGCACCATCTCTTTGTTGTTGGTGAATCTTCTCATCAAGCTAAGCACAGATGTATGATTATATATAAATTTTGTGATGCTTTTTGATGAGTCAACAATATCTTTGACAAAGGGAATTTTCCCTATGTCCTCTAACATCAAATCAATACAATGGGCAGCACAAGGTGTCCAAAATAAAGTAGGATGCCTGTCCATAAGCATTCTACCAGCAACAACATAATTTGCAGCATTGTCCGTTATGACTTGGACAACATGTTCACCCACCTCCAAAATAAACACATCCAGCAAATCACATAAAGTTCTTGCATCTTTGATTTGATGAGATGCATCAACAGATTTGATAAACATAGTCCCCTTGGGACAACTAACCAAGAAGTTTATAAGGGTTCTCCCCTTTTGGTCAGTCCAACCATCTGACATAACAGTGCATCCTGTTTGTGCCCATGATGCCCTAAAATCCTCCAATCTTTGGGTACAGTCACGCTTTTCATCTTGAAGAATCTGGCCTCTGAAATCATGATAAGAAGGGATTTTGTACCCGGGCCAACACTGGCAATAGCATCAACAGTAGGTTGAAAAAATGGATTATTCCTTACAATGCTGAAAGGAATATCACTCAAGACTCAAGAGGAGAAATTTTGCCATCAACCTGTCAGCTTGTTCTTTTTCAGTTCTTTTTAGCATTGAACCGATAGATGGTTGTGAACCAGGTGTGGTTCGAGGAACAAAAAATGATGATGCAACTACCGGATTGACTGATGCTGCAGTAGAACCAGTGCCACTTGGCCCACTTCCTTCAGCTGACCTTTTTAGTTGCCTTTTGAGTTCTTCTTTGGCCTCTCTAGTGTGCTCTAATTCTCCCAATGCTCTCATGGCTCTTTGGATAAGTTCAGGATTTGTATTTATACAGGGCCCCACATCATGTCCAGGGATTTTTGCAAGGTGAAACTTCAACCTGTACACCCCCCCGCGTATCTCCTTTCCACACAACTTGCAATTCAAGTTTTGTCTATCATTCGGAGCTTTAGGTTCACCATATTCCCAGAAAGGATCCAATTTCCTTGGCATGTTTGTTTTTGAATTTGCAAACCTATGGGAAAATAAGGATTAGGAAATAGGAATTTAGGATTACAATTTAACATTTACAAAATTACAAGTTACAAATTTCTAGAATCCAAAGTTCCAAACCCAAGTTACCCAACCAAATGGCAAATGCCAAAAACAATGAAAAAACATAAACAATGTTTTAAAAAAATGAAAAAAAAAATGAAAAATTGGTTCCCATAGTCATACCAATTTACCCATCCCAAATCAATGAAAAAATACAAAAAATTCTTTGAAAACAATGAAAACAAAAGGAAAATGGTGCCCATATGAAGTTTCCCAACCAAAAACAATGAAAAACAATGTTTTTAAACAAGGAAAACAAAAAAAAATTAATCCACATACCGTTTTTATGGAGAAATTGGTGGCCTCCTCTTGAATTTGTCCTACAAGCACTTAGATTTGCTCACAAACCCTCCAGCTGCTCTCTCCAAGACATTCTCCTCCTCCTACGCGCACCCACAGTCTAAATGAACAAAAAAAAAATCAAAAATCGGATTATAAAACCCGCTGCCCCAACACCCCACGTTTTTTTCGGAAAAAATCGGCAAAAAAAATTTAGCCTTTTTTTTTTCCCATAAAACGCGCGATTAAATCGTCTTAGGGAAAAAAGCGCGATTTAATCGCGCTTTTCACAACACTGGTCCATCGGTAGTGTTATGGTCCCTATCCATTTTTCCCAACTCATTAGCTAGATGAGAGGTACTTCCCATGTGTCCCGGACTACATGGGTAGGATGATACTAGAGCAATAGTAGGGAAAGAATAAATCACATCCTCCTCCCAACCACATGTAGGGAAAGGATGAACCGCATCCTACAATCACATATCACAACCATCGTAGGTAAAGTATAAACCACATCCTACACGCATGCAAATCACCGAGAGTAGGGAAAGGATGAACCATGTCCTACATGCATGCCAACCAACAATTATAGGAAGTGTTACCCACCATTTTGTGGGTAATATCCCTAGGAGAAATTTTTTCTCCAAGATGGTCCTCAATCGGCAGCCAACAACCTCTTGCAGCCATCAGCTACCTCATTGTGCCATTTCTTTGCCACCTGAGCCAACCATGTGGCTCCTCGCCCATCTGCCATGATCGTATGTTTGAAGGTGGGCCTCCCGAATCTAAAAGTATGCCTTTTCATTTTGAAATTGAGTATTGTAGTTTTCTTATCATGGACACTTATGGGCACGGATTAATGGGGAGATTCGGCGAAAAGGATGGGCTAGGTCTGTGCTTTTGTCTCCAAGACCCCTTTTAGGAATTAACCTTGGATTGTAGTTCCGTGGATCTCTTTTACTGACCATTTGGTTTCAGGGATGGTATTTCATGGGAAACCCTGATTTTGGTTGCGTGGTCCCACTCCCTTATCCGTTTATATTACCCGCTTTCCACTCATTATTACCCCATCCATTATTTTTCCCGCAAAGGTCCACATTCCTGCATTGGGTCCACATAGGGTTAGCTTGCCCCTTCCCCTTGCCCACACCTTGGGCCATGGCTTGGAATGAAGCTTGGAGGTTGATGCAGCTGAAAAGAAAGTTAAAAACATATATGGCCACATTCAACAGGAAAAGTACCACAAAATGCAAAAGATGGCCGAGACAAAAACATTTTAGCATGTGGGTGAAAGCCAATACATGAGCTCTGTTGACGCACAGAATGTCTAGGCACCACGACAACGGTTCAGATCGGGGGTTGTCACCCTGATCCCCAATCTCTCCGTTTAAGCTGTCTCCCTACAGCAGGCTAAGGGGGGTAGACCTTATGGAAAAGTGGAATGAAGAAGAACTAGTTGGGAACCAACCAGTTTGGGAGACACAGTGAAGCGATCAGGTACTTGATTAAGATTTAACAAGACTTATAGGATTTGATTAGATTTTAAGCAATTGATGCCAGTACCTTATGGAGTCAACGATCTTGCTAGGGAAATTAAGACCGAGTAATCGATTAGCAACTGTTGCTTAGATGAATGACTATTTTATATGCAATTCAGATCCTAAAACTAATGTGAGATGCAAAAATCTTAGTTAATTTTAGTTAAATGCCTATTTAAATGTGAACCCTTCAATCCTTTCTGTGTTGAGCTTGATTTCGTAGTAATTGGCAGAGAGAAGATTAGGGGAAGCACACTAACGTGTGATTAACGATACCTCTCCTGAAATTATAACATACCCGGTGCCTCCGGCGCTGCAGAGAACTGTGGCTCTGACGACTACAAGGTCACCGTTTTAAGTACTATTAAAACAAACTTCTCAAGAAAAGACGGATGAAGATCTATCTGTCTATCGACCAAGCTTATGCTTGGAAGTAAATTTTATCTATGCAAAGTTAACTTATATGCAAATGCACCGGAAGATGAGATGAAGTTAGACTCGAGAATGGGAAAACACTTATGCCACAAAAGCCCTCAATTACCCAAATGAAATGCTCGCCTTTTTTTAGATGAAGACTTAGAAAATAAACTCTTGAAGATACTATAGTTAAAACACCAACTTATTTCAAATCTTCTTGATACAATTTAGCTCAAAGAGAACAAAAACAACTTTGCAATTCGATATCAATGTCAACAGATGCTAAAAAAAAATACTCAGTTTATGAAACAAAGGATATGCATTTTATCACAATTCCATGACAGAGTACTTAATTTTCAGAAATTAATTTTTAGGACAGCAGTAAGAAAAACTTTATGACAGTAGCAATATGACAATGAAAACAGTAAGCTATCAATGATATCTTTATGCCAAAAATTTACCGAAATTTTTCCAAACTTGCCCACATGAATTATAAAAAATTTTCAGCCTGTTGTGATGTGATTTTCGAAATTATATCAAATTTGATATACTTATTACAATTTACAACCAACAATTAAAACACGAAATAAACTTAATGATGAATGCCCAACTCAAGAAATTAATTCCTTAATGTATTAGACAACTTAGGAACTGATTTTAGGCTAACCCACATGAAATTTTTCCACTGTTATATTTTATAATTAAGAAACATAATTATTTAGAGATAACAGTGACCCAAAATGTAGATCTAGGGCAAATTCTTGATACACATCAAACATAAATGACTTATTAATGTATTTAACAATTTTTTAGTTAATTTCAAACCACTTAGATGTGTTTTTCACCACTATTAGAAAGGTATATAACCGCTGTAGCAAACAGTGAGGAAAAAGATAGTTTAGAGATCAAACCCTTAGGCCCTAGGCCTTGAAGATCACTTGCCCAAGTTGCCAAAAAAATTTCAATCCCTGAAACACAAATTTTTACCAAATTTTCTGCAAAAACCCACCAATGATTAGCTTCAGAAAATTAAATATTCAAATCAGAAATAGAGCAAGGGAAATCTAGGGCCAATGAGAGCTAGCACAGGGCTAGGAGAAAACAGATCTGGGCTTAGGAGCCCCAAAACTTGAAAACCTTGTTCTGAAAAATATTATTTTGCTTAAGATCTTTAGATTTATTGCAAAATCTTTAATGACTGGCCTTGTAAAAAGATTTGGGATAAGATATTGCCCTCTAGGGCTTAGATCTGTCTCAAAACCTCCATATCTGCTTGAAAAAATCTCAGATCTGAAGATTTACTTGGCTGATTTCTCAAATTTATTCCTGCAAACAATTTTTGAGCCCAAATCTTGCCCTCCAGGGTTTAGATCGAGCTCAGATTTGAAGATTTTCTTGGTTGATTTGTTAGATCTATTTTTGCACACAATCTGAGCCCAGATCTTGCCCTCCAGGGTCTAGATCTAGCTCAGATCTGAAGATTTTCTTGGCCGATTTTTTAGATCTATTTTTGCACAAGTGAAAAGAAAAAAACCCAATACCCAATATGTATAAAAATAGAGAAAATCCCAAAAAACCCAAGTGTTAAAATTCAAAATTGTGTTACAATATTTCAGACCTACACAAGTAAATAACAGATCTATACAAATAATTTATAGATCTATACAAATAATTTACAGATCTATCAGATCTGAGGAGTATGAGTCTAACTCCGCTCCCATATCTGATAATCTAAGGCTCTTAATAGCCAGATCTATCAAAATTTTCACAAAATATTTAAAATATTTTGAAATTTTAGAGAGGTACCAACCCAAAAACACCCTGCAGAAAAAATATTATCATTAGATAAATTCTGAGGCTTATATGAAGTAGGCTCTTCAGAAAATATGTGTTGAGAGTTGGTTGGTTCAACTGAGAACTATCCCCAAACGCTCAATGAGAACCTGAGAGATCTTCTGCAAACACTAGATCAACTATCAAATCAAGTAGAGAAATAGAACAACAATAAAATTATGAAGAAATAGAGATACCTGCTACTTCAATCAAAATTAAAATGTTACCCTAGATCCAACAAATTGAATAAGATACCTGTATTCAGATTATTCTAAGAGAGCTATTGATTGATAGTTTTAACATAATATTAAGCAGAAATTAAAACAATGTTACCATAAATTCATGAATAGGAACACTATAGCACGTTGAAACCCCAAAGACTTCTGCATTAATTCAAAAAAAGTATACAAGAGAGCTTGAGAACTTAGTACACGATTCAAAGATCAGATGAATTGACTGACAAATGGTCTTCTATTTAAAGATAAATCCTCCAACGACTAGTTCGAGTGATCTTCTTCAAAGCAATCTCGACCGTTGATGAGGATCAAAATTTCTTTTAATCTCATCCGTCGAAATTTTAAATTATTGAGGAAATTCGAATTTTTCAATTAAATGCATTTTAATTAATTCAAAAATTAAATTTTTGAATTAATTATTTTTGAATTAATTTCCTCAAAATTTTGACTTTGACTTAACCCCAGGGACCAAAGGCTTAAAATTTAGCAAAATAATCAATTTACCTTAGTCCTTGGACCTCTTAAAATTTAATTTTTAAGGACCGACGAATTTTTTCTTCGGAGAATTTAAATTTATCTAGGACTTAGAATTAATTAAATTTCTGGTTTAGGATTTTAATTAATTTTGGCCAAAAAATTTAATTAATTAACCTATGAGGGGATAAATTATTTTTCCAACCCTCAAGACACTTTACATCATGATTTTTACATTTTTTCCATTTCAAGGGGGAAAACCCATCTGAAATAGACCCTCACAGACTACCCATTTCTGTGACACAAATATAATTCCGCAGATTAAGCAATTTGTAATAAAATAACCTAACCAAATAGTTAGGATTATTCCCAAATCACTTTTACATAGACTCAATCTATAAAACTAGGACTTGCCTAAGATCCCGGTGACAAAATTCATTCCAGCTTTGGGGTAAGGCTGAAGGAAAACTCTGCCGACCATCCAAGAATAGATTGGTGAGACAAAAAACCTCTCGGAATGTAGATCGTCACCAGAAAAATAGATTTACCTAGGAAATTACATACATGACACAGATCTGCTGAGATTATTTACATCATATACATGCAGAATGGGTTTACATTATAACATGACAATCAGGTTGGTGATGAAAGCTAGACGACACGGACACATCGATCGGGCGCTATCCCTCTTGTGAAAAAATGGGGTGTACTGCTATGGGTCGTTGACAGGTAGTGGTCAACAAGCTCTACTCCATTATCTTGGCCATCGCCCTGGTTCCTAGAGGTTCTATGAGCCTTCTTCATCATATAGGAACCCATGATTGTCCCAACCCCTGGTGGGCGATGAACCGCCCCACCTTAAAAGGGGGATTCCACTGCTACATCTTACACATCATGCTCTAACCCCTTTGAGCCCCTAGTAGTTAATCAAAGAAAATCATAAAAAAGGAAAAGGCATAAAAGAAGGGTGGAAAAATCAAGGTCGGGGCACCTCATGTACCACGATTGCTCCCTCCTATACATTATAAACCCAAGTGTGGGCTTCCCTCTTATTAGCTACCCTTGCACCTTGACATGTGATCGAGTTCTACCCCTTTTTATCCCCACTTCATTCACCATATCTGTCACATGCCACCACCTTTTGAAGGATGTACCTTGAATGTTGCCCCCTTTATAAGTAGAAACCACCTAATAGGGTGCTTGGTTAACCCCATTTGGAGTTTATGAGACATTGGCACATCCCGAAGCCCATTATGGAAGGGCAGGCCATTATGAAGTCTCCACCTGTGGTCCATGATTAGGTAAGCTTATTTACTCGATTTCTCTAATGACTTGTTGTACTGGAAGGGTAGAGGACGCATTGGATCTTATGCAGGATTGCAGGTAGTTTCCATTTGGGGTTTGGTTTCCCTATGCGGGGACCTAACCGTCCAGAGGGCTATATTGGCACATGTAGGGTGAGCGTTGAGAGCCATGGGCCCCCACAGCAGCAGGTTGCACTCCATGGATCCCCACAACCATTCAGAGATTGTTTGTGGTTCACGACGAGGAGGATGCACTTGATCCATCATGCCTAGCCAGCTCCTGATCTACACCATACACTTGGCAGATGATCCAGGACTTCCACGATGATGTGGCATCACCTACACCATCATCCTGGCCCTTGAGGGCAACCTACAGGCATCTTCAATTTGTTTGGAGACCCATGAGGACACTTGTGTGCCCCCAGATGACATTTGGAGCACCATAGGTTATTAGTAATTACAAGGGGCCACCCCCTTGCCCACTGCTTTTGAAGGTCCTTCTATTCATTATGGCACCCATGGACTTCATTAGGCCTCCTAGAGGGCCCTATGACATGCATAGATTATTACTCGACCTCTTGAGAGACTTATCTTTCATTTATGAGCTAGTTTGGTGGGCTTGTTACCAAAAGTTGTATTATTAGCACATTATTTTATTTTGGGGCTTATGTAGGCTAAGGAGGCTAATTCGAACTCCTAAGATGTGTATAAATACAAGTGAAGTGAGATCATTTCTCATCATCACTTTGGATTGGATCTCTCTCTTCTTTAGAGAATTTCTTACTTTTTCCTAGAGGATGAATTGGAGCTTTTATGGATGAATTTTGATATATGGTTGTTGGTCTATCTTCTCTTGGAGCTTCTCTATTGTCATTTGTGAATGGTTGGATATACTCTACTGCATGTAAGTACGGAATTTTGATGTTTTTCTTGTTACTTTTTGTCATATATTCTGGACTACGATTTTTTTTGTTTTAGGGCTAATTGCTGCATGTAGTTATTGCTTAATATTGTGGAATTGTCTCTATTATAGCGTTCTCTCCATGTATGGGCCATATAGTGTGAGCGAAATCTCCTAGGGATAAAATTTGACCTTGATAAACCATTCCTCTTGTGCATTTGAAGTATAAAAGTTGCAAGATTGCTTTCACTTGACCTAGCGGGGTTTGTGAAGTAATTTTGAGGCCTCCTTGATTGGGAATCAAGAAATCTTACACATAATCAACATAGACTCTATTCTCCCAAGGATTGAGGCATTGATCTACCAAGGGTGGTCACCAAAACTCTTATTCTTTCACCTTCTCCCAAGTCTAGCCACATTGGGGTGTTTAGGGCATCAATTTCCCGACAAGTTAGCCACTAAAAAATTTCAATCTCCTAGGGTCTTCTGTGCTGGCCTTTCTTCTAGCCCTCCTCCAAATTTGAAGACATTTCGACGGTGGGGTTGAGAGAATAGCCAAGCCCTAGCTCCGGGACCAAAACTTGCCTTGCGATCCCCAAGGCTAGCACTTCCCAGATCAAAACCAACATTTTTGAGCAATTATATTTTCTTTGATCCTCTCTCCACCTTGTCTAGGGTAAGAATATCATCGGTTGCTATATTACTTCCTCGCACCCTAGACCGGGTCCACTTGGCCCTGTGTGGTCCCTCTCTTTTAAAAGACTATTCTTCAAGAGCCATCCGGGATACCAATTCTAACAAGGATTTTCAGGATTGGGGAACTCCTTCACAAATCTTATCCCATAAAGCTATCCCTTGAATCCTCTCTTACTTTCCCTAGATTACCTAGTACCTTGCTTACAAAGCAAGTAATCTTTATCCTTCAAATTCCGGGAAAGGGATATTCGGGTCACTCATATCCATTGACTTATCCTTCATTAGTGACCCCACACATACTAGGTCTCCTCCCATCGGTGAAAGTCTGTAAATAGAAGGGAGCCTTAGCTGAGGTGACAGTAGGCTAAAGTTTCATTTGTTGCCCTTGGCCTAGCATTTTCCCTTTTGGTCCCCTGCTAGTTTGAGTGGTAATAGGAAGGATCCTACACGTGGGGAAAGGATGAACCACATACCACCGACATGTCAAGCATCAATTGTAGGGAACGAACATCCTACATGTGGGGAAAGGATGAACCACTTCCCATTGATATGTCCACATGTGACAACAAGCAGATGCCTATATGCATCTCTTGCTAGGGTATCTGTAGGAGAAGGTGAACCACTCATCCTGCTCATATGCCATAGGAGAAGGTGAACCACTCATCCTATACATATCTCATCAATCATAGGGGAAGGTGAACCACTCACCCTACACACATTAACACCACCATAGGGGAAGGTGAACCACTCACCCTATGCATCGTATATCATCATGAGGTATCACAGGGGAAGGTGAACCACTCATACTATACCTAGCATACCTATAGGGGAAGATGAACCACTCCCCCTATGGTCGCTCATAGCATCAAGAAGTAACTCAGGCTCCCAAGACCTCCAAGAGCTCAATGTTCAATCGGGACCTTCTTAATAGGGTCTATACATGACTTCCAACCTCTTTTTGAAGGAAGATAGTCTTAACCTTATCAAGTGGTTATGAATACAAAAATCTATTCATCCACCCAACAATGATGGAGCTTGGTAGTTCTCCAATGTACCATATCAAAATAAAGTGGTACCTGTTGCCAATATGCTTGAGTTGGTCATGAATTTTCTGAAAAGCGAATCCTAATTGCAATATACAATGAAGGGTTCCAGAACTTGCTTAAATGGCTCACTGAAGAGCTTTCTCAAATGGCTTCATAATAAGTCAGGCTAGCTACTTTCAACCTCAATGAAGCTCCCGGATTTTAATCTTTGATTCGTCCATGGACAACAATTTTCGGCAATTTACTTAAGAATATCTCAATAAGCAACTATCCTTTAAGGGGCTTATACATAGATCCATCCAAAGTCTTTATAGCAAGGCATCTAATAGGTGCTTACCAGGGATTCCACAAGATATATATCAGCAACTTCTTCATCAGATCTTTAAGTGTATCAAGGCTAGGTTTTATACTGATAAAGAAGAGGATTATCAAATGCGGTCTCTAGTCCATCATCAGAGTCATTATATACCACTGTTGTGACTTGCCTTTATCTTAGGCAAGAGAAGTCATCAGGGATTTTATAGCTCCCTCTAAAACCTTGCTTCAGGTGATCATTTTGAATCATAAGCTATAAAGATGAGACTTTCCACGTGGCAACAATAACAACAAACTTTTAGGAAGCTTCAGGTCAATAAGGAATCATCATGGACCTTCTTTAGGGAGAATAATTTTTCTCATAAAAAAAAACAGCGACCCTATCCTTCCTTGCTATGAGTACTGTTACCAACACATCGAATTACTCGATCCTTGCTTTCATGTTCAGGCATAAGATCATTTTTCCAAGATGCCAAGAACAGAGCCTTCTTGTAAGACATGCACTTTCTTCAAGGCACCTTTGTTTTCTTGCTCATCAGGGTTGTTAAAAGGAACTGCTTCAAAGTGCCCTGCACGTCTTCTCCCAGCTAGCAGACTTCCAAGGATACTCAAGGGTGCCAATATGAGCTTTTATTACTTCAGCTACTAGATGCAGATATAAATGACTGCTACTAATCTTTAATAAGATTTCATCAGCTGTTAGACAAATTCACAATGCCCCTTTTTAAGAGAACTCCTTTAACAATCTTTGACCTTTGATTAGTGCTTCAGATGCTCAGAGTAGTGCTGTGAGCTTCACTAGGAAAACACAAAAATAATTTCAGGCTTCATCTACAAAAGAGAGCAAACTTCTCCAAAGAAATTGGCTAGACCAAGGTGCCAACTCCCTCTAAGTCGGATGATCCTTCTGGTTGATTTAATTCAAAATAAGATATAAAACCCTTTATATCATAGATCTGCACTCTTGAAGATAATGTATCATGGTAGTCAACAAAAGGACCTGTTGAGAAATTAATGCAAGTAGATTAGGGTTTGATTCCTCTTTCTTGATAATTACTTGTGAGTTATGTTGGCTTCTTTTACTTCTTTATTATCTTATCTTTCATCAAGAAATTACCATATTATGTGTGTATGAAGATCACAAAAACACAAGACACAAGATGTAGGCACTATGCCAGGGCAAAACCCCCCTCGAGGGGAAAACCTAGTCAAAAATTCTCTTCCTTCAATAGTTTTCTTTGAGACTCTTCAACCTAGACATAGACCAAACCTTCCCTCCACACCAAGTCAACCCTTCCAGATCTTCGACCCCTTTGCAACAACACTTCCACCCCAACAACTTCGACTATGCACCGACTTACGACATCAGGCAACAATAACACTTGAAAGACTTCGATCTCCCAAACTAGGGCACAAAATATAGAGAGAGTAACACCAAAAGTTCGATTTTCCTTTTCTCTTTGACCTTGAGCAACTCGCACTTCTTCCAGCGTCACCAGAGATACCGAACTTGCTTGAGATGAGATGCTCCAAATGAATTCGATCTCCTTCTATTTGTAAGCTCCAGGTGAGGTCGAATTGGTGTCCCTTAGGCCAACTTGGTGTGGAGGTTACATAAATCATATTTTACTCAATAATAAACCTATTTACATGATTCCAAAGCCCAAGAAGGGTCTCTTTAACTGTACAATGACTCTATTGACTCAATATTAATCCTAGGATTTCACAATGGGGACTTTCACTAATATAATGATGGCCCAAGCATGATACCCATGCTTTAATAAATCATTGATACAATAATAAAAATTTCTTCTTTATTCTTTTGACAAGTACATTACATAATGACTCAAATATATTTATGAAGACTGAACCTAGTTACATTCTTCAACACTCCCTCTTAACTAGGGAGGTATTCATAATATACAAATATAATGGAAGATCTCAAACTATATGAACAATGAAAAGTTTAGGCACTGCAATGCCATGGACTAGATTCGTGACCAGGGCAATCTATCTATTGGTGTCTCAACATTTTAGGCACTGCAATGCCATGGACTAGATTCGTAACTAGGGCAATTTATCCAAGTGGGAGTAAGGTGGACTCAAGCTTTCAGCCTCTCTAGGTACCATTAGGCTTACTTGCTAACCACCAACCTAGGGACCTAGGTGTGTATCGAAGGCCAGAGCTCTACGACCAACGCCACCCTCCCTACTTTGGGACCTAGACATCAACACAGAGTGTCGGCCAGATGTCCTCCCAGGCAATGCTTCACTTGCAAAGCCTCAACAAATCTCTCTTGATCAAACTGAGCGGTAACCAACATGCTATCAAAACTTCGAGAGATTTACTTGTAAAAACACAACCCTAATTGTAATACACTTTCAAATGTACTTAATTAAATACAAACCTCCAGGGTCTTCTAGACAACTTGATGTTGCTTCTTAACTTTCCATAATAGGACTTAGAGCTTTTCCAATGAATCTTTGACAAAAGATTCCTCAACCATGCAACTTCCTTTCCTA
Organism: Pinus tabuliformis; assembly: GCA_031772625.1. Lineage (NCBI taxonomy): Eukaryota > Viridiplantae > Streptophyta > Pinopsida > Pinales > Pinaceae > Pinus > Pinus tabuliformis. The sequence continues at coordinate 1,742,704,670 of CM062819.1, read as the reverse complement.
CTTCCCATGTAACAACATATTTCACAAATCGATCACATTCTCAAATTTTCTTCTCTCACTCATGGTCTTCATTAAAACTTACGGCTGTTAGTCTTGGTCTAGTGCATGACACATGAAGTAGAGAACTATATCCGTCACTCCCTATTAATCAGAGAGGATCTAATCAATCCTGTACAAGGAATATTCTCAACCATCCTCTTATCCTAGGGAGATTTCTTTCATTCAAGCTCCCTCTTAACCTAGGTAGATTTCATCCAGGCTCCCTCTTAATTTAGGGAGTTCTACTTCTTTATGACATCGGAGAATCTTTCATGGCAGCCATCCTTCTTATCAAAGTTATTCACATCATGCTTATCACATCAAATTTTCTTTATGATCATCTTCACTATCTTGAAGATCACGTACTTGCACAACTTAGATAGTAAGTACAACCAAATCTATAAAACCATGAGGTTAACCATATCGAAATCACAGAAGCATTCAACTTTATATATCAGATACCAAAACATACAAACAAGAGACATATTTTTCAACATCTTGCTAGGGACTTTATCATAAACCCTAGACTACTTCATCATAACAACTTTCATTACATCTAGGGTTTCAATGTTTTTTCCAAAGGTATAACATACCCTACTACAACATATAGCAAACCCTAGAAAAAATTCAAGCAAACATAGATCTACAAAGTATTTAACGATTTTTAGAATTCATATGTTAGATTTCCCACCAAGGTTTCATACAAACCTTAGATTTCATGAGATTTGACAATCAAAACCAATCACATATCAATCAATAACATGACTAGCTTCCACTAGGGTTTGTTGCAAACCCTAGATTTTCTCAAACAAATAAATACCAATCATAACTAAGACTCAGATTGCAACAATATTACACAAATCTCAAATTATCACATTGCCTTCATATACCAGATATTTAACTTCTACTAAGGTTTAACTTCAAAACCCTAAAATGCACAAATATTATCATCCTAGAGAAACAAATTTTGACTAGGGCTTAGTTCCAAACCCTAGGATTCATGACCACCGACAGACAGGTCAACTCATACATCTAGGACTTCATCGTCAAGCATAGGCATTTCATATCATGTGTTAGTCAAACCCAACTTCACAAATATCAATAAGAGTTACACCTATAACAAACTTGATTAGACTAGGGTTTGATTGGACAAACACACGCATCCCAAGGAAATCATTTCTAAGAAATTATAAGGGTCTTTCTTACACATTACCAAACCCTAATGAGTAGGGTTTCAATATAAGGACATAGCAAACCCTAAATTACCAATACTTCAAAGGTTCGGGATTTTAGACATTATCATTCAACCCTAACAAGTTAGGGTCTCCATAATCATACCAAAACCCCAAACAAGACATCATCAAAGCATCGCCAGTGATTTTAGACTTCTTCAAATCATCAAACATCTTCTTTCAATAACCCTAAGCAAATTAGGGTTTCACACATTATCATTAGCATACCCTTAAGTTAGGGGTTTCCAGAGAACCTTTCTAGGGTTCTATGAGAACAATTAAGGATGTGAGGAGGGTAGATTTATCTAATGATGAATCACCCAATCAAGAATCTTTAAGATTCAAGGAAGCTAGACAAAAAGATGTTAGTAATACAAATTTCAAAATAAGATGAATGCACTTTTTATATTAAGAGAATTTTATAAGGTGTATAGTTTAAGACATACCTGGAGATGTTCCTTGACAAACCTTGTAAGGATTCCTTGAAGCGTTCTCTTTGTATTAAGCCATGATCTTTATACCTGTAATACATACATTCAAGCAAAACATGTGATACCAAGAACATGATTCAATTTCTCATGTTAGATCTTCTACATAACCATGGAGGATGGAATCCTATAATATTGAAACTCAAGTTATTCCATTAATTAATACTAGGACTTTTACTTGACATCCTAGATTACTTGTGAACCCTTGAAGATAAGGATGAAGGTTCTAATATGAGACTTTCGTATGTTATTGTTGGAAATTGTAACTAGGTTCAGTCTTCATTTAATGTATTTGAGTCATCTTGTAATGTACTTGTCAAATAATAGAAAAGAATTATTATTATTATTATTATTGTGACTTATTAAATCATGGGTTTCATGCTTGGGTTACCATGTTTTAGGTTAAAGTCCCCATTGAGGACTTCTAGGATTTATTCTGAGTCATTAGAGTTATTTTACTTTTAAAGAGACCCTTCTTGGGCTTTTGAATCATGTAAAAAGGTTAAGTATTGAGTCAAATGTGATTTATGTATCCTCCACACCAAGTCGGCCCAAGGACCATAATTCAACCTCACATGGAGCCTATAAATACAAGCACATCGAGTTCATTTGGAACACACTCTCTCACAAGAAGTTAGATATCTCTTGTAGTTGGGAAAAGTGTGAAGTCTGTTTCTAGGAACTCAAAGGAAGTGCGAGTTGGGTGGAGTCTAAGGAGAAGAAGAAAATCGAAATTTTGGTGCCTCTCTCTCTTTGTTTCGTGCCCTAGATTAGGAGATCAAATTCTTCCAAGTTTCACTGTTGCCGGATGCTACTGCCTAGTCGAAGTTGCTGAAAAGGGGTCGAAGATCTGGGAGGCTGACTTGGTGTGGAGGGAAGGTCTGGTCTTGGTTTAAAATACTATTGAAAGGAAGAATTTTTTCACTGGGTTTTCCCCTCGAGGGGGGTTTTGCCTTGGCATAGTGCCTACATCTGGTGTCTATTGTTTCATGTGCTACTGCTTTGGTAATTGCTTGATGAAGTAAAAGAAAGAAGATATAAAGAATTTTAATAACAAGAAACATCACAAGTAATTATCAAGAAGAAGAAAATCTTTTTGCCTTTATGATTTCTAACAATTATTTAGGGATTACAATCTTTACCCTAGACTAGCTATAAACAAGGATTGCATGAACCATTTAAGATTAGATATATTGAAAATCTAAAAGCTTATGAGCATATGTACCTTGTGTTTACATACCTCTGATTTGTAGACAATACTTACTTGATTTCCTTGAGTTGGTACTGTTACCGCTCAAACTAGCAGGGGACCTAAGGGGGATCTCTAAAGGGCAAATGCTAGGCCAAGGGTAACGAATGGAGACTTAGCCCACTGTCACCTCAACTAAGGCTCCCTTCTATTTACAGATTTTCATCGATGGGAGGAGACCCAATATGTATTTGAGTCACTAATGAATGATAAGTGAATGGATATGAGTGACCCAAACAGACTCTTTCCTAGAAAAGTTTGAAAGATGGAGCTTGCTTGCTCACTAAGCAAGGTAGTATAGATACTAGGCAAAGGAAAAGAGGACTTTGGGGGGTAGGTGTATGGGAATAGGCTTGTGAAGGAGTTCCCCAAACCCTAAAATCCTTGTTAGAATTGGTATCCCGGATGGTTCTTGAGGAATGATTCTTTGAAGGAGTGGGTCCGCACGGGGCCAAGTGGACCTAGTCTAGGGTACGAGGAAAGTGTGAAGCAACTAATGATATTCTTACCCTAGACAAGGTGGGGGAAAGGATCAATGAAAGAATTTCACTTGAAGATGTTGTCTTGACCCTATGAGGTACTAGCCTTGGGGATGGCAGGGCAAGTTTTGATCCTAGAGCTAGGGCTTGACTTTTCTTTTGACTCCACCATTGGAATAACTTCAAAATTGTAGGAGTACTAGAGGATAGGCCAGCGCAAGATTGTTAGTTTTTGTAGCATTGGATGTGTTCTAGACACAATTTTGTGGAGAGGCTAGAATACATGAGATCTCCAAAACACAGAAATCGTTTCTGGAAATTCCACCTAGAGACGACTTAATTAGATTATTAGTCGTTTTTAAAATATTTCCTAAGTCTAAACTTAAGGAATATGACTAATTAATCAGAATTAATCAAGTCATGGTGTGAATGTTCTAGAAACTCACATGGATTGACAGGGAAATAATCTGGGCCATTGATTATGTTTTAATCTTGGCTGTTAGTGCTCCAACAGAAGATTATAAGAAAAAGTCGATAGGTAGATGGAGAATACACCTGTGCAGTTACTTAATTGCCTAGGCAGATCGATTTTCTTAGTGGCTATGATTCAAGAGAGGAGATAGAGCCACAGGGTGAGTAGTAGGTGAGAGAGAGGGTAGCAACAGAAGTCATAAAGGAATATTTCCGAATTCAGGAAGAGGCAGAATGAGGGAGAGCATATTCCACAAGATCACTGCGCAGTCACTACGCGAAGAGTGACGTAGAGGCATTGGCGTATGGGCAGAGGGTCCATCTCTTGGTCAGGAAGTTGCTGTGGAGAGTGAGAAATTTCTTATAAAATTTCTCTCAATATTTTTTCTCTGTCTAGATTGCCAGAATTCTTGTACTCAGATTTGCTGCTGAAAATTAATAAGAAAACCCTCATCTGCTGCACCAGTTTTCCCACATTGGGTTTTTCTGGGGACAATTGTCCAAAAATAACTGTGTTAATATTTTCTATGTGTGTGCTAGAATTTCTCTATTTCCAACATTTTATTTTCCACAATAATTTATTGTGAAAATTGCAGTAGTAAACTTATTCGATATTTGCCGTAGCAAATAAACTGCATAATTTATTTGACAGTTAGAAGAATATTTTTCAGTTATTGCAATAGATGAAATTTTCACATGGTATCAGAGTAGATATGATCAGCCAAAGAACTCAGTAGTAGAGAAAGGAAGAGGTTCACTGCTCAACGTGAGCAACAATTCGAATCACTAGAGGGCAACATAGTCTCTTGGCTAGGAAGCCGTAATTCTTGAGGAAAATCAGCGTTTTGAGAGAGCGACAAAAAAAATTGATTTCTCCAGATCAAGAAAGTCTAGAGGCAGAGGAGCAAATCTCTAGACAAACAGTAATTTTTCAGCAATTTGCTGCACAGATTCAACGTCGGAAGGAAAGAGAAATAACATAGAAAATTATGGACAAAATTAACAATCAGGATGATTCAGATTTATCTTCCAGGTTGGAGGATGAATTTTCTTGCCTATCAGCATCAACTTCACCTGGTGTTTGGTATATAGATACTGGAGCTTCAGTGACAGGAGTTAGAGAATATTTCTCTAGTTATCAAGAAGAGCAGATGGACTTCCAGATCACTATGGGCAACAAAACTAAATGTACTCCTGTAGGGAGAGGCACCATAGAGTTTCAGAGGGAGTTAGGAGCCAGCACCAACGCTACTAATGTATTGCATGTGCCTGGATTGGGTATGAACCTAATTTCAGTGTCCCAGTTGCAGGACAAGGGGTATGATGTACACTTCGTAGGGAAGAAAGTGTATGTCAAACACTCAAGCTAGAAGAAGGTGAAACAAATTGGAGCTCGAAGCAATAGGCTATACAGGTTGCAACTCGATTCTCCAATGGCACTAATAGGCAGTGACAGTAGTAGTGGAAAGGAGTTGAACGAATTGTGGCATAGGAGGATGGGACATTTACACCATGGAGCACTCAAAATGCTCAGAGAAACTGTAACAGGAGTTCCAGTTCTCAGTACAGAGCATGATGATGTATGCAGAGGATGCGTACTTGGAAAGTACGCGAAGGCAGCATTCCCGAGAAGTGACAATAGAGCAAATGGCGTGTTAGGACTGATACACTCAGATATTTGTGGCCCTATGTCCACTAGAGCTCTTAGTGGTGGTGAATACTTCGTCACCTTTATTGATGACCATTCCAGAAAGACTTGGATCTATTTCTTAAAGACCAAAGATGAGGTCTTTGATCGGTTCAAAGAGTTTAAGGCACTTGTAGAGAACACGACAGGGAAGAAGATCAAGGTGCTTCGCTCAGATAATGGTGGAGAATACATTGATAAAGATTTCACAGATTTCTGCGCGAAGGAAGGCATCAAAAGAGAATGGACAACTCCATATAACCCTCAATAGAATGGAGTAGCGGAGTGGAAAAACAGAACAATAATTGGGGCTGCAAAGGCTATGTTGTATGATCAAGAACTACCCAGATTTCTATGGGCAGAGGCATGTAACACAACAGTGTACATTCAGAACATAACTCCTCATAGAGCATTGGGGAAGAAAATGCCAGAGGGAGTCTTCACAGGAAAGAAGCCTGAAGTAAGTCACTTGAGGATTTTTGGGAGTGCAGCTTACTGCCACGTGCCAGATGAAAAACGCAGTAAATTGGATCAAACTGCAGAGAAGGGGTTCCTCGTCGGGTATAGTGAGACCTCAAAGGCATATAGGATCTACATTCCTAGCAGTAGGAAGATTGTAGTGAGACGAGATGTAAAGTTCATGGAGGACAGAGCTTTTAGGAGATCTCGAGAGATGCTTGCAAGTGATCAGAATCAATCAACATAAGTTCTGTTAGTCTAGCAGCAGGGACAACTAGTGGGACCAGCAGGAGGACAGTCACATGGATCAAGTACAGTGACTAGTACCAGTATTTACTCAGGGGTAGGAGATCTGGGGAGTTCTCAGCAAATAGAACAATAGGAACAGGAGGAGGAACTAATTGAACCTCCCACCACCAGTGGTAGAGCCAACAGGGAAGTTCGTCAGACATTGAGAGATGCAGAGGAGTTTATCGGAACTTCTAGGACGGACAAGAGAGCGCAGACAATCCGATAGATATCAAGCCTTGGTAGCTCAGGTTGCAGAACCCTCCAACTTTCAGGAACCCACACAACATCAGGTGTGGGTGGATGCCATGGTAGAAGAGTATAGTTCTATCATGACAAATGATGTTTGGGAGGTAGTGCCGAGGCCGGAAAATAGATCAATTGTAGGTTCCAGATAGATCTACAAGATCAAGTACATGGCAGACGACAGTGTAGAGAAGTACAAGGCTAGGTTCGTGACAAAGGGGGTATGCACAGAAAGAAGTAATAGACTACGAGGAGACCTTCACCCCAGTTGACAGATATATGTCTATCAGATTTGTTATATCTTTAGCAGCTTAGATGGGATGGGAGATTCACCAGATGGACGTCAAGACAACATTCTTGAACTGGGTGATAGAAGAAGAGGTGTATATAGAATAGCCTAAAGGCTTCGAAACTCATGAGAATCTTACTCATGTGTGCAGGTTGAGGAAAGCCCTATACAGGCTCAAGTAGGCACCCGGGGCGTGGTATGGTCGGATTGACAGTTACTTGCAGCAGTTGGGATTCGTCAAGAGTGATGCAGATCCCAGCCTCTACTATTTGATGGTAGAGGACGAGCCACTCATTCTGGTTTTGTATGTGGATGATCTCTTTTTGACAGGATCATCAGGGCTCATAAAAGACTGTAAGAGGAACCTTGCAGCAAAATTCAACATGAAGGATATGGGGTTGATGCACTATTTTCTAGGATTGGAAGTTTGGCAGAAGAATGGGGAGATATTCCTTAGGCAAGGGATATATGCTACAGATATTCTGAAGAGGTTCAGAATGCAGGATTACCAGCCCATGACTATGCCCATGATAACTAATTGGAAGAAGATAGATGCATCAGGGGACAAGGAAGTCGACCCCACCTTGTATAGACAACTCATTGGGTCTCTCATGTATGTGGTCAACACTAGGCCAGACATTTGTTTCGCTGTCAATATCCTTAGTTAGTTCATGGTTGAGTTGAAAAGGGTACAGTGGGCAGCAACAAGACACATTCTGAGGTATGTGCTCGGCACAGTTGGTATAGGTTGAAATATACTCGAGGAGATGATGTCAGATTATGTGGATTCACAGATGCGGATTGGGCAAGCAGTTCAGTGGACAGGAAAAGTACCTTCGGGTACTACTTCAACATTGGATCAGGAATGGTTTCTTGGTATGGCAGGAAGCAGAAGTCAGTAGCACTAAGCTCAACAGAAGCAGAATATATGGCAGCGAGCACAACTATGTGCGAAGTGATTTGGCTTAGGAAGTTGCTCGTGAGCTTGTTTAGGTAGAGGATGGGAACAACCAGTGTCTACTATGATAATCAGAGTTGCATAAAACTCTCTGAGAATCTAGTGTTTCATCAGAGGTTGAAGCACATAGATATGAGATGTCTTTTCATCAGAGACTGTGTACATCGCGGGGCAGTCCATTTGCATTATGTTCCCACAGGAGATCAGGTAGCATACATACTCACGAAGGCTCTAGGGAGAGCTAAGTTCATCCAGTTCAGGGAACAGATGGGTATGGTGGAGAACCTGTTTCAGTAGCAAATACCAGGTATCTCAGACGGTTCTCAGTTGCAAATGTTGCAGTCGCAGCAGATGAGAGGGAGTTGTAGTGCAGATGCAGTGTTGGCAGCGGTTCAGCAGGGTCAACAACAACACAGATGTAGTGTATATCAAAGTTGTGCAGTAGTTGGGGGGTAGCAACAGCCAGACATCAACAGCGTGACAAGAGATAATGCAGAGACAGGGTGGTGCTACAGGGGGCAACAACACTAGAAAACATTCCTCGTTAAGAGGGAGTGTTAGTTTTTGTAGCATCGAATAGGTTCTAGCCACGAAATTTTGTGGAGAGGCTAAAATACATGAGATCCCCAAAACTTAGAAATTGTTTCTGGAAATTCTACCTAGACACAACTTAATTAGATTATTAGTCGTTTTTTAAATATTTCCTAAGTCTATACATAGGGAATATGACTAATTAATCAGAATTAATTAAGTCGTGTGAATTGTTCTAGAAACTCACACGGATCGACAGGGAAATAATCTAGGCCATTGATTATGTTTAATCTTGGTCGTTGGTGCTTCAACAAAAGATTATAAGAAGTCGATGGGTAGATGGAGAATACACCAGTGTAGTTACTCAGTTGCCCAGGCAGATTGATTTTCTCAGTGTTTGTGATTCAGCAGAGGAGATAGAGCCAGAGGGTGAGTAGCAGGTGAGAGAGAGGGTAGCAACAGAAGTCGGAAAGGAAGATTTCCAAATTTAGGAAGAGGCAGAATGAGGAAGAGCATATTCCACAAGAGCACTGCGCAGTGACTGTGTAGAGAGTGACGCAGAGGCACTAACGTATGGGCAAAGGGCCCATCTCTTGGTTAGGAAGTTGTTGTGGAGAGAGAAATTTCTTATAAAATATCTCAATATTTTTTTCTGTGTCTAGATTGCCAGAATTCTTGTACTCAGATTTTCTGCTGAAAATTAATAAGCAAAACCCTCATCTGCTGCTCAGGTTTTCACACATTGGGTTTTTCCGGGGACAATTGTCCAAAAATAAATGTGTTAATATCTTCTATGTGTGCTAGAATTTCTCTATTTCCAACATCTTATTTTCCGCAGTAATTTATTATGAAAATTGCAGTAGTAAACTTATTCGATATTTTCCGTAGCAAATAAACTACATAATTTATTTGACAGTTAGAAGAATATTTTTCAGGTATTGCAATAGCTGAAATTTTCACAAGGATACACTAGGAGATTCAATTATTTTGATGGCTAGCTTGTCGAGAAATTGATGCCCTAGGCTCCCCAATGTGGCTAGTCCCGAAAGGATGTAAGAAAATATTGATTTTAGTGACCACTTTCGGTAGATCTGTGCCTTGTTCTTTGGGAGAATGGAGCCTATGTTGAGTAAGAATAGGATTTCTTGGTTCCCAGTCAAGGAGGCCACAAGATCACTTCGTTTGCCTTCTAGGTCAAGAAGAAGCAAACTTGCTGCCTTTATACTTCAATGTGCAAGAGGAATGGCTTGTCAAGGTCAAATTTTACCCCTAGGAGATTTTGCTCCCATTACATGGCCCATACATTCAAGGAAATGCTATGATAGAGACAATTTCCACAATATTAAGCAGTAAATGCATGCAACAATTAGCCCTAGAACAATGAAAATCCTAGACCAACATATATGACAAAAGTAAACAAGAATAACATCAAAAGTGCGTACTTACATGTAATAGAGTATATCCAACCATTCACAATTGACAATAAAGAAGCTCCAAGAGAAGATAGGCCAATATTCACATATCAAAACTCATCTATAAAGCTCCAATTGATCCTTAGAAAAAGTGCGAAAATCTCAAGAGAGATAAGAGATCCAAACCAAAGTGATAATGAGAAATGAACTCATCTCACTTCTATTTATACACACTTAGGAGTTCGAATTAACCTCCTTGGCATAAGCCCCGAAAATAAAATAATGTTCTAATAATACAACTTTTGGTGACAAGCGCACCAAACTAGCTCATACATGAAAAAGTAAGCCTCTCAAGAGGTCAAATAATAATCTATGCATGTTGTAGGGCCGTATAAGAGGCCTAATGAGGTCCGTGGGTGCCATAATGAAGAATAGGACCCTCAAAGCAGTGGACAAGGGGTTGGCCCGTTTTAATAACCTATGGTGCTCCAAATGACATGTGGGGGCATACAAGTGTCCTCATGGGTCTCCAAACAAATTGAAGATGTCTGTAGGTCACCTACAAAGGCTAGGATGATGGTGTAGGTGATGCCACATCATCGTGGAAGTCCTGGATCATCTGCCAAATGTATGGTGTAGATCTGGGGCCAACAGGGCATGGTGGATCAGGTGCATCCTCCTCGTCCAATAAGTGAACCACGAGCAATCTCTGAGTGACTATGGGGATCCATGGAGTGCAATCTTCTGGTGTGGAGGCCCATGGCTCTCAACGCTCACCCTACATGTGCCAATATAGCCCTCTGGAGGATTAGGACCCCGTATAGGGAGAGCAAACCCCAAATGGAAACCATTTGCAATTCTGCATAAGATCCAATGTGTCCCCTAGCCTTCCAGTACAACAAGTCATTAGAGAAATTGAGAAAATGAGCTTACCTAGTCATGGACCACAAGTGGGTACTTCATAATGACCTGCCCTTCCATAATGGGCTTCGGGATGTGCCAATGTCTCCCACACTCCAAATGGTGTTAACCAAGTACCCTATTAGCTGGTTTCTACTTCTAGAGGGGATAATATTCAAGGTACATCCTTCAAAAGGCGGTGGCATGTGATAGACATGGTGAATGAGGTAGGGGATGAGAAGGGGCAGTCCTGGGTCACATGTTGGGATACACAGGTAGCTAATAAGTGGGAAGCCCACAGTTGGGTTTATAATGTGTAAGAGGGAGCAATGGTGGTACATGAGGTGCCTCAGCCTTCATTTTATTCCACCCTTCTTTTTGCCTTTTGCCTTTTTTATGATTTTATTTGGTTGGGTGCTCAGTGTTCAAGGGGTTAGAGCATGATGTGTAAGATATAGTAGTGAAATCGCTCAAGGGGTTAGAGCATGATGTGTAAGATATAGTAGTGAAATCCCCCTTTTAAGATGGGGTGGTTCATCGCCCACCAGCGGTTGGGATGATCATGGGTTCCTATATGATGAAGAAGGCTCATAGAACCTGTAGGAACTAGGGTTATGGCCATGATGATGGGGTAGAGCTCATGTATTGGCTTTTGCCCACGTGCTAAATGTTTTTGTCTCGACCATCTTTTGCAGTTTGTGGTACTTTTTCTGTTGAATGTGGCCATATATGCTTTTAACTTTCTTTTTCGCTGCATCAACCTTCGGGCTTCATTCCAGGCCATGACCCAAGGTGCGGGTAAGGGGAAGGGGCAAGTTAACCCTATGTAACATATCTTCACTGTACAAGGTTCTGCTTCTCTTGAACTGTTTCTTCAATGGTGAATAACTTTATGATGGCATCGAGTCTTTGAGCTTCTAGGGAGACCATTCCTTCTCAATTGACTTATCAATGTGACTTCAGCTGAATTTCTGTTTTGCTCTGACGTATATGGATAAGGCTTTGAGGAGAACCTCCACATAAGTTTCGGCATCTTGTCACATTGTCAAAGGAACTATCCCAAGGTTGGCTTTACGGATGGAAGAACTTGCTCAAATTGAGAAAGTATATGTGCCTCAAGACTAGGTCTCAGTCTCCTTACTAATATAAGCCATAGTTTGAATATTTTCCTTTAGAACAGGTCTAATAAATAATACTCGACCTTCTTCGGAGTGATACTTGTTATAGATCTTTCTTATAATACCAATGCTCAAAATTTGATGGATTCATCTCTAAGGGAATGAGATTTGAGACCAGACCCTTTGAAGCAATAATATGACACTGCCTTTTATCAAACAATTATTGAGCCATGGATGCCGAGAATATATGTAAAGTGCAGAGATCAACCATTATACCGAGATCACTGTTCATTGACACACATTTTACTGAAATAAATGTTTATAACAAAGGCTGAATTATACTGCCGAGACTATGCACAAAGGACATTTATGTGAAGTGAGACTATAGCTCAAAGACTATAACTCAAATACCATATAGCGAAGATATGTCAATACAATGAGGCTGTACAAAGGTTCGAAGTCTTGTCATTTCGATTAGATCATACCAGAAGTGAGAGACTTTCATCATATAGAAGTCCATTATGTGGGATCGAGAGCAAATCTAAAACATCCGAGAGAGACTGAGTGTGGTCCTGTAAAGTCTGCAAGAGAGTAGAGACAAGATAGAATAGACCTGTAGTGACAACGAATTAGTGTAGTTCATATGTTGATTCCAGATCATACTGAGCTATGTGAAGAATTGCAAAATTGTGCCATCATCTGAAGAGTTGGAGTGAGTTGTACCTCAAGACCTCTTCAAATCAAACCTTCTGAAATCTTCTTTCAGCTCAACTTTGTATATTGAGCCCAGGACTGCGATTTTTTGAACAACAAACTCGACCTTGTGTGGGCTACTGAATCAGCCCCTCGGTCTTTCAGATCAGGGTTTGTATGCCCCTCAAAAGTTTTCGCTCTCCTTTTATAAGATTCCAGCTTGGACTGCCCAGAATTTGACAAGGAGCTCGGTCTATGAAGTCTAGAACTGAGGTGATCTTCTTTCCTTGCTAGGGCCAGTGATATGACTGATCTTGAAGAGGAAGGAGGCCACACAAAATTGTCAACAAACCTTTCAGTGATTGATTTTACTCTTGCTTGGGCTTGACCTCTCCTAAGCTCTGATACCATGTTAATTTTAGGTTAACATGTTCTTTGCTTAGGACAGTTACTTCAATATTCCATATTAGCCCATTCATTAATCCATTAGCAATCACAAGAATCATTATCATATTGACAGTAACTGAAGAAAGAACATATACAACAAATGCAGAAGACAAGCCAAGACAAGAGGACACAATAATATGGCTCAAGCCAGGTAAAAACCCCAGGATGGGGAAACCCTTGATCAATTCTTCTTATTATCAATATCAAATGTTCAACAGAGGGAGAGTACAATACTTTAAAGTCAAAATAACTTTCCAATATCACTGCCCTAGACAAGTAGATGGCCTAATCAAAGGTTGTAATTCTAGCATTCTGTCACAATGATCAGATCGTACCCTCCTGAAGCAAGGTTTGGTTAGGGCTTCTTGTAAATCACTGCTGTCTCACTGAACTGTTCCAAAACCCCTCATCTCAGCTGCGACTTACCTTGACCAACATGATGGTGCCCTTCGCTAGTTGGACAAAACCCTTGATAGGTATCTTGGCCTCTTTATCTATGATGGTGAATGCCTTTGGCCCTTTCTGAAGAAACAGATCTGTAGTGTGGCCTTACTAGGAGGGAGATTCTTCCTCTCATTGTCCACAAGCCAACCCACAAATTTGGCCAACCTTTCTGCTCTTGAAATGAGACCTGCAATGATGAATTTGCCCATACAAAGAGACCAAAATTCTCCTCAAGACCAACGACTGTCCTATCTGAAGCGTCTCAGCCTAGTTGCAGAAGTAGAACCCAAAAACAAGACAGCCCTTCGTCCTCCTAGAGCACTGCTACCTTAGACATACATTGGAGCCCTTGGATATGTCAAACCAGTGGTGTTAAAAGCGCGATTAAATCGCGTTTTTTTCCCTAAGCCGATTTAATCGCGCTTTTTATGGGAAAAAAGCGGCTAAATTTTTTTTTGCCGCTTTTTTCGAAAAAAGCGCACTTTTTTCGTAAAAAAGCTCGGGGGTCCGTGGTAGCACGATTTATAATGAAAATTTGGATTTATTAATTATTATTTCATGATCTTTGTACAGGTTGGAGTCCCAGCGACTTAATGACATGGTCTACGTCTACTACAATCTTCGATTGTGGGTGAGGCAACTTGAGAGGACACCTGATGTGGATGCCATCTTCATTGGATGGGATTGACACCATTGCTGCATGGAGGGTTGAGGCCGAGAGGCCTCTCATGGATTCTACTGATGATTGGTTAGTGCAGGATGAGGGGGAGGAGGAGGGGGAGGAGGAGGAGGAGGAGGAGAAAGAGGAGGAGCAGGAGGAGGAGGTGACACCGCCTACCCGGGCTACCACTAGGACCAGTAGAGGACGTGGTCTACCTCCTGTAGCTCATACTTCTAGTTCTTCAACTTCTAGAGCACATCAGACTCCATTGCCATTTCCACCAGCACAGGCACCAGCATCTACATCTAGAGGGAAAGAGAAAGCTGTGACATTTTCTCGCAAGAGGGGCAGAGGAAATCAATAGGATTAGACTTTCATTTTATTGTATATGAGTCTATGACATTATGACATGATGAGATACATTATCATATTTTTTGTTGATATTTTGAGGCTGAGCTGGGACTCAGGAGTCAGGACTCAGGACTTACTATTCAGGACATGATTCAATGTTATGTGTGATTTTAGCGCTAGAAATGATATTAAACATCTTATATATTAGTTTTCTTATCATATTTATGTGTCAATGTATTTATTTTATGTTGTAGATGGTTTAGATATTAAAAAAATTGAAAAAAAAATGAAAAAAAATGAATATTTTTGTACCAAACGCTTTTTTCCCGCTTTTTTCCGCTTTTTTCCCGCTTTTTCCGATTTTTTCCGCTTCATTCCCGGCGCCGATTTAATCCCGCCCGCGCTTTTAACAACATTGTGTCAAACTGAGTTGGGAGGACACCTCTATATATACAAATTGGTGAGGGTCAAGAGACATGATGTTTTAGCTTTATGACCCTACATAGAGGTGAGATGGACCTTGCTAATTTACATATGAGTGGGCATAAATTCAAAAACCCATTTCTCCTTATCCAAATTTGATGATCTTTAGGTCGATTTTGGTCCTCTCAAAAAGAGGAATTCAATGCCATAATTATCTTCTTCAAAAGACCTGCCCAAAGTGGAATTTGGCCCTAGTTGCCAATTTTAACAGCTAGACAAATAATAACATAATATGAATGGAGAATAAAGCCTAACTAGGGTGGAATCTTTCACCATCAAAAGTAGTAAAGAGAAAGGCATCGTAAAACCCTCACAGCCATAACTCAAGGAACAAATATATTTTGATCCAAATTGATGATGCCAATTTGATTCCAAGTCTCCTCTATTTCTAGATTCCCTCAAGGGGTTTCTCAAATGTGAGGGATTGCAATGCAACCCCCAATTTGGGCTTTTTTGCCCCAACCGACCCTGAATTTTCCCAATGTTGCCCCAAACATCGAAAAAAATAGGTTTTCCTGCGTTATCAAGACATTAGCCTACGGTTCATCTTTCTTAGGCCAGTTAATTAGAAAGGGATGTTACATAATGGAGGGGAAAAATGCTTCATGGCCAAGTGCCATGGTCAAAGGGACCGATTGATGGGGTGTCCATATCCTGAGTGTACAAATGTAAAGGAGGGAGCAATCGTGGAGGCATGAGTTACCCTTCTCGGCTTGATTTTTTCACCCCTCTTGTGTGCCTTTTACTTCTGCTTGAGAATGCTATGTATTACTGCATAGAGCTCAAGGGTTAGAGCTTTCTCTTTATGATGTAGCATTTATATTACCCCTTAGATGAGACAGTTCATTGCTCATCAGGGTTGGGACATGTAAGGGTTCTTGTTGATGTGAAGGAGCATCACATGCTTAGGAATAGGGTGATGGCTAATGAAGAGGTTAAAGCTTGTGCTAGGCTTTTTCCCACACACTAATTTATATCCCTAGCCATCTTTTGCATTTTGATTTTCTTCCTTTTGTTTTGTTGTCACCATGATATGCTTTTTCATTTTTTTAGCTACATCAACCTCCAAGGCATTAGTTTTCCGACCCTACTCAAGGAGTGTGGACATGTGGGGTGCCAAATCCCAAAGAACTAATGACAAGTTAGACCCAAAGAATGGAGTTGGCATATGGGGCTTGCAATGTGTGATGGAAAGTGTCAATTATGGTATAGGGGATAATGAACATGCTATCTCAATCTGGATTTTCGAATTAGTGCCCCTTTTATAACCCTAAGGTCTCAAGGGAGTTCCCACTAGATTAGGGCTAAAGATTAACCCCCTTGGTTGTTAATTTTTGTGTAGCATCGTGAGGTATTCTCGTATGCCAAGAGGTCACCTAAGTCGTCTTTGAAGAATTGTGAAAATTAAAATAAGTTTTTTTATTGTTTTGGGCATCATGTAGGCTCAAAAAGGACAAGTGGGCCCCACCATGAAAGGGTGTGTCCCTTGGTCAAAATTTAACCCATTCAACTTGTATATATATGTGATGTGAAACTTCACCTTGATCATTCAATCATCACATCCTCTCTCTTCTAGAGCAACCGCACGTGTGAACAAAATGAGGCAGAATTAACTGAAATTTGACTGTTGACCTGAGTTGACCTCAATATGGATCTAACCACAGGTCGAGTTGACTGCAAGATTGAGCTGGATTGTAAGATTAAAACTGACTGTTTGACTAGCGTTGACTTGTTGGAATTTGACCAAGTTTGACTGATATTTGGACTTGGATATTGGCACAAATTTCTAGACAATTTGGATTTGTAAACCTTTCTAAAGAATAATTTCTCCTAGAAGAAAGGTTGCTGGGTTTTCTTCCAAGGCTAGGTTTCCTAGGGAAAATTTTATTGTCTCTATTGTGCATGGTTGTCTCTTTATGATCTTACTGTTTTCGCTGCATTTACTATTGAGATTTTTCGTGTATAATTGCTCAATAATATTAGTGGCATGAGATAAATTGTTAAAGATCATTAAGTAGTAATTATCAGATTAGAAACTTGGTTTCTACTATACATCTTGTAGAAAATTCAACATGGTATCAGAGCTTTGTTGAAAGAGCAACCAGTGAAGTTAGCCTAAGAGAGAAGTGTTCAACAACTTAACTAGATTTTCTGATCTATTGCCAAATGTTCCCAAGTCTTAGAATGGAAAACAAGTTTAAGAAGGAAGCTATTCTAGAGCCAGAGGGAGTCGAGGAGAAAGTTTTTATTTTCTCTCTTTCAGGCACTATTACTAATAACAATGATGTTTGGTTAATGGATAGTGGTGTTTCTAGGTACATGATTGGTTTACGAGATGCTCTCACTGATTTGACAAAGAGAGATTCAACATTGTAGGTGGAACTTGGAGATAATACCAAGTATAAAGTGAAAGGAGTTGGGTCAACTTTGTTTCAGTTGGAGTCCGAAGATTCACTACACATGAGAGATGTTTTGTATGTACCAGGATTGAAGAAGAATTTGCTCTCTATCTCAGCACTGGAAGATAGAGGTTATCGAGTTGCATTTATGGATGGTCAGGTTCTTATATGGCCTAAGGGCTCAAGCATGGACTCAGTAGAAGTAATTGGTGTTTGAGAGGGAGGTCTATATAGATTGATAGGATGACCAACCTAGGCATTGGTACATGACAGTATGAGTTTATGTGAGTTATGGCATCGAAGATTTGCTCATCTGCATTATAGGGCTTTACCTGCATTGAGGCAGATGGTTACGGGTCTTCTAGAGCTCTAGGTAGAACATGATGGCGTTTGTAGGGGTTGTGCACTTGGCAAGAATGCCAAGCAATTGTTTCTGAGCTGTGATAGTAGATCCAAGGGTATCTTGGATCTAGTACATTCAGATGTATGCGAACCTATGACTGCATCCTCCTTGGGTGGCTACTTATACTATGTAACATTCATTGATGGTTTCTCCTGGAAAACTTGGATCAATTTCATGAAGACCAAGGATGAGGTTTTTAGCAAGTTCCAGGCTTAGGTGGAGAACTTGATAGGAAGGAAGATAAAAGTTTTGAGGTAAGATAATGGAGGGGAGTATACTTCCAAGAACTTTAGTGATTTCTGCAAGGAGGCAGGGATCAAGAGGGAGTGGATAGTTCCTTACAATCCTCAGCAGAATGGAATTACGTAAAGGAATAACAAGACTATTGTGGAAATGGTGAAGGTGATGATTCATGATCAAGGTCTACCCTTGTTCTTATGGGCAGAGGAAGCTAGCACAACAGTTTATGTTCAGAGTCAGAGTCCTCACCAGATATTGGAGGATAAGACTCCTGAGGAGGCATTCATAGGAGTGATGCCAATGGTCATTTATTTGAGGATCTTTGGTTGTCCAATATATGTTCACGTGCTCAAGGAGAAGAGGAAGAAGCTAGAACCTTCTGGGAAGAAGGGTACTTTTGTGGGATACAACGAGACTTTGAAGGCTTACAGGATCTACATTCGAAGACAACGTCAGGTTGAGGTTAGTTGGGATGTTATTTTTGATGAGGAGGTAGCCTTTAGGAAGTCTAGAGAGTCCCACATGGAGATTGATAATGAGGACCATGAGACTCTGAAGGATGCAGGTACAGGTCCTTCCATTCTAGTTGTTCATCCTTCAGATGATCAAGAGGAACTAGCAGAACTATTGAACCCACCCAAAGATGTTGCAGAAACCAGGAAAAGGCCAACATGGCTTCGTGACACTTTGCAAGATGTAGAGGGGCACACAACTCCCCGTGGTACTTTCAAGGAAAGCAAATGACCATAAAGGTACTCGGGCTATATGGCATTGATGAGCCACATCATTGATTTTGAGCCTTCCAGTTATGAGGAGGCAGCAGGCCAACAAGTTTGGAAGGATGCCATGATGGAGCAGTATCAATCTCTCATGAAGAATAATGTGTGGGAGATAGTTTCGAGATCAAGGGGGAAATCAATGGTGACTTCCAAATACAAAATCGCAGCATTGAGAAGTACAAAGCGAGGTTTGTGGTGAGAGGGTTCTCCCAAAAAGAGGGAGTGGACTATGATGAGACGTTTGCTCCAGTCGCCAGGTACACTTCTATTAGAATTATTATTTCTCTTGTTTCTGTTAGGGGTTGGAAGATACATCAGATGGATGCAAAGACCGCGTTGCTCAATGGTGTGTTTGAGGAGGAAGTGTACATAGAACAACCTCAGGGCTTTGAGGTAAAGGGGAAGGAGTCCCATGTTTGCAGATTGAAGAAGGTTTTGTATGGACTCAAGCAAGCACCTAGGGCATGGTATTCCAAGGTTGATGGATACTTGATGAGTTTGGGCTTCACCAAGAGTGTTGCGGATCCAAACCTGTACTACATGGTTGTTGATGGTGATCCTTTGATCTTGGTGCTATATGTTGATGATTTGTTCATCACAGAGGCAAAGAGACTCGTCGTTGGGTGTAAGTGGGAGTTAGCCTCGAAGTTTGAGATGAAGGATCTTGGCTTGGTGCATTATTTCTTGGGATTGGTGTGGCAAAGACCAGACGAGATCTTCCTTGGACAAGGGAAGTACATTGTTCAGATTTTGAGGAGATTTGGTATGATGGAATGTAAGTCAAAGGATACACTTATGGTGACAAATTCGAAGAAGTTGAGTGATTTTGCTTCAGATTTAGATTTGGTGGATCCCATGATGTACAAGCAGTTGATCAAATCCTTGATGTGCCTGGTTAACATTAGGCCAAATATTTGCTTTGTAGTGAACATCGTAAGCCAATATATGGTTGAGTCGAGGCAAATGCATTGGGTTGTAGCAAAGCATTCGTTGAGGTACCTGTGTGGTACAATTGGATTGGTTTGAGATATGTCTCAGGTTGTGAAGTGAAGTTGTAGGGATATACGGATTCAGATTGGGCTAGGAGTGCAGAGGATAGAAAGAGCACATTAGGGTGCTGCTTCAGTGTGGGATCAGCTATGATATCTTGGTTTAAACTTTAGTAGGAAGTATACTTTTGTCACACTTAGTACAACAAAGGTAGAGTATATTGCAACCAGTGCCACAAGTCAGGAAGTAGTGTGGCTTCATAAGCTACTTGTAGGGCTCTTTGATCAAGAGCTTGAGTCAACCTTGATATTTTGTGATAATCAAAGTTGTGTCAAGCTTTCAAAAAATCCAAATTTTCATGACAGGTCAAAGCATATTGAGATCAAATATCACTTCATCCGAGACATGGTCTAGAGAGGAGCATTGGAGCTTCAATACATATCCATAAATGAGCCGATTGTGGACATTCTCACCAAGATTTTGTCTAGAGCGAAGTTTGTATACTTCAAAGACAAGCTTGGCGTGATGGAAAATGTCTCCCTCATTGAGAGGGAGTGTTGATTTCTTTGCAGGATCAAGTAGACCATCACCTGAGGTGCTAGAAGGACTTGGATGGGCCATGCTGATTTGACCAGGGGAGATGGATACATTCACCTAAGAAGCCAAAAGAACTTGGCTAGGTCATACGAATTTGACTATGGGTGAATGGCCCAAGGAAATTACAGATTGGATAGATCTTCCCTTGAAAAGCGAGAAGAACTTGGCTGGGTCATGTTGATTTGATTAGAGGAGATAGATGAAATTCACCTAAGAAGCCATAAACGACCTTGGCTGGGTCATTTGGTTAGGGGTGAATGGTCTAGGGGTAGATCCTCTCCTAGGAAGCCATAGAGGACTTGGGTTGGGTTATGTTGATTTGACTAGAGGAGAATGATACATTCACCTAAGGAGCCATAAAGGACTTTGGCCTAGCCATGCTAATTTGGTCCAGGGGTAAATGGCCTAGGATACTCATACAGCCTCTCCAGGATGGAGTGATTTATAGACATGTGTCAACATAACAAACTCATGAACTTTTCTTATGAAGGAGAAATTTCTGCTAAGGGGAAGTCTTTTGCAACCAAGGAGAATACTTCCCTTGCTAAGAGGGAGTGTTGATTTTTGCGTAGCATCGAGAGGTATTCCTGCATGTTAAGAGGTCATCTAAGTCCGCCTAGAAGAATTGTGAAAATCAAAATAATTTTATTTTTATTTTTTGGGCATCATGTAGGCTCAAAAAGGACAAGTCGACCCTGTTACCCACCAAAAGTGGGTGACCCCATAGGAATTTTTTTCTCCTAGATTTGTCTTCAACTGGTAGTCATCAGCCCTTGACAGCCACTAGTGTAGCCGATATATTGTTTCATTTGGTCTCCGCTCCCTGAGCCAATCATATGCCCCCTCGCCCATTTGTCTAGAGCATATGTTTGAAGGTGGGCAATCCAATCCTAAAGGTATGTTTTTCATTGTGCAATCAAGGACTTATGCTTGTTTTTCCTTGGGCACTTTTGGCATGGATTATTGGGTGACTTCGAAGAAGGGTTTTGACTGTAGTCTTGTTCCCTCACCTTAAATGGGGGGTTAATCCTCAACCCTAGTCTTGTGGGATCTCCCTTATTGGCTTATAGCTTCAGGAAGGGCACTACTTGGGGAATCCTGATTTTGGTAGCATTGTCCCTGTTAGTTTTTGTAGCATCGGATGTGTTCTAGCCTTGAAATTTTGTGGAGACGCTAGAATAAATGAGATTTCCAAAACTCAAAAATCATTTCTGGAAATTCAGCCTAGAAATGATTTAATTAGATTATTAACAAGTTTTTTAAATATTTCCTAAGTCTAAACTTAGGGAATATGGTTAATTAATCAGTATTAATTAAGTCAAGGCGTGAATGATCTAGAAACTCACACTGATCAACTTCAAGTTAATCCTAGCCATCGATTAAGATTTAATCTTGGTTGTTGGTGTCCCAACAAAGGATTATAAGAAGAAGTCGATGGGCACTGTAGAAGACACTTCAACTGTTTGATTTCATGAGCAGATCGATTTCCAGAGTAGCAACAGTTAGTTGCCGGAGAGAGAGCCAGTGAGATCAAAGCAGTGAGAGAGGGGCAGAGACAGTGAAGTAAGAGGAAGGATTCCAGATCTGGTGAGTGCATTTACAGAGAGGCAGAATAGCCACAATGAGGCTAACGCCGGGGCAACATAGTAGCCTCTAGAGGCAGTTTTGATTATGCTGGGGAAAGACGAGTTTCAGTTCCAGAAGCTGGACAAAGGTTCTGGAGGTCAGGAGAGACATTCTCCCATAAAGCAGTAGACTACATGACTTGAGGAGATGCTAGTTCAAATTGAGCGCAGAAGGGACTGCGCTAGGGTGATGCAATCACTGCGTAGAGCCAGTTTGGACGGCTCACTTTGAGCTGAGGTCAGAGCCTAGGTTTCCCTGTGTAGTGAGGAAATTTCCTCACTAGATTTTTCTTGCCAGTATTTCTCTGTAGGATTGCCAGTTTTGGCATCCAGTTGTACTCAGATTATTTCACTGCTGCTTAAAATCAAAACCCTCAGCTGTTGCACCGGTTTTCCCAAGTTTGGGTTTTTTCCGGGGACTTTTGTCCAAAAATAACTGTGTTATTTTATGTGTTTGTGCTAGCATTTCTTCCAACGTTTATTCTTCCGTAGTTTAATTTGTGTAGGTTGCAGTGTTATTTATTCAGTATTTGTTGTAGCAAATAGTAAAAAATTGTTAAATTAAATTAACAATTAGGAGAATAATTTCTAGTTGCAATAGGATTATGGTTTGGAATTTTCACATGGTATTAGAGCCTAGTTGATCAGCCGGATAGCTCAGAGGCGAAGAGAGAAGGGATTTGGCTGTTCAGTGTGAGAAGTAGATCGAAATCCCAGAGGCAGTGCAGTCACTCTGCCAAGAGGCTGAGTTACTTGAGGAGATTCAATTTTTGTGAGTGGGGTAGAAAAATTCGATCTCTCCAGATCAAGTTATTCCAGAGGCAGAGGGAGCAACTCAGTATTTTTCGTCGAGCAGATCTCTAGCTGAATGTAGTGGTTTTGCAACAGTTTGCGAGAGCAGAGCCAATGTTGGGTGGAAGGAAGAAGAGCACACATTGGGGGAAAATTTTCCTCAAGGAACTTCTAGTCTCAAGAAGTTCAATTTTTTCCTTGCAGATCATCATTGTGAGCATATTTTCTCACTCTAGAAGGGAGTGTGAATAATTGAGCAGCAACTGAGCAGAAGGAAAAAAGGAGATTTTCGACACTTGTTGAGATGGCCACTGTTGAGCTTTGTGATCAGGACATGTTGGATGGAGCTTCCAACTATGTCATCTGGAAGGCAAGGATCCTTCCTTCTGGATGAGTTTGGCTTGAAGATGTATATAGATGTAATGGTAGCAGTTCCCTAGGATTCAGATCCGCTGAAGGAGTACAGAAAGGAGATGGCATGGGCGAAGAACTTGATCCTAGATGGTGTTCAGGATCATGTTGTTTCTCACATAGCTGGCAAAGATAATGCCAAAGAGATGTGGGACACTCTCTCCATGTTATACCAGGGTACTTCTGAGTAGCAGAAGATGTACCTCAAGGAGAAGCTGAGGCTCATCAGGATGCAGAAAGGGGAAGACATAAACCCCTTCCTCACCAGGATTTAGGAGGTTTGAGACCAGTTGTCAGTTGTTGGGGCAGCACATCAACCCACAGAGCTAGTGCGATTAGCACTAAACAATATCTCCGAGGAGTGGCAGGTATTCGTCCAAAGTATCTTGGGCAGAGATACCTTGCCAAGGTGGGACAAGATGTGGGCTGATTTGCAGGAGGAGGAGTTGAGACGAGCTTTATTGAAGAGCTCAATCAGTGGTAGCAGTAGCAGATTGAAGTAGGTAAGGAGGAGGAGAATGTGGCCCTCACATCGAAGTGTCCCAGTTAAGGACAGGGGGAGCAGAGGAGGAAGAAGGAGGACCTGTTGAAGGTCAATTGCTTCAGATGGGGTGAGCTTGGTCACTACAATACCCAATGTCCTCTTAGGAAGAAGGACAAAGAGGAGAAGTAGGACCAACAGGCAGCATCAACAGAGATCAATAGGCTTTCTTCCAGGCTGGAGGAAGACTTCGCCATGTTTGCTGACATACCTCCAGTGGTGAGGTGGAGTGACTTGGTGCTGTAACCCTAGAGAGCTACAGAGATTGGGTAGGATCCTTGAGGAAGTCCACCTCATGGATCAATACTTTGATACGAGGACCCACTGTTTTTAGTAGTAGGATGGATCAATGGTAGTTGATGTAGTCAGATTCCAAAGTGACAGTTGTAGAGATTAGTAGCAGTCAGATGCTGGGGAGGGCAGTGCAGAGTTGCCAACAGTGCAGTTGGCACAGTGTAGAGTCAACAACAACCTAGATTCTTCAGTAGCAGTGCAGATACTAGCAACAGTCAGAGACTTGGGAGACAAATGCATCATTCTGATCACAGTTGATTTAGTATTTAGGATGCTTTTTAGTTGTAGATGTTGCAGTTGCAATAGTAATAGATGAAGAGGGAGTTGCAGTGTTGGCAATAGTTCAACAGGGTTAGCAACAACATAGATGCAATGTATATCAAACTTACGTAGTGATTGGTGAGCAGTTTAGCCAGACATCAACAACGTGACAAGAGATGATGTAGAGACAGGGTGCTGCTAAAAGGTGTGCAGTGGCACTAGAACATATTCCTTGCTAAGAGGGAGTGTTATTTTTTGTAGCATTAGATGCGTTCTAGCCTTGAAATTTAGTGGAGAGGCTAGAATACATGAGATCTCCAAAACCTAGAAACTATTTCTGGAAATTCTGCCTAGAAATGACTTAATTAGATTATTAACCGGTTTTTTAAATATTGCCTAAGTCTAAAATTAGGGAATATGGTTAATAAACAATATTGATTAAGTCAAGGCGTGAATGATCTAGAAACTCACACGGATCAACTGCAAGTTAATCCTAGCCATCGATTAAGATTTAATCATGGCCATTGGAGTCCTAACAAAGGATTATAAGAAGAAGTCGATGGGCACTTGGAAAAGACACTTCAGTAGTTCGATTTCATGAGCAGATCAATTTCCAGAGTAACAATAGTCAGTTGCCGGAGAGAGATCCAGTGAGATCGAAGCAGTGAGAGAGGGGCAGAGATAGTGAAGCCGGTGGAAGGATTCTAAATTCGGTGAGTGCATTTATAGAGAGGTAGAAGAGCCACAGTGAAGCTGACACTGGGGCAACGCAACAGCCTTTAGAGGCAATTTCGATTATGCTGGGGAAAGACGAGTTTCAATGCCAAAAGCTGGACAGAGGTTACGGAGGCCTGGAAAGACATTTTCCCAGACAACAGAAGACCAAACGACTTGGGGAGAAGTTGGTTCAAGCTGAGTGCAGAAGGGACTGCGCTAGGGTGATGCAGTAGCTGCGCAGAGCCAGTTTGGATGGCTCACTTTGAGCTGAGGTCAGAGCCTGAAGTTGCCTATGGAGTGAGGAAATTTCCTCACTAGATTTTTCTTGCCAATATTTCTCGTTAGGATTGCCTGTTTCGACATCAAGTTGTACTCAGATTATTTCACTGCTGCTCAATATTAAAATCGTCAGCTGCTGAACCGATTTTCTTAAGTTGGGTTTTTTCGGGGACTTTTGCCCAAAAGTAACTGTGTTATTTTATGTGTGTGTGCTAGCATTTCTTCCAGCGTTTATTCTTCCACATTTTTATTTGTGTAGGTTGTTGTGTGATTTATTCAAAATTTGCTATGGCAAATAGTAAATAATTTGTTAAATTACATTAAGAATTAGGAGAATAATTTCTAGTTGTTGCAATAGGATTCTGGTTTGGAATTTTCACAATCTCGCTTTCCCATTTCACATTTTTTCACTCCGCTCTACACATTACAAGCCCTATTTCATTATCTTCCCTCTTTGGGTCCACAAGGCGTTGGTACACCCCCTCCCCTTGTCCACGTGTTTGGGTCGGGCCTGGAAATGTTGCCCTAGAGGTTGATGCAGTTTAAAAAAAGTTAAAAACATATCATTGCCACAAGCAAGAAACAAAAGAAAAGAATATTATAAAATGCAAAAGATGGCCAGGACATTATATTAGCACGTGGGAAAAAGCCAAACATAAGCTCTACCCCTTCATTATGGCCATCACCCTGGTTCTTAGGGCCCATGAGTGCCCTCACATCATTAAGGAACCCATGCATGTCGTTGTTGATTTTTGGGTAGCATCAGATGTGCTCTAGCTCTGAAATTTTGTGGAGGGGCTAGAACACATAAGATCTCCAAGACCCAAAAATCGTTTGGAGAAATTCCACATGGATTGTATTTTATTAAAATAATTAATATTTTTAATGGGGTTCCTAACTCTAAACTTAGGAAAATTAAAATATTAATGGGTATTAATGAAACTATGGGTGAGAAGTTTCTAAGAGACGAGGATCAAGTGTTATTTAATCTTAGCCATTGATTAGAGACTTAATCTCGGTCGTTGATTTCACAACAGGAAAAGTATAAATGGAGGCTTGGGGTCAGTTGGAGAAGACACAAGGAGAGAGAGAATTGATCTGGAGTTCGATTTCTGGGGCTAGGAAGTTGAGAAATTTGAACTAAGTGATCATTCAGCCGCAGAGGGGCAGTGAGAATCCGGGAGAAGGATTTTTTGAAGAATACTGACAGAGTCGCTCCCGCCTGGAGCGTGGATTAGGAGCGGGATCGAGGTGGGGGGCGCTCCTCCGCAACACTAAGAGGCGGAGAGAGCTTGTAGAGAGGCAGCGTAGTAGTTGGGAGAGCTGATGCTGAGCCAGTCTGGGCTCACGCAGTCCTGACATAGAGTCAGCGCAGAGCAGAAAAGATGCTTGTCACGCAGAATCCAAAACCGCTGGGAACAACCGGAACTGTTGGAATAGCCGTGATCGCTGACGCAGAAGGCAGAAGAGGTGACACAAGGCTAACGCAGGGCCTACCTAGGGCCAACGCAGAAATAGCCAGTCTTGTGTCGGATCAGCCGAAATTCTGCCAGGTGAAGTGAGGTAAAACTCACTCAGATTTTCTGCCAGTATTTTCTCTGTAAAGGATTGCTAGATGAGCATCCTAGATTTGTATTTAGATATTTCTCCTGCATAATAATAAACCCTCAGAATTGCTGCACCGATTTTCCCGCATTGGGTTTTTCTGGGGACTATTTTGTCTAAAAGTAAGTGTGTCTTATATATCTTGTTCTTTGCTCTGTTTTCCTTTTCATGAGATCAAATATTTAATTAGTGTAGGCTGCAAAAGTAATTTGCTTCAGTATTCAGAAGAATAACTTGATGATTTAAAAATCAAGTAAGTGAAGTAGATTCAGATTTGCTGCAGTAGGGGTTCCTTCGAGTCTAGGAATTTTCACATGGTATCAGAGGATTGATTTTGAAACAGGAAGAGTGTATCCAGTGCTGAGTAGTGAGGCCGAAAGCTGCACTTGGCAGCAATTTGAATCCCCTTGAAGGGATTGCGTAGTCTTTGCCGGGAAGCAGATCCGAGGAAATCTCTCTTTGAGTGAGATGACAGAGGTACGATTTCCAGTTCGTGAGTTTGCAGAGGCAGAGGGAGTGACGCAGAGCCTTAGCGTAGTGCTTGAAGGGCGTAGTTTCTGCTAGGGCAGAAATCCGCTGGAAAAGAACAAAGACAGGTAGAAGGGGAATTTTCTCCTCAGAGAACTTTCCTCTAGAAAGTTCGAATTTCTCACTTGCTAAGCAGCTGAGAAGTACTAAGCAGTGACAAGAGGAGTCTGTTCGACATTCTGGTGAGATGGCATCGCATGGGCCCAAAGTTTAGTACAGGTTGGAAGGTGCTTCCAGCGATGTCATATGGAAGACCAAAATCTTAGTTGTTCTGGAAGAATACGATCTCAAGGCCTACGTCAAATGTGTTGTAGCTGTTCCTGCTGACAACGATCAAAAGAAGAAGTACAAGGCTGAGCAGGGAAGGAAAAGAGGCTCATTCTCGATGGAGTTTGAGATCATGTGGTCTCACACTTACAGGGCAAGGATACAGCCCAAGAGATGTGGGAAGCCTTGTCTTCTTTGTATGAAGGCTCTTCTGAACATCGGAAGATGTACTTAGAGCATAAGTTGTAGTGGACTTTGATGCAGAAAGGAGAAGGGTGAACCTCTATCTTCAACGTCTTCAGGACACTAGAGACCAACTTGTTGTAGTGGGGTCCACTCCTCAACGAACCGTGATGGTGAGGATAGCCCTGAATGGAGTCTCAGATGAATGGAAAGTTTTCTTCCAAAGCATATTGGGCAGAGAAAAACTACCTTCATGGGAGGAGATGTGGGTGGCTCTTCAATAGGTGGAGTTAAGGAGGGACCTAGTGAAGGTCAACCTCAATGGCAACAATGGGAGTGGCACACAGACGAAGGAGGAGGAGGAGAACACAACTTTAGCATTGAAGGGACAGCAGAAGCCAAAGCGAGAGAAGGACATTTCGAAGGTGAAATGTTTCAGTTGTGGCGAGATGGGCCACTATGCATCCCAATGTCTTTTGAAGAAAAAGGATAAGGATGAGAAACATGATCCTAAGGCTGCTTCAACAAAGATTAATGAGGATGAGTTTGCCATGAGTGCCCACGCATCTCTAGGCGGGAAATGGGGCGATATTGAGCTGTAGTTGGGAGGACTGCATGTGGGCAGGATCCTTGAGGAGACCACCTCTTGGATCAATTCCTTGCTATAGTAGCCCAAGATTCAGCAGTAGCAAGATGGACCTAGTGAAGGTCAACCTCAATGGCAACAATGGGAGTGGCACACAGACGAAGGAGGAGGAGGAGAACACAACTTTAGCATCGAAGGGACAGCAGAAGCCAAAGCGAGAGAAGGACATTTTGAAGGTGAAATGTTTCAGTTGTGGCGAGATGGGCCACTATGCATCCCAATGTCTTTTGAAGAAAAAGGATAAGGATGAGAAACATGATCCTAAGGCTGCTTCAACAAAGATTAATGAGGATGAGTTTGCCATGAGTGCCCACGCATCTCTAGGCGGGAAATGGGGCGATATTGAGCTGTAGTTGGGAGGACTGCATGTGGGCAGGATCCTTGAGGAGACCACCTCTTGGATCAATTCCTTGCTATAGTAGCCCAAGATTCAGCAGTAGCAAGATGGACTTAGTGTCAGATGACGCAGTGGAGTGTTTGGAGGACAGATGTAGTGGTAGGGGACTAGAGATTGATCAGCGCAGAGCAAGGTTGGCAGCAGTGCAAGAGTTAGCAACAACGCAAAAGATTCAGAGGGTCAAAATCAGCAGCAGTCAGAATCCAACATTCATTGTATGATGTTGAACACAGTTAAGTTCGACTAATTTTGGGTGGCTTTTCAGTTGCTTACTTCTCAGCAATTGAGTTGAAGTGCAACAGTTAGCAGTGGCAGTGCTATGGGAAGCATGATGTAGCATATTGAGAAGGAGCCGCATTATAGGTGCAACAGTGACAATGGCAGTGTCATGGCAACACTACAGATTGCAACAACACAGTGGATGAGGGGCAACAGGTTGAACATCAGCAACGTAGAGGGCCGATGCCGTGGATCAATGTGATACTTCTGTTGGGAAGTATTGCTAGAGCACATTCCTTGCTAAGAGGGAGTGTTGATTTTTGGGTAGCATCGGATGTGCTCTAGCTTCGAAATTCCGTGGAGGGGCTAGAACACATAAGATCTCCAAGACCCAGAAATCATTTGGAGAAATTCCACCCGGATTGTATTTTATTAAAATAATTAATATTTTTAATTGGGTTCCTAAGTCTAAACTTAGGAAACTTAAAATATTAATGGGTATTAATGAAAATATGGGTGAGAAGCTTCTAAGAGATGAGGATCAAGTCTAATTTAATGTTAGCCGTTGATTAGAGACTTAATCTCGGTTGTTGATTTCTCAACAGGAAAAGGATAAATGGAGACTTGGGGTCAGTTGGAGAAGACACATGGAGAGAGAGAATTGATCTAGAGTTCGATTTCTAGGGCTAGGAAGCTGAGAAATTTGAACTAAGTGATCATTCCGCAACAAAGGATCAGTGAGAATCTGGGAGGACTTTCCGGAGAATAATGACAAAGAGGCAGAGAGGGCTTGTAGAGAGGCAGCGAAGTAGCCGGGAGAGCTGACGCTGGGCTAGTCTGGGCCCACGCAGTCCTGATGCTGAGCCAGAAGGGCCAACACAGAGCAGAAAATTTGCCTGTCACGCAGAATCCAGAACTGCTGGGAACAACCGAATTGTTGGGAATTATCGGAACAACCGGGATAGCTGACGCGGAGGGTAGAAGAGGTGACACAAGGCTGACGTAGGGCCTATGTAGGGCTAACACAGAAATAACCGGGGTTAGCCAGTCTTGTGCCAGATCAACTGAAATTCTGCCGGGTGAAGTGAGGTAAAACTCACTTAGATTTTCCGCCAGTGTTTTCTCTGTAAAGGATTGCTAGATGAGCATTCTAGATTTGTATTCAAATATTTCTCCTACATAATAATAAACCCTCTGAACTCCTACACTGATTTTCACGCATTGGGTTTTTCCAGGGACTATTGTGTCCAAAAGTAAGCGTGTCCTATGTATCTTGTTCTTTGCTCTGTTTTTTGTTTCATGAGATCAAATATTTAATTATTGTAGGCTGTAGAAGTATTTTGCTTCAGTATTTAGAAGAATAACTTGATGATTTAAAAATCAAGTAGGTGAAGTAGATTCAGATTTGCTGCAGTAGGGGTTCCTTCGAGTCTAGGAATTTTCACAGTTGCAACCCCTGGTGGGCAGTGAAATGCCCCACCTGAAGGGGGTAATAACTGCTTATATTGTACACAACATGCTCTCATCTCATGGAGCTCTGGGTAGTAATACAAAGAAAAATCAAGAAAATGAAAAATGCAAATGAAGAAGGGTGGAAAAACAAAGGCCAAGGTAATTCATGTATCCACGTTTTCTCCATCCTACATCTATAAATCTAAATATGTGGACATCCCTCATCATTACCCCCCTTGAATCCATGGCATTTGGCTTTGAGACCCCCATGTCCCCATCCATATCATCATTATTCACATGACCCCTATCAATTGAAGGATGTACCTTGGACCTGTATTTCCCCTTTGGGGCTGGGAATAATCTAATAGGGTTGTTTATTAGCCACTCCTACCTAGGGAGGTAACACTGTTACATACTTAAGCTCTAAATTTGGAAGGGAAGCACATTATGAAGTCTCATTCGTGCCCTTGATTAACAAGCTTTGTTCACTTAGATGCACTATTGAATTATTGTACTTGATGGTGAGGAAGTGCATTGGATCTTATATGTAATTGGCAGGTGGTTTCATCATGGGCTGGGCAACTTAATTGGGGCCCAAGCCAACCAAAAGATCATATTGACACCCTTAGGGGATGTGTTGAGAGCCATGGGACTCCATCATGTGTTAGAGCATCATTTCATGCCATGGGCACCCTTAACACCTTCAACAGCTTGTTTATTGCCCCACATTATTCGCAAGATGATGCACTTTGACCAGTGTGCCCAATCGACCCAGCATGATCATGGCAACTGATCCAAGGCCCAAAGGAGGTTTGTCTCACCTTTGAGACTTGGGAGGGCATGCACCATCATCAGAGCCCTCATTTGGAGCAGTCTATAGGCTTATCTTTCATCAGGAGACCCATGAGACCAACATTTGTGCCCCAAACCCACTATGGGGCACCACATGATGACTTGCATGGAAAATTAGGGGCCATCCCCTAATTCATCTTTATTGGAGCCCTCTCTCTCATCATGGCACTTAGAGGACTCAACGTGGCCCTCCAACGGCCCTACATCATCATGACATCATCAACTTAGCTTGCATATGGATGGCTTATTCATAACTTGTGATAGCTACTTGGTCGGCTTGTGACAAGGCTTGTTCTTAGCACATTATTTTATAATTTTGGGGGCTCATTAGGCTAATTTGATTTAGAGAAACTCATATGAATAGAAAAAAGTCTCATTTGTGAGAACTCATCAGGGTTTTCGACCCTTTTATGCAATTCACACTTTTTCTCTTGGAATCTTTGGAGTACCTTGGATACACTATGATATTTGGAGCTGATTTTTGATCTAGTCTTGGAGCTACTTCTTGAATATGGATGGATATATTGCATGACTATTTTGTAAGTTCTCTTGTTGATGAAATCTTTCTTTGCAAATTGTCTAATGCATGTAATTGTTGCAACTAGAATAAATTCTATTGTGCCCTAGTTTTGTTGAAGATCAATTTGAAAGCTATTTGGTTGGCTGTTGCATATATTATTCATGATATAACATGCAATGAATGTTCCTAGTAATGAGATGTTATTTTTCTTCATGAAACTTCATATTCTAATAGTAGGTAATAGTTGAAAGTTGATAGCTAGGGCATCATCTTTTAGCCTCCTTGAAGACAAATTTGGCTTATCTAATACATCTAGGGCTCCCTAAACCCAAGGGAAAAGACAGTGGCCTAGGTCGTTTGGTGATCAACTTCTCTTTCTTCCTTTTCCCCTCCCAAAATTTTGGCCCCTCTTTCCTTGGAAGACTAGCTAGGGCATCAAGCGAAATCCTTTAGAGGAATTTTTGGATTCCGTTGAGACAAGATTCTTCCCTGAGGTCTTGTCTTGAGGATCTACAATTTTGGTTGATTTCTCATAATGACTCATCCATAAATTCTTGTGCCCTATAAAGGGAAACCTAGCTTGTATTTCCTTGGATAGGTGGCATTCTTGAGGGTTGTATGAGAATTATATTTGGTGGAATAAATCACAGGAGATGCTTTCTCCTCCCTTCCCTTGACCTAGTAGCACCTTGGAAGCATTTCTTCCCACACTTAGTCACAAAACCTTAGGTCTAGTTCAAGCCTTTCTTAGATCTTTCAAAGAGAGCCCAAAACCTTTTAGTAGCATTAAAATCGTCACATAGAGCTCCTTTGAAAGGTCTTACATCATCTCCTAGAGTCTTGACCTTAGAAATACATATTACCATTGCATATCTTAAACCCTAAGTATTGACCTCTTCCTAGGTCTTTCTTGGAGATCATTTGGCTTCCTTGAAGCATTGGACCATTATTGTGTCTCTCCTTGAATGGGCTTAGTGGAATCACTTCACATCTAAATCATTGACCTATTCATTCCAAGTGATTCTTTTCCTATCGGGACTCCTCTCATCAGTGAAACTCTGTAAAGAGCATGGGACCTTGACTAAGGTGACAATGGGTCATTGTCCCATTGTTGTCACTTAGTCTAGTAGTTGTCCTTTAAGTTTCCCTTCCTTTGGGCCCTACTAGACTGTGTGGTAACAGGCACCACCACGAAAGGGCGTGACCCTTGGTCAAAATTCAACTCATTCGACTTGTATATATACATGATGTGACACTTCACCTTGATCATTCAATCATCACATCCTCTCTCTTCTAGAGCAGCTGCATGTGTGAACAGAAAGAGGTCGAATTGACTGAAATTTGACCAAGTTTGAGTTTCATTGAGTTTGACTATTGACCAGAGTTGACCATAGTATAGATCTGACCGCAGGCCGAGTTTATCGCAAGATTGAGCTTCACTGCAGGCTGAAATTTGACTGTTTGACCAGCTTTGACTTTTTTTTTAATTTTTTATTTATTTTTGGTTGGTTTGACCAGCATTGACTTGTTGGAAGTTGACCAGGTTTGGCTGGTATTTGGTCTTGGATATTGGCATGGATTTCTAGACGATTTGGATTTGTAAACCTTGTTGAAGAATAATTTCTCCTAGAAGAAAAATCGCTGGGTTTTCTACCAAGGTTGGGTTTTGCAGGGAAAAAATTGTTGTTTCTATTGTGCATGGTTGTCTCTTTATGATCTTACTGTTTTCGCTGCATTTACTGCTGATATTTTCTGTGTATAATTGCTCAATGATATTAGTGGCATGAGATAAATTGTTAAAGATCACTAGGTAGTAATTATTATATCAAAAAATTGGTTTCTACTGTACATCTTGTAGAAAATTCAACACTAGTAAGGTCAGAGAACAGATTTACAGTCATGATCGGTCAACCTTCCAGATCACCCATTTATCCATACTAAATGCCCAAATCAAACAAGTATAAGCACCCAATTGCAAAATGATCAAAGTACCTTTTGAATAGTAGTCCACCTTCATCCAAGTGGTAATGCTGGATGGCAAGAGGCACATGGCTGATGCAAATGGTGGAGGTATATGGCAAATCAGGGGCTGTCTGGCCGTTGTCAAATAGTGGCTATCAGGGGCTGTCTGGCCGCCTGTCAAATGTTGGAGACGTTTTTTCTCCTATGGGGTTACCCATTTTGGTGGGTAACACTCTTATTCTCTGTTTGTCATCAACCAACATAGATTGCATGGTAGGCATTCGATAAATTAATCCTACAGCTGGAGGATTAGGTTCTGTTGAAATGGTGTGTGAATTGATCATGTTAATACTGAAACGTTTAATTAGGTCTGTATAGAGAATATATTCCAAGATATGAATATAAGGCTGATATAATGACCTAGATGGTGGTGGACCTCATACTCATATATATTGGAATTTTTAACACACAAGCTTTCAGCAATGTAATGTTGTGCCATCCTTAGCTTTTTTTTGTCATTGATTTTTATTCTAGAGAAGGTATCAGTCATCACATTATATAAAATTGCAGGCGGTTTAGCAAATAATCCAATTCCACGAGTCAACATACTCTAAGAACAATGAGTATTTTTAAACTCTTGTTACTAATTACCAACTAGTAAGTCTGATTTCTTCAATATACATTCATCTTTTTTGAATTGATTTAATTCTTTGTGATGTCGAAAAAAACTTAAAGCTATCCAAATGGTAAGACAGGTTTTACGTGTCTAATTTCACTTTGTTTTCTGTCAGGATTTGGGTCTTGTGCTTAAATTGTATTTACTTACTAATTGTATTGTTATCCTAAATGTTTCATTATACGAAAGGCATTTCCTGGACTTATTAGCTTGTGATGTGCAGCACTACGAGGGCTATCCATCAGGATCAATGGTTGACATTTGTTGTGGTGAAGATGGGTGTCCAATATTAGCAATTAGCAGCCTTGCAGTTCATACTAAGGTTTGTCCATGATTATGTTTGCTGGCATAGTTTCAGTGAAAATTATATGTTGAGTTTTTGGTATTGTTTGTCATCCTTTTCATTTCATCTTAAATATGATGATAAGAATTACATTGAGCTTGCAATAGATCACAGATTTCAACATTTTGTTTGTATCATAATCAGAGACGCCCGTATGACGTATACTGGTGATTGCAGGATCTACTGGCAAATCCAAAATGTTCATTACTTGTAACCAAGGATCCGACAGATAGAACAGAACTTGTGATCACAGTGCATGGTGATGCAGTTTTTGTGCGTCTCTCTACACTTCCATTTGCTTGTCTTGTTTCTGTGTCAAATGAGCCAACCTCTATTGCTTGCTTGAGTAATTAATATAAAATGGAGCCTAGTATTCCTTTTATCTATCAAGCATACAAGTTCAAGACTTACACCTGCAAATGATATTATACTTGATGTTTGGAATGAGTAAAACATAAAGCGTTATAGAATTCTGAAGTTGAAATGAATTGTAGGCTTTACATAAAAGTTGCATGAAACTTCGAAGCGGGTATGGTTTTCAGAATGGGGATGGCATGGAAATTTTACCCTTCAAAAAGTTTGGAAACATGCAAATGACAAATTTAAAAAATTTGGAAATATAAAAAAATTCAAAATAATATATATTTATATATAGTTTTCAATTTTCAAGGAAAACTTTGTGGGGAAACCTAAGGGATGCTTCTCCATATTTGTGGATTGCATTTCTATTGAATCTGTTGGTCTGGGGGATTCGATCCAGGCACTTACTAGCACAGTACTAGCACCACCCCCACCCCCCACCTTACACACACAAAGGAATGATAAACATTGTCAACAAATGATTAAAATTATTGTTTATATATTTTAAGCTTGGGATTTTGGCTTTTGATTTGATTTACTCTACACCTCTTAGGCTTGTTGGCTTTAGTGAGAGGATTTTCTTTGTTTAGGCCCTTTTGTGATCTTTGACGAGCCAACAATGAAAGGGGAAAGTCCTTTTGTGGATGGAATGGAGTGAAGAGGTATAACAGAAAGTGTCAAGTATGATCATGGATGTGTAAGACACTATCTTAACTAGTTTCCAAGTAGTGCAAGCTGACCCAAGAAATGACATAACTTCTAAAAGAAAACCATGTCCCGCATGGTAGGAGGAGGCAAAGCATAAAAGTCTAATGTTACGAAGTGTTATTAGATTTCATTAGAGTTTGCGACTTTCACAGAAATATCAAAGAAGTTATAGTATCACATCTAAGTAAAACAACCAATGCATGGAATAACACAAAAGAATATGCTGTAACCAAACTATACCATTCGTTGTGTATTTGTAATCTGAGAGGTGAGGGTGGAGCATCTGATATATTGCAGTTGAACTAGCACAGTGATGTATCTGAAGGAGAAAATGAGAAAACTATTCGAGTCTAGAGAGTCCAAGCAAGAAGGCTTGTGGAATCAGCAACCATACACTCACGTGAGGGTGTCTTTGAGGTAGTTATCCCTTGGGGTGTAGCACATTCTAAAGTGTTATTTATGTGTATCATTTTTATTTTCTTGCAAGATAATGTTTTATTTAAATCTCTCTCTCTCTCTCTATGTCGATTGCGGATTGCAGCTTAGTGGTGTGAAAATTCTTGAATCTAACACGTCAAAAACCCCTGCTGCAATTTTTGGTTTACTATCTCCTACTTGTTCTTTACATTAACAAGTTATTTAATTGCATAAACATTGAAGTAAACACAAATGCAGCTGTCACAGATATACAGATCATGCACTGAAGAAAACAGAAACAATAACACAAGGGACACCGTTATTTTTGGACAATCGTCCCTGGAAAAACCCAATGTGGGAAAACTAGTGCAACATATATGAGGGTTTTATTATTAAGCAGATTCTTAGATACAACTAGGGTGCTAGAATTGGCTCACCCAACAAAGAATGTCCTTGGCAATAGTACCTCTATCTGGAGACAGATATTCCGGCAAATCAGCGACCGGATGATCAACCCCAGAGTGACTCTGACTGTTCCTTGTGCTAGATAGCGAAAGCTGCTCCAAGCACTGCTCTGGAGCTGCATCACTCTTTAGGAACTGCGTCACCCGCTCCCGGCTGATCTACACTCAGTCTGCCCCACATAATCTTCCCAGCGTTGCCTCTGAATCCCTCTGCGTTAGCCTCTACGACTTTTGTGTCAGCCTCTATGACCTTCTGCATCCTCTGTGTTGCCTCCTCTTGCCTCTGCATAAGCCCTTCTTGGGCTTGCACTGTCTCTCCTAACACTTCACTGCCACTTTGCTATGTATTTTTCAACCTTGTATGAAAATCCCTTGGTGAAGTGCCCCTTGTTGCAACTGATCACTAACTTGATTTCCTCAGCAAACCTCGTCCCAGAAAATCGAATTCTTGATCTCTCTTCGTGTGTCTCCAACTGACCCTCAAGCCTCCTCTTATACTTTTCCTGTTGACGATTCAACGACCGAGATTAAGTCCCTAATCAACGACTAAGATTAGAACTGGCTTGATCTTCATCACTTAGAACTTTCTCACCTAGTTTGTATTAATACACATTGATATTTTTATTTTCCAAAGTTTAAACTGAGGAATCCATTAAAAATATTAATTATTTTAATATCTCTTCATCCAGTTGGAATTTCTCCAAATGATTTTTGGGTCTTGAGGATCTCATGTGCCTTAGCCTCTCCACCAAATTTCATGGCTAGAGCACATCTGATGCTACCAAAAATCAACACTCCCTCTTAGCGAAGAATGTGCTCTAGTAATGCCTCACCATAGAAGCATCACACTGATCCTCCACATCGGTCCTCTGTGTTGATGCTTGGCTTGCTGCCCCACATCCACTGCACTGCTGCTTCCTGTACTACTGCCCATGACACTGCCACTGCCATTGCTACCTCTGTATTACAACTCCTCTCAACATGCTGCCCATAGCACTGCCACTGCTAACTGTTGCACTGCAACTCAGTTACCGAGAAGTAAGTAACTGACTTCACCCAAACACTGACATCCTGGTCAGTCTGGAAGCCTCGTGATGCTGAAGTCACCTCTGCTGCTATTCTGTTCTCCTTCTGCTGCAACTGCGCTGTTGCAAACACCTCAGTGCCTCTCACACTGCTGCAACCTCCACTGTGCTGCTACAGACTTCTGCACTCTAGCACTGCCTTGCTGCTCCATCACACCTTGCTCCATCCGACACCTGTCATCATGCTACTGTCGTTAAGGGCTCCCATAGCTAGATGTGATCCAAGATTTTGGGCACCTCAAGGATCCTGCCCCCCTTCTGTAGTCCTCTCGACTACAGCTCTATGTCTCCCCACCTCTTCTTTAGAGGCGCATGAGCACTCATGGCATAATCGTCATCAGTCTCGACATCCTTCTCCGCCTTTTCTAGAGCAACCTTTGAGTCGGAAGCTTCTCCCTTGCCTTTCTTCCTGGGGCACTGAGAGGCATAATGTCCCATCGCCCCACAGTTGAAGCACTTGACCTTGGAGAAATATTTCTTCTTCCTCTTTTGAACCCCCTGTTGTCTCGCATATGTTAGAGCTGCATCCTCCTCCTCCTCTTTTTTGATTCGAACTCCCTTATCGCTACTCCCCGCCTTAGTCAACCTCCTGATCTCTTCCTGTCGAAGAGCAACCCACATCTCCTCCCAACTGGGGAGAGTCGCTTTGCCCAAAATGCTTTGGAAAAACGTCTCCCAGTGCTCGGAGACTGCATTCAGAGCAGTCCTGACCATAAATTCTGGATTCTGTGTAGACCCCATGGAAGTGAGTTGGTCACGAATTCCTTGCAACCTGAGAAGGAACAGATCTATCTTCTGTCCTTTCTGCATCTGAGATGACCTTAGCTGATTATCTAATAACATCTTCCGCTGCACGGAAGAGCCCTGGTATAAGGTGGTCAACGTCTGCCACATCTCCCTTGCTGTGTTCTTCTCAGCAATATGTGGTATGACATGATCCTTGACCCCATCTAGAATCATGCATTTCACCTTTGCCTCGGCCTCATACTTCTCATTTGCATTAGGGTCAACTAGGACAACAACTGTTTTCAAGGCATAGTCCTTGATGCGATGTTTATCCAGGATTGCCAGGATCATGGCCTTCCAGAGGACAAAATTGGAAGCCCCGTCCAATTTGTCTTGATCCCTCAATTTGTTCACTACCATCTCTGCTCCTCATCTCGACTCCCTCCGAGTCCTGATTTCCCTCTCGGAAATCATCTGGCCAACTCGAATCACTCATCTCCAATCGTCCTTTGCCGCTGCAACTCGGATCTAGATTTATTGGTTAGAAATTTGTCGAGGTAGTGCTTCCCTTTACCTTAGTTCAATCTCCTTAGACACTGTTGTGCACTCATAGAAACAACATCCCACCAGCTCCACAAATCAAAATCTGCACAACTCCCTTAGCCCGACAACTGAAGAATCTGAGCTCTTCTGGCTCTGCGCAATCACAATGAGAGCTGGATTAGCTCCTCTTGGCCATTGCGTCAATCCTTCCTGGCTGAGAAAGATGACTTGGCATTGCGTAGGTCTGATCTGTCCCCCCTCTGCCTCTGTGCTGACCTAGATAGTTGACGCAGCTACTGCATCACCTTCACCTGGCTCAGAGTGCTGACATAGGCACTACGTGAGCCTCTACGTCACCTTCTTTGCACTGCGTCCCTCCTCCTTCTGTGTCTTTGGCTCTGGAACAATGTTGTCTCTCGGGAAAACTGCTTCTCTGCTACAAATTCTCAGATTTTCTTGGTTGCTGCCTTCAGTCGCCTTTGATCTGCAATCGCTCTGATACCATGTGAAAATTCTTGAATCTAACACATCAGAAACCCCTACAACAATTTCTGGTTTACTATCTCCTACTTGTTCTTTACATTAACAAGTTATTTAATTGCATAAACATCGAAGTAAACACAAATGCAGCCTTCACAGATATACATATCATGCACTGAAGTAAACAGAAACAGTAACATAAGGGACACCATTATTTTTGGACAATCGTCCACGGGAAAACCCAATGCGGGAAAACTGGTGCAACAAGAATACATTTCAGCGAATCTGGACAACAACATTTATTGGCACGCATCCCAAGGCAAAACCGTACAATAGGAGAAAGGCACAAAAATCGAGGAAGAGGGACAGCAGCAAGGGCACGAATTTTGAAGCAGATTTGGGCACGAATTTCAAGGCAGATGTATTGCTAAAATCTGTACAGTCTATACAACAAGTTTTGGGCACATTTTTCGAGGCACGCTGTACAACATTTAATGTTGTAAAAATTTCTATTTTGGCTGTTTGCTGATTGGCACGATTTTCGAGTGGAGTTCAAGCACGGAAATTGAGATAAGTTGTAATTTGTGGTTGCTGGAATTTTTACTGTGTATTTCAGTTTCTCTGTAAAAGCATTTTCAGAAATAAAGAAGAGCTCTCAAACTGGTTTTCCCCAAGAGTTGTAGGGAGTTTTTCCAGGGTAACATTGACCAAAAATCATTGTGTTATTTTCTGTGTGTGGCTGTCATAATTTTGTTGTGTTTTATTTCTGCAATTTCAGCAGTTGTGAAATCTCTAAATTTGTGTTTTCAAAAAATATTTTCATTTCCAAATATTAGAATTTTTATCATGC
The DNA here is from genome assembly GCA_031772625.1 of Pinus tabuliformis. Taxonomy (NCBI): domain Eukaryota; kingdom Viridiplantae; phylum Streptophyta; class Pinopsida; order Pinales; family Pinaceae; genus Pinus; species Pinus tabuliformis. The sequence continues at coordinate 1,742,664,134 of CM062819.1, read as the reverse complement.
TTGGATTTAAAACTAAATGCATGGAGTGATAAGGAAAACTGATAACCGGAGTGGGGGTTGAAACCTTCACAAATATACATATCATGCATTGAAGTAAACAGAAACAGTAACACAAGGGACACCATTATTTTTGGACAATCGTCCCCGGAAAAATCCAATCGTCACTCTTTAGGAACTGCTCTCATATCGAGACTCCTCCTCCCGATATGAGACTGCAAATGCTATATATGACAAACTGGTAGAGCTGTTTTCCATAAGTACCGTAGGAGAAGTAATCTCCTTAAGGCAAGAACTCTACAAACTGAAGATATCCAAGGAAGATGGAATAGCCTCATACTTCATGAGGATATTAGAGATTCGAGATCAACTACAAGAACTAGGAGAAGTTATGTCTGATAGAGAGATGACCACAGTGGTACTAAATGCACTACCGGAAGAGTGGGGTAACCTCACTTCAAGTCTATATGGGAAGAAAGAGACTACTCCATTTCAAGATCTATGGTCACTTTGTAAGATCGAAAAAACCAGTTTGAAGGCAAAGATCGATGTCGAACCAAGTGCGCAGAATCAAGCATATGCTGCAATAACAAGAAGAAATGGAAAATTTGGAAAGTTTGATCCTCCAAAGAAAAGGAAGAACATGGATAAGATATGCTATGGGTGTCATGAACTTGGGCACTATAGAAGAGATTGTCCTAATCATAGTAAGGACAAGAGGAATAGGGAAGAAGCACACATTACTGAAGAAGTGAAAGAGCCTGAGTCAAAGAAGCCTAAGAATGAAGAAGTCAAAGATCTCTATTATGAATGAGATTATCTTCTTCTCTAGAAGGTACTTTCCACTTGTAAATTATAGATAGGGTGCAGTTTAAATAAGATAGGATGCATCAGATTCGAAAATAGCATGATAGAAGCATTAGAAGTAAGAGCTCATGACATGGGAAGCAGAAAGTATGTCTAGTACAAATCCTACTGATTACAAAGAATAGGAAGCTCTTAGTAAGCCTCATTGATACTTATAAAAGGAAACAAAAGTCATCATCAACTGGGACCTTCATAGTCAATAAAGAAAACACCTACAGGGTGAGGATATCAAATATCCTCGAGCTTCTCTGCTGAAATTCTTATCAAAGGATTCATTGGTTTAGAAAGAGAGGCAAGGTTTTCATTAGGAATTCCAACTCATGGGATTCAAGGAAATGATGATATGATGATATAACAGGAAAGCAGGTCTGAAGGATAAAGTTCTTTCGAATGAAGCTGCTACAGGAAGTCTGGATGACTGAAGGAAAGATGAGGTATGTATGCTTGCATAGATTATTATGGAAGTCATGTCATATGGTTGCAGATAATATGAATCACTATTTCCATCCTGGGAAATATGATCAAGAAAAGAAAGGATCTCCTCCTCCGAAAGATTGTAGCAAAAGCATAAGTCGCACCAGATGAAATCAACATAATATATTCTCATATGAATCACGAGGAAGCTGACTACAATCAAGGAACTCTGATTGGAAGCTCTTTGGAATGAAATGTGTGATAAAAGAAAGGAAGAGATCGAGATAATATGCAACGATGGTAGAAGGCATTCAACATCCGAAGTCCATGAAGATTTGACTAGAATATCTCCTGAAAGGATGTGATAAAAGTCAGAAAAAGATAGAAGACCCTTGACAATAGATATCTGTGGGAGATGTGTCAATCTGCTTGTAGGATGCTGATACTTACAAGACAATGTCATGGTGAAAGATCATTACAAAGGTAATTTTGATTTGAAGTGTTCATTGGTTATTTTTGAACTAATATCTGGATGGGCTTATGTAGGACTGCCAAAGGCAAATTTGTGGATGACTTCCAAGTGGACCATATAGAAGGATGTAATGTGCATCCAAAAAATATGGCATGAAAGAAAAATGACATAAAGCAAAGCCATATGAAAAATCTGATGGATCACTTTCTAATGAGTTGAGGACATGAATAACTCATGGATAAAAGTGATGGATGATCTGTGCCCTATGTAGAAGTTCCCAAAAGATGAAGACTCCTTGACGAAAAAGAAATTCATGACATCGAAGGAATGAGCTCTTCAAGCAGCTGGTTGTTTCAGGATCTCCACATGAGGAGCTATGATAGGTCCTTAGTTAAGAGGGAGCTTGAAAATAAGTTTCTTACTTGGAAGAAACTTGGAAAATTCCTAAGCAGGGAGCTTAGGTACATTCCTTTGTGACAGGAATGAGTACATTCTTTAATGGAATATGTCCTCTTGGTTTGAAAAGGAGAGATAGACATGTCATTCTGATCTTTACCAGGGGAGACAGAAATGAGGATTGTGTAATCATTTGACATCCGATGCTCTTTGAGGATGAGATAGGGCATCCAATAGTAAGAGTAGTCGTGGAGGACCGATATTCTTTGTGGGACTGGGGAGTCTAGGAAAAGAATAGTGCTCATGGAGCATATCCTGAGAGAACTCGGGTGGGGTATGTTCCGAGAGAGACAATGATTAGTGTGTCTATAAATCATTGGTCTCGCCAGCATTGTGCTCTAATCTTGTGGAGAGATAGCATTGTTAGTCAAGACCTTGCTATATAACAATGTTGGTTGATATGATGATATACAAATGAGTTACAAATCTGAATTCTTCTTACGAGAGATTATTCAGATTGAGAAAGTCCAAGTACCATTATGAATACCTCCTTAGTTAAGAGGGAGTGTTGAAAAGTGTAACTAGGTTTGGTCTTCATAATGACATGTAATTATGATTTTATGTAATGAGATGTAAATAAGAAAAATAAAATTATTATATTGACTTGCTTCATGGGTTTCATGAGCAAGGGATTTTTTTTTTGAGTCAAGACTCCCATTGAGAGCCTTTAGGATTTATTTGTCATATAGTCATAAAATATTAGAGTCATTGTCATGTAATGAAGTCATGTTACACTTTGTAAAAGGTCAATATTGTCTATGTAAAGTATCCTCCAAGAACTTGTCATCTATCTTCTTCAAGTCGACCTACAAATGATGGAAGAACATTCTAGATGAAGTTGGCCTAACTCCAACTGTCAAGTCGACCTAAAGACCCAGTGAAGAGGTGTATAAATAGAAGAGAACTTGACCTCCATTCAAGGCAAGGAATTCGATCTGATTTCGGTCTAGGAGAAGTGCGAAGAAGGGTGCAGAAGAAAGTGTGAAGTAAAGGCAGTGAAAGGCTTTTTGTTGATTTGTGGAAGCATCAGATGTGCTCTAGCCACGAAATTTGGTGGAGTGGTTGGGGCACATGAGATCTCCAATACCCAGAAGGGTTTGGGCAGATTCTAAACAGTTCAGGAGATTTTAAAATAATAAATCTTTTTAATGGATTCCTTAAATCTAAAATTAGGGAAATTAAAATATTAATGTCGATTAATATAAAACTGTGTTAGAATGGTCCAAAAGACATGGATCAAGACAGATCTAATCTTAGCCGTTGATTAGGGACTTAATCTCGACTGTTGATATGTCAATGAGAAAAGTATAAGAGGGGGCTTGAGGGTCACTTGGAGAGTACACCAGAGTGATCAGTCATTCTATTCTCTAGAGTGGGGTTTGCTAAGAGAGATAGAATCAGTGATTGGAGAGTAGCTGAAGGGCATTGAGTACAGAGAGACAGAGAGGCAAAGATAGTGTCGGGAGAGAAATAGAGCAGCTAGAGAGAGTGACGCAGGAGCAACCATAGCTCACGCAGGGCCACGCAGAGGCAGCTAAGTGCCGCACAGAGCACTAGAGAGGTTAGCGTAGCTGACACAGGGCCTCCTCGGGCTGACGCAGGCCCAACGCTGGGTTAGGAGAGGTTGACGCAGTCCAGATTGGGCAGACGCTAGGGTTTTTGGGGCAGATTGGTGCTGAGTAGCTGCCGGAAGGATTATCCTGGGTTTCAGTCAGTAGATTTGTCAGAAATGGAGAGGTGTTACTGCTAAGGAAATTCTCTGTTGGGTAGGCCAGTTTCAGCACTGAGATTGTACTCTGATATTGCTTAATAAGAAAACCCTCAGATAACTGCACCGATTTTCCCAAATTGGGTTTTTCCGCGGACATTGTTGTCATATGGTGTGTTTGTTTCTGTTTCTTTTTAGTTGCTAATTTGTGATATGTTGAGCATGCACTAGTGTTTATTTTCAATATTTACATTGTAAATAACTTGTTAAGGAAAATAACAAGTAGGTAGGAATAAATCAGATAAAGTGCATGGAGGGTTTCTAACTAAGTAAACTTAGAAACTTCAACATGGTATCAGAGTGTGATTGCAGATCACAGGAGGACTAAAAGACATTAGCCGAGTGGAGCAATAGCAGCAGAAAACAGTTTTCCCGAGGTGACAGAAGTTGTTTCTAGCAGCGCAGAAGCTAAGGAGTGTGACGTAGAGCCAGCCAGCACCATGCAGCGGCAGCTGGGAGCTGCGTAGAGCCTTAGAGAGGCTAGCATTGCAGACGTAGAGGGTTAGAGGGTTGACACAGGGCCTCCCAGGGCTGACGCAGACCCATCTGGGGTGACGCAGGGCCAGGGTGAGGCAGAGAGGGGCTGACGCAGTCCACAGATAGGCAATTGCTGGGGTTTAGAAGGTTGCAGGAATATTGCAGAGTGGAGCTGGTGAGGTACTGTAGTCAGAACAGTACCTGATAGAGCAAGGCCAGAGGAGTTGCTACCGAGGGTTTCCAGCCGAGGAACCCGGATCAGTGGTGCGGTTGCACAAGATGATCAGAGTAGGGGGCATCTCGACAAGCGGTAGAAGGGAAGAGAACTTCTAGATGGGAAGTAGAGACTCAGAGGAGTCAAACAAAGAACTTCCAAGAGGGAAGTAGAGACTCAGAGGAGTTGAACAAAGAATTTCCAGGAGGGAAGTAGAGGAGCATCATGGCACTACACGGAGTAAGAGACCAGGATAGACTGGACGGAGTATCGAAATTCGCAGTCTGGAAGGTCAGAATCTTATCTGTACTTGACAGGAATAGTGTCAAGAACTTCGCCTTGAAGGTAATAGCTGTCCTAGTTGACCCCAGTGATAATGACAGGTATGAGGAGGCGATGGTGAGGGCCAAGAGCATTATCCTTGACGGGGTCAAGGATCATGTAGTACCACACATAGTCGAGAAGGAAACGACATTTGAGATTGTGGAGGCTCTTAAGAAGCTGTATCGGCATACTTCTGTGCAGAGAAGAATGTTGCTTGAGAATTAGATGAGGTCGTATCAGATGAAGAAGGGACAATCGATTGACACCTTCCTCAGAGGACTGAATGAGATTCGAGATCAGTTGACTGCTATGGGGCGACACTGGATTAGGAACTAATGGTGAGGACAACCCTGAACGCTGTCTCAAAAGACTAGGAAGTATTTGTCCAGAGTATACTGGGCAGAGGGACACCTCCACCTTGGAACGAGAAGTGGGTAGGTCTTCGCCAGGAAGAGATCAGACGGCAGTCGAAGACGGGTAGCAGCAGCAAGGGGATCAAAGTCAAGCTGGAGGAGGAAGATGTGGCCCTAGCATCTTGAGGGAAAGCAGGAAAAGCGGAAGAAGAAAGATCTCTTCAAGATCAAGTGCTTCCACTGTGGGGAGCTGGGTCATTATGTGACCCAGTGTCTAAGGAAGAAGAGTAAGGGAGAGTTTTCCGAGACTAAGGCATCGCCAGCACGAGCAGAGAAGGAAGTTTTGACAGACGATGACTGTGCCATGAGTGCACATGCACCACTTGAGCGGAAGTGGGGAGACATCGAGTTGTAGTCAGGAAGACTACAGGCGATGAGGGGTAGGATCCTCGAGGTACCTAGCCTCTTGGATTAGACCTTGCTACGGGAGCCTCGTCGAGGAGTAGCATGACTGGCTGAGTGAGACGGATGCGGATGGAGCGACAGAGAGAGCTACAGTGCAGGAGTCCCGAGACAACGCGAGGCTAGCAGGCTGCAACAGTGTGAGAGGCACGGGAGTGTTGCACCAGTGCAGGATGGCACAGAGAGGTGTGCAACGATGCGAGATGCAGGGAGTTGTTGCAGCAGTGCAGAGGTTAGAGAGGGAGCACTTGTCAGCGACAGAGGGAGCTTCAGCATCAAGAGGGTCTCTAGCCCAACAGAGAGGTCAGAGTTGGGAGATCAGTTACTTACTTCTCAGTAACTGAGTTGCAGTGCAACAGTGGGTAGCACGATGCAGCATGATGAGAGGAGTTGCAGTGCAGATGCAGTGTTGGGAGAAAGGACCAACAACAGCACGGATGCAGAGGGAGATGTCGTACAAATGCAGCAGTGGCAGTGGTAGAACCATGGGTAGCAGTACAAGATACAACAGTGCAGAGGATGGTGGGCAATAGGCCTAGCATCAGCGCAGGGACTGATGCTGGATGATCAGAGTAATACTCAGTGAGGAGTATTGCTAGAGCACAATCCTCGCTAAGAGGCAGTGTTGATTTGTGGTAGCATCAGATGTGCTCTAGCCACGAAATTTGGTGTAGAGGTTGGGGCACATGAGATCTCCAATACCTAGAAAGGGTTTGGGCAGATTCTAAACAGTTCAAGAGATATTAAAATAATTAATATTTTTAATGGATTCCCTAAGTCTAAACTTAGGGAAATTAAAACATTAATGTGGATTAATATAAAACTGCGTTAGAATGGTCCTAAAGACATGGATCAACCAAGATCTAATCTTAGCCGTTGATTAGGGACTTAATCTCGGCTGTTGATATGTCAATGAGAAAAGTATAAGAGGGGGCTTGAGGGTCACTTGGGGAGTACACCAGAGTGATCAGTCATTCTATTCTCTCGAGCGGGGTTTGCTAAGAGAGATAGAATCAGTGATCGGAGAGTAGCTGAGGGGCATTGAGTACAGAGAGATAGAGAGGCAGAGATAGTGTCGGGAGAGTAGCAGAGCATCCAGAGAGAGTGACACAGGAGCAGCCAGTGCTCACGCAGGGCCACGCAGAGGCAGCGAAGTGCTGCGCAAAGCACCAGAGAGGCCAGCGTAGCTGATGCAGAGGCTCAAAGAGCTGACGCAGGGCCTCCTGGGGCTGACGCAGGCCAAGATAGGCTGACACAAGGCGAGCGCTGGGTTAGGAGAGGCTAGCGCAGTCTAGATTGGGCAGATGCTGGGGTTTCTGGGGCAGATTGGTGCTGAGTAGCTGCCGGAAGGATTATCCGGGGTTTCAGCCAGTAGATTTGTCAGAAATAGAGAGGTATTACTGCTAAGGAAATTCTCTGTTGGGTAGGCCAGTTTTGGCACCCAGATTGTACTCTGATATTGCTTAATAAGAAAACCCTCAGATAGCTGCACCGATTTTCCCACATTGGGTTTTTCCGGGGACATTAGTCCAAAAATAATGGTGTCATATGGTGTGTTTGTTTCTGTTTCTTTTTAGTTGCTGATCTGTAATATGTTGAGCATGCACTAGTGTTTATTTTCAGTATTTACATTGTAAATAACTTGTTAAGGAAAATAACAAGTAAGTAGGAATAAATCAGATAAAGTGCATGGAGGGTTTCTAACTAAGTAAACTTAGAAACTTCAATAGTTTCCTCTAGGGTTACGAAAGTCACTCTTTTGGGGCAGCGAAGAAGGATCTTATGGATCAACGAAAGACGGAGTAGATAGGATTCTTATGGGCATACGAAGAAGGATTCTTCTGGGACCTGCGAAGTGGAGTTTCTTTTGGGATAGCGAAGGAAGGTATCTTTTGGGTGTGTTAGCGCTTGAGATTTCACCCTAGGCTGAGGAAGGTAAACCTTCAAGGCAACATCAAACCATTTCACCTCGTAGCTAGCCCTACGGGGTATGAGAAGGCTCTCTCCGGTCAAACTCCTTGGATCCGACGATTGTAATTTTGGCATTTCTCTAAAACCATGACACCTGTGCAAAAAGTGAAGGAGGTTTTTCTTCTTTGGCATGTTATGGACAAAAACCTCTCTCAGTTTTCCAAAATTCATCTTTTATTGCTCTGAAACATCATTTGAGTGCAACTTGTCCGGATGTGTGAAACAAGGGATTTTGTCGAAATGGAGCGAAATGAAGGGGATAGGGGGCTTCTAAATTCTTGGGGAAATTTTTGGGAGTAGGGAGGGATGTTAGGAAGCAGAGGAAAGTGGAATCTTAGAGATTGAGTGAGGGGAAGGGGTCGAAAAGGGAAAAACACAGGCCAAACCTAGAAAATTGCCAAGTTGTAGCTAGAAACTAGGGTTTGCGCAAAAATGAGGAATTTGGCGGATCTAAGGGATGGGAAGTGTTTGATAAGGTACTTTAAGTATAGGGGAAGGTGTATGAACATCAGGAAACAAGTTTTGCCGGTGATTTCGCTGCCCAAGAGAAATTGGCTTCAAAACCCTAGGAGAGGGAAATGAGCTTGCCTAGGCACAACTGAAGCATGAACAAGATGTAAAATGACCCATTAGATATTGACATGACGATGACAACCCTCTGAATGATGATACACTCAGCTGAATGATGACATGGACTGACATTTGGGCAAACCCTAGGCCTAATGCCTAGTGACCAAATTTTGCTTGAAGACTCACTGAAATGACAAAATTTGACCTTGACACTTCAAAATCACTTTGTAAGAGCACATTTGATCACTGGAGGAAGGCTGGAAAGGCTGACACTAACATTGGCTCCAATGGGAATGGTAGCTCCTTGGAGGTGCCAAGAACCTTAGACCTCTGGGAGAGCAGACCAGTGCCTTACAATCATTGGGCAATGGAGTCATTATTTACACATGTGACCCAACACTTTGACACATTTATTAGATGAAAACTTGACTGAACACTGACTGCAACTTAACTTAAGCTTGACTCAAACCGACTCAATGACAAGCTGAAATAATTTGAAAAACTCACTCAATAGACCAACACAAATGACTCATGACTGACTTAACTAAAACAAGAACTTACAAAGCTTGTTGAAGGGCAGCAGTCCATCAAGATTTGAAATCATGATGACAACCACCTGTATTTCTTACAAGACAATATACATCAAACTATATCAAAATGCCAATGCAACCAATCAAGCAGATGCCTTCTTGATTGATTCTCCTGATCAGATCTCATGATCAACAATAGATACTGGTAACCGGGCATCCAAAAACATAGCTGACCATGGTCTCCTTCATCACTGAACACTGCAATAAACACTATCACTGCTGGCTGCAACAAACTTGCTAGAGGATCGTGAAAAACATGAAGATTTGCCACTGCCACCTCCTGCTGAAAGAACAAGGTGTCTTTTGTTTCAAATTCTAATCTGCCTTCCTCATGTGCTTCGGTGAAAGTATGCTCATGGGCTTCAAAAAATTCTGAACAAGTAGGTGAGCAAATCTCCTCTTGAAATAACATTTCAACACATGAAACATATGAAGAATCTGAAAGGTAATCCTGTATGCTATGATCTTCGGTAGTCAGACAATATGGTAGGTGATCTTCATATGATATGACAGCGGGATTATCATCTTTGTGAAGGACAACATTATCGGTTTGCTGATCTACAAGACACTCATCTTCTTCAACAAAGGAAGAAGTTTCCCCAACACTTTCCTGACTATGTGTGCATTGCAAATCTGCTGTAGCTTGGGCTGTAACAAGACCTTTCAAAAGCTGATCTATCTCCTCTTCAGACAAAGGAGACAATGCCTTTTGTTTTCTTCTGCTTAAACAATAATTATCTTCATATGACAAGGCATTCAAACTATCATTTATTACTGAGTTATTGAATGGAGGTTCATCACTTACTTGCACAAAGATCTCACCTTGCTGTTCATGAACATCTGAATCCAAAACTCTGTCTATGATCTCAACAGTAGAGCTTTCTTTGATGGGTTGCATGCTGCTGTCTTCTGTGGGCAAATCTGAAACAACGTTTGCTCTTTCCTCATTTTCAATCATATTGAAATCTTCAGCCTGCTGATCTTGGCAAGTATCCTCTAAGATTTCGGTGTGTTGCTGAAATGGATTCTCATACAGAGCTTCCATGATCTCTTCATCCATGAAATTATCATCTTCATAAAACTTCTCAAGGCTTTCAATAAAACTATAGGCATGCTTGCAACAGTCTTGAACTAAATTTAATGATGGATAAGAGTCCTTATATCTTTCAATGAACATAGCATGAAAATCCTTTAAACAGTAAATACAAGCAGGCGGCAAACTTTCATACCATGATTGGGCTTTACCTTCCAGACTGGCCAAGAATATCTTCATCAAGCAATCCTCAGGAAAATCGATCTTGAATTTGCGAATGTGCATATGAAATCTGACTAGATGTAAAGCAACATCCTTCTTACCATCATCACTAAATGTAGGCAAATTCCTTGACCAATCTACCTTCAGAATTTTATTCGGAAAACCTGGAATGTGATCTCGGCTCAAGGGAGCATATCTTCTTGCAATCTGATCCATCTTGAGAAATCTCAAAGCTACTGATCTCTCCGCAGTGAAGTCACCATGAAGCACTGATCGCTGGATTCTTCAGTGAAAGGAGTCGCCAGTGAATGATTTCAGCCTTTCAAGTGTCTGATCGTTGTCCACTATCAACAATCAGATCTGAACTTGATACATGTACTGGGGTAAAATGAAAATGAAGTGTTGTATTCACAAGCTCACGGAGATTGACTGAAGCAGCATTTATCTACTAACGCTGATGTAAAACAAGAGCGTTTTCGAAGGCTACCTGGCATAACTTCAGGCTCCGTCTAAGACTTATGAAACAAACATTTTCGAAGGCTACCTGGCATAACTTCAGGCTCCGTCTAAGACTTATGAAACAAACACATCAAACAACAAAAGATCAGTTTGTTCTCCCCAGTATGGTCGCCACTATGTTAGCGCTTGAGATTTCACCCTAGGCTGAGGAAGGTAAACCTTCAAGGCAACATCAAACCATTTCACCTCGTAGCTAGCCCTACGGGGTATGAGAAGGCTCTCTCTGGTCAAACTCGGTAGATCTTTCAATAGGATGAGCTGACCCAATTAGGAACACTGATATTAGGCTAGTAAACTGATAAGGGGGGTTGATTTAAAGTTTTTGGTGTTTTTAATTAAATAATGGGGTTTTTCTGGGCTGCATGGGCAAAATCACAGCTTCAAACAGAGAAATATAATGAAGAACACAGGTTGACGACTGAGGCAAGGTAGGCAAGGAATTTAGCATCAAATCTAGATTTTTAAATGGGATGGCAAGACTGGTGAGGAGCTAAGGAGGGCATATAATACTTTGAATCCTCCTTAAACAGAAGAAAACATTGAATATGAGCAAATTTATAGGAGGAGCATACAATACTATGAATTCCTACCTAAACACTTCATTTGCTCAATTAGATATGATCATGAGGTGAATGAAACATAACAGTTTACATATGAGACAAAGGGAAAACTTATGCTAAATTAACATACCACATGAATCTCAGAAGTTAGAGCTGTGAAATTTTCATTAAAAATCCCTGCAGAAAACTGTACATTGAAAGCTCTGTTCCAGCACTCAGCACTCAGAAAAAACTTCCCTCTCACTCCCTCAAAATGAATTTTTAATACAATAAATAAAAATGCTGCCCAAAACAGGGGCGCTGTTTTAACTAAAACCATAAAAATAGAGCAGATGGAAACAAGAAACAAGAGGCGCCTTGTTCAACCCAGCGTTTTCACAGTTCAGAGCCGTCTTAATTTGGTCAACTGTACAAGATATGAGGCTATTGACAGTTGCAACCGATCCTAAAGATAGCGCACAGAGTTGATTAAAATCTGGAAAGCCACAGTCAACAACGAGCCATTGGAGATTGTGTCATTAATGACATTGCTACCCAAACTCAACTGTGTGCCACAAAATCCGATGGTAAAGGAGCCACGCAGTTGGGATCACCACCGTTGAGAACGACATTCATGGCCACTATGCATACATCAGTGCAGCTCTCCTGGAGAATAAGCATGTTACCCTGATTCGAATTCCAATTGTTGACAGTGGACACTCAAACGAACCTATGAATGCCACTTTGCAAACTGCGCCCCAAAATCTGGAAATGCGTTGGCCATTTTAATAAAACTAATTTTCCACCGATTCAGCTTATGGTGACAACTAAACTACGAGTCCCAACAATCGCCCGCAATTCCCACAAAATCTCCAAAAGATCGCACCGTGATCTGGATCTTGGCATTGTGAAAGCCATATGTCAATTCGCTCAACCATTTGTCGCCTTACCAGCAATCCGAGTTTCACAAATGCCGGGTGCTAAGTGACTAGGTGTTGAGATTTGAACGAAGTTGCCTACCCGCAACCTTCACATTAAACCCAAATTCATTTCCCAGCAGACGCTCTTTCCAGTGATTGAAAAATTCACAACAGAGATTGTCACGGAAAGATATTATGGCTGGCAGTTAAACGCCCACCGAGCAACTTTGCCTAGTTATATTCATCAATTTGATGTTTAAGAGAACAAGGCACAGACGTCTCGACTCTCTGAAAGGTTAAGTAGAGGCGATAATAGTGTGTCGATCATTTAAAAGAGGGAAAAGAGAGACGCAGATCATGGCGGGCATCAGTAGCAAGAGCAAGACTATGTTGTTGCTTGTAGTATTTGCTGCGTCCACCCAATCAGCTTGACAACATGTTTTCCTAAATAACGAGCCTGGACATGCTTGTACACACCAGTTTCATAATGGGCAAAGTCCTCATAAACAGAAAATGAGACCTCTATCGGACCATTAGTGAAAACCTCAGCCATTATATTGTATGGATCTGATTTGATTCTGTATGCATTTGAACTGTAGTGCTTGGAGTGTGACCAATTTTGATTATCCTTGTAGTGCTTGACACACCGAGGTGTTGGGTATGAAGGCTCGCAACCAGGATGATTACAACCATCGTTGTCAAAGTAGGGATAACACTCATCAATTACTACACCCCTTCGACTGAAATAACGCCATGCAGATAATGGAAAACCACCATTACACCCTGATCCACATCTAAATCCACAGCATGCCACTAAATCGTTTTCTGAAAGAGTGGCATTCACTTGAAAGTGAACGCAAAATCGGTCTAACAGTGCTGAGAAGTTCCGACCTGAGGCTTGAATAGCTTGTGACAGGGCTTTACAAACAGCAGTTGACAAACAAACATTTTGCATATGATCAGAACTTAATATACGTTCAAGGAGTGGCCAGAAGTGTCTCAGTATGAGGATAATAGTCTCATCTCCAAGTGGTGAGGAAAAACCAGGGGTTGAAAGCTGGGTGAAAATTGCACCCATCCTGTAGAATGCCCTCGCAACTGACTCTAAAAGTTGAGCAAAGTTGAGCATAACCAATTGAATGCTGTGTCAAACACACCATGCCCTCGTGCGCATTTCATCAACAAGTTCATATAGGTGTTGAATAGGTAGTGATAAATCATATTTGTAAACAACACCTGCTCTCCCTAGTGCCTCTGTAATACCCTCACGTATTCGCCAAAATGCAGCAATCTGATTGTAGTCTTGTGTCACACTACCATCAACAATGAAACTATTTTCAAGACAACTCTCCAGAAAGGCATCCAACTTTGCTTTGTCATGCAACTGGTTGCTACCGGTAGTCTCAATCAAAACATAGAATTTCTCCTTTGAAGAAGGTAAAGGGTTCCTGACACCTTCCAAGTGATTCAAAGCCATGTCCGAAGAAGCAAGATCCAAAAATTCGAATGCTGAGATAATCTCTCCCAATTTCCTTTTAGCTCCAGAGAGAAGTCTCTTGCAGCTCAAGTAATCTCCACATGCAAGAAAGGCAAGATTTATTAATGAAAGCGTTGGTGGTACAAGAATTGAAACCTTTGTGACTATGCCGAGGGTGCCTTCACTTCCAATGAATAACTGCTTCAAATCATATCCCGTATTGTCTTTTCTCAAGGTTCCAAGCATATCAACCACAGTACCATTTGCAAGAACAACTTCAAGCCCTAAAACATTTCCACGAAGAGACCCATATCGAAAAAGACATATGCCCCCTGCATTTGTGGAAATATTTCCACCAATTTGACAGCTACCTTTTGCACCGAGGTCAATGGGCATCATATACCCCTGATCAGCTAAAAATGTGTCAAGATTCTCCAGGACGCAACCAGCTTCACAAACCAAGATGCCACTAACCTTATCACAGGAAATAATGTTGTTCATCAACCCCAGATTAACAATCACCTCATCAAAAACAGAGACACTCCCACCCACGAGGCCAGTATTACCACCTTGTGGAACAACTGCTAGACATCTTGAATTACATTATTTTAGGATCTGTGAGACTTCTTCAGTGTTCCTAGGACAAAGTAGGAGTTAGCTTGAACCCTTATATTTCCTCATCCAATCATGATTTGCCGTACCAATTCATCTTTATCCTGAATGACATTTTTCTCTCCAAGTATATTTTGAAAATGAAGAATATCTCTAACTTCTATCATAGAAAAGGAAGGATTTGTATTTTCGTAGCTGCAGTTCCATAAGATCTTGTTTGGGAATCATATAAACTTTCTAGCTCTGGAAATGGAGGAAAATGAGAAAACCAAAAAGACTTGCATGCCGATTGAAAGGGCGGAAGATAAATTACATAATCTGAAAAGCAACATTTAATGATTTCTTCTTCAAAACCCTGTTTTGAAGAAGAATCAATCGCACACTGTCATGAGACGGAGTCTAACATCGACTCCATTTGGGATGGCAGCTGCCGCTCCGTGGAGGTGCCAAGAACCGCAGAACTTTGGGAGAGCAGACAGTGCCTCCATCCATTGGGCAATGGAGTCATCATCAACACAACTCTTGACTTATTTTCAAACTGAAACTGAACTCAAACAAACTTCAAGCAAACTAAAACAAGATGCTGCCCTTATGGCTGCTTATTTATTTACAAAACCTACTCTAATCTGTTGTACAAATAATAGATCAGGTAATGCTAAAATGCCATATTAACCATTCAAGTAAACCTGATAATGAAGCCGCTTGAGAATGCTGCCACCAGGACACAGATGCAGATGCTGGCAGCCCTTCATGCACGTGGTGACCCTGGTCACGGAAAAGACAGCCTGATCTGTCAATCAAACTGAAAAATGTGTCCATGTATACCGCAATAGGATCACGGACACCAGACTCTGTTGGCTGCCCCAACTCTGCAACACATGCTTCCAGCTGCACATTGTCAATGTATACCTCTATAGGCAAGTCTGTTATTGCTTGTTGTGAAGGAAGGAGGATTTCCAAGAACTTTTTAGGGTCTTGGAAATCATAAGACTGGATCTGCTCATCTAAAGCTTGAATCTCCTTTTCAAGTTTTTCAACAATTAACTCACAGGTAGCAACTTTAGCTTCAGGAGAGAACTCTGGAGATTTCAAACTTTGAAAGAAGTCAGTGAAAAATTCTTCATTAGTTTCAATATCCGCTAACCACTCTCTAACGCCATCTAGAGCTTCACAAAGTGCAGGGTCTGCCACATACCCTACCATTGCATGAACATATCAACAGGCACTGGAATGTCTGGATCGAGTTGGAGTCGCCAGGTGAATGATTCAGCCTGCATAAGTGTCTGACTGCTGTCCACCATCAGCATCAGATCTGCACCTTGATTACATGTACTGGGGTAAAATGCGAATGAAGTGTTATATCCACAAGCTCACGGAGATTGACTGAAGCAGCGTTTATCTACTAACGCTGATGTAAAACAAGAGCGTTTTCGAAGGCTACCTGGCGTAACTTCAGGCTCCGTCTAAGACTTATGAAATAACACGTCAATGAGCAAACGATCAGTTGTTCTTCCCCAGTATGGTCGCCACTATGTTAGCGCTTGAGATTTCACCCTAGGCTGAGGAAGGTAAACCTTCAAGGCAACATCAAACCATTTCACCTCGTAGCTAGGCCTACGGGGTATGAGAAGGCTCTCTCCGGTCAAACTCCTTGGATCCGGCGATTGTAATTTTGGCATTTCTCTAAAACCATGACACCTGTGCAAAAAGTGAAGGAGGTTTTTCTTCTTTGGCATGTTATGGACAAAAACCTCTCTCAGTTTTCCAAAATTCATCTTTTATTGCTCTGAAACATCATTTGAGTGCAACTTGTCTCGATGTGTGAAACAAGGGATTTTGTCGAAATGGAGCGAAATGAAGGGGATAGGGGGCTTCTAAATTCTTGGGGAAATTTTTGGGAGTAGGGAGGGATGTTAGGAAGCAGAGGAAAGTGGAATCTCAGAGATTGAGTGAGGGGAAGGGGTCGAAAAGGGAAAAACACAGGCCAAACCTAGAAAATTGCCAAGTTGTAGCTAGAAACTAGGGTTTGCGCAAAAATGAGGAATTTGGCGGATCTAAGGGATGGGAAGTGTTTGATAAGGTACTTTAAGGATAGGGGAAGGTGTATGAACATCAGGAAACAAGTTTTGCCGGTGATTTGGCTGCCCAAGAGAAATTGGCTTCAAAACCCTAGGAGAGGGAAATGAGCTTGCCTAGGCACAACTGAAGCATGAACAAGATGTAAAATGACCCATTAGATACTGACATGACGATGACAACCCTCTGAATGATGATACACTCAGCTGAATGATGACATGGACTGACATTTGGGCAAACCCTAGGCCTAATGCCTAGTGACCAAATTTTGCTTGAAGACTCACTGAAATGACAAAATTTGACCTTGACACTTCAAAATCACTTTGTAAGAGCACATTTGATCACTGGAGGAAGGCTGGAAAGGCTGACACTAACATTGGCTCCAATGGGGATGGTAGCTCCTTGGAGGTGCCAAGAACCTTAGACCTCTGGGAGAGCAGACCAGTGCCTTACAATCATTGGGCAATGGAGTCATTATTTACACATGTGACCCAACACTTTGACACATTTATTAGATGAAAACTTGACTGAACACTGACTGCAACTTAACTTAAGCTTGACTCAAACCGACTCAATGACAAGCTGAAATAATTTGAAAAACTCACTCAATAGACCAACACAAATGACTCATGACTGACTTAACTAAAACAAGAACTTACAAAGCTTGTTGAAGGGCAGCAGTCCATCAAGATTTGAAATCATGATGACAACCACCTGTATTTCTTACAAGACAATATACATCAAACTATATCAAAATGCCAATGCAACCAATCAAGCAGATGCCTTCTTGATTGATTCTCCTGATCAGATCTCATGATCAACAATAGATACTGGTAACCGGGCATCCAAAAACATAGCTGACCATGGTCTCCTTCATCACTGAACACTGCAATAAACACTATCACTGCTGGCTGCAACAAACTTGCTAGAGGATCGTGAAAAACATGAAGATTTGCCACTGCCACCTCCTGCTGAAAGAACAAGGTGTCTTTTGTTTCAAATTCTAATCTGCCTTCCTCATGTGCTTCGGTGAAAGTATGCTCATGGGCTTCAAAAAATTCTGAACAAGTAGGTGAGCAAATCTCCTCTTGAAATAACATTTCAACACATGAAACATATGAAGAATTTGAAAGGTAATCCTGTATGCTATGATCTTCGGTAGTCAGACAATATGGTAGGTGATCTTCATATGATATGACAGTGGGATTATCATCTTTGTGAAGGACAACATTATCGGTTTGCTGATCTACAAGACACTCATCTTCTTCAACAAAGGAAGAAGTTTCCCCAACACTTTCCTGACTATGTGTGCATTGCAAATCTGCTGTAGCTTGGGCTGTAACAAGACCTTTCAAAAGCTGATCTATCTCCTCTTCAGACAAAGGAGACAATGCCTTTTGTTTTCTTCTGCTTAAACAATAATTATCTTCATATGACAAGGCATTCAAACTATCATTTATTACTGAGTTATTGAATGGAGGTTCATCACTTACTTGCACAAAGATCTCACCTTGCTGTTCATGAACATCTGAATCCAAAACTCTGTCTATGATCTCAACAGTAGAGCTTTCTTTGATGGGTTGCATGCTGCTGTCTTCTGTGGGCAGATCTGAAACAACGTTTGCTCTTTCCTCATTTTCAACCATATTGAAATCTTCAGCCTGCTGATCTTGACAAGTATCCTCTAAGATTTCGGTGTGTTGCTGAAATGGATTCTCATACAGAGCTTCCATGATCTCTTCATCCATGAAATTATCATCTTCATAAAACTTCTCAAGGCTTTCAATAAAACTATAGGCATGCTTGCAACAGTCTTGAACTAAATTTAATGATGGATAAGAGTCCTTATATCTTTCAATGAACATAGCATGAAAATCCTTTAAACAGTAAATACAAGCAGGCGGCAAACTTTCATACCATGATTGGGCTTTACCTTCCAGAGTGGCCAAGAATATCTTCATGAAGCAATCCTCAGGAAAATCGATCTTGAATTTGCGAATATGCATATGAAATCTGACTAGATGTAAAGCAGCATCCTTCTTACCATCATCACTAAATGTAGGCAAATTCCTTGACCAATCTACCTTCAGAATTTTATTCGAAAAACCTGGAATGTGATCTCGGCTCAAGGGAGCATATCTTCTTGCAATCTGATCCATCTTGAGAAATCTCAAAGCTACTGATCTCTCCGCAGTGAAGTCACCATGAAGCACTGATCGCTGGATTCTTCAGTGAAAGGAGTCGCCAGTGAATGATTTCAGCCTTTCAAGTGTCTGATCGTTGTCCACTATCAACAATCAGATCTGAACTTGATACATGTACTGGGGTAAAATGAAAATGAAGTGTTGTATTCACAAGCTCACAGAGATTGACTGAAGCAGCGTTTATCTACTAACGCTGATGTAAAACAAGAGCGTTTTCGAAGGCTACCTGGCATAACTTCAGGCTCCGTCTAAGACTTATGAAACAAACATTTTCGAAGGCTACCTGGCATAACTTCAGGCTCCGTCTAAGACTTATGAAACAAACACATCAAACAACAAAAGATCAGTTTGTTCTCCCCAGTATGGTCGCCACTATGTTAGCGCTTGAGATTTCACCCTAGGCTGAGGAAGGTAAACCTTCAAGGCAACATCAAACCATTTCACCTCGTAGCTAGCCCTACGGGGTATGAGAAGGCTCTCTCTGGTCAAACTCGGTAGATCTTTCAATAGGATGAGCTGACCCAATTAGGAACACTGATATTAGGCTAGTAAACTGATAAGGGGGGTTGATTTAAAGTTTTTGGTGTTTTTAATTAAATAACGGGGTTTTTCTGGGCTGCATGGGCAAAATCACAGCTTCAAACAGAGAAATATAATGAACAACACAGGACGTGAGGGTGCCAAATCCCAATGAACTAGTGGTTAGTTGAACCCAAAGAATGGAGGTGGAATAGGGGCTTGTAATGTAAGATGGAAAGTGGTAAGTATGGAATAGGGAGAGATGGGGCTATGCTATCTCAATCATGGCTTCCCAAGTAGTGACCCTCCTACACCCGTTGGGCCATTAGGGGATGTCCCATTGGACTAGGATTGAAAATTAACCCCCCATTTAAGGTGAAGGAACGAGATCACAACCAAGACCCTTCTTTCTTCCAAGTTACCCCATAATCCATGTTAAATGCCATAATACAAAAAAGCATAAGCACCCAATTACAAAATTAATAAAGTACCTTTTGATCAAAAGCCCACCTTCCAGGATGTGCTCTTGCAAGGGGAGTGAGGAAACATATGACTGATGCGGGTGATGGAGATATAAATGTCACGTTGTCATCGACTACTAGTGGCTGTCAGGGGCTGCTGGCTGGCTAGCTGAAAAGATGGTGGGGGAAAAAATTCTACTATGGGGTCACCCACATTGGGTGTGTAACATCTGGCTCCAACTGGGACATGGGTTCACTGTAGAGGGCATGACCCATGTAATGGGGAGTTCATGAGAACTCTAACAATCTCTTGGGACCACAGACTTGTAACCTACACGTTACAATCAAACTGTTTGGGAGCGTGTGTATTGGGCGTAGGATATCGCCCATATTTTTCATCAAAATAATAAATCCATACAGGAAGTAAATTTTGTAGCTATGTTCAGTCTTTATAATTAGATTTTAGCCCTTGATGTATATGTAATAACAAATATAAGACATGTTCTTAATGTCGGTTTCAAAAGAAAAATTTTGAATTTTCAAATTTGAATTTATGGCTCCAAATAAGGTCAAGTTGGCCCTCCTTCAAGTCAAGTCAGCCCTAGGCAGAGAGTCACCCTTTCGGCCAGCCAATTATCCATATATACTTCACTCAACCTCCTCATTCAAGCACAATTCGATCTCCCACACAATAAGGTATATTTTGGGCATCCAAGTAAAGGAGAAAAAGGATAAGAAGGACGAAGAAGGATGAAACCATCTAAAGGATCTCTCTCTATCTCTTTGACTTCGCATGTGTTGTTTCTCTCTCCTCTTGCCGCTTCGCACGTGTGAAATCTGGGTAGATTTTGGGCAACAGGGTCAAGTTTTTGGGCAGTTCTGGGAAGCTGAATTTCGGCCTAAGAAAATTAGGCAGGGCTGAGTTTGTTGGGTAGATTGGAGACTTGACAAGAGGGTAGTTTGACCAGGTTTGACCATTGTATTGTTGGTCAGTTTGACCATCATATTTGACTAGAAGAATTAGGTGTATCTCTTGTTGAACTGAAGAATTTCTCTAAGGAAAAGGTTGTTAGGGTTTTCCCCCAAGTGGGTTTTCCCAGGGTAAATCTTGTGTTATTTTTGTGCATTGTGATCTCTACTGTCCTTGTGTATTTATGGTTGAATTCTGAAGTGCATTTGCTTAATGATAAACTGGAAGTGCTAAAAGAATATCTACATCATTAGAAGTAATTATCAGTTTTTAGAAATTAGTGCTTGTATGTATTGCACTTGAAAAATCAATATGGTATCAGAGCTTTGGTGAAGGAAAGGGCATTGAGATCATTCTTGAAGAGACCTGCATCTGCAATCTGATTGTTTATTTATAATCTTGGGTTCCTCTATGAAGTCAGAGAACAAATTGAAAGGAGCTACAAATTTTAGGGCTTGGAAGACAAGGATTGACCTCATTCTTGCAAAGAATGATGTTTTAGATATTGTGAAGGGCAAGGTCACTGAACCTTCAAATAATGAAGGGAAAGCAAAATACAAGAAGGATGACATCACTGCCATGAGTATTATTGTGGATTCTATCAAAGATCATTTGATTCCATATGTATCAAACCTTGACACCTCAAAGAAGATGTATGATGCCCTAGTTGGATAATATACTTAATACTATCAATAACATTGGTCAAGTAATGAGTTTAAAAATGAGCTTCGTGATGTTAAAATGACAAGAAATGATATTGTGGCTGCATATTTCATGAGTATCTCTCAACTAATAGATCAACTTCAAGCAATTGATGAAATCATTTCTGATAAAGAACTTGTGACTACAACACTTAATGGTTTACCTTATTCATGGGACTCATTTGCATCTAGTATTTTTGGCAGAGAAAAGATTCCAAAATTTGAAGAACTATGGACCTCATGTACTCAAGAAGAATCTAGACTTATATCAAAAGGAAGGATTCAGAGATCTGAAGAAGGTGACTCTCAAGCATTTGCAGCATGATCCAAGAAGGCTGGAGGAAGAAAGAAGTTTGGTTTCCAAAGAAGAAATGAAGGTAGAAGACCTGCTCCTCAAGGGAAGAAAGATATGTCGAAGATTCAATGTTATCATTGTAACAAATTTGGTCATTATAGAAGCCAATGTCCTGAAAGATTGAATGATAGAAAGAGAAAGGGAAAGCAACATGCTACCACAACAGACATTGATGAACATCCAAAGAAATCCAAGAATGAAAATCCAAGTGACAAAGATTTCTTCTATTTCTTTGCTCTTACAAGTTTTGTTGCAGATAGTAATGACATGTGGATGGTAGATAGTGGTACCTCAAGACATATGACAGGAGAGCGTGACAATCTCTCAAGTTTGATAGAAAAGAGATCATCACAAAAGGTAGAGCTTGGAGATAACAACAATTATGCAGTCAAAGGTGTTGGGTCAACATCCATTGAGTTGGAATCAGGTGAAAATGTTCATTTTAGCAACATACTATATGTACCCGGTTGAAAAAGAATTTAGTTTCTATTTCATGTTTGGAAGATAAGGATCTAGAGTAGCATTTGTTGATGGTCAAGTTCTTGTATGGCCCAAGCACTCAAGTATAGACTCTGCTAGAGTAATTGGAGTTTGTGAAGGATGGTTGTATAGACTCGAGGAAGAGGAGGCTACTTAGGCAGGCAGAGAAGCTGAGATTTTCCAGGGCTGAATTCCTCAGGAAGCTGAAATTCCTATGGGGGCCAAAAATCCAAGTTCTATTATGCTGTATTTTCTGTGTATTCTCTAAGGGTCATTTTTCCTGTTAGGGAAGCCCTAATTTTCTTGAGTAATAGAAAAGTGAAGGAGAATTTGTTGGGCAAATTTCTGCTGTGTTTTGTGACTGATTTTCTATTAAATTTTGCTGCAAATTATTTAAGTTAAATAACAGTGTATTTTTTATTCTGCAGTTAAAAAAAAAAAATTTGCTGAGAATCTTAAATCAGGTATTGAAAAATTAACAATTTTTTCTTGGCTAAGAAAGTGTATCTCAACAAATCATTCTGACTTTTAGTAAGGAAGTTGTTGAGGAGGTTTGAACGTAATATTCTTTTGTTATTCCTTACTGTATTAAGGGATCTAGGAAACAATTACTTTTTAATTGTAGAGGTAGTTGAATAAAACTCTATAGAAAGAGTGGCTCCTCCCATTTGATGTGTGGTTGGATTTGAGGAATCTTCCCTTAGAGCTTAGTTGAATATGTTGAAGGTAATGCAAGTTCAAAGTTTTGCTCTCCTATGAGGTGTATATGTTGGGCTTCATTTGTTAAATATTATTGATGGAAATGCTTGCAAGAGGATATGCTTTGAAGGGATAATGCATGGGTAAGATTGCGCCTTTCTTCTTAAATTTGAGTTGTTGAAACTTGTTAGAAGTGTCTTGTTGGTGGTTGATTTCCTTTTCAATAACTTCAATGTTTATTTGATGGAAATGTCATTGTGATGGTCAAGTCTCCTAATTTGGGTTGGTTGGAATTTATTTTTTAGCATTTGATAAACACACCTCCAAGATATCTTTAGAGATTCTCCTTAAATGGTTTCTCCAAGCATATTTCTCATTTCATATTAACAAGCTAAGGAAGATTGTAGGTGTTTTCATTCAGCTCTTTCATGCCTTAATCATAGGTAGAAACATCACTCATAGTTTGATCCTTTGCCTCCATGCCCAATTGATAGGCACTGGGCTTTATCTACCCATCATCTTTTATATTTTCTGTACTATCACCCTTGTTTTGCTAAAACCACTCTTCATTTTACCTTGAGCCATTAGTGCCTGTTATCGCTCAATCTAGCAGGAGTCCTAGGAGGGGTTCCAAAGGGGCAACTACTAGAACAAGTGGCAACAATGGCACAAGGATTCATTGTCACCTCAGTTGATGTCCCCTACTCTTTACGGACATTCACCGATCGCAGGAGTCCCGATATAAGGGAAATCACTATGAATGATAGTCAATGACGGGATAGATAGTGATTTCAAGAGCTCATTCATAGGAGAGACTCAAATGATAGGGTTTACTTGCTCAAGAAGCAAGGTGTAGGGCTCTTCGAGAAATGCTCAAAGGAGGCGTAGACCCAGGGATTAGAGATATTGCTTGGTAGGGGATGACCTAGACCTAAGATTCCCAAGTGAGTGTTGGAAAATGTAACTAGGTTCGGTCTTCATTAAATGTACTTGAATCATCTTGTAATGTACTTGTCAAAAGAATAAAGAAAAGAATTATTATTATTACTATTATGACTTATTAAAGCATGGGTTTCATGCTTGGGTCACCATGTTTTAGGTCAAAGTCCCCATTGAGGACTTCTAGGATTTATTCTGAGTCAACAGAGTTATTGTACTTTTAAAGAGACCCTTCTTGGGCTTTTGAATCATGTAAAAAGGTTAAGTATTGAGTCAAATATGAATTAGGTTTTCTCCACACAAAGTCGGCCTTAAGATGATCAAGTTGGCCTCAAAGGAGGCTAATTGACCTCACTAAAGGGCCATAAGTGAAGCCATTCGAATTCCATTAGAAGCACTCTCTCTCACAAGCAAGTTCGATCTCTCTTGAAGCCGGAAGAAGTGCGAAATAGAAGAAGGAGGAGAAGGAAGTGCGAGTTTGGTCTAGGAGAATGAGAAAGGGAAAATCGAACCCTTGGTGCAACTATCTCTCTCTCTCTCTCGTGCCCTATTTTGGAAGATCGAAGTTCTCTTATTGATGCCATAGCTAGTTGCCATGTTGATGTCGTAGCTAGTCGCCGTGTGATGTTGTCACCTCAAGAAGCTGTATTGGGCCAAGATCGAAGTTTTTCAGAGAAGATTGAAGTCTCTAAGGCAAGGACGAAGTTGCTAGGTCGCAGAAAGTGTTGCCACCGCTGCTCTTGCTGCTAGGTCAAGAAGGATCATTTGCAAGTAAGGAAGAAGGCTGACTTGGTGTGGAGGAAAGTTTGTGTCAAGGTCAAGAGTCCTAGAATATCTCCGGAAAACCATTGAAGGAAGAATTACTAACTTGGTTTTCCCCTAGAGAGGGGTTTTGCCCTGGTTGTGAGTGTACATCTGGTGTCCATTGTTTTATGTGCTATTGCCTTGATAATTGCTTGATGAACTAAAAGAAAGAAGATATAAAGAAACATAATAACAAATCAAGAACATCGCAAGTAATTATTAAGAATAAGAAAATATTTCTGCCTTTCTGATTTTTTGAGAGAGAGGAGGGTCTTCTAAGGTGGCCATGTAAGATAAGGAATAATAAATGTATGGGACCACATAGAAAACCAAGAGGACCTAAGCAAGGCCTAGGGTTGCAGGTGAAACTTCAAGTAAAAGATCTAGTCCAAGCAAGGGAGAAGCAGAGGGTCAATGAAATTGAATTTCACTTGAGTTTTGGTGCAATGAACCTTGAGGAAGCCACTAACCAAGGAAACCTGGGAACAAGAACGATGTTGGTGCTAGGGCTTGAGATATTTCCAAATCTAGCCATGGAAAATCCTTCAAAACTTGTGAGGGCCTAAGGAAAACCCCAGCGTAGTTATAGTTCAACTCATTCTCAGAATGGATGGCTCCAATGAATTTCGCTTGATGCCCTGGGAGACCTCTAGGGTTAGGGCTTGGAGAAAAGGAAAAGAGGTGAAAAGAGATAATATTTAAGGTGATCACCAAAGATTAGATCAGTACCTTGCCTTTTGGGAGAGACGGAGTCAATATGCTTTCAATTTTTGGAGTTCTTTTACCAAACCAAGGAGTCATTATGGCAACTTCGCATAGCCCTAAGAGGCAGCTGCTAGGTCACCAAGGAATTTATACTTATTATTGCAGAATTTGATGACTTTTCAAGGCAATTATAGAGATAATTTACCCCTAGGAATATTCATTCACCATACTACAAACATGAAACATATGCAATACCTCACAAACCCAGACTCTTCATGATTTCACATTTAAATAGGGCAATTTCAGATTTCATGAGCGAAGATTCCACACATTAATCATGTATACAAGAGATAAAGATAAGCATGAAAAGGCACTTACAAGTATAGCAAATATACCCAATCATCAAATAGGGACAAAGCGAAGCTCCCAAATCAAGAAAAGATTATCCAAACATCAAAATGTGTCAATGATTCTCCAACTCACCCATCAAAAGGTAGTGCGAAATTCTCAAGAAGAGAGAGATACAAATCCAAGTGATGATGAGGAATGAAATGATCCTCTCATCAATATATATGATCCAAGGGATTCGATTTGCCTAATTAGGCCTAATGATGCCCCTAATAATAAAATAATGTCCAAAAATAACATCCTTTGGTGACAAGGCCAGCAAATAGCTCTATAATATGAAAAATAAGCCTCTCAAGACGGCTCAAAGAGTCAAATGGTAATATAATAGCTAGGAGGGCCATTTGAAAGGCCTAGTGAAGTCCTTCATGTGCCAAAATGAGTAGAAGGGCTCCAAAAATAGTGATGAAGGGGATGGCCCCTTGATGTCCAAGCAATTGACTTGTGGTGCTCTCAAGTGGTTATGGGGGTACAAAATCATCCTCATGGGTCTCCAAGTGGATTGAACAAGCCTGTATCCCATCTGCAAGGGCTGGAACAATGATACAAGCGTTCCCTTTGTCTCCCATGGTGAGACACAACCTCATCTGGGTCCTAGATCAACAACCAAGTGTGTAGCTAGCTGAGCAAGGTGGTCGAGGTGCATCATCATCATCAAGCAAGTGGAACACGAGTGAGCAATGAATGGTGTTTAAGGATCCCATGGCATGACAATCTTCTCTTTGCTATAGTGGAGGCCCTTGGCTCTCAACGCACAACCTACCAATGTCAATAAGACCCTCTAGAGGGCTTGAACCCTGTATAAGGAGACGAAATCACAAGATGAAGACCCACCTGCAATCTTGTATAAGATCCAATGCGTCTCCTCACCTTCCAATATAACAAATCATTAGTGTAATTTAGCAAATGAGCTTACAAATCATGGAACCAAGTGGGCATTTCATAGTGGCATGCCTTTCCATAATGGGCTTCAGAGTGTACAAGTATCTCCAAGTTCAAGAGGGAGGTTAATCAAGGACCCTATTAGGTGGTTTCAACCTTTAAGGGAGTGACAGGTCTGTGGTACATCCGTCTTATCGCTGGTGGCATGTGATATAATGATGGAACAGGTGGGGCATCAGGGGGAGGCTCCAAGCCACATGCCATGGTACAACGGTAGTTACGATGAGGAAAGGCCACACTTGGGTGTATAGATATAGGAGGGAGCAATCGTGGTACGTGAGTTACCCCGATCTTTTTTTTTCCACGCTTCTTCATTTGCCTTTTTCCTTTTATTGATTTTTCTTTTACAACTGCTCGGGGCTCTAGGGGATGAAAACATGACGCGGATGATATAGTAGTGAATACCCCCTTAAGGTTGGGCAGTGCATCGCCCACTAGGGGTTGAGACAATCATGGGTTCTTTAATGATGCAAGGGGCCAATACGAGGGGCCCTAGGAACTAAGGTGATGGCCATGATGATAGGGGTACAACTCATGTTGGTTTTTGCCCACGTGCTAAATTTGTATGTCCCGACCATCTCTTGCATTTTATGGTATGTTTTTTGTTGAGAGTGGCCAAATTATGCTTTTTACTTTTTTTTGGCTGCATCAACCTCTGGGGCATCATTCCAAGCCCGAACCAAAGTGTGGACAAGGGGCGGGGGAGCCTAACTCCTTGTGGACCCAATGGACAAATGTGGAAAGGGGTCATAATGAGCGGAGGGGATTGATGTATGTGGTGTTAGGAAGCTGGACCACACAACCAAAATCGAGATTTCCCATTTAATGCCACTCCTAAAGCTAGTAGCCAATAGAGGAGATCCCATGGGACTAGGATACAAGGTTAACCACAAAGTTGGACAAGGGGACAAGAGTACAAACCAAGCCCATTCTTTCCGCTAAATTCCCCCACTAATTCATGCCCAGAAGTGTCCATGATATGTAAGCAAAAATACCCAACTACATAATGAAAGCCATACCCTTGGGGTTGGAAGGCCCAACGGTTGGAATTTCTAAGTCTGACACGTTAGAAACCTTTCATGCACTTTACTTATTTATTCCTACCTACTTGTTCTGTTAATTAAAAAGTTATTTACCATGTAAATATTGGAAATAAATACAAATGCATGCTCAACACATCGCAGATCATCAACTGAAGGAAATAGAAACAAGCACACAAGTGATACTGTTGTTTTTGGACTAATGTTCTCGGAAAAAACCCAATGCGGGAAAACCGATGCAACTATCTGAGGGTTTGATTTATTAGGCAGTTTCAGAATACAATATCGGTGCCAAATCCAGCTCACCCAACAGAGAAAAATCTCGGCAGTAGTACCTCTCTACTCGGAAGCAGATATTCTGGTTGAAACCCCGAATAAACACTCCGACAGCTCCACAGCTCCAATCTGCCCCACGAAACCCTAGCATCAGCCTCTAGGGATTGCGTCAACCTCTCTCTGGCCCAGCGTCACTCTGGCTTGGCCCGCGTTAGCCTTTGGAGACACCGCGTCAACCCTCTGGCCCTTTGCGTCAACCACACTGGCCCTCTGAGGCACTTCGCAACTCCTGGCTGTCTCTGCCTGAGCCCTGGTTGGCTTTGCATGAACCCTTGGCTGCTTCTGCGTCCCTCTCTCCAGCTACTGCGTTGATCCTTCGATGCTATCTCTGCCTCTCTGCTTTTGTATTCACTGCCCCTCAGCTACAACTCTGATCACTCTCTCAACTTTCTCAGCAAACCCAGCCCCAAAAAGTTGAAATCTTGATCTCTTCGTGTGTTCTCCAAGTGACCCTCAAGCCTCTTCTTATACTTTTCTCGTTGACAAATCAACGGTCGAGATTAAGGCCCTAATCAACGGCTAAGATTAGATCTAGCTTGATCCATGAATTTTGGACCATTCTAACACAGTTTTATATTAATTCACACTAATATTTTATTTTCCCTAAGTTTAGACTTAGGGACTCCATTAAAAATATTAATTATTTTAATATCTTCCAAACTGTTTAGAATCTTCCCAAACGCTTTCTGGGTATTGGAGATCTCATGTGCCTTAGCCTCTCCACCAATTTTCGTGGCTAGAGCACATCCGATGCTACCCCAAATCAACACTCCCTCTTAGCGAGGACTGTGCTCTAGCAATACTCCTCACTAAGTATCACCCTGATCATCCGACATCGGTCTTTGTGTTGATGCTAGGCCTGCTGACCAACATCCTCTGCACTGTTGCATCCTGTACTGCTACCCATGGCCCTGCCACTGCCACTGCTGCATCTGTACTGCAACTCCCTCTGCATCCATGCTGCTGCCCATGGCCCTTCCACTGCCACTACTGCATCTGCACTTCAACCCCTCTCATCATGCTGCATCGTGCTGCCCATAACATTACCATTGCTAACTGCTGCACTGCAACTCAGTTACTGAGAAGTAAGTAACTGATCTCCCAACTCTGACATCTCCGTCAGGCTAGAAACACTCTCGATGCTGAAGCTCCCTCTGTCACTGACAAGTGCTCCCTCTCTGACTTCTGCGTTGCTGCAACAACTCTGTGCATCTCACACTGTTGCACACCTCTCTGTGCCATCCTGCGTTGGTGCAACACTCCCATGCTTCTCACACTGCTGCCTCACGCTGTCCTGGGAATCCTGCACTGTAGCTCCCTATGTCGCTCCATCCGCATCCGTCTCTATTGACATCCGCCAGTACTGCTACTTCTCTTTGGGGCTCCCGTAGCAAGGTCTAATCCAAGAGGCTGCGTACCTCGAGGATCTTGCCCCTCATCGCCTGTAGTTCGTCTGACTATAGCGCGATGTCTCCCGACTTCCACTCAAGTGGTGTATGTGCACTCATGGCACAGTCATCGTCTGTCTCCACTTCCTTTTTTGCCCTTGCTGGCGCTGCCTTGGTCTCAGAGGCCTCTCCCTTACTCTTCTTCCTTGGACACTGGGTCGCATAATGACCCAACTCCCCACAGTGGAAGCATTTGACCTTGGAGAGGTCCTTCTTCTTTTGTTTCTTCTGCTTTCCCTCAGATGCTAGGGAAGCATCCACCTCCTCCTCCTTTTTGATTCTGATCCCCTTGCCGCTGCTTCCTGCCTTGCTCAGCCTTCTGATCTCTTCTTAGCGAAGAGCAGCCCACATTTCCTCCCAATTTGGAAGGGTCGCCCTGCCCAGTATGCTCTGGAGAAACACCTCCTAGTCTTCTGAGACTGCGTTCAGCGCTGTTCTCGCCATCAATTCCGGATCCGACGTTGCCCCTATGGAAGTCAATTGATCCCTGATCTCCTTCAATCGACCAAGGAAGGGGTCGATCTGTTCTCCCTTTTGCATCTGGTATGATCTCAGCTGATTTTCTAGTAACATCCTTTTCTGCACAGAAGTATGCTGGTACAATTTCTTTAGGGCCTCCCACATCTCATTTGTCGTTTCCTTTTCGGCAATATGTGTTATTACATGGTCCTTGACCCCGTCAAGAATGATGCTCTTGGCCCTCGCCATTGCCTCCTCGTACTTGTCGTTATCAACTGGGTCAACTGGGATAACTATCGTCCTCAAGGCGCAGTGCTTGACACGATTCCGATCTAGAATAGATAGGATTCTAGCCTTCTAGACTACGAAGTTTGAGGCTCCGTCTAGTCTGTCCTGGTCTCTTACCCCGTTCACTACCATTTCGCTGCTCCTCTACTTTCCTCTTGGAAGTTCTTGGTATGACTCCTTTGAGCCTCGATTTCCCTCCTAGAAACCCTTTTACCAATGTCAAGATGCCCCTCTCCAATCGCCTGTGCAACTGCAACACTGGTATGGATTCCTTGGCTATAAATCCATCTCGGCAACAACTCCCTCTACCTTGGTCTTGCTCTGTTAGGTACTGTTCTGACTACAGTACCCCACTAGCTCCACTCTGCAACTTACGCACAACCTCCTAAACGCCAACAAACTGAAGGTTAGAACTCCTAGGCTCTGCGCAATCCCGGCACCGGCAAATCAACCTCCTCAGCCAACTTCGTCAGCTCTCCTGGCCTCTGCGTGGCTCTGCGTGAGCCTGCCTTTTCCTCCCTCAGCCTTTGCACTGCCTCTTCCTGGCTCAATCTTGATGACACAGGCACTGCATCACCCCTTCTTTGCTGCTACTCTGCTAGGAACAACTTCTGTCACTCGGGACAATTGTTTTCTGCTGCTGCTGCTCTGTTCGGCTGATGTCCTTAATTCTCCTGTGATCTGCACCCATGCTCTGATACCATGTTGGAATTTCTAAGTCTGACACCTTAGAAACCCTTCATGCACTTTACTGATTTATTCCTACCTACTTGTTCTGTTAATTAACAAGTTATTTACCATGTAAATACTGGAAATAAATACAAATGCATGCTCAACACATCACAGATCATCAACTGAATGAAATAGAAACAAGCACACAAGTGACACCGTTGTTTTTGGACTAATGTCCCCAGAAAAAACCCAATGTGGGAAAATTGGTGCAACTATCTGAGGGTTTGATTTATTAACAGTTTCCGAATATAATCTGGGTGCCAAATCCGGCTCACCGAACGGAGAAAAATCTCGGCATTAGTACCTCTCTACTCGGAAGCAGATATTCCGGCTGAAACCCTGGATAAACACTCCGGCAGCTCCACAGCTCGAATCTGCCCCACGAAACCCCAGCGTTAGCCTCTAGGGACTGCGTCAGCCTCTCTCTGGCCCAACGTTAACCCAACGTCACTCTGGCTTGGCCTGCGTTAACCTCTAGAGGCACTGCGCCAGCCCTCTGGCCCTCTGCATCAGCCCTATGGTCCTCGCGTCACACATGCTGGCCCTCTGAGGCACTGCGTAGCTCCTGGCTGTCTTTGCGTGAGCCCTGGCTGGCTCTGCGTGAACCCTTGGCTACTTCTGCGTCCCTCTCTCCGGCTACTGTGCTGATCATCCGGCGCTATCTCTGCCTCTCTGCTTCTGTATTCACGCCCCTCAGTTGCAACTCTGATCACTCTCTCAACTTTCTCAGCAAACCCAGCCCCAGAAAGTCGAAATCTTGATCTCTTCGTGTGTTCTCCAAGTGACCCTCAAGCCTCCTCTTATACTTTTCTCGTTGACAAATCATTGACCGAGATTAAGTCCCTAATCAAGGGCTAAGATTAGATCTGGCTTGATCCATGACTTTTGGACCATTATAACACAGTTTTATATGAATTCACATTAATATTTTATTTTTTCTAAGTTTAGACTTAGGGACTCCATTAAAAATATTAATTATTTTAATATTTTCCAAACTGTTTAGAATCTGCCCAAACCCTTTCTGGGTATTGGAGATCTCATGTGCCTTAGCCTCTCCACCAATTTTCGTGGCTAGAGCACATCCGATGCTACCCGAAATCAACACCAACTTCAAACATACGATCATAACAGATGGGTGAGGGCACATAATGGATGGCTCAGGTGGCTGGCACATAAGAATACGAATCCCTTTGAGGGAAGGATAGGGGACATTTTCTCAGTCTCAGGGATCTTATAATATGGAATGGGACCTAGCTTTACCACATGAGTTGAGTACAAGGGTTCTCTATAGAGAATGAAGGTGGTTTCTTCAGATTGTGGTATGGTAATATAAGATAGGTCCATTTGAAGTTGAGCACCTACAATAGCATCCCATTTCCTAGACAACAACATGTTAGGATATTCCGACACATAGGAAATAGTTAAGTATAACTTGGTCTAGTGTAGATTTAGGTAAACTGTGTTTCTTTATTATGTACATTTGTAACTTACAATCCGACGGTCACGATATGTTCTAGACATGAAGTGATCTGACAACTCATTCTCTCCTCGGTATTACTGACACTTGATCCGTGGCTTAACACCCGATTGGTCCATGATCTCTATTTAAAGAGCATGGAGGGTCATTTGTAGGGTGATCGTTGATGAGAGAGGCTTATGTAAATTTTCTTTCTTTTATTAATAAATTGCCTGAAGTGGCCACGTTGGCTCAGGCCGTGGACTGTTTCCCTCTTTGAGGGTTTTAACCACGTTAAGAATACTAGTGTATTGATCTGTGATCTGTTTGTGAGCGGTGTCCTTTGGTGTTCTATCTGAGGAACTTACCCTGTAAATTCCTACATGGTATTGGAGCTATTTGAGGGCCACATCCATTGGTGATCCAAATCTGAAGCCGGTACAAATGCATCCGATTGTCGTTTCCTAGATCTATTGTTTTTTACTGCTTTCGGGTGGAGACGACTATTCTATTGTGTTAGGAGCATCTGTTCCAGTGAGGAACCCCTTCGTTTTTGTTGACACCTAATCCTTGTGATTGGGTAAATATATGTAAATAGATAAATAAGAAATATGAACAGTCATCGGGAGATGAACTGAACAGTCTCTCCCTCATGTATATAATGAAGAGCTATCTGATGGAATATAACACACGAATCATTTTTGCCTTATGGAGTTACTGCTTTGCCTGACATGGTATCAGAGCTAGCTCCTTTTTTTAGCTCTTATGTCCCTTGTAACTCCCTAGTCTGCTCTCCATATAGAAGCGCTGCTCCTCCATACAATTAGCTATCCATATAATTCAAAGCCTGACACTACCTGTGCTCTCTGGCTCTCTGGACTGTCCATAAACGTTTCATACAAAGCACTGCTTCATAAACATTGGTGTCAGTGGCTTGATTTTTGATTGGCTTGAACGCCGAGTAGCATCATCATTCTGGAATTTCATTTTTCCGTGCGATTTTGATTACTCACTATGTCTGATACGTTCAAACCCCGTGTGCCCTCCATTGCCGACAAAATACTTTCCATTTGCCTTGCTGTGGCGGTCCGCACTCTATTTTGAGAAGACAAGCAACCTGATAGTGTATATACAATGATTCCGCTGTAGCAATGCGAGGTGCTCAGCGTTAGCCCTCTGCACATTGTTTTTGGGGACGACATGACCTAAATAGCTCGAAAGAAATGTGACCTGAACCCGACGTGAAGAGTTGCGCTGGAAGACTTGAACGCTGGTATAGTTGAACGCTGGAAGAGTTGAACGCTGGTATAGTTGAACGCTGGAAGAGTTGAACGCTGATACAAAGCGTTGCTCCATATACGCAGTCAATTGGCTCGGAAAGGGTTGTTTTTTTGGTAATCTTTACACTTTCGAATAAATGCTCCGGTATTTTTTAACGCTGGCTGACAGAACGCTGCTGCGTGAATGATGCTTTGTAGTTTTTCACATTACGATTGCCTGTTGGTTCTTGTCTGAGGGGCGGAAGAGGGATACCCAAGTCGTGTTACCACTGCGCCATGCGGGTAAACCCACGACCTCACCTTTGACAGCACACTGTTTCACTTCCTTAGTGCCGGGGTTCCGAGCTCATGCGTGGAGGCACCATGAAACATTTTGAAGCGAAAATTTTGATGATGCCTTTTTCTATTAGAGTTTCACTATAAACACATGCATCGAAGTTCGTTCATTTGTGCGATTGGTTTTCATAATTAGTTACATTTTGTGGGCCTCATCTATTCAAGTTTCCAAGGAGGTATCAAAGCTCAGGGTCTCTTATTGGGAATATAGACTCGTTTTCTCATTTTCATGTGAGTGCACCAGCCGAGAATGTCAACTGCGCCTTATAATCCACACTCACCGCCCCTTGGTGATTGAGAAGATGCAAATGCACCTTTGTTGGAGCGCTGTCCAGTTGAATACACTGTGCAGTTTTGTATATTTACAGAGTTTTGTGTATTAACACTATATTTTTCTTTCCCATTAAGAGTAAAATTTTGCAGCAGAAGTTTTTTTTACAGAATGCATTCAATCATATCCATGGTGGGAATAGTTCTCACTGGCAAGGAGAACTATCCTGAATGGTCCCAGATGATAAAATACACTCTCATTTTCAATGAGTTGTGGAAAGGAGAGTGTGTCGGAGATGGAGACAATGAACCAATACAGCCTACCTCAGACAAAGAGCTCGTCATTTGGGAAAACAAGAACAACAAAGCTTATGCATTAACCGCAACATCTGTAAATGAAGAGGTGAGTCGCCATATTTCGTCATATTCAATTGCCTTTGAAGCCTTACAAAAGCTGAAAGAACTCTATGACTCACATTCTGCACTTGAAGTTGTTCAACTCATGATTAAATTCTTCACTCTTGAACTGCAAAATAATGATCCTCTTGCTCTTGCATCTGAAGTAAAGTCTATAATGCATGATATCAAATCCAGTAAGGTTGAATTGGATATTCCTCTTATCGTTTTTCTCAAGGCACTTTATCTTACTTACTCCAATTATCTTGAGTCATTGCAAGCAAATGGAAACCTCAAAGATACAACCTTTGACTCTCTTGTGAAAAAGTTTGCCGAAAGAGAGAAAGCTTTTGGAAAGAAGACAACCCCTGAATGTTCTAAAGAGGCTGTGTGCCTTGCTCATAAAGAAAAGCATCTTGCTTAAGATTCTACAAGAGGAAGAGGTGGTCGAAGAGGAAGAGGAAGATATTTCAGAGGCAGGGGGGGCAAACATTCTTAAGGAGAAAAGGCAGATTTGCACTGCATACACTGCAAAAGAAATGGATCACATGATGCCTCTACATGCAAGCTACCATGGGACAAAATTGAGCAAAAAAGAAACCAACAGAAAGGTAAAACTAATGATACAGACAAAGGTAAAACACCTGAATCCGCTCGCTATGTTGTGGCAC
The DNA here is from genome assembly GCA_031772625.1 of Pinus tabuliformis. NCBI lineage: Eukaryota > Viridiplantae > Streptophyta > Pinopsida > Pinales > Pinaceae > Pinus > Pinus tabuliformis. The sequence continues at coordinate 1,742,628,905 of CM062819.1, read as the reverse complement.
AATGTAACATTGGAGTAAATGAAGATTTATTCAATGCTTCACTTGCTTCTTGGAAAAATGATTGGTTGCTTGATTCAGGAGCAACCTGCCACATGACTCATAGAAATGGTTTTTTTGAAGATTTCACTGACAATGTTGATGGATCAGTATACTTTGCAGACCAATCAAAAATCAAGCCATCAGGTCTTGGCACAATCAGGCTTAAACTGCCTGGTCTTCCAGACTTTCTTCTGCATCATGTTCTATATCTCCTACAGCTCAAGAGAAACTTGCTGTCCTTGGTCCACATCCGCCAGCAAGGTCACTCCATTCATATGTTTGATGGCAAGCTTGAGGTAAGAAAAGCATTTGACCACTCACTTGTCATGAGGGGAATAGAAGAAGAAAGGCTTCTCAAGCTGTAAGGAACCTTTTCTCGTGCACAACATTTCTCATACAATTCTCATCATGAAGAAGGTACACTTCCATCAAGTTTATTATGGCATGCTAGATTTGGACATTTAAACTATGACAATCTTTGCTTGTTGAAGAAAAATGGTGTTGCTGGTTTGCCTACAATTCCTAGGAAACTTAAGCAATGTGTTGCTTGCATTCTAGGAAAGCATAGCAAACAATTTTTTCATGATTAACATTCAAGAGCACATAGAAAACTTGAACTCATTCATTCAGATTTATGTGGTCCAATGCCTGTTCCTTCTGCAAATGGAAATAAATATATCATGACATTTATTGATGACTACACCAGAATGTGTTGAGTTTATTTATTGAAGTACAAATCTGATGCTTTTCAAACATTCAAGAATTTTCATATATGGATTGAAAATGATGCACAATCTCATATTGGGTCTATTCGCACTGATAATGGAAAAGAATACACATCAAGTGAATTTGAAAACTATCTTCGCCAACATGGGATCAAACATCAAACAACTGTGCCTTATAATCCCCAACAAAATGGTGTAGCTGAAAGAATGAATAGGACAATCTTAAATATGGTACGATCCATGCTCTTCTTCAAGAATGTAAAGATATTGTTTTGGGCTGATGCTGTTCTATGTGTTGCATATATAAAGAATAGATGTCCATCTAATGCTATAAGAAACAAGACCCCATATGAAATGTGGTATGGATATGTTCCTTCGATAAAGCATCTCAGGGTATTTGGTTCCACTTGTTATGCCTTGATACCAAAGGTACATAGAAACAAACTTGGTGTTAGAAGTCATAAGTGTATCTTTCTGGGGTATTCAAACACCTCCAAACCATACCGCCTCTATGATGAAGTAAATAAGAAGTTTATTGTATCTAGAGATGATGTAATTTTTCTTGAATCATCCAAAACTGACAATGTTGTTGAGCGATAACTTGATCGCTTGGATAGATTCGCAAAAGCAAAATCATTTCAAGAATTTGATAATTAGATTCCACATCTTGAAGGGGGGATTCCTATATTAGATCAACATGTGGAATCTTCTTTTGAAGAACACTCTCCCCCACATGAAACTCCAACAACTGATGATGCTTTAAGTGATGTGATTGATAGAATTGGGAGACTCAATCTCGATTCAGTTCCAACTCAATCAACGGAGTAGCCTGGACCATCTCAAAAAGGCCCCCCAAAGTGGCTGACAAAGACACTTGAAAGTGTTCTTCCTAATGAGGTTGGAAAGACAGGAACTAGAAATTCAAACCGGCAAAATGGAAGTGATGTGGATGACTCTAATTCATCTGTTGATATGGATGTTTCTTATGATTGTGAATTGAACTTGTCTGCAGATTTTGAACCAACTTCCTTCGAAGAAGTTGCTTCTCATGATGAATGGAAAGAAGCAATGCAAAAGGAGTATGATGCCCTCATAAAGAACGACACTTGGAAGCTGGTTGATCCTCCATTAGGAACCAAACCAATTGGCTGCAAGTGGGTCTACAAGAACAAGTATAAAGTTGATGGCTCACTTGACAAGCACAAAGTTAGGCTTGTGGCAAAAGGATTTTCACAGAAGGAAGGGGTCGATTATGAGGAGACTTTTGCCCCCACAGCAAAATGGGCTACCATCCGGACACTCTTTGCACTAGCAGCTTAGAACAGTTGGAAAGTCCACCAAATGGATGTAAAAACTGCTTTCTTAAATGGAGATCTAAAAGAAAACGTTTTTATGTCCCAGCCTGAAGGATTTGCTGTGAAAGGACATGAACATAAAGTATGCAAACTGGTGAAGTCCTTGTATGGCCTCAAACAAGCACCGCGAGCCTGGTATGAAAAACTAACTGAGCATCTTTTGAAACTCAATTTCAAACATTTTGATCTTGATGATGCAACTTTATTTGTCAAGAAAGTTGGCAAAACAGTTGTATATCTTGTGGTATATGTAGATGATCTTTTGATGACAGGGAACAATGAAAGCTACATTGCATGCATAAAGAAGGAATTGGGAAAAAGTTTTGAAATGACTGATTTGGGCTATGTTCATTACTATCTTGGCATTGAAGTAACCCAACATCCAAAGTCCATATTTCTTTCTCAAAAGAAATACATTGGAGATTTGTTGAACAGGTTTGGAATGACAGAGTGCAATCCTCTTACTACTCCAATGGAACAAAACTTAAAGCTCACATCTATTGAAGGAAAAGAATTTGAGGATGCAACAAAGTATAGACAGCTTGTAGGAAGTCTCAACTACCTAACTACTACCAGACCAGACATTTCGTTTGCTGTTGGAATCCTCTCCAAGTTTATGCAAAAGCCTTGTGAGGGACATTTGTCTCCTGCAAAAAGAGTTTTAAGGTACTTGAAGGGATACTAGGGAACTTAAGACTTTGGAATCAAGTATACACAGGTGGACGACTTCAGATTAATTGGATACTCTGATTCAGACTTCGATGGAGACAAAGAAACTGGGGTATCTACTTCAGGATATGCTATGAGTCTTGGATTAGGAGCTGTCTCTTGGAGATCACGCAAATAATCAGTTCCAACAGATTCCACAATAGGAGAAGAATACGTGGCAGCAGCTGAAGCAACAAAAGAAATTGTGTGGCTCAGGAAAATTCTTGAAGATTTGCAGGTAAAACAAGTACAATCAACTCCACTCATGATTGACAATACCTCTGCAATAAAGTTGGCTAAGAATCCAAAGTTCCATGATCGAACGAAGCACATCAATACTAAATATCATTTGATTCGACATCATGTTGAGGCCAAAACAATCCATCTCCGTCATTGTTCCACAAATGAGCAAATTGCAGACATCTTCACCAAAGCGTTTGGAAGAGAAAAGCTTGAACGATTCAGAATGATGCTTGGACTCACCAACATCCCTTAAGATTAAGGGGGGGAATGTTGACACCTAATTCTTGTGAGTGAGTAAATATATGTAAATAGATAAATAAGAAATATGAACAGTCTCTCCCTCATGTATATAATGAAGACCTACCTGATGGAATATAACACACGAATCATTTTTGCCTTATGGAGTTACTGCTTGGCTTGACAATTTCACGCAAAAAGTTTTCCAGTAGCCCTAGCTACGTCATTTTAAGATCTAGAGGTATATAGTCTTTATTTGCAATTTTAGTTATTCATCTCTCTGTTTATTTCGGTTTATTTAGCTCTCTGTTTTTTATTATCGGATCTATACCTTTCATTTCTGCGTATGCTCTTTGCCCTGCAACTCTGTGCGATCTGGGAAAATCAGAAATAGAAAAGAAGAATTTTTCTCATGCGTATGCTCTTTTCCGCCGTGCCTTAGTGTGATTTCAGAAAATCAGAAACATTGAGAAAAATATATAGTTTCTGGTGAAAGCTAACTTCAAGCCATAAGGTTTGGTTTTTTTTGCATGTTCGTATTGGGTTGTGTGATATTTTGTTTTGCAAGCAAAAAGAGCTTTTTCAAGTAATCATGCACCCCAAAGTTTCGGTGACTAATAAAAAAAAAACTCCCCCTTCCTCTTTTCCAAAAAGTACTAACCTTTTAAACTAGCTCACTTGGTCCAAAGTTACTTTATTAGAATAGAGGTCTTGGATTCAAGGGTTTCTTTTTGTTGAGTTACTTTTTCAAAAAGCACATGTAACTTATGTTTTAAAGTTACTTTATGTAAAAGTGTTCTCACCCATTATAAAAAGTGAGTCACTTATAATTCTAAAGTCTCTTTATCTTTTATTTAAGTTACAATTTAGTGAGTAGTTCATAAAGTACCATTGTAAAAGTGACTTTCACTTATTTATAAAAGTGGGTCACATAAATTCTTTTTTAAAGTGAGCTAATTAGATTAAGTTTGGAAAATGTTTTTTTATTTTATTTTAAATATAACATTATCATTCACTTCCGCACATTCATACACTTCGTCGCCATCTTCAACAATTTTTCTTCAAAAAGCCATAACTTCTTCATCTGGAAACCGTTTTCAGAGCTGTTTTTTTTGAATCAGCCTAATTTTTCGAGATCTTTCCATTGGGACACTTAGTTTCAACATCTACAGCTTTAGTTTATGTTAAAATGGAAAGTCCATGCCAAGTTATTCTTGACAGCACCAACTACTTCCAATTGTGGTCGTACATTGTGGATTTACTTAGAAGTAAAGGTCTTTACATAATAGCCTCAGGCCAAGAAACTAAACCTAAAGGTGAAGATAAGACAGCCAAATGGGAAAATAGACAAGATTAAGCACGTGTGTTGATAGGGATGTCTATTTCTCCAGACCTTAGATTCCATATCACAGAAATTGATACTCCTAATGAAGCAATGAAACAACTTACTAAAGTTTTTGGAATTAAAAATGAAATTAGAGCCCATCAACTCGAAATTGAGTTGCTTACATTGGACCCCAATAATTTTTCTTCCATTGAAGATTTTTTGTCCAAGTTCAAGACCCTTAGACTTCTCTTGGAAGGTGTTAAGGTTAAGAAAGAAGATGGTAGCCTTATCTATTCCATTCTTACTAAGTTGGGACCAGCTTGCTCTGTGTTTGTTTCCACCTTCCATTCTATTAGAGAAACCTTTATTTCTCAAGGACAAGACTACAAGTCCCCCTCTTTTGATGCCTTGTGTGATTCTTTAGTAAGAGAATAAGAAAAACTTTTACATCTTGGTCTTCTTAATTTTGGAAACTCTTCTAAGAAAGCCTTAGCCGCCCATCAACAACCAAATTCAAAGAATCCTAGGAAGAAGTATCCTAAAAACAATGGTCCTAAACCAAACAAGGGTCCTAAGCAATTTCAGTTTCAAAATGAAAATTCATTTCAACAAAATGAAAAGGAAAATAAAAACAAAGGGAAGAAGACTGATAGACATTGCCACTTTTGTAATCGAGATGACCACTTAGAATCCAAATGCTTTAAGAAGATGGAAGCCTTGAAAGCAGCAATGAAGAAGCATAACATCCTTTTGGAGCACTCTTCAACTTCAACTTCATATTCAGGAATAACACTTTCTGCATGTGGTTGTCAAGCATCTCGGTCTGGTTACGCACTAAATGTGTCTTCTTCTTCTCATTCTCATGAGTGGCTCATTGATTCTGGAGCTTCTTATCACATGGTAAAAAACAAAGCCATGTTTTCTTCTTTAAATGATTGTAACACCAAAAATATATATGTTGGTGATGATAGATCTCTTAGTGTTGTAGGGATTGGAATTGTTCATCTAGACAATGGTCAATTTAATGATGTATTATGTGTTCCAAACTTATCCTGCAACCTTCTATCTGTATATCAGATAACTCATTCAGGTGAAGGTAAAACCGTTGAATTTTCACCTCACGATGTTGTAATTAAGGACCTAAGAGATCCTAAACAGATTTTAGCTACTGGCATTGCTGATGATTCTACAAGGTTGTATAAGTTTAACAACTTTGGGTCATCAACTCTTCCCTCGGTATTTGTTGCTCATAATGATGAAGTGAGCAAACATTGGCATGAGCGATTTGGTCACTTAAACTATCGCTCCCTTCAAAATCTATGTAAAGAAAATATGGTGACAGGTCTTCCTATGGTATATTGCAGAGATGGTGTTTGTTCTGGATGTGTACTCAGAAAACATCATCGGGGTAGTTTTGAAAAACATGCCTCTTGGCATGCCTCAGCCCCTTTACAGCTTGTGCATAGTGATTTATGTGGTCCACTTCCAGTTATTTCATTCTCTGGCTACAAGTATTTCTTAACTTTCATTGATGTTTTCTCCAGATGCACTTGGGTCTACTTCTTAAAACTCAAGAGTGAAGTATTTAACATGTTCTTGGCCTTTAAGGCCTTTGTTGAAAAACAATTTGGACATCAAATTCTTAAGCTAAGATATGATAATGGCAGAGAATATGTTAACAACAAATTCAGAAACTTTTGCACTAAGAATGGAATTCAAATGCAACAGACTGTTCCATATACTCGACAACAAAATGGTGTAGCTGAAAGGAAGAATCACACCTTAAAGGAAATGACTAATTGTATGCTTCAATCTAAAGGACTTAGTCTTAATTTTTGGGCAGAAGCAATTAACTGTGCAAATTACATAGTAAATCGCACTCTTACTAAGGTTTTAAAGAATATCACTCCAGAAGAACCATGGAGCTCAATTAAACGAGATGTAAGTCACTTTCGTGTTTTTGGAAGTGAAGCATGGGCCCATATTCCAGATGAAAAACATAGAGCTTTAGAACCTAAGAGTGAAAAATGTATTTTTGTTGGATATTCTGAAGATGTCAAAGGATATAGACTTATTCCACTTAAGTCCAAAAATGTTATCATTAGAAGAGATATAAAGTTTGTTGAAAATATATAGGCCTACGAGCCTAATTCAGCGGATGTGCCACCTTTCTCTATCCCTTCTACTTCTGAAAATATTTTTTCTTCAGATGATGACATCGAGGATGACAATCCTCCCCCACCTTCTCAGGATCCTCCTTTAGCTCCTCAGCTTCCAAAATGGGTCTGTGATACTCGAGATGCAGCAGGTGCTCTTATGTGATCCTACAGATCAACAGTGTACACGTTCTCAGTTCGATAGAGCCTCTTCTTTACTGGCTCAAGCTTCAGCGAATTATGATCCTTGACACCTTTGCAGAAGCTTCAGGCCATCTAGATTGGGACACAGCTACATAAAAGACATACCTGATAGGCCCTTCTACTATCATCAAATTCATTTTTAACAATGAAAAGAACAACCATTCATGCATAAAAATCCTTTTTGATTCAGTTTGTAGGAGGGCTTACCTTTCTCCTGATACTCTTTAGAAATAATAAAGTCAGGCTTGTTTTAGTCTCTGTCTCACTGCAACAATGAATCACTGTTTTAGAAAAAACATAAATCTTTGTGAATGAAAAACAAAAACAAACTACTTATTCTGATGTAAAATCCATTCTTGGTTCTGTTCCTTTTTCACCAAAACTCTGCTCTGTCACAGTTTATAATAAAAGAAATTAGAAATCGAACTTTGTTTTGATTTTGAATTTTTTTTATATAAAAACAAAATCATACCATATCTCCTCTTTTCAATTTTCATTCCTCTTATACCTTCCTTATGGTTATCAAACTCATTTTTATGTCATACTGGAGTCATACTTTCATTCATTTTTTGTTTAATTAAGGCCACTGTGTGTGCAATTAAACCCACTGTCTATGCAATCGAACCCACTGTTTATGCAATTGACCCACTGTTTATGCAATCAACCACAAATATCTCATTGTGTTTTCAACGAAATCATAACAAACTATAAGTTTAACACTCTGTTTCGTTGACCAATTTTGATGAAAACAAGTGTCTATACAATCAGACTTCAACTTAACACTTTGTCTCATTACCCAGTCCTTGGTGAAAACACGTGTTTATATAATCAAAGCTACAGCTAAACACTCTGTTTTAACTCGGCAAAAACATGTGTTTTTGTAATCAAGACTACAACTAAATACTCTGTTTTAACTCGGCGAAAAAATTTATTTGTGAAATCAAATCTTTGACTATTCATCAATCAATTTGGTGATTCATAAGTGAACGTGGAGGATCCAAGTTGAGTTACTTGTCTGCGATGATTTGCCCTGATTCTCTCTATGCAGTGGCTCAACCAACCTACGTTTCATAATGGTTGCCACTATTAAACTTTGTTTCAAGAACCTTACTCTTTGATTGATGGCAGAGACAACATTTAACAAATGATAAACGGTGGTTGGAGCACTTCTTCTAACTTGTGTTTTATTTTAAAAATCTCGAGATTTTCTCATAAAACATCTGTTTCATTTATTGAGTTTCGGTCTTACCTTGTTGCTCACGAGATTTTCTTTAACTAACTCTGCTTCCTCTGCTAGTTTCTTTGGCTTATCCCTCAATCAACTCCGTGTTTTCTTTTTATCACTCCGATTTCAAACTGCTATATCTCTTGCCTTATCCTTCTTGGTTTGATTTCCTCTATTTCCGTGTTTCCTTCCTCAAACCACTCACCTCAGGCTCATAACTGTGCGCTAATGGCTCATGCAACCTTCATTGTCTCCCTGAGCCTGCAAAACGGTTGTGATGGTGGAGAGAAAGCGATTTTTACAACGCTCTGTGTGTAAAAATGGCGGAGGTATATTGCATAAGCTCTGTTGAATGTAAAACTCACGGTGTTGTTTTGAAACATTCGCTGTGGTGTTTTCAAATTTTGGTTGCCCGTTCCATTTGCTGCATATTCTTGATTCCTTCCTTCGTGGCTGTCCTTCATTTCATCGTGGTCGTCCTTCATACCAACCCATAGTACTTACCTTCACGTCTTCAGCATTTATTATTTGACCTTTGACTGATATATCACTTATTTCATCGTATAGTCTGCATACCATACATTTTATTATCATTGGCTCGTATTGTTATGCATTTCATGGTGCATTGTGATTTGATCGTCGCTTTTAATAGTTTTGATTGCATGGTTTATGGTCCTATCTCCGTTTAACTGTCATCGTACCTCCCCTCATATCCATTACCTCCATTACCTACGGCTTATACCTCCGAAACACTTCATAATGTTTGTTTGCATTGTATAGTCATCACACGATTTGCATTATGATCACCCTTGCACTTAATAGCATCATTCTTGTGCACTTTGAATTATAACTTATCAAAATAAATCATTTCGATTTCTCTCTTTGTATTACTTTATAATGCGCATGTTTCCATATGTATATATTTCAATATATGTCTTTTAATTTTAAAATGACCATGTTTAGGTCATATTTAAAATTATTTTCATGATACTAATCTTGTGTATGTTTTTGTAGGTTCTAGGGTTTCAACTATTGGACCCTCTATTTGAATCCCTTTTGCTTTTCAAAATAAAAATACTTAGGGTTATGAAATGAAATGAATATGGAATATGTAAATGGAATATGGAATATGAATATAGAATATGAAATGAATATTTGGAGGATGTTTATGGGATTAAATGTAGGATAATGGGTATAAATATATGAATAGGATAATATGATGAGGGTAGTGAAATGAATATGTAAATAAAATATGCATGTCAGGTACTAACTTAATTTTAACAATCTCTAAAAAAATTTCTAAAAATTTTGAAATTTCAAGAGAAAAACTTTGTACTCACTGTACTTTTACTCCCTAATAGTATTTGATGATGTTTCCTGGTCAAATGTCTTTGATGAATTATCTAGGATAGATTGAAATGTAGACTTTATTTCCGCTTCATGTTCTTGCATCCATCATTGATTCAGGTTCATTGATTGTTGATGTCATTCAGGTCCCTTCTGCAACTGGTACTTGATGGTTCAGGTTGATAAACTCTGATAATGTCTATATCTTCATTAATCAAATGCAATTACATATATTCATGCACACACAATCTGTGGGTTGAGAGAATATCTCAACCACACACCAATGTAGGAAATATATCCTAACTACTAGGAACAAACTCCTTTACTTAGCAAGAATCACAACTAGAGACAAGTAGGAATTAGATATTCCAACACTCCCCCTTAATGAGTACTTTGTCTCCATATCAATCTGCAAAATCTACATCTGATCTAGTCTCGTAATTATACCTTGTACCTTGTTTATGCAATTGTCGATGTCCATATAAAGGAACAACCATCCACTGGAATGCATGGGTTCCCAACCGCTGCAACCACCAGTGTACTAGGAAGTCCTTCACATACATGGTTCATCCAACCTCTTAATGAACTTTCTTTCACTCGGTCCATTACACTATGAGATATGTTACATCTCTCAATTCCCCCATTAATCGAAGACTCAATTCTTTGATTACATATCAAGCTTAGATACGAGTACACCTGCCACCCTCGTACCTACCCAATGGTTGATTCCACAACTTGATGTCACTAGGGAACACATAACAAAGGGGTATGCATGCCTCTCTAGGTCTTACAATCATATGTCCTTTTAGTATACTCCAAGCTTAAGAAGATACTAGGTACATAAAGCATTTTTTAGGGACCACAACTGTTCAAAAAACAAAAAAAATTATGAAATGTAGATTTGCTATGATTACAATGTGTGACTCACACTTTATCACAATCATGAGTCTATTCTACAAACTCAAACAAACTACTCAAGCAAATTTGAGTGTCCATCATTTTTTAATCGCTTATGCTGGATATACCGCACCATTCATATGCTGGACTGCTGTCTCGTTTGAATATTTCCATCATGGAATTTGTACTTTTGAGTCTTGGATCTCTATGCTTTACCTGTCATCAGTTGGAGTAGCGAATTCTAACAACATGACTGCATATTGAGGTTGCTAATCTCAATATGTGTACAAACTTCCAAGAGATATTCTCCTTCAAAATAATATGAAACAAAGCACAAGCCATGATCTAAAATTGACTATGCATTAATGCAAAATCACCAACACATAATATGAGTGAATAAAAAAATGGCTTTTCCTAATTCTTCCCGCAGAAATATCATGCCTTTGAAGCTGGATATCCTCTCTACCTTTGCACATGCCTGCATCATTAATTCGCAAATGGGGGCGAGGAGGATTGCACCAGCCACCATTGTCGTTAGGCAGAGCATAGTTGGGAGGGCAGAAATTGGTGGCAGTGACCAAAATCGAAGGGTTACCCGGGTGACACAATTGTGGGTCATTCACACATTTGATCTCAAAGCTGGCTCCACAGCTTAGCCCGCTGTTGAACAGAGCTGTGCTCAATGCTGCGGATTGAACTGCATATCCCTGGTTGTACAGGTTCCCATATCCACAAGCACTCCCCATGGTGCCCGAGGCATCGCTTCCACTGTAGAAAGTTGCATGTGCTTCATTCCAAGGCCCAGGCTGATAAACACCCAGGATTCGCCCATAAACCAGACAAGCTCTAACGATAATCAACAACAAAATGGTTGGAAAATGCACTGGAATTCCCATTCCCATCGTTACAATATCAAAGGCAGAGCAGAGTATAGAGGGAAGGGAACCGAGATCCTTCCTAGGAGCAGAGCAAAATGTAGGAGAGGGAGATAGGATACGACAATGAAACCTTCTGGACCTATGGGATGGTCATTTTTACAAAGTTCCACACTCCTCTGTTGCCAACGTAATCAATGAACGTTTTGTTAGGATTGTCTTTTTCATTGTCCGCCATTACTCTGTCGCCTTCAGCGAGCGAGACATAGACTTTAAACCGGAGCCTTCCCAGCTTAACTCTTGTTGGCAGCCTTCTGAAATCGGGCTTGAAGCTCGAATGTAAAAATAAATGGTCGCTGGCTGATGGCAGGGGGTAGCAGTTACAGAGCTCGCCATTGCTCCGCCTCTGCAACTCGATGTGTTTAGGACGCCACAGGTTCCAATCCCCTTCCACAAAATTACACTCGATCATCCAACGCACCACCGTTCACCAGCTCTGTGGCTCCACACACACGCATATGCAACAATGCCCACGGAAGTCCGCCTAGGCAGATCAAAGAGCCCTCCTTAGCGGCCAGGCTTCGGATTTGCAATCACGCTCGTCGATTACCAAGAGCCGATCCACCAAACGAGATCCAATGCAATCAGAGTTTCTGAACGCATCCAGGCCAAGCTGCATGTCACTCCAGGTCAGGAAAAAAAACAGATCTATAATTCACAGTCACATCAGGGCTCTTCACTGCTCCCGAAGCCTGACTGCTCTCGTCACCTGGCGACTCGATCCTACAGATATACCACCCTCTTTCTAGCTCCATCTACATAGCATCAACAAAATGATGGGCAAACCAACAATGGAAAAACAAACAAAACACTCATTAAATTTTTTATTTTCCTCACCCTAGGATGGGCCAAGCCCAAGAGGGGCCAGGCCCTCAAGGGCTCTGATACCATGATAAACTCTGATAATGTCTATATCTTCATTAATCAAATGCAATTACATATATACATGCACACACAATATGTTGGTTGAGAGAATATCTCAACCACACATCAATGTAGGAAATATATCCTAACTACTAGGAACAAACTCCTTTACTTAGTAAGAATCACAACTAGAGACAAGTAGGAATTAGACATTCCAACGCAGGTCTCTATTGTCATGTATATTTTTATGCAGTATATACATGTTTTTTTAATATTTCAGGTCCCTTCTGCACAATGTTTCCAATAATGTTTCAGGTCCCTTCTTTGATACAATTCAAGTTCCTTCTTCAATTCAGCGACTTAAACTTTCAACTGCTCAACTAAGTTTCTTTTGCAACTTCCCTTTGCTTATCTGAAGACTTGTCCTCAAGTCTTGTTTTGTTTTGGAGGTTCATTCTGCAAAATCAAACTGTCGTGAGTGTAAAACAAAAATTGTGAATTCATACAGGCCAAACTAGTTGGTTTTCCTCTATGAATTCATGTTTGCTTTGTGCCAGTTGCCTGGTTTTCACAAGCAAACTTTTTATTATATATATATTTTTTATAATTTTTCTTGTTTTTTATTATTAGTATTATTTGTTTATTATTCTTCTGGAGTACTGGAGGGCATATTGCTATGTTTTCCATTACTTCTAGGTCAGTCTCTTTTGTCATTTGTTTCACAAAATCTTCTTTATTGATAGGCTTATTGTAGACTTTAAGCCTATGTCCATTAACTAGAAATGAAGTAGATTCTTGATCAATTGTTTTTATCTGAACAACTCCATTATCAAAGATTTCTTCTATCTCATATGGCCCCAGCCAATGAGTTGTAAACTTTGCCTTGAAATCTTTGAATTTGGAGTCAAACAATAATGCCTAGTCTCCCTTGTTGAATGTCTTGTTCTTGATGAATCGATCATGCCATTTCATCCTTTGCTGTTGCACCAGAGTTGTGTGTTCTACTGCTTGCTGTCTCTGTTCATCTAGTTGATTCAATTCCATTATCCGTTGTTGTTGTGCTTCAGACAATTTCAGTCCTAACTTTGCTGCTAACTTGAATGTGTGTATCTGAAATTCTATGGGCAACAAGACTTCTTTTCCATACACTAATTGGTATGGACTGAACCCAGTTGTGTTTTTCCATGTTATTCTGTATGCCCATAGTGCATCTCTTAACTTTTCTGACCAGTCTTTCTTGTTCATCTGTACTGTCTTCGTCATTATATTTTCCAGGACTTTATTTGTCGACTCCACTTGTCCGTTTGCTTGAGGATGGTACGGAGTTGATTTTCTGTGTTTGATCTTGTACTTTTTTGTAAGATCACGAACAAGTTTTGAAGTGAACTGTGTGCCTTGGTCAGTTACAATCTGTCTTGGTACCCCAAATTTGACAAAGATTTCCTCAAAGAGGAATGTGACCACTGTATTTTCTGTTGCTCTTGCTACTGCCTTTGCCTCAACCCATTTAGTTACATAGTCTGTACATACCAAGATGTACTTTTTTTCTGTTTGATGGTGGATTTATTGGTCTCACAAAATCCAGAGCCCATTGCTCAAATGGTTCTATGAGCACTTGTGGCTTCAGTGGCATTTCATCTGATATTATTGGCCTATTCTTTGGCCACTGTCACACCTCTTGACATAGGCTTTGGAGTCTTTGAAGATTGTTGGCCAGTAGTAGCCGAGTTGCAGCACCTTGTAGGCTGTCCGCTTGTCTGCAAAATGACCACCACATGGCTCGTCATGACATGCTTTCAAAATTTCTAGTATTTCATCTTCTCTAACACATTTTCTTATTATCAGATCAGAGCTAGTATAAAATAGATCACCATTTACCTAGCTATATCTAGAACTTTCTCTAATTATTTTTCGTTTTTGTTTCTTTGTGAACTGGGATGGTAATTTTCTAGAGGATAAATAGTTTGCTATATCTGCAAACCATGGTGTTTTGGCAGTTATTGCAAACAGATGTTCATCTGGGAAATTATCTGAAATAGGATTTGGATCACCAGGTGTATGAAGACTTGAAAGGAAATCAGCTACTTGATTGTCTTTCCTTGGTCAATCTTGAATTGTAATGTTAAATTCCCGCATTAACAATAACCATCTTGTAATTCTGCCATTTGTGATTTCTTTGTTCATTAAGTATTTGATCGCTGAATGGTCTGTATGAATGTACACTTGGTAGCCTGTTATGTAATGCCTGAATTTGTTCACTGCATGTACTACAGCTAACATTTCTTTCTCTGTGACTGTGTAGTTCAATTCTGCTAGTGTTAAGTTTTTTCTTATGAAGTATATAACATAATTAAATAGGTTTTCTTTCTGTCCAAGTGATGCACTTATAGCAGTATCATATGCGTCAATGGAAATGTGAAATGGCAAAGACCAATTCGGTCTTCGTTCGAAGGATGGGGGCAACTGATAGTTTTTCTTTCAATATTTGAAATGCATTTTGACAATGATTTGTCCATTGGAATTCAACATCCTTTGCAAGTAACTTGAATAGAGGCTGTGCTATTTTACTGAAATTTTCAATAAATCGTCTATAATAGCTTGCATAACCCAAGAAACTTCTTACCTCCTTTTGAGTTGTAGGTGGCATTAAATTCACAATGACTTGTATTTTGGCTGGGTCCACCTTAATTCCTGATGAGGAAATATGGTGTCCCAACACTATCCCTTCTGTTAACATCATGTAGCATTTTTCATTACTCAGGGACAAATTTGTCTCTATGCATCATTTCAGAACTTTTTCAAGCTTTTTCAAACAATCGTCATATGTGTTTCCATATACAGTGAAATCGTCCATGTAGACTTCTACACATTCATGGATCAGATCAGCAAATATTGCCAGAACTGCTCTTTGGAAAGTAGCAGGTGCATTACATAGCCCAAATGGCAAAACATTGTATGCATATGTTCCCCATGGGCAGGTAAATGTTGTTTTGTCTTGGTATTCCATTGCTATTCTAATCTGATTATACCCACTAAACCCATTTAGGAAAGAAAAGAATTTCTTCCCAGGTAATGAATCTAGGACTTGGTCAATAAATGGTAGCGGAAAACGATCTTTTAATGTTGCCTTATTCAATTCCCGGTAATCTACACATATCCTCCATTTCCCATTTTTCTTTCGTACTACCGCTAAGGGAGAAACCCATTGACTATCAGAAATAGGATAGATGAACCCAACTTGCAGTAGTTTCTGTAGTTCTTCTTTCACTATTTCCTTCATCATGGGGTTCATCCGCCTTTGAGGCTGCCTTACTGGTTTAATCTGGTCATCAGTATAGATGTGGTGGATACATGTGCTGGGGTGAATTCCCTGCATATCTGTGTAATCCCAGGCAAAAGCTTTTGAGTACTTCTGTAATAATTCTATTACCTCTTGCTTTTGTGACGATTGTAAGTTGTTACCAATGTTCAAATGTTTTCCAGGATAAATTTCAACTCTTTTAATTGTTGAATTGGTAATTGTGTTTACAGGAAAAATATTTGTGAATGATTCTTGTAATGTGTGAATGATTCTTGTAATGATTGAATTTGTGCAGGTTTCCTGAAAACAGTGGTTCAAAAGATTACTTGCAGCTTCATATTGATCTACTCTAAGCTACTCTGAAATATTTGGTTCTGAGATGAAAAGATCCAATAGATCTTCATTCTCCTCTTCTTCTCTAAGATCAAAAACTTGGTTAATACTTATAACTGATTTAGTTTGCTGTTGTTCTTGTCCTTCAAGCAATGATACTAAAGAAGGTGCTTGTGCTGGAGAATAAAGTGTGATGTGTTTTCTCTCATCCCCATGTGCAATAATCATACTTCCAGATCTGCATCCTATAAAGGCATCAACAATTGCTAACCACGGTCAGCCTAAGATTAGAGGATGTCCTCCCAAGTTTGTTTTTGGCTGCAAAATGAAGAAGTCTACAGGATACTCCCATGAATCCAAAGAGACTATGATCTCTTCTAATATTCCTTCTAGTATAACTTTAGATCTATTTGCTAACTCTAAAATGGTAGTAGTAGATCTAATATTGTTTAAATCTAAATGTTTCATTGTCTCTGTAGTCATTACCTTTATAGTTGCTCCCAAATCTATCAATGTGTTTGGAACTGAAAAATTGTTTATTGAAATAGTAACCATAGGGATACCAGGGTCAATATATTTTTCTACTGCTGTCTTTGTAGACATGAGGCTTGCTAGTTTTCCAATGACTTGGATTGTAGTAGGATCCTTCTTCTTTTTACTAGTTTTCTTGATGCATAATTCCTTTACTGTTTTAACATAAATTGGTATTTCTTTGATCGCTTGCAATAAAGGAATTTTTACATAAGCATTTTTTAATTCATTCAAAATATCAAATTCAGGAAGGGTCATTTGAATTTTCTGCTCTATTAACCTCTCTAGATAGGGTGGTGTTTGAGTTATTATAGTTTTTCCTTTTTGACTTTGATTTTCTGAATGTGATGTTTCAGGTTGTTCTCCTTGTTCTGTTGGTTCTTCTATGATCGGAGGAGAATTTTTATGCTGTACTTCCCAGACCTTAAATGGACATCATTTATGGGAAGAATGGAGTATGTTGGAAAATATGTTGCTTCTTCCACATTGTATGTAGGTTTATCCATTTTGTTGCTTGGATTTGCTACCGGCTGAGCTGGTAGTTGAGTTGGTCTAGGCTGGTTTGAAGGCAGCTATAGCTGCTGTGGTTGTGTTAGTAATGGTGCGGGATTCTATTGTGGAAATGGCATGGATTGTGGATATTGTTGGAACTGTTGGTATGAGAATGGTTGTTGATATTGTTGCTGGTATTGCTGTTGGTATTGTTGAGGATACATTTGTTGAGGTGGCTGGTTTCCATAACTATATCCTCTCCAACCTTGTGTAGGTTGGTTTTGATATTGTTGTGGAGGCCAAGCTTTCCATGGCATTGGGGTATTCCAAGAGTTTTGAGGAGGATATTGATAGTTTTGTTGAGGGAATTGCTGAGGGAATTGTTGAGGAATCCTTGGTTGCCAAGGCCTTCTTGGTGCCACATAATAGAAACCTTCTGCTCCTTGTACTTCTTCCATTGGATTCATTTGCAATTCTTTCAACTTTAGACAGTTTTTTGTTGAATGGTTTTCTGTGCAAAGGCCACATACTTGAACACTATCTAAAGGACATTCTCTTAATGCATGCTTCTTTCTACATTTGGGACAAAAGATTGCTAAGATTTGTTCTTTTCTTTTTTTGTTGTTGTTTGCTTTTATAACATTTACTTGTGTTCCTAATGTACTTAAAAGATCAGTTTTGAAGTTTTCCAGCAAGCTCCCTCTCTCTGCTCTTGTTACCCCTCCCGCTGCCGATTTTGCTACCTTTGAACTAACATCTCTCCTTCCAGCTCTTGATCTTCCTCTAGAATATTTTTGACAGAGTTCTGCAATTTCATTAAATGGAAAGTTTGAAATGTCACCTTTGCCCATTACATTTAGAATGTCAAGGTATTCATCTCTTATACCTTTAAGAAAGATTGTTCGAATGGTATCTTGGTTTAGCGAGTGTTGTTTAGACTTTTGTAGATTGTAAGCAAATCTTTCTAAGTATTCTTCTAAACTTTCGTCTTCTTGTTGTGTCATTCTGAAAACATCCTCTTTCGAGTCCCTAGGCCTACAATAGGCTTGGTATTTTTTAAGAAATATTTTCTTCATGTCATCCCAAGAAGTTATTGTTCGCTCTCCTAAACCCATGAACCATTTTAATGCTGCTGCTTTCAAAGTAGCAGGAAAGAGACGAAGTTTGTGTGTGTCATCTGTGTATCTATAAGTTCTACACAAGATGTCGAATTCAAACATAAATGAATCAGGATCTTCTGTTGACATTCCATAAAAGTTAGGCAATACAGAAGGTGGAATTTTTTTCATTTTCACATCTTCTCCTAATATTGCACTTGTATCTAATATTGGAAAGCCAAAAGTAGCTTCTTGATCATCAATATTTTCTTGTTCATTATCATTTTGTCTTTTCCTATCTTCTCTCTTTCTATCATTTTCTCTTTTTGCTTCTTCCTCTCTTTGTCTTCTCCATTCTCTTTGTTGTCTTTCATATTCAAGTCTTTGTTCTGGAGTAAGAATAATAGATCCTTTCCCTTCTTCTGTCATAGTTTCAACTATTTCGATGACAATTTGAGATTCAGGTTGTTGTTTGTTTTTGAAAATAGGTTGATCTATAGGCTCAAAAATGGGCTGATCTATTGGTTTAACAATTTTCTTTTGTTTTTCTGAAGTAGGTGTTGCTTTTGGAGTTTGTTTCCTTTTTACCTCCCAGGCTAACAAGGTTTGTCTTTCAATTAAAGTTAATCTTTGTCTTGTTCTTTGTTTTTCTTCTAATTCCTCTATTGTTGGTTTACCAGCGACTAGTGTAGTTAGTCTTGATGGTTCTACTTCTATGGATGGGTTTTTTTTTTAAATAAATCTACCTTTCTGATCTCTATTTCTAGGCATAAAGAAACATAATTAAGAAAAACATAACATCATTGATTTTTTATTGTTTTTGTTTTGTTGTTTTTTTTTAGATTTTGTTTTAATCTTCTATTTGACTATGTTGATGGATGCGTCTCCAGCAACGGCGCCAAAATGTTGAGCTAATTTATTAACACAAATTAACACAAGTATTTCATTATCAATCCAGGTTTGTAAAACTTGGAGGCATGTCCACAATGTATGGATATCAAATGTAGTCAAGCTTAGAAGATAAAATATGAAGAATTAAGGAACTGCATATTACAAATATAAATCTAATTAAATAATTTCTAATTCACTTCTCTAATATATATGAGATGAAGTGGCTCTTAATTTAAGAGATCCATTTGTGTCATTCTTCTACAATATTATTTGATGAATAGAAATAAAAAACCATTAATTGACAACAGCTTAAGATGCATAAATAAACAATGAAAGAGGCTCCTAACTTAGGAGATCTTTGATATTCCTCATCACAAATTCATTCATTATTATGCTCATGTTAGAAAACTGGAATTGCAAAAAACTACTTGAAAACAAGAAAGATGAATTCTAGTTTTTATTCATTAATTCAATAAAAAGAGGGTTCAACTTGAACATTGTGTTGTCTTTTCATATCAAAATGATAAATAGACTAAGATTCATCAGCAAACATAAATCATCGCACATCAATTCAAGTAAGCAAATCTGAAATAAAACAAGTAAACAAATCTGAAGCAACTAGTTCATGAAAATCAAGCTAGTTAAACAATGAAGTGTACTTAGCTTGGAGTGGGGGTCCTCCACCCTTGCATTGCACACATGAAGATGTTATCAACTACTGCAAATTTAGTCAATCACCCACACATTAAACAACAAAATGGAAGTAGAACAGGTTCTTCAAATTAATTTCAAATATTCAAATGTCTCGACATAAGTTATACAAAATTCCACGTACATAAGCCTTCAAAGTTTTGGTTTAAATAGAAGATCATGAAACAAACTGATCTAAAGTATCTCTAACAACTATATCTATCCATATCCACCTATCCAAGTCGAATCCATTCAATCCTTTCACTAAAAATATGGAAAATCCCATGAAATCATAAAACTACCCTATTTCTTAAGGATTTTTTAGATGACTGGTCCTGTTTGACCAGCTTTGACTGGGCCTCATTTAGCTTATTTTGACCGAACCAATTGGAGTTAGCTCAGTCTTAGTTCCCAAGTTTCTCATAAATGTATCCAGATCGTACCCAGGTGTCCTGCAAATATGACATCCATATAGCTATTACGAGAATTTCTGATTCTGTCAAAAAATTGCACTTGAAATTGAATCTAAAAACTTCTAGAAATTGCAAAATTAAAATTAAATACCTGAATATGCATAAAATACATGAAAATGAGGTGGATGTGATGGAAAATGGATGGAAAATATAAGAATTAAGTATGTTTTCTTAAGCAAAATTGGACAAAAAATGAGGGCCAATAATCCATGAGCAACGAAATGTCAGGATTCATAGCTAACGACACCTTGGGATCCTTGATAAGGCCTTCTACTTCAACAGGTTGGGAGTTCAAACCACACACACTTGTGTACCTCTGAGTAATGTTAAGATTTAGCTGCTTCATGACTTTTAATTTCATGATGTTAGTGGAGGCCCCAGAATCCAACATACAATTGTGTAAGAGGTCATTAATATCTAAGGTGAGCAAAAATGGCTCATGGCTTGAGTTAGTATTAGAGAGGTGTATGTTTTGTAATGTGATAGGTGTGTCCTCTTCTTCTTCGAACCCTAATGCTTTCTTGGCTTGCCATTGTTGATGTGGGAGTTTAAACAACTCTTTTAAGGGAACTTGCATGGTCATCTTTCCTATAGTAGCGCCTACATCAATATCAAGCTTGCCCCCCTTGTGAAAATTTTTAAATAGAAATCCTATTGCAGTGATTAATATTATTTCTTCTACTTATTATCACAGAAATAAGTTATTCACAATGTTCTTACAACAAATATCGAAATATATTCTACTGTAGCCTTCACAATTAAAACATTGCAGAAAGTAAATGTAAGGAAAAATACTGGCACAAATACAATCACAATGACAGTTATTTTTGGACAATCGTCCCCGGAAAAACCTAATGTGGGAAAATCAGCGCAACAGATTAGGGTTTTATTATTCTTCAACAAATTCTCATGTACAAATTACAACCAACAAAACAGGAATGAGAAATTTTACAAACGCTTCCTGACAAATTTCTGACCCAAGTGAAGTACTTCTTCCCCGGAATCCTCCCTCTGCGTGAAACTTCTCACACTGCCCCAGCATCAAGCTGCCCACGCAGGCTTTGCGTTAATCTTCCTCTGCACTGCGTCTTTCTACGTCACCCTGTTCCTGCTCCGCGTCTTGCTGCCTTACACCCTCTGAAAATGTTGATGCCCTCTCTTCCTTTCTCACTTGCAACTCTCTATCTGATTCGATTTTCTCTTGTCGAACTTCGACCAGTGAGAAAATCGATCTTACTCGGGTAACTGAGTATCTGCCTCTGGTATGTTCTCTAAGTGCCCATCAAGCCTCTTCTTATAATCCTCTCGTTGATCAATCAACGACCCAGATTAGATTCTAATCAATGGCTAGGATCATTTGACTTGATCTTTGTCTTCTTCTAGAAGTTTCACCCATAGGTTAGATTAATACCCATTAATTATTTTAATTTTCTAAGTTTAGACTTAGGGTCCCATTAAAAATAATTAATTATTTTAATAAAACTTTCTCCAGGTGGAATTTCCCAAAACGATTTTTGGGTATTGGGAAATGCATGTGCCTAGGCCTTCCTGCAAATTTTGAGGCCTAGAGCACATCCAATGCTACCCCAAATAAACACTCCCTCTTAGCGAGGAAGTGCTCTAGCAATATATGCTGCTGCATACTGCTCTGACTCTGAAACATCGTCCTCTGCGCTGCTGATATCTGACATGCTGTCCACCAAATAGTGCACTGTTGTTGCAACTATACTGCTGCTGACATTGCCACTGTCAACTCTACATTCGTACTGCAACTCCCTCTAAATTTTTGCATCTGTGCTGTTGCTGGCACTGCCACTGCCAGCTGTCCCTGCACTGCAAATTACTGCTGCTACTGAAATGGATTTTCTACCATACCCATTTGCTCTCTGAACTGAGTGAACTTAGCTCTTCCGAGAACCTTTGTGATTATATCAGCTACCTGCTATCCTATGGGGACATACTGTAGCTGAGCTGCCCCACGCTGAACACAGTCTCTGATAAAGTGACAACGAATATCTATGTGTTTCGACTAGTCATGAAATACTGGATTCTTAGAGATTTTGATACAACCCTGATTATCACAGTAAACCTTGGTCACTTCCATCATTTTTCTGAACAAGCTAACAAGCAATTTTCTAAGCCATATAGCTTCGCACGTAGCTGTCCTGGCTGCCATATATTCTGCTTCTACTGAGCTCAGAGGTACCGACTTCTGCTTCCTGCTGCACCAAGCTATCATCCTTCCAACACTGAAGCAGTACCCCGAGGTACTTTTTTGGTCTACTGAACTACTTGCCCAATTTGCATTTGTGAACCCATTCAATCTGACGTCCTCCCCTCGGGAGTATTTCAACCCATATCTGACTGTTTCGTGCACATACCTAAGAATGTGCCTAGCTGCTGCCTAATGCACCCCTTTTTGTTCCACCATGAACTGACTAAGAGTGTTGACATCAAAGCAAATGTCTGGCCTAGTGTTGACCAAATACATGAGCGACCCAATGAGTTGCCTGTACAAGGTGGGATCTACTTCCTTGTCTCCTAATGCATCTATTTTCTTCCAATTGGTGATCATGGGAGTGGCCATGGGTCGACAATCCTGCGTTCTAAATCTCTTCAGAATTTCTGTAGCGTATCTTGTCCAAGGAAGATCTCCCCATTCTTCTGCCAAACTTCCAACCCTAGAAAATAATGCATCAACTCGATGTCCTTCATGTCGAATTTAGCTTCAAGATTCTTCTTGCAATCCTGGTGAGTTTGGATGACCCAGTTAGGAACAGGTCATCTACATATGATACCAGAATAAGTGGCTCATTCTCTACCATCAAATAGTAGAGATTGGGATTAACATCACTCTTGACAAATCCCAACTGTTGCAAGTAACTACATATAATACCATAATAAGTGGCTCTCTACCATCAAATAGTAGAGATTGGGATTAACATCACTCTTGACAAATCCCAACTGCTGCAAGTAACTATCAATCCAACCATACCATGCTCTGGGTTCCTGCTTGAGCTTGTACAGGGCTTTCTTCTCATGAGTTTCAAAGCCTTCGAGCTGTTTTATATACACCTCCTCTTTTATCACCCCGTTCAAGAATGTTGTCTTGACATCCATTTGGTGAATCTGCCATCCCATTTGAGCTACTAGGGATATAACGGATCTGAGAGAGGTGTATCGAGCAACTGGGGCGAAGGTCTCTTCATAGTCTATTCCTTCTTTCTGAGCATACCCCTTTGCCACGAACCTTTCCTTGTACTTATCTATACTACCATCTACAACATACTTGATCTTGTAGATCCATCGTGATCCTACAATTGATCTATCTTCTGGTCAAGGTACTACTTCCCAGACATGATTCGTCATGATGGAGTTGTATTCTTCCACCATGGCATCCACCTATACTTGGTGTTGAACAACTTCCTGAAAGCTAGAGGGTTCTTCAACTTGAGCTACCAATGCCTGATATCTTTCAGGTTGTCGACGCTGCCTTTTCTTGATTCTAGGAGCTCCAACAAACTCCTTTGCGTCCCTCAATGTCTGTTGTATTTCTTTGCTGGTTCTACCACTGGTGGTGGGAGGCTCAACCAACTCCTCCTGATCCTATCATTCCATCTGCTGAGAACTATTTGCATTTCCTCCTTCTGAGGAGATATTGGTACTGGTCACTGTACTTAATCTAGGTGTCTGTCCTCCTACCTGTCCTCCTTGCTGCCCCTGCTGCTCTTGGACTAATGGAACATCTCCTGACTGATCTTCTGCAGGCATCTCACGAGATTTCCTGAAAGCTCTGTCCTCCATGAACTTTGCATCCCGTCTCACTACAATCTTCCTGCTGCTAGGAATGTAGATTTTGTATGCCTTTGAGGTCTCGCTGTATCCTACGAGATACCCCTTTTTTGTAGTTTGATCCAGTTTACTGTGCTTTTCATTTGGAATGTGACAATAAGCCACACTTCCGAATATCCCGAGATGACTGACTTCTGGCTTTTTCCTTGTGAAGACCCCTTCGGGTGTTTTCTTCCCCAATGCTCTATGAGGAGTTCTATTCTGGATATACACTGCTATGTTGCAAGCTTCTACCCATAGATACCTAGGTAGATCTTGATCATACAACATAGCTTTGGCTGCCACAACAATAGTTTTGTTTTTCCGTTCTGCTACTCCATTCTGCTTCGGATTATATGGAGCTGTCCACTCTCTTTTGATGCCCTACTTTGCGCAAAAATATGTGAAGTCTTTGTTTGTATATTCTCCACCATTATTTGAACGCAATACCTTTATCTTTTTCCCTGTCATATTTTCAACAAGAGCTTTAAATTCTCGGAAACGATTAAAGATCTCATCCTTGGTCTTTAAGAAATAGATCCAGGTTTTTTTGGAGTGATCATCAATAAAGGTGACGAAGTATTCACCACCACTAAGAGCTCTTGTGGACATAGGACCACAAATATCTGAGTGTATTAATCCTAATACACATTCAACTCTATTGTTACTTCTAGAAAAAACTGCTTTAGTGTACTTCCCTAGTACACACCCTTTGAATAAGTCATCATGTTCACTACTAAGGACTGGTACCCCTGTAACAGTCTTTTTGAGCATCCTCAGTGCTCCGTGGTGTAAATGCCCCTTTCACTTGTGCCATAATTCATTTCGCTCTTTCTCACCATTATAGTTGCCGCCTATTAGTGCCATTGGTGACTCAAGCTGCAATCTATACAACTTGTTGCTTCGAATCCCAATTTTCCTTTTCTTCTTCCAGCTTGGATGCTTGACGTATACTTTCTTTCCCATGAAGTATACATCATATCCCTTGTCCTATAACTGGGACACTGAAATCAAGTTCATTCATAATTCTGGCACATGAAGAACATTGGTGGCTCGGATGCTAGTCCCTGCTTCCGTCTGAAATGCTATGCTGCCTCTCCCTGCTGGAGTACATTTCGTTCTGTTTCGCATGGTAATTTGGAAGTCCATTTGTTCTTCTTGATAGCTTGAGAAATGTTCTCGTACTCCAGTCATATGAGTTGAAGCTTCGCTATCAATGTACCAAACATCTGCTGACACTGAATTTGCTAGGCATGCAAATTTTTGATCTAATCTGGTAGATAAATCTGAGACACTTTGAGTATCCATATTGTGCCATTTTTTGACGCTAACCTGTCCCAACAACTGCTGTAGAAAAAATTGCGTCTCACCTGAGACACCCCCTCTCGCTGAATCTTCTGCTGCGTTGTTCCTTCTACCACTGACAAATTTCGATTGGAAAGACTTACCTCTCCGTTGACTCACTCAGAGAGAGTTTTCCCACGAAATCCAATCCTCTTGGCTTTGAACTGCGCAAGCCCCTTGGAGATTCGAATTACTGCCCCTGCAAGAATTTTGAATTCCTTTCTCCTTTCAACGCTGGGTCTTCCGACTTCTTCCTTCTGCTTTCCCTTAGCTCTGATACCATGTGAAAATTTCTAAATAGAAATCCTACTATAGTGATTAATATTATTTCTTCTACTTATTATCTCAGAAATAAGTTATTCACAGTGTTCTTACAACAAATATTGAAATATATTCTACTGCAGCCTTCACAATTAAAACATTGCAGAAAGTAAATGTAAGGAAAAATACTGGCACAAATACAATCACAATGACACAGTTATTTTTGGACAATCATCCCCGGAAAAACCCAATGTGGGAAAACTGGTGCAGCAGATGAGGGTTTTATTATTCTTCAGCAAATTCTCATGTACAAATTACAACCAACAAAACAAGAATGAGAAATTTTACAGATGCTTCCTGACAAATTTCTGACCCAAGTGAAGTACTTCTTCCCCGTAATCCCTCTGCGTCAAACTTCTCACACTGGCCTAGCGTCAAGCTGCCCACGTAGGCTCTGCGTCAATCTGCCTCTGCGTTGCCTCTTTCTGCATCACCCTGTTCCTGCTCTGTGTCTTACTGTCTTTGCACTCTCTGAAAATGCTGATGCCCTCTCTTCCTTTCTCACCTGCAACTCTCTGTCTGATTCGATTTTCTCTTGTCGAACTTCGACTAGTGAGAGAATCGATCTTACTCGGGTAACTGAGTATCTGCCTCTGGTGTGTTCTCCAAGTGCCCATCAAGCCTCCTCTTATAATCCCCTCGTTAATCAATCAACGACCTAGATTAGATTCTAATCAATGGCTAGGATCATTTGACTTGATCTTCGCCTTCTTCTAGAAGTTTCACCCATAGGTTAGATTAATACCCATTAATTATTTTAATTTCCTAAGTTTAGACTTAGGGTCCCATTAAAAATAATTAATTGTTTTAATAAAACTGTCTCCGGGTGGAATTCCTCAAAATGATTTCTGGGTATTGGAGAATGCATGTGTCTAAGCCTTCTTGCAAATTTTGAGGCCTAGAGCACATCCGCCACTACCTCAAATCAACACTTCTTACCTTTGTATTTGCCTTTAGGTTCCACTTTTGGAGGATCCTTCTTGGGATTATCTTTCTTGGGAGGATCCTTCTTTGGAGGTTTCTTAGGAGAATGTTCTTTAGGAGGAGGCTGTTTTGGAGTAGATTCTTTCTTGCTAGGTTCCTTTGAGCTTGTGGAGGCATCTTCGTTGTTCTTTCGTGAATATTGGACCTGTTGTCACACAGATTGTCACGACAACGCTCAGACCAGGGGCTGTCACCTTGATCCCCGATCTCTCCATTTAAGCCTGTCTCCCGCGGCTAAGGTGGGTAGACCCTATGAGACAATGGATAACCAACTGTGGATCAGTTGGGTTGGTAGACACGAGGGGAAACAAGCACTTAATTGATTTTATTAAGTTAATAGACTAGTGCCTTAAGGAGCTAATGATTAAATGACTATTTATTGAATATTGCAGAAATATAAACCATGTAGAACAATCATTTATCATCAAATAACCCAAGCGATGTAAGATTTTCAACAAATGCACAACGCCTTAACGATGATCCAACAATTAAACTTAAAGAAAAATTAAATGCTTTAAATGATCATAAAATTTAAATGCTGACCAGCTACCACTTTCATATAGCCAACTTGTAAATAAACATTTTTAGTGCGTTTAGCTATAGAAAATGGACCACAAAAATGAATTTTCAATTTTTTTATTAGGCTTTTTCAAAATATTTTTTAATTTTTAAATATTTTTATTTTTTTATAAAATTTTAAATCAAAACTAAAATCCTAAATAAAAATAAAATAAATAAAACTTAAACTATTCTAAATTAAACTAAACTAAATAAAACTTAAAATTATTAAAAGTTAAGCTGGAAAAAGAACAAATCAAAAATCTTTTTATTTTTTTCAAACATTTATGATTTTTATTTTTTATATATTTTTATGATTTTTTGATTCATAAAAAAAAACAAAACTAAATGTAAACGTAACTATACAAAACTCTAAAACAAAACTAATGATTAAAACTTTTATAATTTTTTGGGACTTTCTATAAAAAAAATTTATGATTTTTTTTTTGATATTAAAAAAAATAAAAATCTAACAGCTAATCAAAGAAACTTAGAAGGACCTTTTTACGACTCTTTATATTTTTAAATGAAACAAATCTGAACCAAAAAAAGTCAAATTCTAAACTAAAGAACTATATACAAATAAAAATCTAAATTTTAAAAGAAATGAAATCTAAGCTAAATGAAAAAGAAAACTTAAGAATTTATGATTTTAATTAAATCAAAACACTAAACTAAATAAATGTTATGAAGCCTAACGCATGAATATATACATATGAAACCAAACATATGAGAAACTTAACCGACTCCAACACCATACGCATATGTCAAAAATTGAATGAAGATCGAATGCTTTGTTTATGTTACACAGGTCAGATGGCTGAAGGAAAGCGTGAGGAGGTGCGGCTGCGAATGAGGAGCTGCGTAGGGAAGGGAGACTGCACGCAGAGAGCTGGAGATTGCACGCAGGCAGGAGCATGGAAAGAAGAGCTCAATGGTGGAGGGTTCGACACAGGATAGCAGATTTTGGAGATGTCGAGGGCTGGATGGGCTGCGTGAGGGTTACGTGCAAGCCAGAATGGAGCAGAAAGTGACTGTGTGGGGTTTAAAGAGGAGCTCACGTGTTTTGCAGGCGTTGAGAGTGAGAAGAAAGCTGCGCAGTTTTGGATAGTTGCGGGAAAAGCAACTCGACAGAAGAGATGCATGTTTTCTTTGCAGATGCAGTCGATAGGATATGTAGATGACGTGGATCTGGCAGCGATGGCGGCTTGGGAAGTGAGGGAAATCGACGGATGAATGGAGGACGTAGGGAGCTGGAGCAATGGTTAGCATGAATACTGCATGGATATGGCAGCATGTGAGGATTTGAATAGTTGAAAGTAGCGTGGAGATGGTGCGATGGTGAATGAGGGAAGAAGGGGCTGCTAGTTTTGAAGAATGGATTTACAGTGTTGGAACTTGATGAGGGACGGAGCCAGGAGATGCACAAAGGGAGGGAAGCGTTGAAATTGGAATGGACAGCGGAATAGAATAAAAATGAATTCACGCAGAGCAAGGTAAGGCTTGTGCAACGGAGCAATTGAACACTGTGGGCAGCGTAGAGAAATGAAAACAACGTGCAGCTGTGTGAGGGTTTGGACAGTGAACACCCTTTAAAAAATTTCGAAATTTCTCTGAAAATTGAAGACTCCAGGCAGCAGCAGTAAAAAGGACCAGAAAACCCTCCAAATTCTCCAGTAAATCTTAAATCACCCTGCTTCAGATTTGTTTAATGAAAACCCCAAAAAAATTTCAAGATCTGCACCTGCAATGACAAAGAACAGAAAACCCAAAAATAATATGTGCAAGAAACGAAACTGAAAACCCTAACTAAATAATTACAATATTCATAAACTGCAGGCTCTAAAACAGCCAGATTTCTCGTTATGCCACATAAATATTTTCAATATTTTAATTTAATGTGAGATGCTTCAGAAAAACTCTGCATGCATTCATAAAAAATTTCAGATGATAAGCCCGGAATTAAGAACTGGCTGGGCTCTTTCAGAAACCACAATTCGGGAATTGGCTGGTTCAGCGGAGAACTTCCCCTAATGCCTGGTAAACTAAAAAAAGGATTTCCTACACAACTTACAATCAACCATTAACATAGAGGGAGAAAACAATAGTGGAATCTAGATCAAATGGAGATATCTGCCATTATATTTCAGGAATCTAAACTATCATTCAAACCCCAGAGATTAGACAAGATACTGGTGCCTAAATCAATCTTCATCAAGCTATTATCAATGGCTAGAAATAAAATTATGCAGAAAAATAAATCACCTTACAACATTTCCAGAAGAGTAACACCAGCAAGATTTTCAACCCCAATGTCTTTCTTTATTGCACAAAAAATGACTACAAGAGAGCTTTCTTTAGCACCAGACTCTCAGATCAAATCTGATCTCAAATGACCCCTAGCACCCTATTTAAAGAAAAAATTCCCAACGGCTAGTTAGTGATCCATGTTAAAATGATCTCGACCGTCAATGAGGATCAATATATCTTTTAATCTCATCCGTCGAAATTTTAATAAATTAAAAATTAAAATTTTGCATTTATTTACTCAAAATTTTGACTTATTATTATTTTATTTTATTTTTCAAATTTTTATTTATTTTTTAAAATTATTTTTTAAATTATTTTTTATTTTTTATTTTTAAATTATTTTTTAAATTTTATTATTATTTTTATTTATTTTTTAATTTTTTTAATTTTTATTTTTTGGATCCTTGAACTTAGCCTTTGGAAAAATTACCTAGGACCTAGGACTTAGGACTTATGAGAGAATTAAAACATTTTCTAACCCTCAAGACACTTTACATTATGACTTTTACAATTTTACATCTCAAGGGGGAAAACCGATTTGACATAGACCCTCATAGACCACCCAGTTCCGCGACCAAATATAATCTAGCAGATCAAGCAATTTGTAATAACTTAACTAAATAGTCAGAATTATTTCCAAATTACTTTTACATAGACTTGAAGCACGCTAGGATTCCCTAAGATTCTAATGACAAAATCAATTCTGGCTATGGGGTTAGGCTGAAGGAAAACTTTGCCGATCATAGATCGGTGAGACAAAAAACCTTCCGGAACGTGAATCATCACTAGAAAATTAGGTCCACCTAGGCAATTTACATACATGACTCAGATCTGCTAGAATTATTTACAATTTACACATGCAGACTAGGTTTACAACATAACATGATCGAGCTGATGATGACAATCGAATGGCACGGACACGTTGATCAAGCACTATCCCTTTTGCGAAAAAAGCGGGTGTATTGCTACAGGTAGTTGACACGTAGTGGTCAACAGGACCGCTTTAAACCTTCTGCGATTATCGACATTGAGGATCAACTTATCTTTCTCTTCTTTGGAAGTCACCTCACTAATTGGGGGATGGTCATAAGTGGCACCTAACATAATTTTGAAGGCACGAGTTTCCACAATGCTTGCTTGCTCACCCTCTTCCTCATCTTCACTTTCTTCTGCATCACTTTGTTTATTTTCAGAAGATGATTCTTGTTCCACAACATTAGTTGGAGCTAAAGTGTTAGGAGCTTGCGATGAACTTGGCTTGTCTTCATCATTAGTGTTTTTGGGAAAAGGCTTGTTTTTGAGAATGAAGCTTGACTTTTGAGCCTTTTCTAAGGCGGTGAACTTATTCATGTAAAGCCTATCCCTTGAGTTCATGTCTTCAGAAAGCTTTTGAAGCTTCTTAAGGACCACAACAAGGGTCTCCTTAGTTTGGTCTTTAGACTTGTTCTTCTTAGCTTCAACCTTAGCTTTAGGATGCTCATCCACCTCCATTTTGGAAATTTTCAAGTTCAACTTTCATAATAGTCTCTTTGGCCTCAGCAAGAGTCTTAGGTTTCTTATCTTTTAATGCATAGGTTAGGTGGCCACCCACAACTTTAATGAATTTGTCTAGGATATTTGCATTGGGAGCTCTAAGGTTATCAAGGATGTCTCTAACTACTTTATCAAATTTTTGGATGAACTCCTTAATATCTTCCCTTCCCTTATGTGGTAAAATTTTTCAATGTTGGAAGACCCCCTGGGCATTGGATGACCATCTTCTCATGAAAACATATTGAAATTGGTCAGGGTCCTCTATGCTATCGGGAGAGAGACTAAGGTAACATTCCCAAACTTTTCCTTCAAAAGATAAGGCAAATAACATCATGATCTTGTCATCATCTTCTATGAATTTGGGGGAAATCATCAACATGATCATGCGTGCTTTGGGTAGCGTCCCCTTTGAATTTGGGTAACCAATCATTATACTTCTCAAGCGAAGGTTCTAGATTATCACTCAATTTCAAAGGTCCAAAAACACTAGCCAAGTGTCTCTTGCTTCTTGGGGCTTTGGGTTGGTTTTGATTTTGGTTGGCATTGGAGTTGGTCACCATATTGGGAGTTGAGTTACCAACCTTTTCAAATTCAGGCGAGAAGGTTAGTTCTAACAAGTGATGGAGTTTGTTCTCCCCTTCTTGCAGCAACCCTAGTTTAAAGAGGAAAGTTGTCAACTTCAAGTAAACTAGGGCATTGGACAGTGAATGGAGTCACCAGAGGAATATTTTGAAATGTCGTCAATGAATCAATTCCTCAATGATTCAGAAGGGACCTAGATCTACTTGGTCCCCGACAATGGCGCCAAAATGTTACCGCTCAATCTAGCAGGGGTCCTATAAGGGGTTCCAAAGGGGCAACTACTAGACCAAGTGGCAACTATGGGACAAGGACCCAATGCCACCTTAGTCAATGCCCCCTGATCTTTACGAACTTTCACAGATGGGAGGAGTCCCAGTATAAGGGAAATCACTATGAATGATAACTCAATGATGAGATAGATAGTGATTTCAAGAGCCCATTCATAGGAGAGACTCAAATGATAAGGTTTACTTGCTCAAGAAACAAGGTGTAAGGCTCTTCGAGAAAGGCTCAAAGGAGGCCTAGACCCAAGGATTAGAGATATTACTTGATAGGCCATGCCCTAGATCTAAGATTCCCAAGAGAGGATGGTCTTATAAGGTGGCCTTGTAAGATAAGGAATAATAAAGGTATGGGACCACAAAGAAGCCCAAGAAGACCCAAGCAAGGCCTAGGGTTTCAGGTGAAACTCCAAACAAATGATTTAGACCAAGCAAAGGAGAAGAAGAGGGTCAATGAAATTGAATTTCACTTGAGTTTTGGTGCAATGACCCTTGAGGAATCCGCTAACCAAGGAAACCTAGGAACAAGAACGATGTCGGTGCTAGGGCTTGAGATTTTTCCAAATCTAGCCATGGAAAATCCTTCGAAACTTGTGAGGGCCTAAGGACAACCCCAACGCAGTTGTAGTTCAACTCACCTCAGAATGGATGGCTCCAATGAATTTTGTTTGATGCCCTAGGAGACCTCTAGGGTTAGGGATTTTATAAAAGGAAAAGAGGTGAAAGGAGATAATCTTTAAGGTGATCACTAAGGATTAGATCAGTGCCTTGCCTATTGGGAGAGATGGAGTCATTGTGCTTTCAATTTTTGGAGTTCTTTTAAAAAACCAAGGAGTCATTATGGCAACTTCGCATAGCCCTAAGAGGCAGCTACTAGGTCACCAAGGAATTTATAGTGAGTAGAAGGGCTCCAAAAATAGTGATGAAGGGGATGGCCCCTTGATCTCCAAGCAAATGACTTGTGGTGCTCCCAAGTGGTTACGAGGGCACAAAATCATCCTCAAGGGTCTCCAAGTGGATCGAACAACCCTGTATCCCATCTGCAAAGGCTAGAACAATGATGCAAGCGCTCCCTTTATAACCCATGGTGAGACACAACCTCATCTGGGCCCTGGATCAACTGCCAAGTGTGTAGTCGGTTGGGCAAGGTGGTCCAGGTGCATCATTATCATCAAACAAGTGGAACACGAGCGAGCAATGAATGG
The DNA here is from genome assembly GCA_031772625.1 of Pinus tabuliformis. NCBI lineage: Eukaryota > Viridiplantae > Streptophyta > Pinopsida > Pinales > Pinaceae > Pinus > Pinus tabuliformis. Next base: position 1,742,595,886 of record CM062819.1, on the reverse strand, counting down.
TACTGAAGGATCCCATGGCATGGCAATCTTCTCTCTGCTATAGTGGAGCCCCATGGCTCTCAACGCACACCCTACAAATGCCAATAAGACCCTTTTGAGTTCTTGGACCGTGTTGACAACTAAAGTGTACTTGAAAATTTTTTAAGACTCCATGCCCGAGGTTGTGTCAAAGGCTTCATGTACCATCAGAGTTCACTATATCACCAGAGTTTTTAACTCTATTTCTTCTTCTCATCTTTTTTTTATGTTGTACTCAGATTCCACAAGCCCTGCATGGATGATGTAAAGTGATGCTAGTGTGATGAGTTGAGTCATGTAACAGGCCTAGGTAACTAGGGACCTTGTTATCAAGTGAGTTTACTCTGGGAGGCTTTTCTCACTTGGTTAATTATTAAGTCCTTACGGGGGAGTTAATAATTAATTGAGTTTTTCTTCCAAGCATAACCCCAAAGCCAGAGTGCAGCTTGATGGTGAGGCCTTGGGTGAGTCCTAGTGTCTAGAGTCATTATATATTACCATACTAGATCACTCGTAAAATTTTGTGGAATTTGATTAGGTTTAGGGGTCAATTTTTAAATTTTTAAAAACTTCTTATAGAGAGGAAATTTGAATGTAAAATGTAATAAGTGATGTCTAAAGAATTTGTATGGGGTATGTGTACTCAAATTACACCTCTCACCTTTAACTTTCTACTATGACACACTTTGAGGGGTAAAAAATAAGTTATAGACTCTCAAAACCCACTTTTCCTAAGTTTTGTGTAAAATGTGGCAATAAATTAGTCCAACTATTAAATAAATGGAGAAAAATAAATATCCACACTTGTTCAAATGATGTGGAAATGAGGTGGAAATTCATGTAAAGGTCGAAGTTGAGTTACCAAGTGATGTGGACTCTACATAAGCCACAAATCAAACAAATCGATTTTTTTTGTGGAGAAGACAATGAATTCCAGTGACAAAATCCACGATTTGAGGAAGTTAACTTGAGCTTCAAGGAGATATCATGAGTTGACTTGAGAATGGATTAGAGTTTACTTGAGTGAGGTGGGGAGTGGTCTCCTACCACTCCACTTCACTCTCCCACATGCCCTCTCATCTAATTTGAGCTCCCTCATCAAGGATTGCGTGGGCCTCTAAGGAAGAAATCAAGTTGCCACTTGGGAAATTCGAATTTGCATGAAGGAGCATTGGGATTGTCATCATTTGCCTTGGAATTGGCTTCCAAATTTCTATATAATAGAGCTATGGGCTCTCACTATGTAATGATTGTTACTAGTTATTGTGCTTGTAGAAACGCTACTGCCTTGTACACTTTCAGAAATATCAATAAAAACTTTGGGGTTTCATTCATGAGGTGTTCGTCCTTTTGGAGTGTGATGAATTGTTGATTGTTGGTATAATTCCTTTTACTTATGTTTTGATTTAATTTGTTTCCATATGCTCTTGTGGATTTTTTAATGTACAACTATCTTGCATTGACATTTGATTTAGAAATATACTCTAGGTATAGAATTCTCTAGTTGGTTTCAAACAATGTGGAAAAAGTCGAAGTCGAGATTAGATTGACAAGGGTCCAGAAATTGAAAAAGTCATTAAAATCTCGAGGTTTTTGAAAAAGTCAGCAAAATTAAAAAAATACAAATATATTCATTTTAATTAAAGTGTTAAAGAAACTACCTCACTCATGATTTTTTGGAAAAACTCTCGATTTTATCTCGACATTTTCGATAAAATCTCGATTTAAAAAAAAATAAATTTAAAAAGTCGTTAAAGAAACTATCTCACTCATGATTTTTTGGAAAATCTCCCGATTTAATCCCGAATTTTTCATTCTCCAAAAAGTTGCCAAAAAATCGGTCGATAAAATCGGCTAGCTCAAAAAATTGGACTTTGCTGATTTTATCTCGATTTTTTTCACACTGGTTTCAAATAAATCTCTGGAGTTTCTTATCATTGTTTATTGCTAAATCTATATGGAACTAATTATTGATTGAAGTTTTGTAGAGGGAACATCTTGTTGGGATCAAAGAATCAAGCGTGAGGGGAAGTCTTTGGAGAGACCAACCCACTCTTGATACATTCTCAAAGGAGCTCTCATTTGTTCTTTGAGCCTTCATAGTTTTATCTTACAAAGTGGTTTTGCAGGGGTTTCGGGACATAACTTGTACACAAGCCAAGTACTTTTAAATTTAAATCACTTTTATTAAACATTGTGCTCCAATTGCTTTCATTTGCTATCTAAGAGCTTAAAATGGCTAATCAAAGAGTGAGAGTTTACTCACACTGTTTAGCTTAGTCCTTTGTAAATTATAATTGTACATATACACTTCATCTAGCTGATTTTTGTCCACTAATATTTTTCTTGTTTTACAGCCCAAATTCGGAGGATTTGATAACTCATTTGGAGCAGAATTTTGATGACATTTTCTACAAACTCATAACAAGTGTTTGCAGGACCCATTGCATGATTGGATCATTTCCCAAGGAGGCCGTGAGCATTTGGAGTCCTTCATTTTCTGCAAGGCCAAGTTCTTTTGAGAGCTGCACATAAAGATAGGCTGTGGGTCTCTTAAGGCTGATTTTCCCTTGTAATTTTCAGATTTCAAGGAGGTCTCATTAGCTACTTTGGTTTCCAAATTTTCACATTGTACAAGAAGGAGAATCTAGCTCCTATAGTTCCGGTTGTGTAAAAATTTCTCATTCATCTCTTGGGCAGCTTTTTAAGGCCTCCTCCTTATTGTAATAACTCTAAATAGAATAATCTTCTTGGGCTTGAGGGAGCATGGGATTCATCCCATGGTATCCCACCTCCTCATTTAGAAGGAAGACTTTTGTGGGTGGATTGATTTGCATTCTTGACTTTCACAATTTAGTTTCTCTTGCATGCAATTTGCATTTGTTAATACTCATTCACACATGGTAAATTTTGGGAATTAACACAACCTCAAAACTTCATTTCATTTACTAAATTAAGTTTGCTACATTTTTACTTGAGCTTGACATCCTTCATCTCATTGTTACTTTGAGCTACAAGTTAACGCTTTGCTTTGAGAAAATATTTCTTTACATGCAAGCACTTTACATTCTTGGCAAGCTTTGATTTAGTTTATTAATTCATTTCCATTAAGCTTGGTAAATTGTTTCATGACTACTTGAGTACATGCTTCATTTTTGTCAACTTTTGCTACATTGTTATTTTAAGTATTGTTGATATTTCCTTGGAGCATTATATTGTTATTGTCTACTTGAAACAATTTATTTTTCAAGCAACTTATTTGCATCACTTTAATTCACTTGCTGACATTAAGCTACCATTTTTTTTTACTTTGAAATCATTAATGCAATTTTACTTTGGGTATTTCCTCATTTATGGAAGCATTGGTATCAAGATTTCAAGAGCAAGTAACTTACATGCATCTCACTTAGGCACATTTTATTGCTAACTGGCATTTCTAAAATTAACCTTGAACTTAAGTTGTTGTATAGACTTTAGGGACCCTCCACTGCTATTGTCCTCATTATGAAATACGGATTTCCAAGCGAGGATGAGCTCTGGGGACTAGAGTTGAATTGAAACTTTGCTTTAGAATGCAACTAATAAAATAAACCAAGAGCATCTCTACATCACATTTTCACTTGCAATATAAGTCTCTTATGTATTCTATCTTGAATTTATTTGAGTTATATTAGCAAATTTTATCTTTTTCTCGAGAAGCATTTGCTTTATATTGAAAGTATTTGGATCCCTTACTTTTGCAACTATTTGCTTTCTTGTACTTGGGATATCCTTCATTGGTGCAACTCTATTTTCAAGTTATTTTGTATGCTTGTTGCTTTGATGGTTATTTAGCTCATGAGTAATTGATGTCATTATCTTGTCATTTGAGCATTTAATTTCAAGTACTATTTCTTTTATAGTTGCAATTGATGTTTATATGCTCATCTTTTTCTAACATTTGATTTTGTAGGATTCTTTCTCATTGTATCTTGATTTTCATTTTGAGCAAGCAATTGTCATTTTCTTTGAGGCAATGGTCTATACTTTGAATACATCATTGAATAATGCTTATATATTATATGCTTGTTAACATGTTGGAGTCAAGTTATTTTTTTTATAAACATCTCCCTCTTAACTTAATCTTCTATAAACTCATATCATATAAGTTTTCATTAGGGACCACCCCGCTTAGCTTACCTAGGAGAGAGCTTTAACGATGAGAGTTGGTAATAGGTGACAACCCCACCTCTTAGTTTTGCCACCGACCACACCTTGTGGGGTTAAGGGTTTTCTCACTAACTTAGGTGTATGTGCTACGTGGCAACAAACCCCATATAGGGAGACCAAACCCCAAGATGAAGACCTACTTGCAATCCTGTATAAGATCCAATGTGTCTCCTCACCTTCCCGTATAAAAAATCATTAGTGTAATTGAGCAAATGAGCTTACAAATCATGGAACCAAGTGGATACTTCATAGTGGCATGCCCTTCCATAACGGGCTTTAAAGTGTACATGTATCTCCAAGTTCAAGAGGGAGGTTAATCAAGGACCTTATTAGGTGGTTTCAACCTCTAAGGGAGTGATAGGTCCATGGTACATCCGTCGTATGGCTGGTGGCATGTGATATAATGATGGAACAGAGTGGGGCATCAAGGGAAGGTTCCAAGCCACATGCCATGGTACAAGGGTATCTACGATGAGGAAAGCCCACACTTGGGTGTATAGATGTAGAGGGAGCAATCGCGGTACATGAGTAAGCTCGACCCTTGTTTTTCCACCCTTCTTCATATGCCTTTTGCTTTTTATTAATTTTTCTTTTAACACTATTTGGGGCTCTAGGGGATGAGAGCATGATGCGAATGATATAGTAGTGAATACCCCTTTAAAGTTGGGTAGTTTATCGCCCACCAAGGGTTGGGACAATCATGGATTCCTTAATGATGTAGGGGGCCAATATGAGGGGTCCTAGGGGCGAGGGTGATGGCCATGATGATAGGGGTAGAGCTCATGTTGGCTTTTGCCCACGTGCTAAATTTGTATGTCCCAGCCATCTTTTGCATTTTATGGCACATTTCCTGTTGAGAGTGGCCAAATTATGCTTTTTACTTTTCTTTTATAGTTGCATCAACCTTCGGGATATCGTTCCAAGCCCGACCCAAAGTGTGGACAAGGGGAAGGGGGGGCTAACTCCTTGTGGACCCAATGGACAAATGTGGAAAGGGGTCATAAAGAGCGGAGGAGAGTGATGTATGTGGTGTCGAGAAGCAGGACCTCGCAACCAAAATCAGGATTTCCCATGTAATACCACTCGTAAAGCTAGTAGGCCAATAAAGGAGATCCCATGGGACTAGGATACAAGGCTAACCACCAAGTTGGACAATGGGACAATGTTGATTACTGGTAGCATTGAATGTGCTCTAAGTCTCAAATTTTGCAGGGAGGCTTGGGCACATGTATTCCAAATAAAGCGTTTGGGGAAATTCCACTCGGAGACAGTTTTATTAAAATAATTAATTATTTTTAATAGGACCCTAAGTCTAAACTTAGGAAATTAAAATAATTAATGGGTATTAATTTAACTGTGGGTGTAACTTCTAGAAGAAGACGAGGATCAAGCATAAATGATCTTAGCCATTGATTAGCTGCTAATTTGGGCCATTGAATGTCAACAAGAAGATTATTTAAGGAGGCTTGAGGGTCATTTGGAAAACACACAGAGAGTTCAGAAGTTCGATTTTCTAAAGTAGAGCAACTGCCGGGTTAATTTCGATAGTGAGCTATTATAGAGAGGGGTAGAGAGAGTTTTGGCTGGAGGATCTTCTTCGGAGCCAAGAATACTTAGCAGAGAGGTAGAGAGACACATAGAGGAGGTAGTGCAGAGGGCAAAGAGGGTGACGCAGAGGTAGGAAGGGCTCACGCAGGCCCCACGCAGAGCAGCGCAGTAGCTTCTAGCATAGAGGTGCGAATTTGCTGAAGGAGCTGACGTTTCTGAGTCGGGAGGGCTGGAAAAGGCTCCTGAAGGCAGATCAATTCACAGTTGGGCTGACGTAGTGACTTAGAGGTTGATGCAGGGCCCACGCAGGGGCAGCGCAGAAGTAGCCGGGGAACTCGTAGTTCAGCGGCCGGATCAGCTGGGATTAATAGTGTTGAGTGAGGTAATCTCATCAGTCTTTCTTGCCAAATGATTTTCTGTGTAACTGGATTGCCGGGAGGGCATTTAGAGTTGTATTCAGAATACTTCTACATAATAATAAAAACCCTCAGATCTGCTTCACCGGTTTTCCCGCATTGGGTTTTTTCGGGGACATTTGTTCAAAAAATACTGTGTCACTTGTGTGTATCTTTCTCTATTGTTCTATTCTTGTTTTGGGCAAATTAATTAATTAAGTGAAGGCTGCAGTTGTATTAGCTTCTATATTTGCTGTAGGAAACAATAAATAATTTGTTTTAGTTATTAACAAATAGGAGAAGTTTAATCAATTGCTGCAGTAGTAGATTCGGGTGGGATTCTCGAAACTTCACATGGTATCAGAGCGAGTGTAGGAGAAGCAAGTAGAACAATGCCAGAGAACCCAACACTGAGCAGAGAAGGAGATCGAAATAGTTGCAAGAGGCAACAGTTCGAATCTCTCTAAGGGTTTGCGCAGTCTAAGCCAGGAGGGCTGAATTTTCGAGGCAGTCTCTCTCTAAGTGAGTCGACAGAGAGGAAGGACTCCCAATTTGAAAGTTTGTTGTGGCAGAGGGAGCAACACTGAAACCTCAGCGTGAGGAGAAGCTGGTGGGATGCAGTCTTTTTTGCAGGCCGTTTTGCTAGGCATGGTTGAGGGAATTTCTTCCTCAGTAAGACTTTTCGTCAAGAAGTCCATTTTCTTATTGGTTGAGCAACAACAGTAAGAACCAAAGAGGAGATTTTCGACATTTGTGGCAGAGATGGCAACCAGTGGATTGAGGGATCAGGATAGGTTGGACAGAGCATCCAACTATGTCATATGGAAGGCTAGAATGCCATTCCTTCTAGCTGAGCATGCCCTCAAGACATATGTCGACACCACGGTGGCTGTGCCTACACATGCAGATCAATTGAAGAAGTACCGAGTTGAAATGGCTAAGGCAAAAAGAATGATCCTCGACGGAGTGAAGGATCATGTTCTCTATCACATCGCTAGCAAAGGGACTGCTAAGGAGATGTGGGATGTGTTGTCTACCCTATATCAGGGATCTTTCGAGCAGTGGAAGATGTACTTGGAGCAGAAGCTGAGATCTAATCAGATCCAGAAGAGGGAGCGTGTGGATCCATTCCTCACGAAGCTTCAGGAGACCCGAAATGAGTTATTAGCTGTGGGGTCTACACCTCAAGACACAGAGTTGGTTAGACAGGCTCTCAATTATGTCTTAGATGAGTGGCAAGTCTTTGTCCAGAGTATCCTGGGCAGGGCGATTTTGCTGAGTTGGGATGAGATGTGGGTAGCGCTCAAGCAAGAGGAGCTGAGGAGAGACTTGGTCAAGTGTAAACTGTTGATTTGTGGTAGCATCGGATGTGCTCTAGCCATGAAAATTGGTGGAGAGGCTAAGACACATAAGATCTCCAAGACCCAGAAATGGTTTGGGGAAATTCCACCCGGTCAGAGAGAGATTAAAATAATTAATATTTTTAATGGGTTCCTAAGTCTAAACTTAGGAAAATTAAAATATTAATGGGTATTAATATAAAATTGGGTGAGAAGGTTCTAAATGACATGGATCAAGCCAAATCTAATCTAAGCTGTTGATTAGAGACTTAATCTCGGCCATTGAAGAATCAACAGGAAAAGTATAAGAGGAGGCTTGAGGGTCAGTTGGAGATACACCAAGATTGATCAGTCAGTTCGATTTTCTGGAGCGGGGCTTGCTGAGAAAATTTGAACAAGTGATCTATTGCAGCGAGGGGCAGTGAGTACATAGTAGAGAGGCAGAGATAGTGCCTGAGGGTTAGCGCAGTGACCAAAGAGGCTGACGCAGAGGCAGCTAGAGACTGTGCAGAGGTTGAGGGGCCTGCATGGGTGACACAAAAAGCAGAGCTGATACAGAGAGCTAGAAGGCTGACGCAGGGGCTTCAGGGGTGACACTGAGGCTAGCAGGGCTGACATAGAGCCAAGAGGAAGGGCCGAAAGGATTTTCGTGGGGCAGACTAGCTGAATATCTGTCTCTGAGAAGAGGTATTACTGCCGTGTAACAATCTCTGTTGGGTGAGCCATTTCGACACCCTAGTTGTACTTAAGAATCTGCATAATAATAAAACCCTCTGAACTGCTGCACTGGTTTTCCCGCATCAGGTTTTTCCGGGGACAATTGTCCTAAAATAACAGTGTCCCTTGTGTGTTTGTCTCCGTATTTCAGTTGCTGATCTGTATATGAGTTAAGGCTGCATCTGTGTTTATTTTTCAATATTTATATTCATAAATAACTTGTTAATGTAATAAACAAGTAGGAGAATTTAAACCACAAGATGTAGTAGGGATTTCTAACGGGTTAGACTTCGAAATTTCAACATGGTATCAGAGCGTTGCCGATCACAGGAGGACTGAAGGCATCAGTGATATCGGAAATTTGCAGCAGTGGCAGCTGTCCCGAGAGACAAAGCTACTCCTAAGCAGAAGGCAATAGAGAAGGATTGATGCAGAGGGACAACATCATCATTTCGAGCCATAGAGAGGGCTAATGCGGAGGCGGAGAGAAGCAGAAGAGGCCCACGAAGAGCCATGTCATCCTACTCATCCAGGTAGGCTTGACGCAGTTGGCCAGAGGAGTGATTCAGCTGTTGCCGGAGTGTGCAGAGCTGGAAGGCTCAGTTTCTTCAGTTGTCGGGGCCTAGGGAGCTGCGGGCAGATTGTGGTTAGGTGGGGTGTTGTTTCTGTCGAAGCAGAACAATACCTAATGGGACAGAACCACGGTAGAGGGAGTCACTACCTTGACGAATTTCTAGCCAAGAAATCCAGATCCGAGTTGCAGTTGCAAAGAGGATTGGAGAGGCGGTTCGACATTTGGCGGGAAGATTGTCAACAGGTAAATCATGACTTAGAGGGAGATTTCCAGGAGGGAAGTCGAATCTCAGAGGGAGTCCAGAAGAGGAGTGGAGATGGAAGTGAACGGACTGAGGGATCAGGACAGGTTGGACGGGGCTTCCAACTTTGTCATCTGGAAGGCCAAGATCCTGGCAGTCCTGGATAGACATCGCATCAAGGGCTTCGCCTTGAGAACCATGGCTATCCCAGTTGACCTAACTGATAATGAGAAGTATGAGGATGCAATGGCGAGGGCAAAGTGCATAATCCTTGATGGGGTCAAGGATCATGTTGTACCTCATATTGCTGAAAAGAACATAGCAAAGGAGATGTGGGATACTTTGACGACATTGTATCAGGGCACTTTTGTGTAGCGGAAGATGCTATCAGAGAATCAGCTACGGTTGTATCAAATGCAGAAGGGGGAGCAGATAGATCTATACCTCCTCAGATTGCAAGAGATTGGTGACCAACTTACTTCCATAGGGGCCATGCCGGATCAGGAGTTGATGGTGAGGACCGCCTTGAATGAAGTCTCCGAGGAGTGGGAGACATTTTTCCAAGGCATTTTGGGCAGAGCTACTCTTCCAGGATGGGAAGAGATGTGGGCAGCTCTTTGCCAAGAAGAGATCAGACAGTTGACCAAGGCGAGGAGTAGTGGGAAAGGAAGTTGAATCAAGAAAGAGGAGGAGGATGCGGCTTTAGCATCTGTGGAACAACAAGGGAAGAGGAAGAAGAAGGACATCTCCAATGTAAAGTGCTTCCATTGTGAGGAGCTGGGTCATTATGCATCCCAGTGTCCCAGGAAGAAGAACAAGGGAGAGGCTTCTGACTCCAAGGCAACTCTGGCTAAGGCGGAGAAAGAAGTCGAGACTGATGACGACTGTGCCATGAGTGCTCAAGAGGACTACAGGAGATGACGGGCAAGATCCTTGAGGTGCCCAAACTCTTGGATCATATCCGGCTACGGGAGCTCTTAATGACAGTAGCTGGATGATAGAGGTCGGGTGAAGCAAGATGTGATGGAGAAACAAGGCAGTGCTAGAGTGCAGAGGTTTGTAGCAACACAGTAGGGGTTGCAGCAGTGCGAGAGGCACAAAGGTGTTTGTAGTAGTGCGAGAGGCACAATAGAGATTGCAACAGTGCGAGAGGCACAAAGGTGATTGCAGCAACGCAGAGGCAGCAGAGGGAACACAGGATAGCAGCAGAGGTAGCTTCAGCATCAGGAGGCTTTCGGACTAACAAGGATGTCAGAAGTTGGGTAGATCAGTTACTTACTTCTCGGTAATTGAGTTGCAATGCAGCAGTTAGCAGTGGCAGTGCTATGGGCAGCATGGGTAGCATGTTGAAACTTGAGAGGGAGCTGCAGTACAGATGTAGCAATGGCAGTGGTAGTGTCATGGGTAGCAGTACAGGAAGCAACAGTGCAGTGGATGTTGGGCAGCAGGCCAAGCATCAACACAAGTACTGGGGCGGAAGGATCAATGTGCTGTTCAGTAGTGGAACATTGCTAGAGCACGTTCCTCGTTAAGAGGGAGTGTTGATTTGTGGTAGCATCGGATGTCGTTTAGCCATGAAAATTGGCGGAGAGGCTAAGGCACACAAGATTTCCAAGACCCAAAAATGGTTTGGGGAAATTCCACCTGGTCAGAGAGATATTAAAATAATTAATATTGTTAATGGAGTTCCTAAGTCTAAACTTAGGAAAATTAAAATATTAATGGGTATTAATATAAAACTGGGTGAGAAGGTTCTAAATGACATGGATCAAGCCAAATCTAATCTTAGTCGTTAATTAGAGACTTAATCTCGACCGTTGAAGACTCAACAGGAAAAGTATAAGAGGAGGCTTGAGGGTCAGTTGGAGATACACTAAGATTGATCAGTCAGTTCGATTTTCTGGAGTGGGGCTTGCTGAGAAAATTCGAACAAGTGATATGTTGCAGCGAGGGGTAGTGAGTACATAGCAGAGAGGCAGAGATAGTGCCTGAGGGTCAGCGCAGTGACCAAAGAGGCTGACGCAGAGGCAGCTAGAGCTACGCAGAGGCAGCAGAAGCTACACAGAGGCAGCTAGAGACTGTGCAGAGGCTGAGGGGCTTGCGTGTGTGACGCAAAAAACAGAGAGCTGACACAGAGCTAGAAGGCTGATGCAAGGGCTTCAGGAGTGACGCTGAGGCTAGCAAGGCTGACACAGAGCTGAGAGGAAGCGCCAGAAGGATTTTCATGGGGTATATTAGCTGAATATCTGTCTCTGAGAAGAGGTATTACTGCCGTGTAACAATCTCTATTGGGTTAGCCATTTCGACACCCTAGTTGTACTCAAGAATCTACATAATAATAAAACCCTTTGAACTGCTGCACCGGTTTTCCCGCATTGGGTTTTTCCGGGGACAATTGTCCAAAAATAACGATGTCCGTTGTGTGTTTGTCTCCGTATTTCAGTTGCTGATCTGTATATGAGTTAAGGCCGCATCCGTGTTTATTTTTCAGTATTTATATTGATAAATAACTTGTTAATGTAATAAACAAGTAGGAGAATTTAAGCTAGGAGATGCAGTAGGGATTTCTAATGGGTTAGACTTAGAAATTTCAACATAAGCTTGACGAAAGCAGCAACAGTGGGTCGAAGCCCAAGGAGGAGTATAATGCAGCTCTTGCATCGAAGGGGCAGTAGAAGCAACAGAGACGTAAGAAGGACGTCTCGAAGATAAAGTGCTTCAGGTGTGGTGAGATGGGTCACTACGCAACTCAGTGTCCTCTCAGGAAGAAGGACAAAGATGAGAAGCACGATCCAAAGGCTGCACCCGCGAAGATCGAGGAGGAGTTCGCCATGACAGCCGAGATACCTCCAAGAGGGAGGTGGGCTAATTTGGAGCTGTAGTTCGAAAGAGCTACAGATGGGCAGGATCCTTGAGGAGCCCACCTCTTGGATCAATTCCTTGCTACGAGAGCCCAGATCAGAAGTAGCAGGATGGACTAGTGTCAGATGGTGTCGAGGAGTGTCGGAGAGACAGTTGCAGTGGCTAGGAGCACCAAAGACTGAACAACATAGAGAGCGCCAAAGATTGAACAACATAGAGCAGAGTTGGCAGTAATGTAGATGGTACAGAGCAGTAGTCAGCAACAACGCAGTAGATTCAGAGGGTCAACATAGAGACTAGCAGCAATCTGGCTCCAACATTCACATGGTATCATATTGAAGATAGTTAGTTCAGTAATTTGGGATGTTTTTTCGTTGTTGATGCAGTAGCAGCAGCAGTTTGCAGTGCAGTGGCAGTGCCAGTAGTTGCACGAATGCAAAATTTCAGAGGGAGTTACAATACGGATGCAGTGTTGTCAATGGCAAGGTCAACAATGGTACAAATGCAACATTTGCGCAATGGTTGGTGGATAGCATGTCAGACATCAGCAACGCAAAGGGAGATTTCACATAACAGAGTGATGCTTCAGCAGGTTGCATTACGAGAGCACATTCGTCGTTAAGAGGGAGTGTTGATTTCTGGTATCATCAAATGTTCTCTAAGTCTCAAATTTTGTAGGGAGGCTTGGGCACATGTATTCCAAAAAACCCATAAAGCGTTTTGGGAAATTCCACCTGGAGACTATTTTATTAAAATAATTAATTATTTTTAATAGGACCCTAAGTCTAAACTTAGGAAATTAAAATAATTAATGGGTATTAATCTAACTGTGGGTGTAACTTCTAAAAGAAGATGAGGATCAAGCAGAAATGATCTTAGCCATTGATTAGCTTCTAATCTGGGCCGTTGAATGTCAACGAAAAGACTATTTAAGGAGGCTTGAGGGTCATTTGGAAAACACACAGAGAGTTGAGAAGTTCGATTTTCTGAGGCAGAGCAACTGCTGGGGGAATTTCGATAGTGAGCTGTTGTAGAGAGGGGTAGAGAGAGTTTTGGCTGGAAGATCTTCTCCGGAGCCAAGAATACTCAGTAGAGAGGTAGAGAGACACATAGAGGAGGCAACACAGAGGGCAGAGAGGTTGACGCAGAGATAGGAAGGGCTCATGCAGACCCCACACAGTGTAGTGCAAAGGTCTGAATTTGCTGAAGGAGCCGACGTTTCTGAGCTGGGAGGGCTGGAAAAGGCTCCTGAAGGCAGATCGATTCACAGTTGAGCTGACGTAGTGACTCAGAGGTTGACACAGGCCCACGCAGGGGCAGCGTAGAAGTAGCCGAGGAACTCACAGTTGAGCTGCCGAATCGGCCGGGATCAACAATGTTGAGTGAGGTAATCTCACCAATCTTTCTTGCCAAGTGATTTTCTCTATAACTGGATTGCTGGGAGGGCGTCCAAAGTTGTATTCAGAATACTTATACATAATATTAAAAACCGTCAGATCTGTTGCACTGGTTTTACGACATTGGATTTTTCCGGGGACATTTGTCCAAAAAATACTATGTCACTTGTGTGTCTCTTTCTCTATTGTTCTGTTCTTGTTTTGGGAAAATTAATTAATTAAGTGAAGGCTGTAGTTGTATTAGCTTCGATATTTTCTATAGGAAACAGTAAATAATTTGTTTTAGTTATTAACAAATAGGAGAAGTTTAATCAGTCGTTGCAGTAGTAGATTTAGGTGGGATTCTCGAATCTTCACAGACAAGAGTACAAACCAAGCCCATTATTTCTGCCAAATCCCCCCCCTAATTCATGCCCAAAGGTGTCCAAGATAAGTAAGAAAAAATACCCAACTACATAATGAAAGCCATACCTTTGGGGTTGGAAGGCCCAACTTCAAACATATGATCATAAAAGATGGGCGAGGGCACATAATGGCTGGCTCAAGTGGTGGAGATGGTGGCACATCGAGCTATCTGGTGGCTGCAAGGGGCTGCTGGTTGCTGGCTGAAGACAATCTAGGAGAAACATTTCTCCTATGGGTGTCACCCACAGGTGGTGGATATCTATGCCTAAACATTAGCAATCTCACCTTAGGGTGGCTACCTTTTTGAGTTGGAGAAGAGCCAACATAAAGTAGGAAGAGGGTTGGTGAGGTGACATTGGCCTCCACCCTAGTTGCCCATATGCTAATACCAATCTTTTGGACTTTAATTTAAGGGTGCTTGTTTGTCAGGTAAAACCTCTTCTATATTTGTATGTTGTAACTATGTTTTTTTGTCATACGCCATTTTTTTGAAATTATATGTGTTGCTTTTCCGAGCTACCTGTATGGTTGGTGTCCCTCATCAGTTTGAAGCTTTTCAAGCCTTTTCTGTCTTTAGTGAATGTCATTGTCCTTGCATTTCGGATTAATGTCAGGGGACTGTCATGTGGTGTGAATTATGTATTTCATTTTGATGACAATTTGAGAATGACGTCTATGGAGGTAGAACATTTAAATTGTCATTTGTTCATTTAGTTTCCAGAAAATGAACGTTTTGTCACTATGGTTTTGGGTCACTTGCCAACTCTTTTGAAATTATATTTGCTGCATGTCCAAGCTACCTGTATGGTAGGTATCCCTCATCAGTTTGAAGCTTTTCTGTCTTCAGTAAATTTCATTGCCCTTGGCTTTGGAATTAACCTCAGGGGACTGTCGTGTGGTGTGAATTCTATATTTCATTTTGGTGACAGTTTGAACATGGCATGTGTATGGAGGTGGATCATTTAAATGGTCACTTGTTCATTTAGGTTCCAGAAAATGAACGGGAAGCAAGCCGGGCATCTTACTTAAGAAAGCATCCAGAAGCATTTTGGGTGAGTTGCTGTATTCTTTCTGCCATTAGTGTACATGCCAGTTATCTTTTAATACCTGTCGATGATTGCTTGATTGGATTTTGGTTGGTATGTTTTATATCTTTGTTGGTTTCTGAGACGATAATATTTCAATTCAAGGTTGACTTTGGGGATTTCCAGTTTGTGCGTATTGAACCAAAGTGTGTAAGATATGTTTCTGGTGTTGCAACAGCCATGCTAGGATCAGGAGGTAAGTGCACATTTTCCAACTATGTACCTAACATTTTCTTTCATATGATGACTTTGTTCCTATAGAAGTATATTGGAATTTGTTAATATATTTTGGCATATGGGACATACATGTTTGTTTTTCATGCCTGCACTTCATCCATTATGTAAAGTACCTTGCAATTATTTTGATAAGAATGAAATGGTATTCTTATTTTGCACACATACATTTTCTTACCATTTTCATTGCAACATAGTAATGTGCTTCTTAGTGCATGAGATATGCACCAGCTTTCAAATTTAATCTTTTAATCCATGCAGAGTTCACCGGGGAAGAATATAAAAAGGCAAAAGTTGATCCAATATCCCAGTTTTCAATCCCTGTAGCGGTAATTTCTAATTGACAGTATATCATGATTATTTGAACATTTGATTTATGGCTAAGCTGTTTGGAAACTGATTTATCTGCTATTTGAAGCAGTCCCATATGAACAGAGATCATGCAGAAGACACAAAATTGATTGTACAACATTTTGTATCGATTAAGGTACTTATTTTGGAAACACCCTTCCTGCCCAATAAATGAATTTTTGTACGTGATTGTGATGAAATGAATTATGTATTATATCTGATGCCTATAGCTTTAGATATCGTAAAAATGTGCATTTGTAGAAAATTACAAAGGTAAAGCCTTATTTACTGATAGTCTATGTATCATTGACAGTTTGGGACAAGATAAAGATGTTCATCTATAAGTAATCGTTAATTACAACAGAGAGAAGGTATTATTTATTAAACTTTCTTTACGTGCAGGTTGACCATGCCCAAATAATTGACTTGGACAGACTAGGTTTCAATGTTAAGGTGATTGAAATTATTTCCTTTGCATTCCACCTTTCATGTCAGTGTTAGGATTGAGTTTAATGTCATTTTGCCTAGAACATGGATTTGATGTTTCTTTTGCTACTATTTAAGTTCCTATGACTTCCCTTTTGGGTTTTGAAAAAAAAACAAGGCAACAAGATCTTATTAGACTAAATATATAAAATACGTAGGTGATGGTATGCAACAATGAGCCTCTTAGAGAGGCCAGAAAATCTGATTTCAGAGATTACAATAATGCCTAGAAAGCTATTAAATTAGGAAGTTTCTATATGAGCTATATAAACAGATTTTAAATAGTAGCATAAAGATCACAAAAACACCCAAAGAGGAACAGAAAATCAAGATATGAAGAAGGGGATACTGAAGAAGTTAGTTGCTGTCTCCATTTTCCTTAGCCACTGAATCTTTTGATATTCCTGAACAGTCCATCTTCTAGATGTATTCATTTTACATTCTTCTGTTATTTCTTCATAGGGTCTGCTTGATCTTTTAGTTTCTTCTTTGAGCTCCTCCAAATCTGCTTTTACCCATCATGTTAGATTTGTCTGAGCAACTTGCAGAGAGTGATTTTCATAATACGTATGTGTTTCCAAATAGGTAACTGAAGAAGGTAGTTGCTGTATCCATTTGCCTTGTCCTGCGAATCTTTCAATTCTCCTCAGCAACAAGTTTCGTAGATGTATTCAAGTTCACATTACCCTGTTATTTTTTGAAAGTTTTGCCAGATCTTTCTGGTTTCTTCTTTGAATTCCTCCAACTTTGCATCGACCACTCTTATTTTTGTTCAATCCAGTTGCACAAGAGTAAATTTCTGTTGAACAAGATACATATATATAACACATGATTGTTTCCAAATTCTTCACTTAAGATAAAAGTAGATCCTTGGCTTTTCCTATAAGAAGTTGTTCTATCCTAAAAAAGCCTTTAAATTATTTTACATTTTCTTGCATGTGTATAACTGTATAGCTTTCCTTATTTCTTTTAGAGCAAACAAGCCACTTCAGTTTTTACGCTTCTCTCTAAAAGATCGAAATTATCTATTCTAACACCCACCCTCTAGTGATCATTTTATTTTTATTTGATGATGATGTTTGATGTCCACTAAGACCAAATGGTCTATTGGAACTAGAAGGTAAGAGATTGCTTGGAATTCTCTTAGAATTTTGTTTTTATGCTTGAAAAGCATTAAAAGAAGTGTTCCAAAATCACTATAGTTTTGTTGAGTTAAAAGGTCAAGAAGGTTGGTTGTGTGACAAATATTTGAAATCTAGATCTAAGGTGAGTATAAGTTGGACAATCTAAGAGAAAGTACTTTTCATCTTCAACCCTCCTAGCATCACAAAGGTGATAGATTTTTTGAAACCATGGTGTTTTGTGAATTTTCAATTGACTAATGCCCAGTTTCACCATGGAGCTCATGAGAATCTGTTCTTATTTTAGCAATGATTATTTTCTTCTTTACACTAGCCAAGACAACGAGATATTTTGGATATTTGAGATTTTGGTTGATCACTGTTGCTGCAAATCTAGCAGGCCTGGTGATGGGACTCATTAGGTGAGGGCTAGGCCCTATGACAACAATGAGGAAAGGTTGCCACTATCACCTTAGAAACCTTCCTTTTGATATTTAGTGGAATTTCACCACAAGGGAGGCTTCCCTGTATTCACCTATAAGGGTATTCTAAATAGAGGGCTTAAGGTGATATGAATGGCCTAGGAAAAGATACCTTAAAGCCAAAATAGACTCAAATCTTCTTTATAAAGGAACAAGTATTCTAACCCTAGATTAGCTAAGGACTAGTACAGGTTAGGGTTTATTGATAAGCAATGATAAGGAGTATCTAGATATGTAGAAGTGAAAGAAAGGATTCCCTCAATAGATTAGTCAACAAAGGAATATGGGAATCCTCTAATAGGCTTCAAGTTGAATCTTGGCTAATGACTAGGGTTTCAATGACACAAAGGACCTTGGAAAAGATGATGTTAGCCCTAATTAGGGAGGTCACACCTTAATAAATACTAGATTTGGCGTTTAAACGGTTTATTGAGGAAAACCTTGGAATTTCATCCACAAGCATCCACTCAAGCTCAACTCTATGGAAAATCAACCCTAAAAACCTCGAGCAACTTGCCTTAAAAAGTGTAGGAGAGGTAAGAAGAGAAAAATATTTAAGTTTTAATGTTTTTTTATCAACACAACCTTGGTTAGTGCCTAATCCTACAAGGGCTAATGGAGTTCTAGGGAAATTTTTAAAGAAGATGAAAATTGATTGGAGAAAGGGGTGATTTTTTTTTCTCTTGTAAAATCCTAGATATCTTTTTTGTGAGTGGACAAATTAAATATAGAAGATGCACCCTATGTGTTCTTCTATAGGTTCTATTGCCCACCAAAATGGGTAACCCCGTAGGAGAAATTTTTTCTCCTAAACTAATTAGCAACCCCTACCAGCCACTATTTGACGATGATATGCCATTTGCATCAACCATGTGCCTCTCACCATTTAGCATTTACACTTGGATGAAGGTGGGCTGCTATTGAAAAGGTACTTTGATCATGTTGCAATTAGGTGCTTATACTTGTTTGTTTTGGGCATTTAGTATGGATAAAGGGGTGATCTGGGAGTTTGACCAATCTTGATTGTAATTTTGTTCTCTCATCTTACTAGGGGGGTTAATATTTAGTGCTAGTCTATTGGGACTTCCCTTAAAACCCCTTAGGGTTATAGGAGGGACACTACTTGGAAAACCATGATTGAGATAGCTTGTTCGTTTAACCTTATACCATACTTGCCATTTTCCATCACACTTTACAAGCTCCATATCTTACCCCATTCTTCTGTCCAACTTGTCATTAGTTCTTTGGGATTTGGCACTGATATGTTCACATTCCTCGAGGGGGGAGGGAACTTTGCCTTGAAAGTTGATGTAGCTAAAAAAATAGAAAAAGCATATCATGGCCACAACAAAACAAAAGAAAGAAAATCAAAATGCAAAAGATGGCCGAGACATAAAGATCAGCAAGTGGGCAAAAGCCTAGCATGAGCTCTCTCTTCCTCATATTTCTATCCCTTTGTTCTTGAGCACATGATGCTCCATTACATAAAAAATGAACCCTTGCATGTCCCAACCCTGATGAGCAATGAACCGACTCATCTTAAGAGGTAATAAAATTGCTATATCATAAAGAGTAAGCTCTAACCCTTGATCTATATGCGGTAATACAAGGAATAATCAAGAAGAAGTAAAAGACAAACAAAAGGGGTGGAAAAATCAGGTTGAGCAGGTAACTCATGCCTCCATGATTGCTCCCTCCTTTACATTCATACACTTAGGATGTGGACACGCCCATTAGCTGATTCCTTTGACCATGGCACTTGGCCATGAGGCTTTCTTCCCCTCATTACCACATTATTTACACCAACACCTATTGATTGAGGGGTTGACCTTGGAACTGTCACTTCCCCTTGAGGGTTGGAAGCACCTAATAGGGTTGGCCATTAGCCACCTCTACCAAGGTAGGGAACACCTTTACGGGACTTGGTCTAGTTAGATATCAAAAGGTGATCCTTGTTTGAAGTATTAACATGCCCTTAACATTCAAGTTTGGTCCACTCAGTGTTGCGGGGGAGCGCCCCCCCTCCCCCCCTCGCTCCCGCTCCCGATCCGCGCTCCGGGCGGGAGCGGGTCGGGAGCGCGCTCCCTAAAAAAAATTTCGCTCCCTGCCTTTTCGGGAGCGTTTTGCCTTTTTTGCATTTTTTTTTTTTGTAGTAATGTTCGAAATGAATTTTTTTTGAAAGAAACAAATAGTTTTTGAGTGGGGCAACTTAATGATCAAGTCTAGGCCCTAGTATTGATATGCTATTCATGGTAATGTTAAATTCTTAAAGTAAAAGTGACATTTTCTTTAATTTTCATTTTCATCCTTTTACTTAAATTTTTAACATTACCATGAAATGACTCAGGATGTTTGAGAGTGGTTTCGTCCTCATTGGATTTCATATGGAGAAAGTAGAATTTTAGATTTCATTCAAAATCCAGCAGACTTATCAGTTTTTCAGGATTTCAGGATTGGGGGATTGCAATGTTTCCATTGAATTTTGTCATGTATTAGGGTATGGAACTCATATTTAATCAAGAGTACCAATCCCTCTATGTACCTTGATGTTAGTGACATTGGTTGTCGAACTCCTCTATCATGACCCTTCTAAAAATGTACGCATCACTCAAACAAAATCTTGACTTGACATGCTATGCTTTTTCTATCTTATGTTAATGCTTTAGAGGGTGATATTAATGACAAAGATCCCTATACAGATACAAAGGTAATGACAAAGATACCTCTGCATATTAATGCTTGGAGGGTGATATTAATGACAAAGATCCTGATTTTGCAACAAGACTAAAAAATTAGACATTTCTCGTGGTGGCAAGACGCCCAAGCATAAGAAATAGATAATAGATTTACTTCTCTTCTCTAGTTTCTAGTAGCTTTTATAACTATTGACTCTTTCATATTTATTATGATATTTTTTTAAACAATATATGACAATTTAAGTTTGAAGTTGGCAATTATAACTCATTAGTAATGAATTATGAATATGATGCTTCATGAAAGTTGAAAGTTGTTTCATTTCGTTTCATTTTATAACATTTCATTTCATGTTAGATATTATTTGTTGTAATGGTTACACTTAGCTTACAAGTACAACTTTGGTGATCAATGATGATAAATGTTATATATTGAATTTTGAAAGCTTGAAACTTTAAGATTGATGAATCATGAGACTCAATATGTTGTATGTTACTATGTTACTAACTTGCGGATGTGGTTGATGAAGATTATAACTTCTAGATGATTGTTGTTATATGGTTCAATCTATGCTTTTTTATGTTTTTTATATCTAATTCATCATTCTACATGTTTTTGTTGACATATATGTATCAAAAATTAAAAAATATAAAAAATATATATATTTTTAAAAAATTGCTCCGGGATTCGCTCCCAAACCGGGAGCTTCTGAAAATGGTCGCTCCCGCTCCCGCTCCCCGCTTCCGCTCTCGCTCCCAAGTAACATAGGGTCCACTTAGATGCACATATGATCCTAGTCTCTGATGGATTGTTGCTTTCACTTGAGTCCATGTTGTTTTTGTCAGGTTGTACACAATAGCCTAGGCCTCGAGGGTCCACAGGTAGCTAGGCTTTTCAGAGAAGTACATGGCCAAAGCAAATGCACTGTTGAGAGACTGGAGCCTCATAATAGCATGTGCAGGTCTTACATGTCCCATAGTACCTTCAGGTACCAAAACGTTGGTCAACTTTGACCTAGATTTTAGGATTCTTCATGATGACACCACTGGATCTAGTGTGCCCCTAGGTTGGCCTTGATACAACTTGACAGGAAAAAGTTGATTCAAAGCCTAGATGAAGATGGTCTCTCATTGAGAGACTAGGGAGGGCTTGTTGCACTTGAGGAAGCCCTAACACTAGAGAGGATGAGACATTATTTGACAGTTGGAGACCCATGGAGACCACTTGATGGTACCCCAGCTACACTTGGGACCCCAGAGGAGGATTTGAGGACAATCCCTCAAATTTTGGATCATCCAGGCACTTTCACACATTTGGACACCTCAACACACCTTGGCATGGCATTTGGAGCCCTAATTGGGCATGATGTCAACATTTAGAGAGGCTACGACTCACACGTGTGGGCAATTATGGTCTACTTTGTCATTAGCTAGTGGGTTGGCTTGTAACCCAAGTTCATTTCATGTCAAACTTGTTATTAGGGGCTTCATTAGGCTAAATTACTTGAGGTAAACCTCATATAAGTAGAGGTTATTCTCATTTCATTTGGATCATCACTTGTGGATCAATTCGACCCTCTTAGAGATTTCGACCTAGCTGAAATTTGTCTTGTATCTTGTGGAGATGTGATCTATTGTGGAGTTTTTGCTTATGGAGCTATTCTTTGGTTTTGGAGATGTCATTTTGGAGCAATAAAGGATTAGTTCATGCATCTATCTTGTAAGTTCTCTTTGTATTGGAATTTATTTTATGGCTATTGCATGGAATGGTTATTGTCTAGGGTTTCTATGTGCTAGTTATTATTGATTTTTTCTATGGAATCTTAGCAATGGTATTGTATGCATTACCCTTGTAGAATTTGTGTGACAATCCCATGAGTGAATCTTTATGACTAGCTCTCCTCATTGACTTTGCTCCCTCATACAATGATAGCTAGGGTTTGAAATTAGGGTTTCTTATCCCTTACTCCTTGCTAGGGTTTAGTCTTTTCTCTTAAGTAGACCTCCCTTAGACTCCATCACCCAAGGTCAAGGTGCTAGCCTTATTCACATTGTTGATTACACCAAAAAATATCTCTAACTCACACTTTTCTCCCCTAAATTTAATATTTGGCCTCTTAAGGAAAGCCACTATGCTAGGGTTAGGGTTTAATTTCAACTAGGGTTGATTGTGTTTCCTTGTGAAGGGATTCAACATTTGGTTGTGAGGTCATTGCCTCAAAATCAACCATTTCCCATGGCTAATTTTTCCATTTTAGGATTGATGTCCTTTTCCCTAGGTAATTTTGCCCTAGCGAAGCCCTAGGCTTCAACTTGGGGCTTTCTGAAGGCTTCTTGTGCCACAAATTGATCATATTCATCTATTTCAAGCCTCGAATTGGCCTTGTGATCCTAGACAAGCCTATTAACCTTGCCTATTCTTAAACCTTAGGTTACTTTGTGCCCTAATTAGGCCTCTTGGAGAATGCACATTGCCATATTAAGCGAGCTGAACCCTGTTCTTAAGTAGAGTATCTCTCCTAAGCCTATCCTTGTCACCTCTAACCCTTGGATTTGATATATCCTTTAGGTGACCTAACATAAGGAAGCCTCCCTTGTGGTGAAAGTCCACTAAAGAGCAAGAGGTAGTGGCTATGGTGACAGTGGGCCACACCTCAAAGTGTTGTAATGACTATGGTGATAGTGGGCCACACCTCATAGTGTTGTAGTGGCTATGGTGACAATGGGCCACACCTCATAGTGTTGTCACTTAGTCTAGTTCTATCTTGTGAGCTTCCCTCACCAAACCTGCTAAATTTTGAGGTAACATCTTTTGGCGCCGTTGTCGGGAGGATTTAACTCAACCTCCTCGTGATTTGAAGATTAAGCTTCACCTTCTTTGAAGAGAACATTTAAGATGACAAAACAAAATCTCTTTTGACGACTATTGAAACTAATCCAATCACAACTCGTGGTATTTATTTTGAAGATATTATAACTCCATTAAAGAAGAAGACTACCCGAGAAACCACTGAAGTAGCTACATCCCCCATTATCCCTAAAAGCTCTGTGGTTATAAGTCTTTGTAGACATCACCATCCTTAATACCATGGACAAACCATGGCTCATAGCTGCATTTAGGCAATTGGATGTAAGCCAATTCCTTGATTCCTCGCATCCGTTACCTGAGAAATATTGCAAATGGTTGCCTAAGTTCAATGGTACTAATGCCACCATTGCAGGAAAACACATGCATGAGTTTTAATGGGCAGTGAGTGTTAAGCTAATAATGGAAGAGGATATAGTAATGAGGCTATTTGCCTTGAATTTAAATTGAAGTGCTGGGGATTGGTACCTTAGTTTACCCCAAGGTAGTATTACTCATTGGGATACCTTTTACCAGGCCTTCAATAAAAGATGGGCTAAAACCAAGGAAGGAGTTATCCTTCTTGAGAAGTTCCTTCAAGCTACTAAAACTGAGAAAGAGATTGTTAAGGAATTTACTCAAAAATTTGAAAGCTTACTCAAGGAGATCCCTGAGCGATATAAGCCAATTGATGATACCATTCTTGATAGGTAAGTGAGATATCTCCATGGACATTTGACATATGTCCTCTGTGACAAAGGGCCTAAAATCATGGCAAAAGCAAAGGTCCTTGCTTTGAGATAGAGCAAAATATAAATGTTGCC
Source organism: Pinus tabuliformis (assembly GCA_031772625.1). Classification (NCBI taxonomy): domain Eukaryota; kingdom Viridiplantae; phylum Streptophyta; class Pinopsida; order Pinales; family Pinaceae; genus Pinus; species Pinus tabuliformis. Next base: position 1,742,572,059 of record CM062819.1, on the reverse strand, counting down.
AGAATTGATTTGTTGAACTATCCTATGGCACGAATTGAACCTAAAGCTATGCCTAGCGCCCAAGTGGATCCACAATTTAGAAGGATGAAGGTATGATGACAAGAAGTGCAACATAATGGTTTGATTGAAGTATTTCCCATCTTCAAACAAGGGAAAAGGAAGCTGCTAAAGGAAGTCTAGATGACCATACGAAGAAAGAGGTATGCATACATTTGATAACTTTTTGATAGATAGACAAAGTCATGTCTTCATTTTGTTTCAAAAAAGGATGATTGAAATGCTCTATCTCATGAGCATGTTTGAAGAAGAAGACTCCCTTATGTTTGATGCATGAAGGCATATATATAATATGCCTTGAACTCTTCTACATGTTGGTAGAATCAACATTATATGACCTCATGAAGAATATGAGGTAGTGGGCAACTATTGTTCCTTTAAAAAGGAGCTATGTATAAAAATCCCAAGGAAACAGTATGTGAAGAAGTTGAAAAGAGAGTTCGTAAGATGCATCTACATGGATAATCAACATCTGATGTAAAGAAGGATTGGTTATGACATCTCCATGAAGAAATTATGAAGACCTTGATAAGTATGATGAAGAAGGAGAACCTCGGTAATGGAAGCCTTGGAGATGGATTCGTATAGAAAAGGATGTTGATGTTGCAGAAGCAAATGATTTGACAAAAGGCCATCATAAAGAGGTAATTTTGGTTTAATGTTCACTTTTGATTTTTGAAAGAAAACATCTGGTTGGATTGGAACAGGGCTACCGATAGAAGGTTGTATAAATTCACCTACAACTAGTACACATAAATTTGGATGGATGATTCTGAAAGGAACATGACTTGGAAGAGGTAGCAGTATGAAGGATAACCAGATGATGACAAAGAAGGTCACTTTTCGATGATAAGAAGGATGACATGACTAGAATTAATTGGTTCACCACTATGTTTCCTTGAAGGAAAGTGATGAGAAACATGGACGAAGCCCTACATAAAATTTATGGAAGAGGATGGCTCCCTGATGTAGAAGTTGAAGTTTATTCATGACATGATGACGCAGAAATAGGATCCCTACAAGCAGCTGATAGTACCATGATCTCCACAGAAGAATAGATAGTTGTTGGAAACAAGTCCTTGTTGAGAAATCTAGGATAGCTAGATTAGGGTGATTTCTCTTTACTTTGATAATTGCTTGGGATGTTCTTTACTTCAACTTGTAGTATTTATAATTAGCTTCTTCTTCTTTAGATTATTATTGTGTTCTTATCATCAAACAACTACCAAAACATGAAGATCAATAGAACAAGTGGACACAAGATATAGGCTGCTAGCCAGGGTCAAAACCTCTCCTAGAGAGGAAAACCCACAAGAAATTTTTCTCTTCTTATAGAATCTTCAAATGATGAATTCCAAGACCTAGACCAAGACCCCTCAAATACCAAGTCAACTTCCTTTTAGATGAACTCCTCTTTTACAAAGTCAACGCAAGTCAAAAACTTCTTCTTTTGCACAACTTTGCCCCTGCAATAAATTTTGGCCTCTCCTCCAGACTTGTAATTCGACCTTCTTGCATTCTGCCTTTTTCACACATGTGGGTGATATTAGGGTAGAATAAGGTCTTCTTCTTCCTTCACTAGACTTGCTCTCTTCTTCTAGGTAATAAGGCTTTCAAACTTGATCTAATTGACAATAAATTTTGGCTCCTTGATTTTGCTGCAGCAAAATGTGACCTAATTCCTTTGCACGTGTGGGAGAATGTAACCCAAAATTTAGATTTCAAACTTCGATTTTTTTTCCTTCTATTGTTCTCCTCTTCTTCGCTGGTTTAAGGCTTTTTTTCTTGTCTCCTTAGCGAGCTTGATGGATGATCTTCAAGTGAGGTCAAGTGACACATATATATTGTTGTTCATGGAGGACGAATAGCCCTAGACAGGGCCGACTTCTTCTCTTGCAAGCCGATTTCATCTTTGCTAGGCCGACTTGGTCTTGGAGGTATATCTTGACATATTTGACTCAAAAATAATTTCTTTGACTTGTTACAAAATGCTCAATGGGGTCTTTCACATATGACAATGACTCTTTTGACTCTTAGACTCTATGACAAAACCTAGAAGCCCACAATGGGTGCTTTGACCTAAAACAAATTTACCTAGAGCATGATTTAATCCATGTTATATAAAATAACAATAATAATTTTCTCTCTCTTTTACATCAAATATATAAAATCAATAGTACATAGAATATTATGAAGACCGAACCTAGTTACAAATTTCAACACTCCCTCTTAACTAGGGAGGTATTCATAATACATGGAAGGTACATGGACATTATCATATTGAAAAATTCTCATAAGAAGAGTTGGATTGGTAAGCCATCTCATAAGCTATCTTTTCAGCTTATATTAGCGCATCTCATCATATCAACCATCAGAAAATTAATTTGTATTTTGCTGGTTTATTTCTTCTATTTTTTTAAATTCGAACAAGTTATTTAAAACATTTAAATACCGAAATAAACACAATACAATCACAAAATCTATAGATCATCAACTGAAAGAAAACAAGCACACAAGTGACACCGTTATTTTTGGACAAACGTCCACGGACAAAACCCAATGCGGGAAAACTGGTGTAGCTATTCAAAGGGTTATATTATTATGCAATCTTTCTGAGTACAACTGGATGCCTAACTAACTCACCCGACAGAGAAAAATACACGGCAACAATACCTCTATATTCGGAAACAGGTATTCAGAAAACCTGTCCCATGAAACCCTCTCCGACACAACTGAAGCTCAGCGCTGGCCCTTCTGGCCTCTGTGTCAGCCTTCTGCTGACTTGCGTCAGCCCTCTGAGGCACTCCAACAACCTTTGGGACCCTTTGCGTCACTCCAGCAGCCTCTGGGACCCTCTGCGTCACTCCAATAGCCTCTGCGTGGATGACACAGTCCCTCTGGCCTCTGCGCTGTCTCTGCTAGGCTCTGCGTAGCCTGGACTGGTTGTTGCTCTCGCTCTCTCTGCTTCTGCGCTGGTCTCTCAGTACTGTCTTTGCCTCTCTGCCTCGTACTCACTGCCCCTCGTTGCTGATCACTGATTCAACTTTGCTTAGCAACCCCGCTCTAGCAAAATGAATGACTGATCACTCTGGTGTGTTCTCCAACTGACCCTCAAGCCTCTTCTTATACCTTTCTCGTTGGCCCTTCAATAACGAGATTAAATCTCTAATCAACGGCTAAGATTAGATTTCGCTTGATCCATGAATTTTGGAACCTTCTAACCCAGTTTTATATTAATACCCATTAATATTTTATTTTTCCTAAGTTTAGACTTAGGAACTCCATTAAAAATATTAATTATTTTAATATCTCCCAAACCCAGTACAATCTGTCCAAACCATTTATGGGTCTTGGAATCTCATGTGCTTTAGCCTCTCCACCAATTTTCATGGCTAGAGCACATCCGATGCTACCCCAAATCAACAACTAACAACTTTGTCTCTCCACTAGATTAGAGCACAATGTTGGGGAGATAATGATTTATAGACACCTTCATCATTGTCTCTCAAGGCACATACCCCATCTGGATGTTCACAAGGTATGTCCTTTTAGGACCATTCCTGTCTTGGATTTACACATCCTCAAGGAATCTCCTCTTCGACTACTCTTACCTATTGGATGCCCTACCTCATCCTCAAAGAGTATCGGTATTGGTCTCAGATGCTTACCCAATCCTCCATTCTTTCTTCATGATATGAAGACAAGAATGATGTGTCTATCTCTCCCTCTCAACTAGGGAGGATCTGCTCATTCCTTTACATGAAAGGAATATACCCAAGCTCCCTCTTAACTAGGGACTTGTTTCCAACAACAACTATCTATTCTTCCGTGGAGATCATGGTACTATCAGCTGCTTGTAGGGCTCCTCCTTTTGCATCATCAGGTCATGAACACACTTCAACTTCCACATTGTGGAGCCATCTTCTTCCATAACTTCTTCGTAGGGCTTCAACCATCTCTTACATTACTTCCCTTCAACGAAACATAGTGTTGAACCAATTAATGCTAGTCATGTCATCCTTCTTTTATCGGAAAGTGATCTTCTTTGTCATCATCTGACTATCCTTCATACTACTACCTCTTCTAAGTCATGTTCTTCTCAGAATCATCTATCAAATTTATGTGTACTAGTTATAGGAGAATTTCTACAACGTTCTGCTGGTAGCCCTGTTCCAATCCAACCAGATGCTTTCATAAATCAAAAGTGAACATCAAAAATAGAATTACCTCTTTATGATGGCCTTTCGTCATGGCATCTACTTTTGCAATATCAACATCCCTTCTTTTACAAATCCATTTCGAAGGCTTCCATTATTGAGGTTACCCTTCTTCATCGTACTCATCAAGGTCTTCATAACTTCTTTACATACTCCTTTCTTCAGTATCTCTATACATAGTTCCTTCTTATTAAAAACCTTATGACCCACCTTCTTATATTCTAGAGGAGGTCTTCATAACTTCTTTATGGAGACGTCATAGCCAATATTTTTAATATCATATGTTGATTAAGTAGCTGTAGACACATCTTCACGAACTCTCCTTTCACATAGTGCTTCCTCGAGATCTCTACACATAGCTCTTCTTGCATAGAGACAATTTGTTGTCTATCATATGAGGTCATATGATATTGATTTTATCATTTCATAATATAGAAGAGTTCAAGGCATATTGATTTATGCCTTCATGTGTCATTCATAAGGAAGAGTTCCTTCTTCTTCAACCATGCTCATGTGATAGAGTATTCTAACCATTCCATCTACAATTAAGTGATGACATGACTCTATCAATTAAAAAATTACCGGAGATCAGAGTGACAGCCCCCGGTCTGAGGGTTGTCGTGTCAATCCGCGCGACAACAACATGCATACATTCTTCCTTTATGTGGTCATCTAGACTTCCTTTAGCAACTTCCTTTCCCTTGCTTGAAGATGAAAATGCTTCAACTAAATTTTCATGCTGCACTTCTCTATCACCATAGCTTCATCCTTCTAAACTGTGGATCCCACATTAGGTGGAATGTAGACTATATATGTAACACTTGCTTCATCCAAGTAGAGATGAACCTTTTCAACAAAGATTCTGGTGGAGGATCTTGATGATCCTTTTCTACAAATACTTCATTCTAATGATGATGAGGTGTGATGAGCTCTTATCTTCCAATCTTGCTAGATGACTTACTTCAACTGTGCAAACTGCTACTTCTATTATTCTTCTATACTTCTAATAATGATGCCATTTCAATCACTGCTACAATGCATCCTACCATAACTGTAATGCTTCTATCATGACTGTTGACTTGAAAATAAACTTAAAGTATGAGAGACCTTTAATAGTAGAGGTCTTTCACTTCTTCCTTCTTTGTTTTCTTCTCTTCCAGTTCTTCTACTTCTTCGGTCACATGGGCTTCACTTCTTTCTTTCCTTTTCTTGTTGCCCTTCTTGAGTTTAGGACAATTCCTCTTGAAATGCCCATATTCATTACATTCATAACATTGAATCTTAGACATGTCAATCTTCTTTTGAAATTTCTTTCGAGGCTCAAATTTTCCAAACTTTTTTTCTTCCTTAGCATAGCAGAAAATGCTTGTTTTTGCTAATTTGATCCAACACAGTGATGCGGGGGAGCGCCCCCCCCCCCTTCGAACCCGCTCCCGAAGCGCGCTCCGGGCGGGAGCGGCTCGGGAGCGCGCTCCCGTAAAAAAATTTGCGCTCCCTGGTCTGTGAGGGAGCGCTTCAGGGAGCGATCGCTCCCGCGCTCCCGGAGCGCTTTTTAATGCCCGGGAGCGATCGGGGAGCGATCGCTCCCTGATCGCTCCCGGGCATTAAAAAACGCTCTGGGAGCGAATTTTAAAAATTCGGGAGCGATTCGGCGGAAAAAAATTCCACGGACCCGAAAAAAACAAAAAATTTAACTTATTTTTTTGGATTTATAAGCCCAATGGGCCAAAACAAAATCATTTCAATGAGATTGAGCTTGAGTTTGAGAGCAAAGGAGCAAGGAGCAAGAGCTGAGGAGCAAGGAGCCAGAGCTGAGGAGCGAGGAGCAAGTGCCAAGGAGCGAGGAGCAAGCTTGCAGAGGTAAGTAACTTAATCATTTAGTTAGTTTAGCTGGTTAGGTGGTTAGTTTGGTTAGTTTAATTTACCTGTTTGAGTTTAAAGATCATTAATTTAAATTAAATTAATAAATTAAATGAATTAATCCCAATAAACTAAATTAATTTGCAGATTCAAGACTCAAACCCTACAAACATCAAACACGATGGACCTGGGGATTTTTATTGGCATTTTCCTCTTCCTGGTCCCTTTTCTGGTTATTATGGTGGTGGAGAGTAGGAAACGGAGGGGGCCTGAAACTGAAGAGGTGGATGAAGAAGCCGGAGGAAGTCAAATAGGTGAAAACCCCAGTGAGGAGGATGTGGAGGAGGGTGAACATGAGGGTCAAAAAACTAAACAAGACCAAACTCCATTGTGGAAATATGTTCAGAGGCCTGAAGCAGGGAGAGGGGGTGGAACCACTAAATTTCATTGCCCCCATTGCAATTCTGATTTCACAGGCTCATACACCCGTTTGAGAAGACACCTTTGCGGGAAAAGGGCATGGGATGGAGAGAAACAAATAGGAATCAGAACTTGCGACAAGGTGTCAACAGAAGATAGAGCCAAATACATAAAGGAAGAGGAGGACGCCCAATACAAAGCAAAAAGATCAAGGGGTTTCTTTGAAAGCTCACAAAGAACTCCTTCAGCATCCTCCCAAGGCAGTGGATATGGACATGGAGGCTCAGGGTCATCATCTTTACGCCGTAGAACCATATCAGATTTCCTTGATGAGGGGTGTAGGAATGATGTGGATTCAAAAATTTACAGGTTCCTCTATGCAAATGGGATACCATTCAATGTTCTACGCTCACCTTATTGGCACGAAATGGGTTCTGCCATAAATGATGCCCCTAAAGGATACAAGAGCCCTGGGTATGACAAGGCAAGAACAGTTGGCCTTGATCATGAAAAAGCAAAAATATCACATTCTTTGAATAAAATGACAAGTTCTTGGACTGACAATGGGGTGTCCATTGTATCTGATGGATGGACAAATGTAAAAGGCAAGCCATTGATAAGTGTTCTCGCTGTGTCCCGAAGTGGTCCCATTTTTCTAGCTGCACATGATTACTCAGACAAGTTCAAGACCGCTATCAACATTGCAGAAGCATTGCTTGAAACAATTGAGCGTATTGGCCCATACAATGTCATCCAAGTCATCACTGATAATGCTCCTAATTGTAAGGCAGCGGGAGCAATTATTGAGGATAGATACCCGAACATATTTTGGTCTGGATGTTTGGTTCACACATTGAACCTTCTGTTGCATGATATTGTCAAAAACAAAAATGAACAATACCAATGGATTGGTGATTTGTACAAGAAAGGAAAAAAAATGATAAAATTTATTACAAATCATAGCAATACCCATGGCCTTTTCCGCAGTCACTCGAGATTGGAGTTGCTGAAGATTGCGAGGACTAGATTTGGTAGCTATTACCTCACCTTCAGGCGCCTTTTGAAGGTAAGAGAGGGTTTAGCTAGCATGGTATCAAGTCCAAATTGGCAGGTGTTAAAGGAAAGGGCTACAAATGTAGCTGACATTGCAGGTTTTGAAACGGTGGAGGAGGCCGCTCTTGATGGGCAGTTTTGGACAACTGTGAGACAGGTATTGGATTTCACCAAGCCAATTTATAACATGATTCGGTTTGCAGATACAGACAAACCAGTGATTGGTGAGGTGTATGAGCAAATGGATACCATGTTGGGGGAAATAAAAGACATTGTTAATAACAGAGATCCCGACTTGTACAATCTGATTCACGATTGTGTGTGTCAACGGTGTAAAAGGCTTAACCTTCCACTACATTGCTTGGCGTATATCCTTACGCCAAAATACTACTCAGATTCTTGGTTGGGCAAACCTGCAGCAGGGGGTGGTGTTAGGACCAAACCCCATTTAGATCGAGAGGTAACTAAAGGATATCTGGATGCATTAGAAAAGTTGGTGCCTGACAGGGAGGAATGTGCAGCTGTGCGCCTTGAAATAGGCAGATACTTCACTGGCAGTGGTTTGTATGGTAACTTCCATGCAATGGACGACAAAGATAAATTTGATTCTCTCACATGGTGGGAAACATATGGCGGCGACGGACTTTTGCGAAAATTGGCATTGAAAGTTCTTACACAGGTTGTAAATTCTTCTTCTGCAGAGAGGTGTTGGAGCACCTACAGTTATATACATAATGTGAAAAGAAACAGGCTCAACGAAAACCGAGCAGAAAGCTTGGTTTATGTGCACTACAATTTGAGGTTGTTGAGCCATTACTGTGATCGGGCTAATGAAGATCCCACATATAAAATTTGGGACAATCACCCTGAGGACGACAATTTGGAAGATGGCATTGTACATATGGAAGAACTAGAAGATGAGCTTGTACGGGATGAAGCTGAAGCAGCTGCAGCAGCCATGCCACCTCCACCTCCACCATCCAGTTCTCGGGGCCCGAGTCTTGTTCCATTGCTGTCGCCACCTCCATCGACACCCTCGCGTGGAGGCTCTAGTTCTGGTCGTCGGTCTGGGCGGGAGACTCCTAGAAGACCGCCAAGACCTACTTATACTCCTGGAGACTCTCGTGGCAAGGGCCACTTGTAGATTTACAGTTTACTTGTCTTTTTTAGTTTCTATTAGACTTGTGACTTGTCACTTTAGTTTTCATAACTGTTCAGTGTTGAGTTTTGAGTCCTTGACTCTTGACTCTTGACTCTTTCATATCATTATGACATTATGATATTTTTTGTAAACATTATATCACTGGTGACTGTGACAATGAAAATTTGAAGTTTGAAGTTGGGCCTTGGCAATTATAACTCATTGGTAATGATTGTGAATTATGAATATGATGCTTTGTGAAAGACTAAAGTTGTTTCATTTCATCTCATTATTCATGTTTCATTTTATAAATTTTTAACATTTCATATCATGTTAACAGTTAGAAGTTAGGACTTAGAAATATCTTCGATATTACTTCTTGTAATGGTTAAACTTGGCTTACAAGTACAACTTGTTACTTTGGTGATCAATGATGATAAATGTTATTGAATTGAATGTTATTTTAATTTATTATTTTACTAAGGTTGATGACGATTATAATTTCTAGATGATTGATGTGATATGGTTCAATGATCAATTTATGTTTTTTTATGTTTTTTATGTCTATTTCATCATTCTACATGTTTTTGTTGACATATATGTATCAAAAATTAAAAAATATAAAAAATATATATATTTTTAAAAAATCGCTCCCCGATTCGCTCCCAAACCGGGAGCTTCTGAAAATGGTCACTCCCGCTCCCGCTTCCGCTCCCGCTCCCCGCTCCCGCTCCCCGCTCCCGCTCCCGCTCCCAAGTAACACTGATCCAACATCATTCTTTGCTTTTAATTTGCATTCTTCAACCTTACCTAATTCCCATAGATCACTGAATGGTGTAGCTTCCTTCTTTCCATAGATGCTTGATACAAAGTTGCCCCATTGATCTAGTAGTGCATTGAGTACTGAAGTGGTCATCTCTGGATCTGACATTGTTTCTCCTAGCTCTTGTAGTTGATCTCTAATTTTAGATACCTTCATGAGATATGAAGCTATCCCTTCTTCCTTTGATACTTTCATCTTGTATATTTCATTTCTTAAAGATATTATTTCCCCAGCTGTACTTACAAATTACAACTCTACCAACTTGTCATAGATCTCTTTTAATGTCTTCAATTTTGCTACAAAGGGAATGAGAGAATCCTTGATAGATTCAATGAGGATTTTTTGAGCCCTTATTTCTCTTTTCATATACTTTGACAATGCTTGAGATTGTTCTTGAGGAGGCTTTGTTATGGAGCCCTTGACATACTCAAAAACTTCATTTTCTACGAGAATCAAATCTATTCTCTTCTTCCACGCAAGGTAGTTTGATGTACCAACAAGTTTATTGTTCTCCTTGCAGAAAGTTGTTGTTTGATTTGTAGGATGAGACATAAATATAAAGTACTTACTTGATCAATCAAGATGTATCCATGAAGATGATGCCTTCCACTAGAGTGTGAGATTTAGAATAAGGGAGGGCTGATCTTCCTTCTTCAAAATGACAATTGCTTTTCTTCAAGATGTGATGTTCTTCTTCCTTAAGTGCTTGAGGTGTGATATTTTCTTCACTATGAGGGCGATAACTTTGATTCCTTTGATGATGATGAAAAATGTGGAGGCTTCCCAAAATACTTCAAATGTGTAGAGTCCTTCTTTTTTGAGATGTAGGTGGGGTCCTTTTGGTCTTCTTTTCTTCTTCCAAAAGTTCTTCCTTCAAGATAATAGGGTCTTTGTGATGTGATGACTATATCTCCTTGATGTTCCTCCTTTTATATTCGTCCCTTATGATCTTCAAGCTGGCTTTCCTTGTCACCTTAACTTTGATACCATGTTGAGAAATCTAGGGAAGCTAGATTAGGGTGATTTCTCTTTACTTTGATAACTGCTTGTGATGTTCTCTACTTCAACTTGTAGTATTTATAATTAGCTTCTTTTTCTTTAGATTATTATTGTGCTCTTATCATCAAACGACTACCAAAACATGAAGATCAATAGAACAAGTGGACACAAGATATAGGCTGCTAGCCGGAGCTGAAACCTCTCCTAGAGAGGAAAACCCACAAGAAATTCTTCTCTTCTTATAGAATCTTCAAATGACGAATTCCAAGACCTAGAACAAGACCCCTCCGAGACCAAGTCAACTTCCTTTCAGATAAACTCCTCTTTCACAAAGTCAACCCAAGTCAAAACTTCTTCTTTTGCACAACTTCGACCCCTGCAAAAAATTTCGGCCTCTACTTCAGACCTGTAATTTTCGGCCTTCCTGCAATTCTGTCTTTTTCGCACATGTGGGTGATATTAGGGCAGAATAAGGTCTTCTTCTTCCTTCGCTAGACTTGCTCTCTTCTTCTAGGTAATAAGGCTTTCAAACTTGATCTAATTGACAATAAATTTCAGCTCCTTGATTTTGCTGCAACAAAATGTGACCTAATTCCTTCATATGTGTGGGAGAATGTTACCCAAAATTCAGACTTCAAACTTCCATTTTCTTTCTTTCTTTTGTTCTCCTCTTCTTTGCTGGTTTAAAGCTTCTTTTCTTGTTTCCTTAGCGAGCTTGATGGATGATCTTGAAGTGAGGTCAAGTGACACACACACACACACACACACACACATATATATATATATATAGTTGTTCATGGAGGACGAATAGCCCTAGACAGGGCCGACTTCTTCTCTTGCAGGCCGACTTCATCTTTTTGCTAGGTCGACTTGGTCTTGGAGGAGTATCTTGACATATTTGACTCAAAAATAATTTCTTTGACTTGTTACAAAATGCCCAATGGGGTCTTGCACATATGACAATGACTCTTTTGACTCTAAGACTCTATGACAAAACCTAGAAGAACACAATGGGTGCTTTGACCTAAAACAAATTTACCTAGAGCATGAAACCTATGCTATATAAAATAACAATAATAATTTTCTTTCTCTTTTACATCAAATATATAAAATCAAAAGTACATAGAATATTATGAAGACCACACCTAGTTACAAATTTCAACAATCCCTAGTTAAGAGGGAGCTTGGGTATATTCCTTTCTTCTAAAGGAATGAGTAGATCCTCCCTAGTTGAAAGGAAGAGATAGACACATCGTTCTTGTCTTCACATCGTGCAAAAAGAATGAAGGATTGGGTAAGCATCTGAGATTGATACTTCTTGGGATAGAAGTAGTCTCGGGAACTGATACTCTTTGAGGATGAGGTAGGGCATCCAATAGGCAAGAGTAGTCGAAGAGGAGATTCCTTGAGGATGTGTAATTCCAAGAGGGGAATGGTCCTAAAAGGACATACCTTGTGAACATTTGGATGGGGTATGTGCCTTGAGAGACAATGATGAAGGTGTCTATAAATCATTGTCTCCCCAACATTGTGCTCTAATCTAGTGGAGAGATAGAGCTGTTAGTCAAGGCCTTGCTATATGACAATGCTGGTTGATATGATGAGATGCACTGATATAAGTTGAAAAGATAGCTTATGAGATGGCTTACCAATCTGACTCTTCTTATGAGAATTCTTCAGTATGAGAATGTCCATGTACCATAAATGTATTATGAATACCTCCCTAGTTAAGAGGGAGTGTTGAATTATGTAACTAGGTTCGATCTTCATAATATCTCATGTACTCTTGATTTTATGTGATTAATGTAAAAGAAAAAGACAATTATCATTGTTATTATATAAAGAATGGGATTTCCTGCTCAAAGACAAAATGTTCTAGGTCAAGCACCCATTGTGTGCTTATAGGGTTTGTCACAGAGTCTAGAAGTCAAAAGAGTTATTATCATATGTAATAGACCCTATTAGGCATCTTGTAACTAGTTAAATAATTTATTTTGTGTAAAAAAATGTTAATGCACCCCTCCAAGGTCAAGTCGGCCTAACTGTGAAAAGTCGGCCCTGTTTAGGGCTATTTGAGCTCCAAGAAAGAGTATATATAAAGAGCATTCGACCTCATTTGAAGCAGATCATCAATCAAGCTTGTTGAAGCACAAAAGGAAGACAAGAAGACAAGCGAAGAAGAGGAAGGAATTAAGGAAGAAAAATCAAAGTTTAGAAGCCTATTTCTATCTCTATTCTCTCTCACGTGCGAATTGCAGCTAGGGTTTCTGTAGTCACAAGATCATATTGAAGTTCTCCTTCTAGAATTCGAAATAGTGTTGCTGAAAGATTAAGTTCTAAGGCCGAGTATTTAAGGAAAGAAGATCAAGCCAAGCGAAGAAGAGAGGAGGCCTAAATTAGTCTCTTTCTCCCACACGTGCAAAGTTGTAACTATTGCAGGAGAGTCTGAAGCAAAAGCCGAAATTATGAAATAGAGGTCAAAATCGGAAATTTGGAGCCGTTTGACTAGTGTTGACTTTGTGGAAGAAAAAACTCATTTAAAGGAGGTTGACTTGGTCTTGGAGGGGGGTCTCAGTGTTGAGTCTAAAGGGTCTTGGAATTTGTCATTTGAAGTTTCTATAAGAAGAGAAGAATTTCTTGTGGGTTTTCATCTCTAGAAGAGGTTCTGGCCCTGGCTAACAGCCTACATCTTGTGTCCATTTGTTCTATTGATCTTCATGTTTTTGGTAGCTGTTTGATGATAAGAACACTATAATAATCAAGAGAAGAAGAAGCTAATTATAAATACTACAAGTTGAAGTAAAGAACATCACAAGCAGTTATCAAAGTAAAGAGAAATAACCCTGATCTAGCTGCTCTAGATTTCTGAACACATATATGGCTCATTGACATGAAGTTCAGGTTCCTATAATCACATCTTTGTGGTAACCCTAGCATTCTCTGTGAAAATGTTTGTAAGACATTGTCTGGAAGATTCAAAAGCTCACATTCCTGGGCACACATCTATTTATTGGTTAATTCCTTCCTCATTGTTGACCTCGCAAGTTTCAGTGGCTTAACATACAAAGTTCTGGGCTCTATCTATAATTATTAGTGGTCACATATCTACAATGGCGTCATATCTAATAACCAATGGCATTGTGGTTATATCGTAGCTCGCTCTATGGTTTACATCCAAAACTCGCATTCTGTAATTGCCTATGTATATATACTATGACATCGCACAATGGTTCACACAAAAGAATCATAATTCTGTAGCATCGTGATTCTTGGCTTAGTCTACTTAGAGGCATCGAGGCTTTATGGTATCGTGAGGCCTCGTAATTCTTGACTCCATATTGCATGGCATCGTTATGAGACTTGCTTTTCTGTAAGCATATGAAATTTATCAATGGTCTGGTTCTAGGATTTCATTGGCTCAGGATCATGCGGTACGTAACGTTATCTCGTTGATAGTAGCTCAAGTCTCTCTTTTTATATAATGGCTCTGGTTTACATACAACACAGTGACAGTACATTGCAGTGACTAGCTTGATATGCAAAGCTCACACTCACTATGGCACGATGAAGCGTCATGTATTGGCATCACTTTGGCACTGTAGTTCATTGTGGCTCATACAGTCTTCAGATCTACCTCTTTAGTAATCATAATGGCTCGGTAACGAAGTATCAAATCTGAGGATGCATTTTGGACGTAAAAACATTAATTCATAACCATGACTTGTTGAATTTTTGTGGTTCGTTGTTTCTGACTTGCTTTTGAGGCCACTTGCACTTACTATAACAATGACATTCATTTGAAATGGGGCTCGCATTTTCTATGGTAGCATCACATGTTCATGCACAATGGTCTCGATCTATAATAATTGATGGCATCAACGTTATATGACCTACAACTCGCATTCATGACTAATCACAGAACTCTGATCTCGCACTCACTACAAGATCTCGCTTATAATATGTGACATCATTCCATCACACTTGTTGATGTGACCCAGACTGTTTTCAGTATCTCTATGACATCAAATTATTCAATGGATCGTATTGGACAATGACAACACTAGTACTATATTCAATAGCATCACTATGATCGATGGATAGAAGAATGAATCGTCTCTAAGTGTAAACCTACTCTCAAAGATCGAGAGAAGCACAAGTATGAGGAGCTATGACGTTGTCCTCATTTCAAATACATAAATGGAGGATATATACATTAAAGCCAACCTGAAGTTTGGACCTGAAGAAAGCTTGAATATGTTACCTTGACTAAGATTTGTAAACTATGGTGGTACTAAATCTGAATATCGGTGAAGCTCATTCCTGCGCTTAGAAGCTATCTCTTTTGAATGAAGTTGATCAAGACCAAAGAAGGTATGCTAAGGTCCCAGAGGCATGTGCAATTTTTATGTGCATTTTAGGGGTCAAGATTATCTAGGGTTTTGCAGTTGTTCCTGTGCATCTTGAGAATCTAGGGTTTATAGGCCTTGCATCTTGTGAAGTCTTGAAGACTCTTGGTATTTAGGGTTTCTAAACCCTTGTTCAGATTGGATTAACCCTAGGAGTGAAAATCTTAACCCTAATTAATTGTTCCCTCTAAGTAAACCCTAGCTCTTGGGAATTGGTATCTAGGTTTTGATGTTCTTTGATATTAAAATCCTAGTTTTGAAAGTCAAAAACCCTCAGACTATGTCTCTTAGATAAAAGTAAAAACCCTTATAAGGGTTAGGTCAAGTAGTATCTAGGGTCTGTAAATAGAACCCTAGAAATACCTTTTGAGAAATCATAGAAACCCTAGATTGACATATTTGACATCATGCTCTTGTCTTTGTATATTTTGCTTGTGATAATTGCAAGCACATTATGAAGGCTGTGAAAATTGTGGAAGCAAGATGAGAAGGTTGGAAGAACAAAGTAAAGGAAGACTCGTGCTTGATGGTGACTTCTTAATAATGATGAGCATGATGGAAAGAGGGAGCTATAGGAACCCTGATGATATTGAAGCTTCCAGCTGATGAGCATATTCCAGAAACACATTGATAATTGAAAGATGAAGCAAAACCTTGTTGCAATATAGAACATGCAAAGGAATGTTGACTTCAAAAGGAGCAAGTAGCAAAATTTGACACCTTGATTTAAGGCCATTATGATTTGGCAAGTCCGATATTGATGATTTGTTTGAGATATGATTTGGCTCCCTGGAAAGACATATTGCAGAAATATATGCAAAGGTTGGAAGGATAACAATTGACATATTTTGTTGGATGATATTGATGTACCTACAACTGCGTGGTTTGATCATGGAACACATGCATTGTGTGGATAACACGTTTGATGGCTTAGACAAGCATGAGGACAAAATTGATATTGGAAAGCTAATATGACACTTTGAAGAATATAAAGCAGAATTTTGTTATGAGGAAGAAGACATATGCTAGCAGTTGTGAGGAAGCTCAGCTTCTTGAAGATGACAGATGAACCATTTGATCCAGGAAGCTCGAAGTTTGATATAACATGACGCTGTTAGGAGCCAAAAAAACCTGTCATGGAACTAGAATGTGAAAGAATTTGGTCAAAGCTCCGGAATGATGTAACATGAAATAGGAGCTCTACAACTACAACTATATCTCCACGGAAGAACAAGTAGATGATGTATTGAAGAAATATGAGACCAGCTAAGGATTGTGATGATGTCTCCCTGATTGAGAGGGAGTAAGAAATCTCCTCCATGTCTGAGGAGTAAGGACCTCTTACCTGGTTGAGAGGGAGTGATGGTGGACACTGTATTCTCCATATGTGTCATGCACTAGGCTAGGACTAACTGCTGTATATCTAGTGTATCACACTGGCAGGGAGAATGATGGATTGGATAAGCATCTAGGGACTAGTACTCCTTGAGGATTGAGAATCCAAGATAGGGAGTAGTCCCGTGGACTGACACTCTTTGAGGATTTGACAGGGTATCCAAGATAAGAGTGGTCAACGAGGACCAATATTCTTTGAGGATTGGGAATGCAAGATAAGAATATTCTTGGAAGGACATACCTTGTGAACATCCGTACGGGGTATGTGCCTTGAGAGGCTATGGTTGTGTCCATATGTATGCCTCCCAGCGTTGTGCTATAATCTTGTGGAGAGTTAGAACTTGTTAGTCAAGGCATTGCTATGTTGCTATTTGACAACACTGGTTATGATGTTAATGGTTAAAGATGACTTATCAATCTGGACTCTTCTTATGAGAATATTTCAATTTGAGAAATATCCTTGTATCGATTGTGGAATCATGAATACCTCCCTAGTTAGGAGGGAGTGTTAGAAAATGTAACTAGGTTTGGTCTGCATAATGATCTTTGTACTTATATCATCGTATATTTTATGTAAAAGAAAAAGAAGAAATAAGAGAAAAATAAATTTATTATTATTATTATTATTACTATTTTATTAGATAAGCATGTTCTTCATGCTTCTAGGGCTTGTTGAGTCAAAGAGTCAAAGTCCTATTTTGACCTATTGTAAAGAAAAAGGAAAAATAATTTTTAAATATGTATTTTGGTTCAAAAACCCCTCTAGATGCTAAGTCGACCCTACTTGTTAAGTCGGCCCTGCCCCAAAAGACATGTCTATTTTTACCCCTCTGGGCAATATAAATAAAGGATGATTTGAGCTCATTTGGACGCACACAATTCGCTGGAATTTTGCAAAAGAAGGAAAGCCAAAGTCTGAAGTTGAAGAAGGGTTTGTGGAAGTTCTACCTTATCATATCGTGTTTTGAAGATATGCTAACGGATTCACTGTGCAGAAGGATGGTTTGACTTGGCATCTTGAAGGTTGGTCATGGGTCTTGGATATCTCACTTTGATCTGATTCAATAAGAAGATATTTTTTCTGGGTTTTCCCCTGGCTTGGAGCCTATATCTTGTGTTTCTTTTGTACCGTGATCTTCATGTTTCTACATTTGATAACTGTTTAATGAAGAAGAACATAATTAACTTAATAAGAAGCCAAAAAATTTCACAAACATTTAACAAAGAAATAGAAATCTAATTAATATGCAAGCCTCTTGATTTCTCAACAGGGGCGATAGATTAGTCTATATTATGCTTGATTTCTCTGTAGTGGAAAATTTTCTTTAAGCATATCATTGTGACAATTAAGTTTGGTGAGGGTTTTAGAGCAGTCTCAGTCTAAGACAAAGGGTAGTTTGTTGGCACTTTTGTTCAGGATTTAAATTTCATTTTACAACACTTGGAAAGGGTTTCACTGTCATATCATTTGCAGAACTCTGAAAAGCATTCATGGTCATATCCTTTGTAGCAACATTTAATCCTTGAAGTAATCTAGCAGGCTGTCTCTCTTTGTATACCTAAATATTACAGTCCACATCATGTATAGAGCAGTTAAATGACAGAGTTTTTGAGGAGATGAATTTGTTGCTAAGGTTGGTACGTCAGTGACTATTTGTTGATATTGCTGGAAGAGAAGCTATGTTGTGTTGGAGAATCTAGTAGGGAAACTATTAAAACAATTCTCCTTATCCTTAATAATTACTTGTGAACTTGAATTAGCTTCTTCAAGTTCTTTATTAAATTCTCTTCATCAAATAATTATCAAGAGCATGAACCATAATGACATAAAAGACAGAGGACACAAAATATAGGCTCCAAGCTAAGGCAGAACCCATCCAAAAGGGGAAAACCCATAAATAATCTGTTCTCTTCTTATAGAATCAATTCAAATGAGAAATCCAAGACCCTAAGACCAAAGTCAAGACCTCCTCCAAGCACCAAGTTAGCCCTCCAAGTAATGCTTCCTCAAACAAGCTCAAGTCAACAAGGTCAACGAAAGTCAAACTTCAAAGATTTTGCTTCAGTCAAACTTTTCAGTCCTGCAATAGCTGCAAATACCCTAGTTTCTTTGCACGTGACAACCTTCCAAGAGATCTCCTTTAGTGAGTCAAAGTCAACTTAAGTCAAACCATTCAAATCTGCTTCAAACAAGGTTTCGACCTTCACTTTAGATCTGCAACTTCGAACTTGCATTTTTCGTCCTCTCAAAAGTTGCAGAAACCCTAATCTTCGCACGTGTGAGAGAATCCAAGCATAAAATCAAATCTTTCTTCCTTTTCTTGATTTCTTCTTGCTTCCTTGACCTTCGCTCTTGCTTCCTTCTTCTTCCTTGCTTCAGATCAAACTTGTTTCTTGTGCAAATCGAATGTGTCAAATGAGGTCAAAGCTGCTTCTATATATATGCCTTTCATGAGGTCGAATAGCCTCTTCTAGGCCGACTTTTCACAGTTAGGGCCGACTTGGTCTTGGAGGTCTTCTTGACTTTCTAGACTCAAAAATAATATCTTTTACATGTTACAACTTGCCCAATAGGGTCTTATACAAATGATAAAAACTCTTTTGACTCGAGAAAAATATTCTTTTAACTAGAAAAACCCTAGGAGCATGAAATGCATGCTTGACCTAGATGACCAATACAAATAGAGCATGAAACCCATGCTTAAAAATAATATTTTTCTTTCTTTTTTTGCTTGTAACGTAAGATATACATAATGACACGAGTACAATGACAATTATGAAGACCGAAACTAGTTACATTTTCCAACAAGTTGCAATATGATTATTGATTTGATTGAGAACTAAGTGGATTCAATGTTTTACCATGGTGATGTATTGAGAAGAGGGCTTGTTGGTAAAATCCCTGGGAGTATTCTACTTCCTTCTAGTCCTGATTGGTGAATTTGTATGTAACCATACATAATGAAGCTTTTGTTGAGAGAAATCTTCTGTGCACTGTTTTTGTGATGTGACACTGTTTCGTATTTGTTTTAATGATTTGGTAAGTTAAAGAACATAATCAATTGTAAAATTAAAGGAAACATTCACTCCCCTCTCAGTATTTCCAACAAGGAAATGGCTGAGAAGTTTGAGAAAAACTTCGCCTTGGTATCTTTCATTTCTGGAACCATCACAAGAGGTGTTTGGTTGAATAGTCGAGCGTCTTGTCACATGACAGGATCTTGGGACATCTTCGCCAACATGACCAGAGGGCCCAAAGATGTACATGTGGAGCTTGGTGACAGGGCCAAGTATGCAGTCGAGGGCACTGGGAGTGTCGAGTTCCAAATGAACTCAAGTGGCATCATGGAGGTGAACGAGGTGTTATCTGTATCAGGTTTGGAAAAGAATCTCATTTTAGTTTTGGCCATGGAAGACAAAGGACTCGAGGTCAACTCTACAGGAGGTGAAGCGGTAGTTGGGCCGAAAGGGACCGATTTTAGCAAGAAGCGGGTGATTTGTAGAAGGGAGAGAGATATCTATTTGTTGAGAGGACAACTGGTGAAGGCTCTCATACATGAGAGTGACAACCAGAGCAAGATTTGGCATAGGAGGATGGGGCACCTACACTACAGAGCTCTTCCTATGGTGCAGAGGATGGTCACTAGGTTTTCAGAGATCCGGGTGGAGCAAGATGGAGTGTGTAAATTGTTGAGAAATCTAGGGCATACTATTAGGGTATTTAGAATTTGATTTCTCTTTTATTCTTGACATTTTCTTGTGAGTTATATTAGAGCATTAGCATTATTAGCCAATTTTGTTCATCATCAAGACAAATGCCAATAAAAAGATCAAGACACAGACACAAACACAAGAACACCATATGTAGGTTGCTAGCCAAGGCCAAAACCTCTCCTAGAGAGGAAAACCCACGAAATCTCTTCTTATAGAATCTGTTGAATGAATACTTCCTAGACCATGAACTTGACCTTGACCAAACCCTAAGTGATGAGCCGACCAAACCCCAAAAGATGTCTTTGCAAAAACTAGATTGAGGAAACCCTAGTTCCTTGTTCAAACTCTCACGTGTGAGCACCAAAGACAAAATTTTTCTTCCTTCCATAGATTCGCTAGCCTCCTAAGAATTCACTCTTCTTCCCACACAAATTCGCTAGATCAAACCCTTTTCTTCTTCGATAGAATCAGAGATAACTGATCTTTTACTGTCAACAAGAGATGACTGTCATAACATCGTGACCTGCTTCTGGACTGCTATCTCTTCAAAGTCAATAAACCTTTGCTTCTCTGCTGGCCACTTTGATATGCTCAAGTTTCATTGAGCTGACTGTTATAGGTGCAACAATATTCCAAAAAATCTTCTTCAAATAAAAGTTGACTTGTAACGCTTGTCAACAATCCAAAATTACCTTATACTTATGGTGTCACTGTCACAATAATGTGACCTTAGCTACTACTTGTGACTTTCCTTATCTCTAAATGTGGCCAAAGTGAATTATTGGATCCTTGAATTAGGACTTCCAGGATCGAGCCAATGATTCCAACACAAGACTTCTAGAATGATTCACTGCTATTTCAAAAATCGATGTACCTTATTAATGTTACCACAGGTTGACATACTGACTTTTGGTGGGATTGAACTGTATTTATATATATATGTGCCAATCTTATCATTGTTGATTACACAAATCTTTTCACACTTATTCAAGTCAACGAGTTTTGAGCAATGGTGGCTATCCTTTCAAGATATGGCTGGAGCAACTCGATCTAGGACTCCTTTGAAGAATATACTTGTAGCCAATCTTGCAGGAGATCTCGGCTCCTCCCTATGACAATAGCCTTTTATTCGTATCCTTTAGAGTTTCTTGAGTTCCCACAGATATGCTTCGGTATCTCGATCTTAATTATTTGAGTGATTGAATATAGATGGAGAGAATGGATCTTGTTTTCTCCTTTGGATGTACGAGGGACTATATTTAGTTGATAGGCCTAATGTGCCTTCTTCCTTATACACAGAAATGTAATAGGAGTCTCGACTCCTTGTCTTTGAATTTTGAAAAGTGTTTATGCTAAGAGAAGAACTAGGCTCCATTTCTAACTTTACTTGCACACTAATTATGCTCAAAATTTTGATGAAGAGTGACTCGAACCTCATGCTTAGGTAAAGATAATATTTTTGATAGTGAGACTATGCTTCAAAATATTTCTTCAACAAAAATCTATCTTGGATGAATTATTTGCACAGGTGAAGGGAGAGAATTTCGATGCTTCTTCTAGGGCATACAAATGATATGTATTCACAAAACCATATCATAGAAATTTTGGACTACGTACAAAAGATTTGTCTTCTAGGGTTGATATGGTTGTTAATAGGAAGAACTTGAATGCCTTGCCAAAATGAGAACAATCCCTTCACAAAACTTTGGTAAATTCACTGATCAACAATGAATATAATGTACATACCAAAGTTGTGAAGTTGCTTCAGAAATTCGGTGATTTGGATGAAAGATGTAGATCTAGAGGTCTCCCTTTTAACCTTCATTCTAATGTCAAGAGGTGCGGCCTCTCATATGCTGCTAGATAAATCCTTTAACCCTTAACAACAATGCTCCTTATGCCTTCACTTTGCTAACGTAGGTCTGTGGCCTTGATGCAGAGATTAGGGCTAGATAATGGTGTCAAAAAGCTTTGATCTGCTTGCTAATGAGTGCGGTAAGGAGAGGGCTATTAGATTAGCCTTTAAATTTCCTTGAATAGGGTTGAAATGTCTTCAAAGTGCTCTTGATACTCTTACAATGCTTGCGGGCTTACTTTTGCAATTAGGGTTGCGCAGAACTTTGATTTTATTTGCCTCCATAAATTCGGTCTATGGTAGATGATGATGTAACACCAAATTGATCTTCTTATTGGCCTTAGTTCAAATCCCTAGCTTTGATTCCATGTTGAGAAATCTAGGGCATACTGTTAGGGTATTTAAAAGTTGATTTCTCTGTTATTCTTGACATTTTCTTGTGAGTTATATTAGAGCATTAGCATTATTATCCAATTCTACCCATCATCAAGACAAATGCCAATAAGAAGATCAAGACACAAACACAAGAACACCAGATGTAGGCTGCTAGCCAGGGCCAAAACCTCTCCTAGAGAGGAAAACCCACGAAATCTCTTTTTATAGAATCTATTGAATGAAGACTTCCTAGACCACGACCTTGACCTTGACCAAACCCCAAGTGATGAGCCAGCTGAATCCCAAACTATGTCTCTGCAAAAACTAGGTTGAGGAAACCCTAGTCCCTCGTTCAAACTCACACGTGTGAGCACCAAAGACAAAATTTTGCTTCCTTCCATAGATTCACTGGCCTCCCAAGAATTCGCTCTTCTTCCCACACAAATTCGTTGGATCAAAACCTTCTCTTCTTCAATAGAATCAGAGATAACTTGTAGTTCGATGTGTGTCTCAAATGAAGTGAGGTTATTCTTTTTATAGGCCTCCATGAGAGCAAATTAGGCCTCTCTTGGCCGACTCATCACTTGGAGGCTTCTAGACATGACATATTACATTACATAATTTTCCTTCTTGTTACATGGGCCCTCCAAGGGCTAGTACATCATGACTTTGACTCTTGACTTGACAACAAGACCCCTAGAGCACACAATGGGTGCTTTGACCTAGGACCACAATATAATGGGCAAGAAACCCATTTTAATAAAATAATTCATTAGGGGATTTTTGAGGTCTAAAATGGGCCTCCTAAGAAAAACATACAACCAAAATAAACTTTATAAGAACCAAAAGGATTCAAGATGATGATGTCAACCATGGGGGATGATTCACCATTTTTGGAGTAAAAAAGTACAAAGATTAAAAAATAATAAAATAATAAAACTACTTTTTCAACTCGTATTTTCAACTTACCTCTCTAAGTTTTTACTCAAATTTCAAGTGGGGGTACTCGTTGGATGCAAAATTTAATTCATCCAAGGAATACCCATGTTGCATACTTTCGATGGACCCTGCTACACGAAAAATGAGAAATACATGAAAAAATGTGATTGCAATCACGTTTTTCATGTATTTCTCATTTTTCGTGTAGCAGGGTCCATCGAAAGTATGAAACATGGGTACCCTTTGGACGAGGAATCAAATTCTGCATTCAACGAGTGTTTCTGCTCGAAATTTGAGTAAACCCATATGGAGATAAGTTGAAAATATGAGTTGAAAAAATAGTTTTATCTTTTTTCCCTCTAAAATTTGATGATGTAATCTAATCTTATTTTATTATTTCCACTATTATTTTATAATTTCCTTAGGAGGCCCATTTTAGACCCTCAAAAATCCCCTAATGTTTCTTTTTACAAATAATTTTTCTTTCCTTTTTTTTGACAAGTACATCAATAATTACCTCTAGTCATGACTCAAGAACAATGAAGACTGGCACTAGTTACCTTTCAACATAAAGGGTGTGTGCTTGGAAAGCAAGCCAAAGTGGCGTATCCTCATAGCGACACCAGGTCCAAGGGTGTGTTAGACTTGGTGCCTTCAACTGTTTGTGGTCCTATGTCTTTGACATCGATCACAGGGTCCTTATACTTAGTGATGTTCATAGATGACTATTCCAAGAAAACGTGGATCTACTCCTTGAAGACCAAGGATGAGGTCTTAGATCGGTTTCAGGAGTTCAAAGCTCTTGCGGAAAACCAGACTGGGAAGAAGATTAAGGTGTTAAGAACGGATAATGGTGACGAGTATATCTCCAATGAGTTCTAGGATTTTTGCAGGGAAGCAGGGATTAAAAAGGAGCTCAAAGTACCTTACAACCCTCAGCAGAATGGGGTTTCCGAAAGGAAAAATAGGACCATCATGGAGGTAGCGAGGGCAATGATCTATGATCGGGAATTACTTATGTTTTGTGTGGGTGGACGCCTGCAATACAACTGTGTACATGCAAAATAGGAGTCCTCATAGGGTATTGAAGGATGTAACTCTTGAGGAGTTGTTTACAGGAGTGAAACCGAATGTGAGCCACTTGCACATATTTGGTAGTCTATTATATGTCCATATTCCTACAGAAAAAAGGAGTAAACTGCAACCCTTGTCTGAGAGGGGCATATTTGCAGGCTGCAGTGAGGTATGAAAGGCCTACTGAGTCTACATTCTAGGACAAAGGAAGGTGATCCTGAATCAGAATGTTAGATTTGATGAGGGCAGGACCCTTAGGAGGTCTCATGAGAAGGAGCCAACAACAATAGAAGATCGAGAGCGAGAGGCCCCTTTGCCTGAGCAGGGACTCGTAGCAGGGACACAGTCAGCAGATGTGGAGGAGTTATATATTCCTTCGAGCTCTACTAGGAGGAGGCCAAGATGGGCCTAGCAAACCTTGAGGGATGCTGAGGAGCATGTGGAGGCTCCTAGCAACACTTTCAAGAAGAGCAGACCATCGACGAGATTTTCTAGTTATTTGGCACTAACGAGTAGCGTCAACGAATATGAGCCTTCCACTTTTGAGGAGGCTATAGATGAACAAGTCTGATGAGATGCCATGATAGTGTTGAAGAATCTAGGGCAATTAGGTGTAGAGTGATTCTTCGGGACTAGATAACAATTTGTGAATTCTTTTTATAATTTGTCTTTATTAGCTTAATGTTCTTGTTCTCTTATTAATGCATGTGTGTGTGCTTCATCAAACTACTATCAAAACATAAAACATGAACACAAGATGTTGGCTCTCTACCAGGGCCAAAACCTCTCTTGTCTTGGGAGGAAAACCCTGTGGTAAGTTTTCTCTTATTGAAGCTTCTTTCTTGATCAATGCCAAACCCTAGACCCCTAACTAGAATGTTCTCCAAGCACAAGTCAAGTCCTTCCTCCTTTTTGCACTTTGTTCCCCGACACTTAATCTTCCATCTCCCGACATTTTGCTTCCTGACACTTCGTCCTTCTTCCTTTGATCTTTGTCTAGAGATAGACCTTGCTTATGTGAGCTTCTTGATGAGATATGCTTCTTCTTTACTTAGAGATGATCTTCACTTATGAAGACACCCTTCCCTTGATCCAACGAGGTTCTTCTTGAGATAGGTCTGCAAACTGATGTAACTGAACAACAACCCTAGTTTTTCCACGTGTGGTAGGAACCCTAGAGAATTAGGGTTCTTTTCCTTCGCTAGAGAGAGAGACTCCTTCACTAGACTTGGGAGGCCTTGTAGACTTAATTTCTCACCCAAACAATGATAATTCATGGATTGTTCTCTAGCTACTGTTATGCCGCAGACTTGCCCTCCTTTTCTTCGCACGTGTGACTATTTCTAGCCCTAGAAACAATCCTCTTCACTTCGGTCTTCTTCCTCCTTTCTTCGCTTGTCTTGGAGACCCTTAGACTTGCCTTTTCCTTCACTTTCCTCAACTTCTACCTTCGCTGATTTCAGAGCTTGCTTATTGATGTTGAGGAGTGGACAACCTCTATATATAGAGGACTGTCCCTCCTTTAGGCCAACTTGAGGTCGACTTGCTGTCCTTAGGCCGACTTGACTATTTCTTCATTATTTTGCTGCTTGAAGGCTTTCGTTGCAAGGAGATGACTTTGACTTTGCTTGGAGGTATTCCTTTGAACTTTATACCATTTTATACATAGTGTAACATGGCCTTAATGTCTTCAACATTTTCTTTTGACTATTTGACTCACCTATAGCACTTTAACATGTGCTAGACCTATTTCAATGAGCAAGAAACTCATTGACATATATTATAAAAATAATATTTCTTTTCTTGAATAAATACAAATATCAAAAGTACATTTATGAAGACCGAACCTAGTTACATTTCCTTCAACACTCCCTCTTAACTAGGGAGGTATTCATACAACATTACAAGGTGTTTGGCTATGTTTCAATCTTGAAGAATTCACATAAGAGAAACCGGATTGGCAATCCATCTATTATAGCATCATAATAACCAACATTGTTTCCACAACAAGGCCTTGACTGACAACTCTATCTCTCAATAGATCAGAGCACAATGTTGGTGAGACCAATGACTTATAGACACCTTAGTCATTGTCTCTCAAGGTACATACCCACCCGGGTGTTCACTGAGTATGACCTTCTAGGACTATTCTTATCTTGGGTTCCCAACCCTCAAAGAATATCAGTCCTCTTGCCTACTCTTGTCTTGGATGCCCTACACATCCTCAAAGAGTATCAGATGCCAGATGATTACCCAATCCTCCCATTCTTTCTTCCCAAGTGAAGACAAGAATGTTGTGTCTATCACTTCCTCTCAATTGAGGAAGACATGCCCAAGTATCCTCTGACAAGGTACTTTTCCAAGTTCCTTTGTAATTGGGAACTTGTTATAACTCCCTCTTTGCTAGGGACTTGTCCATTCATCAATAACTTCTTCTTCTTGGGTCCTTTAGCTGCTGGATCTCCTTCCTTCCTTTGATGTCATGAAGTCTTTGTTCGAACTTCTTCTTGGTAGGGCAACATCCATCGATCACTTTCCTTCCTTCTTGGTCATGTCATTGCTTCCTTTGTGGAAAGTGGTCTTCTTGTCACATATCAGGTTCTCTTGTCGTCTGATTATTCCTTGTCATCTTGTCTATGCTTCGAACTACTCTTCACATGGATGCTTCTTTGTACTTGCTTGTTCCCATGCTTTGATCTAGTAGCCTTTCATGACTTCATCCTAATATTGCTTCAACATTAAATGGTGCTTTTGCTGGATGGTTTCTTCATCTATGACATCTTCGTAGGATAGAATCAATTATTTGCACCTTTCATAGGTGTAAGGATCCTTTGATCTTTTCCTTTCTTAGTCAGAGTTGTCCTGCTTTCTTTCGGGAGATGTCTTCAAAGTATCTAGTCAGATAGTGATTCTTGGTGATCATGGTGTTCTTCACATGTTTGATCTCTTTCTTCATTTGCTTCTTCTTGGGTAGATTGGTCAACCACCTTATGCTCCTTGTGAGAGCACTTCTTCCTTGCTTGCTTCTAGGACTAGTCAACATTCTTATACTCCTTATGTGAGTATTTCTTTTGTTGACCTTCATTGCATTATAGTACATGCCTTCGAGCATGTCATTGGTGAAGGAGATTCTTTTCTACTTGACCATATCATAGAACTATTCCCATGACTCAATATTATGCATAAGATAACACGACTAAACTTTGATGCATACATACCTCATCTTGATTCTCCTTTGATCATCTTAGCTTCATTTGGTTGTCCTTGGTATGGCCTTTCTTGCTTCATCTTAGTTTGCCTCCATATCATCCTTTTCTTGAATCCCATGAATGGGATTCCCAATGAGACATCTGCTTTTGTTTATGAATCTTCTTTTGAAGATTCCATCATAGGATCTTAAAGACCCTTACCCTGCAAATGTTTCTTTCCTTTTGATGATGGAGGTCTTCTAAGATTCTTAATCATGATCAATTTGCTTTCATAGTGGTTGAGGTCCTATTCTAGGTATGCTTCTTCTAGATGAATATCTTGAACTATATCCATGATGCTCCTATATTCTAGAAGATATTTCTAACCATGCATTTTGATCTCATTTATAAATGTTCTTTCTATATGAGTATCTAGAACTCTATGTACTTCATGCTTCTAGATTCTAGAAGATGTTTCTAGCCATGCAATTTTATTTTATTCCTACATGCTCCTATCCTACTCAAAACTTTGAAAGAAGACTTTAAGTAAAGAGTTTGACTTAGCCATAGTAGAGATTCGAAGGATCTTCTTTTGCTTCTTTTCTTCTTCTTTCACCTCTTGAGTTATGTGAGCTTATTCCCTCTTTCTTTTGTTGTTGTTGTCTTTCTTAAGCTTAGGACAATTCTTTTTGTAGTGTCCATATTCTTGGCATCCATAGCATTGGATTTTGGACATATCTTTGTTGTTTGTTCTTCGTGGACCAAATTTGCCAAATTTTCCCTTTCTCTTGGCCATGGTAGCAAATGCTTGCTCCTTTAATCCCACATCTTCCATGGCTTTGAGTCTGGTTTCCTTTGTCTTGCATAGAGACCACATTTCACTTAGTGTGGTAGCTTCCTTCTTGGCATATATGCTTGATGTGAAGTTGCCCCAATCTACAGGTAGAGCATTGAGTACTACAATTGTCATTTTTTTGTCGGACATGACTTCCCCTAGCTCTTGAAGTTGATCCCTCATCTTAGAGATCTTCATGAAGTAGGGAGCTATTCCTTCCTTTGATATCTTCATCTTGTACAATTCATTTCTTAGAGATACCACTTCTACTAGTTTATCATAGATTTCTTCTGATGTTTCAAATTTGGAATGAGAGAGTCCTTGATACATTCTATTAGAATCCTTTGAGCTCTTGTCTCATCCTTATTATACTTGGCTAAGGTTTTGGTTTGTTCCTTAGCAGGGACAGTGATATTCCCTTTGACATGTTCTAGAAGTTCATTCTCCTTGAGAAGTAAATCAGTTCTCTTCTTCCATGCAAGAAAGTTATTGGTACCTACCAATTTGTTCCTTTCCTTGCAAAAAGACATTGATGTATATTCAAAAGGGGACATATACTTACTGATAGATTTTGAGATGTAGTAGACTTGCTTTCTCCTTGAAGACTTGATGGCTTGCCTTCCTAGGATCTTGATGTTCTTCAAGTTGCCTTCTCCAAGTGGAATTCCTTGATGACTTGTAGATGATGTAGGTCCCTCTTTGATTTGCTCTTCTTTGTAGGTGCCGTTATACAAAAGGCTTCTCTTTTTGCTTTGTAGTCTTACTTGATGAAAGATAGATGGTAGACCTTGTCCTTGATGTGATATAGAATTCTTGGTTTGATGCTTCAACTTTGTAGATGTCCTTCCTTGATGAGTCACCTTATGAGTGTTCTTGAGATAGCCTTTCCTTGATGTGTCACCTTAGCTCTGATACTATGTTGAAGAATCTAGGGCAATTAGGTGTAGAGTGATTCTTCGGGACTAGATAACAATTTGTGAAGTCTTTTTACAATTTGTCTTTGTTAGCTTAATCTTCTTGTTCTCTTATTAATGCATGTGTGTGTGCATCATCAAATTGCTATCAAAACATAAAACAAAAACACAAGATGTTGGCTCTCTACCAGGGCCAGAACCTCTCTTCTCTTGAGAGGAAAACCCTTTGGTAAGTTTTCTCTTATTGAAGCTTCTTTCTTGATCAATGCCAAACCCTAGACCCCTAACTAGAATGTCCTCCAAGCAGAAGTCAAGTCCTTCCTCCTTTCTGCACTTTGTTCCTCGGCAGTTTGTCTTCCTTCTCTCGGCACTTTGCTTCCCTGCACAACGTCCTTCTTTCTTCGATCTTTGTCTAGAGATAGACCTTGCTTATGTGAGCTTCTTGATGATATATGCTTCTTCTTTACTTAGAGATGATCTTCACTTATGAAGACACCCTTCCCTTGATCCAACGAGGTTCTTCTTGAGATAGGTCTGCAAATTGATGTAACTGAACAACAGCCCTAGTTTTGCCACGTGTGGTAGGAACCCTAGAGAATTAGGGTTCTTTTCCTTTGCTAGAGAGAGAGACTCCTTCGCTAGGCTTGGGAGGCCTTGTAGACTTAATTTCTCACCCAAACAATGATAATTCATGGACTGTTCTCTAGCTGCTGTTATGCCGCAGACTTGCTCTCCTTTTCTTTGCACGTGTGACTGTTTCTAGCCCTAGAAACAATCCTCTTCACTTCGGTTTTCTTCCTCCTTTCTTCGCTTGTCTTGGAGACCCTTAGACTTGCCTTTTCCTTCACTTTCCTCGGCTTCTACCTTCGCTGATTTCAGAGCTTGCTTATTGACGTTGAGAGGGAGTGGACAACCTCTATATATAGAGGACTATCCCTCCTTTAGGCCGACTTGTTGTCCTTAGGCCAACTTGACTATTTCTTCATTATTTTGTTTCTTAAAGGCTTTCATTGCAACGAGATGACTTTGACTTTGTTTGGAGGTATTCCTTTGAACTTTATACCATTTTATACATAGTATAACATGCCCTTAAGGTCTTCAACATTTTCTTTTGACTATTTGACTTACCTATAGCACTTTAACATGTGTTAGACCTATTTCAATGAGCAAGAAACTCATTGACATATCTATTAAAAATAATATTTCTTTTCTTGAATAAATACAAATATCAAAAGTACATTTATGAAGACTGAACCTAGTTACATTTCCTTCAACAGATAGAGGAGTATAACTCCATCATGAGCAATGATGTATGGGACATCGTGTTGAGACCAGAGGGTGTTGATTTTTCTTATAATAGAAATTGATTTTCTAATCTTGATAATTACTTCCAATGATTTGTATTCTCAAGTTGTCTTATGTCACTTATATCATTAAGCAATTATACATAGAAAATCTCAACTATAATGCAATAATAACTATAGGATCATAAAGAGATAGCCAGACACAAAAGAGACACAAGATTACCCTAGGAAAACACAACCTTGGGAAAAACCTAGCAAACTTTTTTTCTAAGGAGAATTCAATGTTCAAAGTTTACAGTAAAAATTGTCTAGAACTCTGTGCTAATTCTCAAGCCCAAATACTAGTGAAATCTAGTAAAAAATATTCCAAACTGTAGTTGTTGGTCAAACCTTTCAGCATAGAGAAGTCAACGCTATTCAACAGGCAAATTTTCAGTCAACAGAGTGGTTTGGTCTTTTGGTCAACATTTTGAGGTCATTTCAGCGTGCGATTAATGTCCTGAAATAAGACCCAAGCTGCTGTTAGATTCGGTCAATGGTTAGGCTTAGTCAAAATTTGAATTATAGTCAACTTTGTCCTTCTTCTTTGTCCACTCGTGGGATTGCTTTAGATGAGATGTTGTTGTTGATTGGATTAACGAATTTGGATGTCTTCTTTGTGCATTGATAGTGGTCAAATGGGTGCCATTTTGACCAAGGGTCACTTCTAATGGTGGGGTCGATTTAGGTTTCTTGGAGCCTACATAAACCAATATAAAAATTGAATTGTCTTTTTGCTAATTTGGAAGGCTCCTTGGCATGCAAGAATACCTCCCGATGCTACAAATGTCAAAAATCAACACTCCCTCTTAGCGAGGGAGGTATTCTCTTGCAACATATTTCCCTTTAGCTGAGAATTCTCCTTCATAAGAAAAATTTCATGAGCTTGTCATTGATGCATGCCTTCTACATATTCTTGTCAGACTGAGGATCGTGCAAAAAGCTCCAATGTCAATTCATTAAGAAATGAGAGATTTATTACATGAAGGATATGTGTGGGCTGTCGGTTTTCCCAACCAACTATCCGTTACTACACCTAATATTCATACCTAATTACTTTTTACCATAATCCTGAAGGATTACGGTGTCTAACATTCTCGCCCTTAATCTGAAGGGGTGTTGTGAGCCCAAGCATCGTTCTGAACTTTTCAAAATTCTCTTCCAAATGCTTTGGTGAAGATGTTTACAATTTTCTCAGTTGTGGAACAATGTCTTAGATGAATAGTTTTGGCCTATACATGATATTGAGTCAAATGATGTTTCGTATTGATGTGCTTGGTTCGATCATGGAATCTGGGGTTCTTGGCCAACTTGATTGCAGAAGTATTGTCGATAAGTGAAGGAGTTGAGTGCACTTGTTTCTCTTGCAAGTCTTCAAGTATTTTCCCGAGCCACAATTTCCTTTGTTGACTCTGCAACTGCCACATCTTTTGCCTCTGTTGTCGAATTTGCCGGAACTAACTGTTTGTGTGACCTCCAAGAGACAACTGCTGATCCTAGACTCGTGAGATATCTTGAAGTTGATACTTCATTTTTCTTTCCCCCATCAAAATCTGAATCTAAATGTGCAATAAGACTAAAGTCATCCACCTGGGTGTACTTGAGTCCATAATCTTGAGTTCCCTTTAAGTATCTCAGGACTCTTTTCGCAGCAAGCCATTCTCTCTCACATAGTTTATGCATAAGTCTTGAAAGAATGTTCACAACATATGAGATATCTGGTCTGGTTGTGGTTAAGTAGTTGAGACTTCCTACAAGCTGTTTGTACTTGGTTGCATCCTCAAATTCGTTCCCTTCTTTCAACGTAAGCTTCAAATTCTGATCTATTGGGGTGGAGAGAGGGCTACAATTTGCCATGCCAAATCTGTTCAGTAGTCCTCCAATGTACTTCTTTTGGGAAATGAATATGTATTTTGGATTTTGATTGACTTCAATGCCCAAGTAGTAATGAAGATGTCCCAAATCTGTCATTTCAAAACCTTTCTTCAAATCTTTCTTCACAGATGCAATATAAGTTTCATTGTTTCCTGTTATTAACAAATCATCTACATATACTACAAGATACACAACTATTTTGCCAACCTTTTTGACAAACAAAGTTGCATCATCAAGATTATAATGTTTGAAATTTAGCTTCAGAAGATGCTCAGTTAGTTTTTCATACCATGCTCGTGGTGTCTATTTTAGACCATACAAAGATTTGATGAGCTTGCACACCTTTTGTTCTTGTCCCTTTACAACAAAACCTTTAGGTTGAGACATAAAAACATTTTCTTTCAAATCCCCGTTCAAGAAAGTAGTCTTCACGTCCATCTAATGGATTTTCCATCCTTTTTGTGCTGCTAAAGAGAATATGCTCTGGATAGTCACCCATGTTGTTGTGGGAGCGAAGGCTTCTTCATAGTCAACGCCTTTTGTGCAAATCCTTTTGCCACGAGCCTTGCTTTGTGCTTGTCAAGTGAGCCATTTGCTTTATACTTGTTTTTGAAGACCCACTTGCAATGAATTGGTTTGGTTTCGTATAGAGGGTCCACTAACTTGCAAGTCCCATTTTTGATGAAAGCATCATATTCCTTTTGCGTGGTTTCGTTCCATTCAACATGAGAAGCAACTTCTTCGAAGGAAGTAGGTTCAAAGTCAGCAGACAAATTCAATTTTCAACTATACAAGTATTTATTGTTGGAAAATGCAATATGGCAGTGATTAATTCAAAATTTCCTTAAACTTAATAATTGCTTGTGAACTTTATTTATCTTTTTGTGTGTTCTTTATTAGTTCTTCTTCATCAAACAACTATCAAGAACAAATAGTAAAAACAATGGACACAAAAATTAGGCTCCAAGCTAAGGCAAAACCCCTCCAAGGGGAAAACCCAAAAAAATCTCTTTTCTTCTTATAGAATCTACTTCAAATGAGACAACCAAGACCCAAACCCTAGACCAAGTCCTTTCTCGAAGTACCAAGTCAGCCCTTTAAGAAACGCTTCCAATAGGACCACATCAACAAGGCTCAATCCTGCATCAACCAGCATCTAACCACAACTTTCTTGAATGGGGTGATAGAGGAGGAGGTATATATAGAACAACTAGAGGGCTTCGAGGCACATGAGAGGGGCATGCATGTGTGCAGACTGAAGAAATTTTTATACGGGCTCAAACAGGCTCCTAGGGCATGGTATGGTTGGATTGACAACTACTTGCAACAGATCATATTCGTCAAGAGTGACGTAGATCCCAACCTTTACTATTTGATGGTAGAGGATGAGCCACTCATACTAGTATTGTATTTAGATGACCCCTTCTTGACAGGGTCATCAGGGATCATAGAGGACTATAAGAGGAACCTGACAGTAGAGTTTGTCATGAAGGATTTGGGGTTGATGCATTACTTCCTAGGCTTAGAAGTGTGGCAGAAGGACGGGGAGATCTTCTTTGGTCAAGGGAGATATGCTACAGAGAAGAGATTCAAGATGCAACACTGTAGACCCATGTCTACACGTATGATTACAAACTGGAGGAAGATTGATGTATCAAAGGACGAGGACGTTAACCCAACCTTGTATAGATAACGTATTGGTTCCCTCATGTATCTTGTAAACACCAGGCCAAATATCTACTTTGTGGTCAACACTTAGTAAGTTTATGGTGGGACCGAAGAGAGTGCATTGGACAACAACAAGGCACATTCTGAGGTATTTGCGCGACACAGTCGAGTATGGATTGAGGTATACTCGAGGTGATGGTGTCAGGTTATGTGCATTCACAGATGCTAATTGAGCAAACATTTCAGTGGATAGGAAGAGCACATCAAGGATATAATGTTCCTAAGTAAGAATGTGAGTGATATTTTAAACAAATAAACAGTGCAACAGCATAAAATTAAAAACATGCATTATACATCCATAAAACACTGTAAATTTAGAACTGCTGAGCCATATATTATAAAATCTGAGAGCATAGGTACAATATAAATGAGATGGTGCACCTGGGCTTGTCTCAAGGACAAGCTGGACCAAACCCAGGTGATGGAATAACTGAGCTAAAGGCTGCCCAGTTGCTGCACCACTCTGCACTGTGCTGTCCCAGTAAAACTGTTGTCCTGCTGAACTTCGACCTGCTGGAATGTGCCCAAAAACCACCCAAAAAATTATATCCTTTTAGCCTTAGACTCCTTGGACAAAACCCAGAAAAACCCAAAAGGGAATTTCTCTGGTTTTGAATTTGGATTTTCAGCCTCCTTGGAGTCTCTCCCCAACTGCTGTTGCCAAATTCGACTTACACGAAACAGCCTCCAAATCCCTCTGAAAACACCCGTAGAATGTTGGGTTCACCTGTGATGACTAACTCCTTGCTCCCCAGATGATCCTTGGCCTGGATGACTGCTCTCCCAAGCACCACGAGTTTGCTGCCAGAGGCCTCTGCGCAATCCCTCAGCCCAGAAATTCGTACTACTGTAACCCCTAACTGGCTTGCTGCAAAACGTAGTGAAATGGTTCTCAACCAACAACCTTTTCATCTCCCGAAACTCCCAGCAAGCTATGGACCTCCCGACTGGCTCAATCCCCTCTTGCATGTTTCTGGCTGCCCAGAAAATACGCAGTCTCCTCCTCTGCGTGGCTAGATGAAGTGTATGTGAATGTTGGAACCCCTGAAACCTTTGTGGAACAACCTCCTTAGGGCGAGCATGGATAGTCCCCCGAAGTAGAGGTTGAATCTCCCCTGCAGAAGATTCGTGGCTAAACAGTTGGTAGACTCACTAAGCAGTAGAGTGTACAAAGATAAGTTTGTTTGTAAAATGATCAAGATGAAAACAAAATGAGAGCTGATCTCTCTTTATAACTCCTTGGGCCCCGTTAGCCTCATGTGGGTCCCCCCATCCACCCATTTGATTTTCCCTCCAAGCATATCGAATGGTTAATTCAAAATCCTATGTGGGTGGCCCCCACATTCGACTAGCAGCTAAATAAAGTCGATTTGGCCCCTAAGTCCCTAAGTCGAAAGTGTGGGGCCCTCTTCCTTAGTCAAAAATGTGCAAAATTGTGTAGCAGCACCTTGTTACTAATGTATTTCAGAAGGGACATGACAGTCCTCCTCTCCCAAATGTTGCTTGCCCTCAAGCAACCTCAAAGTTGGGTGCCCCAAAATATGCTTACCCTCCCAGGTGGCATCCTCATCTGGCAAGTTCTTCCAATGATCCAAACATCGCTTGTCCTCAAGAAATGCTTGAACAAGCACCCTCTTTGACTGTGGACCCCCACTATAACTGCAAACTTCACTAGGGTCCCAAATGTGCCATTGTATCGTCCTTGATCGTTGTACTATCCTATAGTGAAGGAGCCCCTCAATACTAGTATCCCAAGCCAACCTGATCAACGTGAATCCCTCCTTGCTCCATTCACTATCTTGCCAGATATGGGCATTAGAACCCCTGTGTCTATCACCAATAAGTAGAGTATCTTGACGATGTAAAATTCTGTCCAAATCTTCATGATTGTTCTCTATCGAGTAGTCCACCCCATGCACTCTAATTGTGGGCCCTTGAAGATACAACTCAATCCCTATGCGAATGAAGCCTCTCCTGCATGAGCTCCTCCTAAAATCCTCTTTCTGTCCATCCTGCCATTTTGATGAAGTCTCCCACGCCCTTAGCAAATCACTGAAACCCGATGGAGAATCTTGATGACCCTCCCCTATAGAAACCAGCTCACCCCTATGGGTATTTGAACTGCTAAGTACTATGACGCTAGGGTCCCATGCCCAATGCAGCAAGAAACTGTCCTGCTGACCTCGCGACACCCTGGTCATCACTAACTGTCTAACATGCTCGTACCAGAGCCTCCTCTCGCATTGGTCTCGGCCACAATCTATGTGATGATTGAGGT
The DNA here is from genome assembly GCA_031772625.1 of Pinus tabuliformis. NCBI lineage: Eukaryota > Viridiplantae > Streptophyta > Pinopsida > Pinales > Pinaceae > Pinus > Pinus tabuliformis. The sequence goes on along the minus strand of CM062819.1, from coordinate 1,742,535,570 downwards.
TAGGCCCAACCTGTCAAAGCGACCCAATAGTGTCAGCCTTTATCCCTCCATGGCTGGTCCCAATCTTGAGCAACAATCTACCTCGCCCTATGGTGAGGGCTTCAGTGATTCCCCATGTGTCTACCTTTGAATGAATCAATTCACATGTTATCTTGCCCATGCTCTGAGGAGTGGAGTATCCCACCAATCCACTAGATCCTTGGATCCCATAACCATACAATAGGTCCACAACCCCCAATCCTCTCTGCCTATTGCTGTGATTTGCTGCTAGCGGTCGAGACTCCTCCGTGCCTTGTCTTTGACTCCTGTAGGTATCTAATAGGTAGGCACTGAGCATCAAGAACCTGTGTTGCCAATAACCAACTGCTCCGCGCCTGCTAAATCACACGACAAGATCTACTATTCCAACTCCTGATGATGTGCCCTGGTCCTGCTGGAAGCCTAGGCATCATCCTGCCAACAAGGGCTACCATCCCTCGCACCTCATGCTCACCTAATGTCTCAAGTTGTCGAGCTGGAAAAGCGCCATACAACTCCCTCTTGGTCACCCCGCCAAGTGTGAGCCTAGGGGTGGAACAAATGCTTCCTCGACAATCAACCATGCTATCCCTAAGCCTATATTTGTCAACTCGTGCACCTACCAAGTGTCTCAACTGGAGAGTCTCCTCCTAGCCCATGACACGCGGTGTCTCATTCAACTGCATAGGGTGAGCCTCCCATGCCCTGCTGCCTGCATGGAGAGTGCCAAGGGGCAACAACCAAACACTATGTGACTGTAAGCAACACCGGAGGAGGATGGGTGGGTATGTCCTGAAGGGTATGATCAAGAGTTTGCCAAAATATGCTCAAGAGTAATCCTACGGACGTCCCTGTCTTTGCCTTGGATCTATTGACAACCCCCTCGAGGCCCTATCTCTGCTAAACATGGTGTCACCAGATGCTCAACCATGTCGTCATCGATCCTAGGTGAGATGCATTCAATGGTACACCTATTGCCCCTGTCCATCAGTCTCCTTGGAGGTAACGCTCCAAGCGCCCACTACATTGCATCATCTTCCAATGCATACCACCCAGTATCACCGCACTCATCGATATGCCATTGTATACCACAACCTGTCTCTTTACACCATGGAATACCCCCGGCTATAGCCATATCATCCTGTATCGTCCGATGTCCTTTATGTGTCACTGCACCTGTTACTCCCCGCATGTCCTCAATGTGATGTGAGTCACTCCTCCTACCGCATAGTGTCAACCAGCATGTTGTGGTATACCACCATGTATCTCCATGCTCCTCTGTAGGCCACTGCTCCTCGCTGCATAGCCCTGTACACCACTGGGTGATATGGCCTAGAATTGGGTCTGTATGCATTAGGCCACATCCCTGTATATAAAATTGGACGCTACGACCTGACTCTGTGCAGTCTTGTGTACCACTGCCTACTATCACACCACCCTGTAACATATGGTATCCCGCATGTGCCAAAGTGTTCACCAGTCTGATAGTGACCCCACCATGACACGCATCATGTCCCTTCATCCATCCTGGTAGACTTGAGCACCCTAACTCCATTCCTACTAGGGGGGATATCTCTACTGTGTCGATCCTCTGTGACCCTTGAGTCCTAAACCTCAATGGGAGAACATCGTCTTCATACAATATCCGGTCTAGTGGCATACCTATGCCACCTCCTCCAACTAGCTCCTGCCAGAGAATGCTAATGATCTTGCGCCCCCATGCACAACCAACATGCCAAAACAACCAATGGAGTCTGGTCACAAACCACTTGGCCACTAGCATTAACTAGAACTCCCCTAAGGAATGCATGCACTTAGGCACAGGGTTGACAACCTCATCATTGCCATAGCCATCCCACATGTTTGATATTGGATAGGAAGCCCCGCTTGGATCCCAATGCTAACCTGAGCCTCCAGCACCCTCAATGTCTGAGAACTCCCACTGAGCTTTACTCCGGACTACAACCATCTCCATGAGTCTAGCCCACTCCACTAGGTACCAACTCAGAATATCTCGCCATCCAACCCCAAGAGAGGGATCGAATGCACAAACTCTAGCACGTAGAACAAGCCCTCCATCTCGCAAGTGTTGCACCCTGCGCAACTCATGTCGCCTCAACTCACCATCCTGGTCAACACATAAAATTTGTCGGGGAGTCTCTACATCTCTCTCTCCGTGGTGCAAAGGTAGTCTAGCAATGTTGCAAGCCCTATCTATATAAGCCCAAAGAGAGCTATTATCTGGAAGTACTGCAACTCTGTTGACGGTTTGTGCATCTAACAACGCTAAGTCAGTGGTGGGCCCTAAAGAAGACTACTTGCCCTCCTCCACCATGGGCTCAACATGAGTCACGAACTGCCCTTCCATGACTAGCTCACCTCCCTTTATGTGCTCTCCATGTTGTTGTAGGTGGTTGTCATCCTGCAACTCTATTTTAGATTTGGGTGCCTCTGTACCTATTGGCTCCTCATCAAGGGTGGTGATGTCTCTCGACACCTCATCATCCCGTCATGCATTGCTATCACCTGAAAACTTGGTCACGACCTTGGATATCTCAACAAAAGATGTCACCTTCTCAATGGTGGACATGTTTGTGTCTCCTGGCACCTCATCCATGGATGGTCCTATGGGTGTATGCTCTACTTTCTTACTCAAGGTGTCAATTGGTGCTATCAAAGAGGCCTCCAACAATGGTGACTCTTGTGCCACAATTGGTATACCAATGTGATCCTCACACTCCCGCATGTCCTTTGCCTCATGTTCAATCTCCTTCTTAGGCCCCTGATGTCTAAGACAAGGTCTACACTAGCAAAATCGTCTCCTTGACTCATCCTCTAACTTTCTCTGGCCTGCTTGCTCCTTTTCAGGAGATTTGGTTCCCTGATTTTGACGGATTTCCTGACATAGTATAGATGGTTGTACTCCCATGGCTTGTGCACCTTTAGTGTCTATGTTGTAAGGACAAGGATGGATCTGGTTTGACACCTTCCTCAATTGAGCCAACCTCTCATCGCTCCAGTGGATTCCACCGTAGAATTCCTGCACACTGAATCTCCCCTAAGCCATTGGTAGTGTACGGTGTAACTCGTCACTGTGCATACATGCCTAAATCTCCCTTGATCTTACTGGTTACCCACAGTTGGGCCAAGATCATGCTCTGATACCACTGTAATGTTCCTAAGTAGGAATGTGAGTGATATTTTAAACAAATAAACAATGCAACAACATAAAATTAAAAACATGCATTATACATCCATAAAACACTATAAATTTGGAACTGCTGAGCCATATATTATAAAATATGAGAGCATAGGTACAATATAAATGAGATGGTGCACCTGAGCTTGTCTCAAGGACAAGCTGGACCAAACCCAGGTGATGGAATAGCTGAGCTAAAGGCTGCCTAGTTGCTGCACCACTCTGCACTGCGTTGTCCTAGTAAAACTAAGACTGTTGTCCTGTTGAACTTCGACCTGCTAGAATGTACCCAAAAACCGCCTAGAAAATTATATCCTTTCAGCCTTAAACTCCTTGGACAAAACCCAGAAAAAACCATAAGGGAATTTCTCTGGTTTTGACTTTGGATTTTCGGCCTCCTTGGAGCCTCTCCCCAGCTGCTGCTGCCAAATTCGACTTGCAGGAAACAACCTGCAAATCCCTTTGAAAACACCCCTAGAATGTTGGGTTCACCTGTGATGACTAACTCCTTGCTCCCCGGATGATCCTTGGCCCAGATGACTGCTCTCCCAAGCACCACAAGTTTGTTGCCAGAGGCCTTTGCGCAATCCCTCTACCAAGAAATTCGTACTGCTATAACCCTTGACTGGTTGGCTGCAAAACTCAGCGAAATGGTCCTCAACCAACAACCTTTCCATCTCTCGGAACTCCCAACAAGCTATGGACCTCCCGACTGGCTCAATCCCCTCCTGCGTGTTTATGGCTGCCCAAAAAATACGCAGGCTCCTCCTCTACGTGGTTGGATGAAGTGTGTGTGAATGCTGGAACCCCTAAAACCTCTGTGGAACAACCTCCCTAGGACGGGCACGGATAGTCCCCAGAAGTAGAGGTTGAATCTCCCATGCGGAAGATCCGTGGCTAAACAGCTGGTAGACTCACTAAGCAGTAGAGCGTACAAAGATAAGTTTGTTTGTAAAATGATCAAGATGAAAAGAAAATGAGAGCTGATCTCTCTTTATAACACTTTGGGCCCCCTTGGCCTCATGTGGGCCCCTCCATCCACCCATTCGATTTTCCCTCCAAGCATATCGAATGGCTAATTTGAACTCCATGTGGGTGGCCCCCACATTCGACTAGCAGCTAAATAAAGTCGATTTGGCCCCTAAGTCCCTAAGTCGAAAGTGTGGGGCCCTCTTAGTCAAAAATGTGCAAAATTGTGTAGCAACACCCTGTTACTAATGTATTTGGGAAGGGACATGACAAAGGAGCTGCTTCAATGTTGGATTAAGTATTGTTTCCTGGTCCAATAGGAAGCAAAAACTCAGTAGCATTGAGCTCTACAGAAGCAGAGTATATGGCAGCTAGCACAATCACGTGCGAAGCTATATGGCTTTAGAAGAGTCAGAGGTTGGAGGTGACCAGTATCTACTGGGATAATCAGAGTCGCATCAGGCTCTCTGAAAATCCAGTGTTTAATGATAGGTCGAAACACAGACATACATTATTAGTTCATCAAAGATTGTGTGTAGCATGGAGCAGTCCAGCTACAACATATTCCGACAGAAGAGCAGGTTGCAGATATACTCACAAAATCTCTAAGGAAAGCCAAGTTTGTCTATTCAGAGAACAAATGGGTATAGTTGAGAACCCCTTTTAGTAGTAGTGACAGAGTCTTGGTTCTCAGTTGCAGTAGTTGCAGCAGCAGCCGCATGAGATCAGTTGCAACACAGAATAGAGTTGGCAGCAGTACAAGTAGTACAGTGCAGTGTCAGTAGCAGCACAGATGCAAGGTGGTTCAGCTACAGAGTGGTAGATGAATCAGAGTATGCACAATAGTTGGTGGGCAGTGGCAGTTTGTCACAGATGTCAGACATCAGCAATGTGAGGGAAGATGTTATGGGAGAAGTGTTGAAGGAAAGGTAACTAGGATCGATTTTCATTATGATCTGTAATGATAATTTTATGAAGAAAAATGGTTATTCCTTGCATCATGGGATTCATGAGCAAGATGTGTTTACCATAGATCAAAGACTTCTTCTTGATGTCTTTAGGATTTTTATGTTTCATCATAAATATTATGTAAGTCAAAACACTCCAAGATAAGGGTCACTATCTTCATGCAAATTCACTCTACAAACCACAGTATGTCTCCTTGATATGTTGGCTCTGTTTGGAAAGCTCTCTTGTCAGCTTAAAAGGATTATCGTTGACCCATATATATACATGGGCAATGCAGAGTCAACGAAAGGCAAGTCTTCAGATCACAGTCGAATACACAGTACAGGATAAGGGTCTCGGCATATATATTTGAAGAACAAAAGCATATCACAAAGGAAGGTAACTCGGTATCTATCTCAGAAGTCCCGAAGAATATCTTAGAACCTCGATATATATCTCAGAAGTCTCGATAAGTCTCGAAGAAGATTTCAGAAGTCTTGGTGGGATTCGAATATCATCTCAGAACCTCGGTATCGATTTCAGAAATCTTGACACCTCTCTTAAAAGAAGTCTCAGCACATATCTCAGGGTCTCGAGATATATATATACGTGAAGGTGGACAGTCTTTCCGAAAGCCTGTAAGAACTCTCAGTCATATGCAGAATCATTAGCTGAGACATCCTTCCTTAAAGCGCTCTCTGTAATGTATATACTCTACAGGACTGCGCATTGGTATACATAAGTAACGAGGCAGTGGCACATCTTATCCCTGTTGTCATCAACGAATAATTGTAACAAGTAGAAGAGAAAGCATCAAAGATAACAATAGTGAAAGACATAAGGAGAAGAAGAACAGTGATGACAGTGAATCACGTAGTGCAGAAGATAGTGACAAATATCTTGGAGGTAACGTTGCATCTATCTTGTTAAGAGTTCTGGTATTCAACATCTAAATATCTATAAGAAGAGATTCAAGGGTTTTACTCTCAAGAGGAGAGGTTTTTCCCTGGCTTGGAGCCAACATCATGTGTATGTGTTCTATTGTTGATCTTCTACTTTGATAACTGTTTGGTAAAGAAGAATACACTAACTTAACTAAAGTTTAATTGAAGAATACAATACAAACTGTTGTCTATAAGATTGAAGAAGAATCATCAATCTATGAATTGCCCTAGATTCTTCAACATGGAATCGGAGCTATGGTTAGTACAGGGCATAAAGAAGATCAACTCATCATTAGCATTTAAGTGACACTTATTCAGTTTGAAGGCTATCCTCAGTCTTGATTTCGTCTACATGGATTGGTGAAGTATTACCTCAGTCCAGTAACATATACCAACTCGGTGCACAATTGAGGAATTCTGGAGTTAGTCTCATTATACAAAGGATCTCGAATAAGTAAATCTCGCAATCTCTGAAGGACTCTGTTCATCAATGGATAATATAATAAGGATCTCGGTGCAGGCATACTAGACGCAATCTCTGTTTTGACATATTAAACAGACGCAGCATATCCATCATAATGAAGATCTAAATGCAGGAATTAAACCATAGTCATGATAAAAGGATCTCATAACTTACCTTGTCTCTGCAGTCTGAATGCATAACTATAATCACGGGCAACAAAGAGACATACAAGGATCAATCTTCAAGGGCATCGAAGCAAGTAGAAGACCTACATCAAAGACTGATGAATCAGTCTACAACAAAAACATACAACAACAAGAGGCTTTTGTTTATATAATCAAGAAGTACACAAGTCTCGATTAGAAGAAGGATCTCTGCAACACAGTCTTGGTAATTCCATGATGCAGCTTGGTGTTAGAACATGATGTATAATCATGCACATGAACCACAATTCAATAATGAATGGAAGGTATCAGTATCTCAGTGCCACCCACAGTTCTAAGGCACACCTTTATAAATTACATACCACAGAATGTCACAAGGATGTGTCCGCACAGTCACATCATACAGTGATATCACTTCAAAAGAAGAACACGGTGCCACATCTTGGACGGGCATCATAGCAGTGCTGTCAAAGTTCTTAATCTCGAAATCATATCTCAACATCTTAGAAAAGCAACAGTGCTTGGTGCTGAACAGTGCGAAAAAGTCTCAAAGGAAGTCTTGGAACTCAATTGTACTAGGCAGCTCAAGCAAGAATCTCATTGAAGGAGATCATTCAAGAAAGCATCAAGGTGAAGATTTTATCTTCATGTGCCAAGTAGGTATCTTTCTTTTTATAAACAAGTTTGACTCAATGACTTCATTGGTTGGGTCATCGAAATTCCTTGCATCAGAAAGAAGGATAGATATAGTCCCCAGAAGAAAAGTCATTGATGTATAAGTCTCTAAAGGTTAAACATGGTTTAAGGGCATCAAGATGCTCATAGGATTTGTATGAAATCACTCAAAGATCCTTGCATGAAATAAGGAGGATTGTGATTGTCATAATCCTCATAGACAAGAAGAAGTCAGTAAACATGTCAAAGGCTCCTTTGAATTCATGGAAAAGAACTCTGAAGGTCCTCTCATCCCTATGTAACAAGAAAGGAGACACAAAAAGGGATATATGAAAAGAAGTTATACTCTCTGAAATGTAGTAAAGAAGCTCATATCACCGAAAAGATGGAGGAAGTTGAAGAAAAGGGCCAAGGAAAGAGGGAGCAACAATCTCCACTACAATTAAAATGGTCTCCCTCGCAAAAGGGGTCCTATCATAAGCTCCTAAATCTTGTGTTATAAGATATGGCAATGATAATAAGATGCACCATGGCATCACACGAGTATTAGAATCAAGAGCTCGTGACATCACCATGGGAATCATGAAGGACAATATCCATGAGAGACAAATATGAAGGATATAACTCTTGGAACCTCAATGGACATTGAAGGAAAGGAAGAAGTCATCTAGGACAAGGCTCATCATACATGTTAGAAATTTAATTCTAAATTACTGTAGACTGATAATAAAACACCATGTAAATTCTGAATGTAATATGTTTAGATATATATATATGATAAAAATTGAATGATGTTTACAAGGCTGAGGCGGTGCTCCTTAAATAGGAGTTGACTAGCCATGCCTAATCAGAGAGACATGTCTCTTGGGGACTGATGTCTCTTCATGTAACTAATTATTTGCTAATTAATTGATTATAATTAATAATTTATTTATTTAAATAATATTTTAATATTTTATTTAATTGTTATGACTTTAAGTTCATAACATTGCCTTTCCCTTAAGATGCTTTGTCCTCAAAGCATAGGTAGGCCTGGGTGTTGATGCACGAAACATTCTGATTCCCAAGATGAATCTTCCTCTGGTAACCTCCTCCATTTGATGAGGTATTCCTTTATGGTCTTAGATCGTAAAACCTTTTCTTGGGTAGCGAGTATACCTTCAGGTTCAAGGACTATTCTTCCTTCTTCATCGGTCTCTGGTATTTCTGTTTGTGTTGTTTGATTTTTCCCTAATACTTTTTTGAGACTTGATACGTGAAAGGTATTATGGATTCGGTAGTTGTCCGGTAACTTTAACCCATAAGCTACACTACTTATCTTTTTGATTATCTGGTACGGTCCATAATATTTAGGTGACAATTTATTCTTCCCTTGTTGTTTTAGTGATAGTTGCTTATAAGGTTGGAGTCTAACAAAGACCCAATCTCCCTCCTCGAACTCTCTTTTAGAATGGTGTTGGTCGGCTTGTTGTTTCATTCTATTACGGGCCATGGTTAGATTTTATTTTAGTAAGTTGATGATCCTTTGACTTTCTCCTAAGTGGTCTTTAACTGCTAGTACCCTAGAATCAAGGAGTGCAAAGTCCTTCCACCTGGGTGGCTCGTAACCATATAAGGCTTGGAAGGGTGTCATCTTAGTTGACGTGTGGTATGCGGTATTATACCACCATTCTGCCAGGTGTAGCCATCGTGTCCATCTGTTTTGTTTATCTGTAATGAAACAACGAAGATATGTTTCCAAGCATTTATTAACGATTTCGGTTTGCCCATCTATTTGGGGGTGATAGGCCGAACTCATATTGAGGGATATTCCTGCTTGATGGCAGAAATCCTTCCAAAATTTCCCTTTAAACCTTACATCTCTATTGCTGACTATGACCTTAGGAAACCCGTGTAGTTTGTAAATGTTTTTACAAAACACATCAGCGATTTGTTTGGTTGTGTTAGTCTTTTTAATAGCCATAAAGTGGGCATATTTAGTGAGCCTGTCGACTACTACAAATATTTTATCCTTTCCGTCAGATGCAGGTAGTCCTTCAATAAAATCCATCGAAATCTCCTCCCACTTCTGATTTGGAATGTGTAGTGGATGTAGCAACCCTGGAGTTGGAACATTTTCGCTCTTGTTTCTTTGACAAATATCACATTCTGCAACATATTTCTGAATTTCCTTGCTCATACCCTTCCAATAGAATGACTATCGGACGTTGTAGTAAGTCTTGTAGAATCCGACATGTCTGGCTGCTGGTGAATTGTGAGACTCCTTTAGTATTTTCACCTTAAATTTGGATGCGGGTGTTAGGTAAATTCTCCCCTTGTACCATAAGATGTCATTTTTCCACTCGAAGTTGGTATACTGACTGATATTGTTAATCATGGAGTCACAATCCTTATCCTTGGCATATTTGGCTTGTATTTCGTCCAACCATTCCGGAACAACTATCATGGCGGCACATGTTGTGTGATCGTCATCTTTACGTGAGAGTGCATCAACTACGACATTCTCCTTTCCCTTCTTGTGTAATATTTCTAAATCGAAAGCTGACAACTTCTCCATCCACTTCTGTTGTTCTGTTGATAATGTCTTTTGCTGAAGTAAGAATTGAAGACTGTTGTGGTCGGTTTGGATTGAAAATTTACTTCCAAGCAAATATTGGCACCATTTCGTCAGAGTGTGTATGATGGCGAGCATCTCCTTTTGGTATGTTGATTTTAAGCCTTCTTGTTTATTAAGTTTCCTGCTCTCAAATGCTATAGGGTGGTTGTCCTACATCAATACAGCTCCAATTCCAAACCCAGAAGCATCACATTCGACTACAAACGGTTTGGAGAAGTCAGGAGTTGTTAGTACTGGTGTGATTGACATCACTTCCTTTAATTTCTCAAAACACTTGTCTACTTGGTCATCCCACTTAAAAGCATTTTTCTTTAACAAATTTGTCAGGGGTGCTGTCAGATGTGCGTAGTTGTTCATAAACCTTCTGTAATACCTTGTTAAACCCAAAAATCCCCTCAACTTAGATATGTTCTTGGGTTTGGGCCATTCTTTGATTGCCTTGATTTTGTTGGGATCCACTCGGAGTCCTTCCCTTGATATAATATGACCTAGGTATTCAACTTTCTTCTACCCAAACGTACATTTTGATAGCTTGGCGTAAAACTGGTTCTTTTCCAAAACAGACAACACTTCTTCTAGATGTTTGAGATGTTCTTTCCACGTCTTACTGTAGACTAAAATATCATCGAAGAAAACTAATATGAACATCCTAAGATAAGGTGAAAAAGTTCATTCATGGTTGCTTGGAAGGTGGCTGGTGCATTTTTTAATTCAAATGGCATGACCTTGAACTCGTAATGCCCTTCATGAGTCCTAAATGTTGTCTTTTCGATGTCTTCTAACCTTACTCGTATTTGGTAGTAGCCTGATCTTAGATCTAACTTGGAAAAATATTCTGCACCGTGTAATTCATCTAGCATTTCATCAATGAACGGAATTAGAAACTTATGTTTAATAGTGATTTTGTTTAAGCCTCTGTAATCTATACATAATCGGAAAGATCGTCCTTCTTTCTGACTAATATTATGGGTGTAGTGTATGGACTTCTACTCTTCGTAATGATTCCATGCTTCAGTAGGTCTTGTATTAAGCGTTCTATTTCTGTCTTGTGGTGATGGGGATAACTATATGGCTTAACATTAATTGGTGTTGAGTCTGGTTTTACTTCAATAATGTGTTCAATTTGCCTTTCCGGGGGTAACTTCATTGGTAGATCTTGGAAAACCTTCTCGTATTTCTGGATCAAGGATGAGATCTCTGATTGTTGATGAGTCCCTTCTGTCGATAATAATTCCAAGTGCTAACATTGTGTAACAAACGCTGGTGCCCCCTTGCGAATAAGCTTCTTCAACCCAAAACCCGAACAATTGATATTTCCGTCCATCCCATTTGAATCTAATGAATTGTTTTATGTGATTTGTTGAATATGTGCCCAGTGTTCTTAACCATTGTACACCTAAAACAACATCTACTCCTCCTAGGGGAACCGTATAAAAACTGGACTCCATTGCATAGTCGCTTAATTGCAACTTAACTTTATGGCACTTGCCAACTCCATCTATACGCTTTCCATGTGCTACCATAACTTTTAAGTTTGCTACTGGGTAAGCAAAGTTGTCCAGTCTTTTTGCAACACTTACATCTACAAAGTTGTGCGTACTTCCTGAGTCCACCATAACAATAACGCTTTGCTTCTTGATGTAACCTTTAAGCTTCAGTGTCTGTGGTTGAGCTATCCCTGTGATGGCTACTATGGAAATTCGTGGCATATCGTCTTCTGATTCTGGACTAGGGTTTGCATTTTCTTCATTGTCCTCTTTGTTAGAGCTGTCTTCTGAGGATTCCTCTTCTTGTTTAGCTTCACAGTTGTACAATTTTTGTGTTGCGCATTTGTGTCCTGCATAATACTTGTCTCCGCACTTCCAACATTTGCCATCCTTTTTTCTTTCGACATTAGATTGTTGTTTTCCTTCACTTCGTAATGGTGGTGGAACATACTTACTAGTATTTTCTGACGAGGGTTTACCTGCCTTTCCCTTGGAATAGCTGTTAGTCCTGTCGTTACTAACATACGGTGGTTTGTGAAGTTTATATTTTTGCTCGATAATTATGGCTGCATATTATTATGTCCAAGGTACATCCTTCTAATGGGGGCAACAAGTGACAAATAGGTGAGATGGAATAGGGAATGAGAGGGGCAGCCCTGGGCCACATAATGGGGCATAGAGGTAGCTAGATAAGGGGAAGCCCACACCTGGGTATATAATGTATAGGAGGGAGCAATCGTGGTAGATGAGGTGCCCCGACCCTGATTTTTCCACTCTTTTTTATATGCCTTTTGCCTTTTATGAATTTTTCTTTAGTTAACTACACGGGGCTCAAAGGACAAGAGCATGATGTGTATAATATAGCAGTGATTACCCCCTTTGAGGTAGGGCAGTTCATTACCTTCTAGGGGTTGGGACAATCATGGGTTCCTGAATGATAGAGGAGGCCCATCTAGGGCCTATGGACCCAGGGTGATGGCCATGGATGGGTTAGAGATCATGTGTTAGTGTTTGCCCACGTGCTAATTATTTTTGTCCCGACCATCTTTTGCATTTTGTGGTACAATTTCCTGTAAAATGTGGCCATTTATGCTTTTCACTTTTCTTTTAATCGCTTCAACCTCTGGGGCATCATTCTAGGCCTGACCCAAGGTGGGGGCAAGGGGGTAGGGAGGCTAGCCCTATGTGGACCCAGGTGGGAGAAAAGATGAATGGGGGTATAGTGAGTGGAAAGGGAGTGATATGTGTGGATAAAGGAGCGGGACCGTGCACCCAAAATCGAGGTTTCCCAGGTAATACCACCCTAGAACCAAATGGTCAATAAAGGAGATCCCACGGGACTAAGATCCAAGGGTAACAATCCCAGAAGAGACGAAGTGGACAGGAGCACAAACTAAGCCCACTCTTTCCACCAAATCCCCCCATCAATCCATACCCATAAGTATTCACGATAAGTAAATCCAATACTCAATTACCAAATGACAAGGCATACCTTTAGATTCGGGAGGCCCACCTTCAAACATACGATCAATACAGGTGGGTGAGGGACCACATGGATGGCTCAGGGGGCAGAGAAATGGCATAATGAGCTAGTAGGAGGCATCAAGGGGCTGCTGGTTGCCAGCTGAGGCTCATCATGAAGACAAATTTCTCTTGGGGATATCACCCACGAGGTGGTGGGTAACAAAGCTCAAAATTGATTGTTTTTCACAAGTGTTTATTTTTCTTTACGAGTTCTTCTTCAAACTCACCCACAAATCATTATGCTACAAGATATTTCAGACCAAAACAGATTATATCCATACGTTAGTTGTGTTGTAGCCCTACTTGCACTATATATATATATATATACTTCGTTCAATCATTTGTTGTTGGACATTTATGTGTATCATGACCATGATGACTTACGGCTAGAATAACAAGCTACAATATGAGTATTCTAGACTTGTGACCTTCACTCCATATGACATCCTCAAAATTGTAACACGACCTCTATTCGTAATAATAATAACTCCGTAGTGACCACAATCAAGACTAAAACTTCTTTACACATCTTTGTAAAATAGGCCCATATCAAATAGAACTCCTAGCCTTGTCTGGAACTCAAACCTCAAACGAAAACATGAAACTTTGTATTATTTGCAATTGCTTGGCAATCTTTATGAGGGATCAAAAATAATTGTCTTGCTTTGGCCTCTGCTCCCTCTGGTTCTGGAATGTCATTCTTCACATAATCCTGAAGCTTGTTTTCTTCATTCTCTTTTGCTTACCCTCAACTTTGTCAAAGATCATCACTGAACTTGTTGGTACTTCATACTTCCTCTTACTAGCTCACTATTAATCAAATTATTCTTCTAGGTCTTGTTTTCTCACAGTTGGTTTTAATGGTTGTTCCTTTAACCTTGCTTGTCTCCTATCTTAGGGCTTCTCTTTAACAACGTCGCTCTAACGCCATGTTGATTTTTCTTATAATAGAAATCGATTTTCTAATCTTGATAATTACTTCCAATGATTTGTATTCTCAAGCTATCTTATGTCACTTATATCATTAAGTAATTATATATAGAAAATCTCAACTATAATGCAATAATAACCATAAGATCATAAGAGACAACCAGACACAAAAGAGACACAAGATTACCTTGGGAAAAACCCAACCAACTTTTTTTCTAAGGAGAATTCAATCTTCAACAAAGTTTACAATAAAAATTGTCTAGAAATTTCTGCCAATTCTCAATCCCAAATCTGGGCAAAGATATTCCAAACTATAGTTGTTGGTCAAACCCTTCAGAATAGAGAAGTCAATGTTGGTCAAATATAGATTTTCGGTCAACAAAGAGTTTTGGTCTTGCGGTCAACGTTCCGAGGTCAATTCAACCTGCGATCAACGTCTTGAGATCATATTCGAGCTGCTGTTAGATTCGGTCAATGGTCAGACTTAGGCAAACATGGTCAAACTTTGAATTACAGTCAACTTCTTCCTTCTTCTCTGTCCACTTGTGTGATTTCTTCAAATGAGATGTTGTTGATTGGATTAACGAATTTGGATCTCTTCTTTATACATTTATAGGGATCAAATGGGTGCCCTTTTGACCAATGATCACCTCTAATGGTGGGGTTGACTTAAGCTTCTTGGAGCCTACATAAACCAATATAAAAATTGAATTTTCTTTTAATATTTATTATTTCTTTTTGCTGATTTGGAAGGATCCTTGGCATGTGGGAATACCTCTTGATGCTACAAAAATCAACAGAGGGAAAGTCTGTGGTCACTTCTCGATGGATCTATAAGATCAAACATGCAGCTGATGGAAGTATCGAGAAGTATAAAGTGAGGTTTGTGGCGAGAGGGTTCTCTTAGAAGGGGGGATTGGATTATGAGGATACATTCACATCTGTCACTAGATATGCATCCATTAGAGCAGTTATGTCCATTGCTTCAGAGATGGAGTGGAGGATACATCAAATGGATGTGAAGACTGCTTTTCTCAATGGAGTAATTGAGGAGGAGGTGTATATTGAGCAACCTCAAGGTTTTGAGGTGCATGGGAGAGATTCCCATGTGCGTAGGTTGAAAAAGGCCCTTTATGGGATGAAGTAGGGTCTGCCCTAATTGAGGAGGAGGTGTATATTGAGAAACCTCAAGGTTTTGAGGTGCATGGGAGAGATTCCCATGTGCGTAGGTTGAAAAAGGCCCTTTATGGGATGAAGCAGGCTCTGCGCACATGGTATGCTTGGATCAATGAATATCTTCTTGGTTTGGGCTTCACTAAGAGTGAGGCAGATCCCAACTTGTACTTTGTGCTTGTTCAGGGTGAACCACTCATATTGGTATTGCATGTGGACGATTTGTTTTTTATGGGATCAGAGAAATTCAAAGGGATTTGCAAGGAGGATCTTGCTTCAAAATTTGACATGAAGGACATCAGCTTGATGCACTACTTTTTGGGATTGGAGGTGTGGCAACAACTAAGAGAGATTTTCCTTGGGCGGGGCAAGTATGCAGTTGAGATCTTGAGGAGGTTCAGGATGGAGGATTGTAGGACTATGTCTACACCAATGATCACTAACCTGAAGAAGCTAAGCACTTTTGAAGGTAAATTAGTGGATCCCACACTGTACAGACAATTGATAGGTTCCTTGATGTATTTGGTCAACACTAGGCCAGATATATGTTTTGTTGTGAATACACTCAGCTAGTTCATGGTGGAGCCGAGACAAGTTCATTGGGTGGCAATGAAGCATGTGCTGAGATACCTGTGTGGCATAGTAGACTTTGGACTGAGGTATGTCAGAGTTGGAGGAGTGGAGCTGCAAGGGTACACAAATTTTGATTGGGCAGGGAGTGTGGTGGACAAAAAGTCCACATCTGGATGTTGTTTCAGCTTGGGATCAACCATGATCTCATGGTTTAGTAAGAAGTACCAATTAGTGGCACTCAGTTCAATAGGGACAGAGTACATGGCAACGGGTATGGTGAGTTGTGAGGGAGTGTGGCTTCACAAGATGCTTGCAGGGTTATTTGATCTGCACATGGGGCCAACAATGATTCGCTGTGATAGTCAAAGTTGCATTAAGCTCTCTGAGAATCCTGTGTTTCATTATCGGTCCAAGCATATCGAAATCAGATATCACTTTATCAGAGACAGGGTCTAGACGGGTGTTGTGAGATTGCTGTACATTTCTACAGAGGAGTAGGTCGCAGATGTTCTCACTAAGCCTCTAGTCAGAGGGAAGTTTGCCAAGCACCGAGATATGCTGGGAGTAGTGGAGAATCTCTTCCTTGCTAGGAGAGAGTGTTGAAATGAGTGGTAGCTTCGGAAGGTCTTCTACATAGGCTTGGTGTCTTAGCATGTGGAAGACATTATTTTCCTCTTCTAGGTTCTTGCTTGGTGGAGTAAGTGATTTGTCTTCTTTCCTGAATCCTGAGTCTAACTTAGGAAAAGTACAATAATTAAAGTAAATTAATTATTGTGGACTATTGAGTCATTTTCTAAGCATAAATAATTTAATTATTTAAGTGACTTAGAAATAATCTCAACTGTTGATCTCCAAGATGGTTCTAGAAGTGAGATTGGGGTTAGGCATTTGGACTCAACAAAGATTATAAAGGAGGCCTAGCGAAGAGGTGAAGACACATAAGAACACAAGTTGTGTGAGAGAATCATCATTCAAAGAAAGGGATTTTCTCTATGTGCGAGTGGCTTTGTGGACTAGGAGCGCAAAGAAGGAGAAGTGCAAGTGGATTGGGGAAAATCTAGGATGGCTGAGTAGGAGGAGATTGCAGGGCCAAGTTGTCGAAGGGAGATTGATTTTATCTGGAGGAGGTCGAGTTGCTAGAGGGCCGAGTTTTCCTTTGTGTGAATTAGTGGCATGCAAGGAGGGCGTAGGTCGAGTTACTGGTTGAGTATTTGGGTCGAGTTCTTTAGGCTGATTTCATCCGGCTATTTTCCTAAAGGTCGAGTTCCTTGGTCCGAATTCATTCTATAGGAGCCGAGTTATAGGTTCCGGGATTTTGTATTTTTCCTAGTATCTCAGTGGGTCGAAAAACCTAAATTTTCCAAATAATTAAATGATGGGAGAATTGTTGTAGGTGATTTATTTTTGCAATGTGTGATTGATCTTTCTAGTTCATTTTTGTTGCATATATTTAATTCTAGAAGTTCAAAATACCAATCATTTTATTTTTCGGTGATTCAGTGTTTATTTGGGTAAATAAATAAATTGTTTGGGATAAATTAAATTCCCGTGAAATAATAAATCCAGTGGGTATTCGAAATTTAACACTATTATATGCTTTATAAATTGATACTTTTTACCGTCTACTATCAGTGATATGCTTAAAAATTTGATGTTTGTTTGTAATTGCTAGAATCTAGATGGTTGATTCTTGAATAATTAATCATTGATGTACTATGGATACGGGATACCATATCTATCTTAATTTGTCTACAAATATGCATGTTTTTGTATATTCTGCAACTAAATTGGTATTATGGATGTTTTTTTAATATAAATGCAAAATTAATTATATATATATATAAAATAGATGCTTTCGAGATGCTTCGCTTGCAAAAAATGTCCCCACTTCGTGCAACACTGGTCTGAACACTCTCCTCCAAGATTCCAACACTCCTACAAGGTGAATCATTCTCCAAGCAATCAACCCACTCTCCATGTGCACATCATAAAGAATGCCATCAACTCTCCAAAGCTCCATGAAAGAATACCACACAAGCATCAAGACAAGGCATAGAAATCCATGAGTAAGCTAACTCCAATGTCTATGGCCATAATGATATAACCAAGGGTAATCAACATGCCATTCACCCCAAAATCACATGAAGCACCCCCAAGCTTGGTGTAAACACTTTTGGAGTAAATTGTGATTTTAAACATTGTTTAGGTTGTTTTGGCATAATTGTTTCTTTGGCTTGTACCTATTGAAGATGTAGCTTAATAAATAGGATGTCATGATGGTAAGGTAGACAACTATGAAAAGGAGAGCATATGTACGTGTGAAAATTGTTGGGGAAGATCTAGATTTGTCATCATTATGGGTCTTTGACTCAATATTTATTAGATTTATTGACAATACAAGCAATCGTTAGAAGTGACACACATAGGCTACTATAGTCAGAAAAAGTAGAAGATTGAACAACCTTTTAATTCTAATCCCAAGTTCCAATCTTAGGTAATTAAACTGGAACCAGTCAAAGGGGGCTTACTGAATCAATGGAAGTAGAGGGTTGTTATTGGCCCCACTAGGGTTCAATTTACCTAAGTGACATGCTTGCCCCTTGTGGGCTGGCATGTCCTCACGCGCAGGACATTTGAATATTGGAAGCCATCATGGTCGTTAAATTGGAACAGGTCACACCCAATTAAGATTGATACTATGTCCCCCCTCTTAATAGGTGGTGGATACTCTGACCATTAAAGTTTAAAGAAAGCATCCTCGTGTAGAAATATTTGATCTTTCTTGTTCTATGTTTTGTCACTTGAGGTTTGGGTGAACATATTAAATAGCAAATATTTGTTGTCTAGACACAATAATGGTTATCTACGAAGGGGACATTGGACAAGAAGCTATTTATCTGCTATCAATCTCAATTAGTTAATGGAAACATATTTTCTAATTATGAAAATATAATTAAAACGTTAGATAAGATTACCTTCATTATCGGTACAACCTTAATGAAGGGGTTTGATAAGATGCTGGGAACTTATGTTGGTTAAATGATGTACATTTCAATTCTATGAAGGAATTTTTTCATATTAGTTCAGATTTAAGACATGCAAACAATATTCAAAAGCACCTTCCAATGTTTGTATTATTGGAAAAATTAGTTCCAATATTTGTATTATTGGAAAAATTAGTTGTTTACAAAAGTGATGTACACATGCAGTTTCAACTACGCTTTTGTTCGATTTTCCTTTCTTTGAGGCACCCAAATTTAAAATACTTGTACATCCACATTGAAATGAATCTTTTCAAGTGGCAGCCACTGAATATCTAATTTGCACTTGGGGCATTTCTAGGTTGGCTATGAAGGGAAGACTCTTAAACTTCGAATTCCCTTTCCTAGACCTGCTGAGGATCGAAGGTGATTACCTGTATAGTTTAAATTTACGCTAGGCGCTAGATTAGCGTATGCACAAATTAATTTATGCTTTAATTAGATTTATAACCTGCTCTTTTTTCTTTCGAAATCTGAAATGTTTTTATATAATTTGTTTAACTTGATCTCTTAATATGTCGGCATGCAGGGATGTCAAGACCCTCATAGTGCAGATGCTTGAAGCTGCAAAACAAGATTCCATCGATTCAAATTCTTAAATACAACTCAAGTATATATATGTCATATTTGCATGTAATTGTTTGTTGTCATAATTGTACACATGGAGCATTTCTTGAAAATTGTTCTAGTCATCTCCTTAAGCTCAATTATCACACGATTGCTTGAAGTGCAAGATGTAGTTGCAATTTTCCTAATTTTTCCTTTGAATCCTTTTAGCTTTTCAATCAACTCTCTAAGAGATTCCGTGTATTTTATATAACCGAGTATTCAAACTTAGTTTCTTCTCCTATGTAAATACGAAAAATTAGTGCGTTCACTTTTCTATCGTTACACTTCATTTTGTCTTCTCTTCTAAGTATTGGAGATTCTAGCCACAGTTAGGGGTTTCTGTTACTGATTTTTTAAAATTTATGATCTCATGTGTTTCCTTTTCCATCCTTAAGGATTATAAGATGTACCAGATCACTAGTGTCTAGAGTATGTTACAGTTCATGAAAGCATAACTAAATAATAGTTTTAACCACAAAACAAAAATATATAAGGGACCCAATAACACTATTCATTAAGCCCATGGAAGCAGCTCAATTTGCAATCAGTGTGTTATCAAGTATTATATAAACTATGAAATTCAAGATTAAGTGAACAAAACAGAAAAGAAAAAAAAAAAGAAAAACAAAAACAAAAAACATGACAAATTATGATAAAATATATATTAATTTTCGTCAATATTTACAATTTTTTTCCAATGCCTTGTGATTGTAGTAAATAGTCATTTATTAATGATGATATATTGCTATCAATTGTCAACGTTGTACGATGTGTCTTACACATGAAAGGAAATAGCGAAGAGATGTAAGATATTTAAGGAACATTTTCGCTGTGGTTTAAGTTTATGTCGTCAATTTGTGAGGGCAAAGTTTTGTGTTCTGCTTTTATACTTGTGATTTTCTTGTATATATTATATTCAGATAGTTTTGAGGTTTATGGGTTTCATATCGAAAAAGTTTTCATGTGTTTCTGGAGATATTCCTTTCTCCCTTGAGGATTATCGTAGTTCAATCATTCACTATTGTTCCTCCACTTGCACACTGCCCTCTTGCACAAAGGATCCAATCTTGTTTTCAAAATGAGATGGTTCATAATGATAAAGGGCTTTGATTAGCTATTTCAAATATTAAATAATCATTTTTGGACATCGTTTTTATATAAGATAATTTTAGATTTAATCCTTGAGTAGTTAACCCATGCCACCATGGTAATCTATTAACACAAGATGTAGAGAAGAATAAATAAATGAAATAGAGGGAAAAGTTTAACAGTTTTCTTGTTACTACAATTATCATAACCTTACTTGTCTATATATTGTCGGTGGTCGGTGGAAAAGGTAATTATCCAAACAAACATAATTGTTTAACCATATGTTGGATTATTGGACAGTTGGTTGCCCATTGACCCAACACTCAATATACTCATTTCTGGAAACCATTTACGAAGAATTAAGAATAGAAAGTGTGGAAGGATAAAGAAGATTGGTCTGGTGAGAGTTATCCATGGAAGGAGTTTCAAGAATTATTAGATAATAGACCTATCAGGGTTTCACAACAACAAGATGTTCTAAGATGGGGCCACCAATCAACTGGAAAATTTACGTTAAAAGAAGCCTATCAAATATTAGAAAATTTCCATGTAGATGACAATATAGAATTGTGGGGGAAACTGTGGGATTGTAAGAGCTAGCCGAAACTAGTTTTCTTATGGTTACTAACACATGGCAAAACCCTTACATGGGATCACTTAAGGAGAAAAGGCTACGAAGGACCATCGATTTGCCTATTATGTTCTCAAGCAGAGGAGACAACACAACATATTTTCCTAACCTGCACCTTTGCACATAATGTTTGGGATATTATAGGGAGGATATTTCGATGTCCGCGCCTCAATATTGCACAATCCGAGAATTAGTAATGCAATGTTTAGACAATAAGTTTAATAATCCCATAGCATCACAAGCTTGGAGACTCGCTTGTGGCTTTGTCCTATGGAACCTCTGGAAAGAATGAAACCTTAGGATATTTCAGACAAACAAAAGGAATGTTGCTAGTTTACAAGATTTAAGAATATATGTGAGACGCTAGCGACATTGTCCTTTGCACAGGAAGAATTCTCAAATACAAGGATGAAGGAGTATATTTTTAAAACATTGGATCTACAAACAATAATGTTTAACCCTACTCCCATCAAGTCACTCAGTTTGATGCATAACGATAAAGATATCAATTTGTTCACCCCACCTCCAAAACACTTCAAAATACCGAGTTTTGATGGGGCATCCAAGGGGAATCTATTGAGAAATCTAGGGCATAGTAATTATGTGATTTCTCTTCTATTAGCAACTGCATGTGAGTGCTTTTTACTGCTTTAGATTAGGATCTTCTTTTACTTAGGTTATTAGTGTTCTTCTTCATCAAACAAATACCAATGCATAAAACATAAAGAGACAAGAGATACAAAATATAGGCTATCATCCAGGGCCAAAACATCTCACTCTTTGAGAGGAAAACCCGAACAAATTCTTCTTCTTATAGAGATTCCAATTGACGAATACCAAGACCAAAACCCTTGACCTATTTGCCACTCCAAGACCAAGCCACAAAGCTTCTTCTTCCTTCAATGAAAGTCAAACTTTGTCCTCCTTTACTGTTGCCTTCCAGACCTCGGCTCCCACTTCAGATCTACAACTTCTTGGCTTCCTTCAGAAATCCTAACATGTGTGAAGTGTCACCTTTGAGTCCTTGATACCCTTCGCTTTAGGTGGAGATTGCTTGTTTGTCAACTCAGTTTGATGTCACCCTTGTTCTTCAGCTAAAATACTTTCCTTATAGTGATTGATATTTCAGCCTTCTTGCCATAATGGACAACATAGATCTCTCGCATGTATGGAGGTTAGTTGGCCCACAAAATAGTCCCAAATCAACACTTAGATACCTCACCACTCCTTCCTCCTCGCTGGTAATTTGACTCCCTTGAAGACCCTCGCATTTCAGATCTTGATCGAATTGTGTCGAGCTGCCTATTTATAGTGGTTTGCCTTTGTAATTAGCCAACATGTCTCTTAGAGTAGGTTATTTACTCCATTTTGTAGCCGACATGAAGGAGTTGTTTGTGCTTGGTCTTAGAGGGCGTACATACCTATTTAATGACTCATACACAATGTAACATACCCAAGAAGGGTCCTTCATACATGACATAGACTCAATTTGACTTTTATGACTAGATGACAAATCCTAAACGCTGACAATGGGAGCCATCACTAAAATAAAATTCCTTGCTCATGAAACCCATGAGACAAGCATTACAATAATGATTTTATTTTTCTTTTTTTCATGAATTATTACATAAAAACACAATTACACATATCATTATGGAGACCGAACCTAGTTACATTTTTCAGCACTCCCTTTTAACGAGGGAGGTATTCATAGTGGTACTTGGTCATTCCCAATTTGAAGAATTTCTCATAAGAAGAGTCAGATTGGTAACCCATCTGTATAACATCATATCAACCAACATTGTTACATAGCAAGACCTTGATTAACCACTGTATCTCTCCACGAGATCTGAGCACAATGCTGGCGAGATCAATGATGTATAAACACCCTCATCATTGTCTCTCTCAGAACATACCCCACCTGGGTTCTCAGGGTGTGTTCCACCAAGACTATTCTTATCTTGGATTCCCAGTCCTCAAAGAATATCGGTCCTCTATGACTACTCTTATCTTAGATGCCCTAATACATCCTCAAAGAGCATTAGATGCCAGATGCTTACCCAATCCTCCATTATGTCTTCCCAAGTGAAGACAAGAATGATGTGTCTATCTCTCCCTCTTAATTAGGGAGGACATATCTATTCCAATAAAGGAATGTACTCATTCCTATGGAAGGAATGTACCTAAGCTCCCTCTTGGCTTAGGAATTTCCAAGTTTCTTCCAAGTAAGAAACTTGTTTCCAAGCTCCCTCTTAACTAGGGATTTACAATAGTTTCTTAGGTGGAGATGGTGGGACAACCAAATGCTTGAAGAACTCCTCTTCATGATGTCATGAACTTCTTTTCGTTATCTAGGAGTCGTCATGTTTGGGACTTCTACATAGGGCACCGACCATCCATCACTTTCATCCTTGAGTCAGCCATGTCATCATTAGAAAGTGATCCATCAGTCCATATCTAGCCTTCCTTCAACATTACCTTTGTGATGGTCTTTCATCATAACATCTTTTAGTTTGCATCAACCTCCTGCATACATTCGACATATCTCCCAAAGATATATATTGTCAAGGGTCTCTTTCTTTTTCAGACTCCATGGGAGTCTTCATATCTTCCATGGAGATATCCTAGTCAAATCTACTTAGTCTTTCGAATGTTGATTGCCTTTACCATGGTTGCATATTCCATGATCTCTTCCTTCCTTTCTTCACACATTTCATTCCCAAGAGCTTCCAATAAGAGTTCCTCAATTGTAGTCAACCACCTCATACTTCATGTTGATTTCATCTAGTGAATGTGTGACTCATGCATTCCTTCATTCCTTTGAGGGAGAAGATCCTTTCTTTTGATCATGCTCTCAAGATAGAGCATTGATCCATGTTACTACAACCATATGACATGACTTCCACAATATCAAATGTAAGCATACATACCTCATTTTTCCTTTGAGTCATCCAGACTTTCTGTAGCAGCTTCCTTGATTGAAAGAGCTTCAATCCCTTGATCTGCTTCACTTTTATGTCATCATACCATCATCCCATGAATTCCACAAGTTTGGAATTCTTGATAAAAACCTTGCTTCCTCTTATGATCGGTGAACCTTTCAATGTAGATTCCATCATAGAATTTTTAGGATCTAAAGTATCCCCATCAGTGGAAGTTTCCTTTTGACAGATGTATGATGAACCTTGTACTAAATGACCTTGCCACTAGTGTTTTCATTGAGATTCCCAAGAGCTATATCCTTGACTTCCGTAGATTCTAAATGTCTTTCGTGCTTCTCTATGATGATGTTCGAGCTCTTGCTTTCAATTCTTTTGTGATGCCTTGATGCATCTCATTTAGTGAATCATGATAGCCATATCTTAGAACAGAAGACTTAGGAATTTGAGAAGAACTTAGGTGAGGAAGACTATCTCACTAATAGAGATCTCTTACTTCATCTTTCTTGGACTTCTTCTTTTCAACTTCCTCTAGTTCTTTTGCGATATGGGCTTCTTGTCGTCCTCTCTTGTTGTCCTTAATGACCTTAGGACAATCTCTTTTGTAGTGCCCATATTTCTGACACCCATAGCGCTGAATTTTAGCCATGTTTTTTTTTAAACCAAACTTTCCAAATTATCCCTTTCTTTTTGTTATTGCAGCATAAGCTTGATTTTACTTTCTTGCTCCCACATCAGATTTGGCCTTTAGTCTAGATTCTTCAATCTTGCATAGTGACCATAGATCCTGGAATTAAGTAGCTTCTTTCTTCCCATAAATACTTGAAGTAAATTTACCCCACTCCTCTGGTAGTGCATTTAATACAATTGTAGTCATTTCACTATCAGACATGACATCTCCCAAATCTTGTAGTTGATCCTGAATCGCAAATATCCTCATAAAGTATGAGGCTATTCCATCTTCCCTTGACATCTTCAGCGTGTAGAGTTCTTGCCTTAATGAGATGACTTCTCCAGCACTACTTACAGAATACAACTCTACTAGTTTGTAATAGATTTCTTTTGAAGTTTCACGTTTAGATACATATGGGATGAGGGGATTCTTGATGGATCTATGAGAATCCTTCGAGCCCTAACTTCCCCTTTCATATATTTGGCAAGAGCTTGAGCATCTTACTCTCTTGGTTTAGTGATAGAATGTTTGATATGTTCCATAACCTCATTTTCAATGAGATTCAGATCTGTCCCTTTCTTCCATGCAAGATAGTTTGAAGCGCCAACCAGTTTTTTGCTTTCCTTGCAAAAAGACATTTTTCCAGATTCATATGTGGACATAAATATACTTACTTGATAGGATGCTTCTTCTTCTTGCTGCTTCCTTGATGTTGATGATGATATAGAGGATAGAAAACTTCTCCTTGATGAAGGTAGTTTTCTTCAAGAATGATCCTTGACCCCAGAGGGAGTGAGATGACACCACCTTTTGATCTAGCTTCCTTTGGATGAATAGTCTTCAAAAAACACTTTAACTTGGGTAGATGTAGGGTTTTGGCCTTCTCCCTCCTGATGATGATCCCAATACTTCTTTGTAGACTTCTTTGATCTAGGGTTATGATGCTTCCTTTGACTTTAAGATGATCTTCGCTTTGATGCCTTCCTTTATATTTGATCCTTGAGTGTCCTTTGATGAGATGCCCTTCCTTGACTTAGTCACCATAGCTCTAATACTATGTTGAGAAATCTAGGGCATAGTAATTATGTGACTTCTCTTCTATTAGTAACTTCTTGTGAGTGATTTTTACTACTTTAGATTAGGATATTCTTTTACTTAGGTTATTAGTGATCTTTTTCATCAAACAACTACCAATGCATAAACCATAAAGAGACAAGAGACAAAATAAAGGCTATCATCCTTCCAAAACCTCTCTCTTTGAGAGGAAAACATGAACAAACTCTTCTTCTTATAGAGATTCTAATTGATGAATACCAAGACCAAAACCCCTGACCTATTTGCCACTCCAAGACCAAGCCACACAACTTCTTCCTTCAATGAAAGTCAAACTTCGTCCTCCTTTACTATTGCCTTCCAAACCTTGGCTTTCTTCAGAAATCCTAACATGTGTGAAATGTCACCTTTGAGTCCTTGATACCCTTTGCTTTAGGTGGAGATTGCTTGTTTGTCAACTCAGCTTGATGTCATCCTTGTTCTTCACCCAAAATACTTTCCTTATAGTGACTAATATTTCAGTTGTCTTCCTGTAATGGACAACATAGATCTCTCGCACATGTGGAGGTTAGTTGGCCCACAAAACAACCCCAAATCAACAGTTAGATACCTCGCCACTCCTTCCTTCTTCCTCGTTGGTAATTTGACTCCCTTGAAGATCCTCGAACTTCAGATCTTGACTGAATTGTGTCTCTGAAATTCTATCTCCTGAACTTAGGCCGAGCTGCCTATTTATAGTGGTTTGCCTCTTTAATTAGCTGACATGAAAGAGCTTGAGCCAACATGTCTCTTAGAGTAGGTTAGTTACTCCATTTTGTAGCCGACATGAAGGAGTTGTTTGTGCTTGGTCTTTAAGGGCTTACATGGCTCATACACAATGTAACATACCCAAGAAGGGTCCTTCATACATGACATAGACTCAATTTGACTTTTATGACTAGATGACAAATCCTAAAGGCTCACAATGGGAGCCATCACTAAAATAAAATTCCTTGCTCATGAAACCCATGAGACAAGCATTGCATTAACAATTTTATTTTTCTTTTCCTCATCAATTACATGAAAACACAATTACACGTCATTATGGAGACCGAACCTAGTTACATTTTTCCATAGAATCTAGGACCAATGGGTTGCGGAAGCATTTTTCGAGACAAGTCATCTCAACCTCTACACATTTATGATTCCTATTGTGGTACCTCAACAAACAACATAACATATTTTTTTGGCCTGGAAAAAGGGTTGAAAATAACGGTTCGTGAGGGATATACGTTTTTACAGGTTCATGCGGATTCCTATATTGCCATACAATGCCTCCGAAAATTTTTACACGCTCAATCGAAAGAACAAGTATGCCATACCTAGAGACTCAACGAAGTAATCAAGAGTATTAAAAACATCATGTCTTCCTTTCAATTTATTATCCTACATCACACAAAGAGGGAAGGTAATCGGGTGGCAGATGTATTAGCTGATTGGGGCAACTGTACACAAGGGCTACAATATGATAAACCATGCTCAGACGAGGCATCAATTGAGGTAATCCATAGAGTCCATAGCTGGTTTTAGTATGACTGGGTGCGTACAACTGACTAGATCTTTGTTGATAATTGGTGCTCGAGATGGCAAGAGTTAGGACCCCTCTCCGTTGGGGGGCATTTATGGAAAGGAAGGACGCCAGCTCGCATGATTGACATGAACGAGCAAATATTGGTTGATTGGGAAGCTAACCTCGGAGGCCGAGAAAACGTCACCACCTATCTAGTGGAGGTGTAGGTGTGGCCTCCCCACTGTATATCTGATCAACCCTTGTGGTTTTTGTCTTATCACTTTAAAGAGAGGTAGGTGGAGGGTAGCGAGGTCTCGTCTGACATTTTCCTGGTTTATGGTTTCCAACAGTTGAGCTTGATCATGGAGGCATCTTAGAGCAGTGCACACATGTTTGGAGTGTTTAATGCGGGCGTTAATATGTATGCCCTAACACCCACTTGTCTCTCATGTTTGATTTTTCCTTTAGACATTGGTTTTCGTTTGTTATACTCGCCGGTAGGGAGGTCTCTTTATAAATGTGGGGATATTATCTTAGGGTGGTGGAACCTCCGGTTCATGTTCGCGAATGCACACCAACTTCTCATTGAACCCGAATACAACCTTGGTTCGTTGTTGCTTTGAAAACTAGAGACAATTATGTTAACCCATTTGTATATGTCCTGGTCTTATTTCTCGGCTCATATCATCTCTGATCCAGGTGGCTCTAGAGAGGCTCAAAAATTGAAGTTTTCAACTTTCAGTGAAACCAAGTCCAAGTTGTAGATCTCGTTGTTCTGAATCCAATGGCGCAAATGACATTGGAATCCGACTCCGTATGACCAACTTATCACAATCATAAGTTTAAAAGTAAAGCAGGAAAAATGAGATCACAAGACACACATGGCAACACACTGCCCAATCAGCCATTGACACTTGGTGCTCAATCATTAACTCTTTGTCCCTGAAAAAGACAAAAAAAAGTTAATAATATTAAATCCCATAAAAATAATTAAAATTAAAACAAAAAAAAGTTAATAATATTAAATCCCATAAAAATAATTAAAATTAAAACAAAAGTCATTTAAAAATATAAAGATACGGTTATTTAAATAAACCATATAACATAAATCATATATAAAATATGGTTTTATATAAAATGTGGTTATGACAAAACCAACTAATGCATTAAAAAGTGTATGGTTATAATACCATATAAAAAGAAAGGTTATGGTTATATAAACAATATATAGAATGGTTCAACAAACAATATAACTATTAAATATGGTTCGGTGGTAGAACCATATTATATGTTTTTAAATACGGTTATATTTAAAACAAAAATCAAATTATCCGTGAACCATATAAGTCATGGAGGATTTGGTGGGTTGTTGGTTAATTAAAACAACGCTCCACGAACATGCCAATACAGTGGAGGCCCGCAAGCTTGATCCCGGGACTTTTGTTCGCCAAATTTAAACCCCTGCCAATAGCCCAACGGACCTACGTGGATATTATTGCCCAAGTTTTTATTAAAATGCTCAATATTTTCACCATTCGATGAGGGAATCAGGGCGCAGAATGGAGGAACCATGAGCAGGAGAAATTAAGCACTGGAACTGCATGACGGGACCGTGATTGGGGGCGATTTTCGTTAGCATATTCGGAGAATATTCTAGGGGATTATTCCACAATATATTTTTATGTAAAATCTTGTGGAGAATCTTGGAGATTCCCTTGGAGCTAAATTTTGAAGGTGTCAGAATCATGCCAAGTTTATACTCAGATTAACCAGAATTTTGCCAGGAGTCTAATGGTGTGACTGGTTTTTGATTTGAGCAGCATATATTTCAGAAGAAGAATGTTGAGTGTAGAACCATGAAGGTGAAACCTTGACGCAGAAATGTGCATGGAGTCTAAAAGATTCCTTGGAGCTCTGAAAATGACAGTTTCGGAACCATGCCAACTTTATACTCATTTTTCTCAGTTTTTTGGGAGGAACGTGATGGTGTGATCAGTTTCTTCCTCTAAGTAGTTGAATTTCAGTCTACTTGCAGAAGAGAATCTTTGAAGAATCTTTGAGATTCTTGGGGAGCCCAAATTTGATTGAGTCAGAAAGGGGTCAAATTTACAACTAGATTTCACGATTTTTTGCTAGAAATTCAATCGTACAGCCTGTTTCTTTAACAAATGTGTGCATTTTCAGGCCATCCCCGAAAGTGGAGGTATAAGATGCATTGATGCCATGTCTTCTTTTGATTTTTGCTGAGATGATGATTTGATGTTGAGATCCTTGTTTTCCATTTTGTTGGAGGATCCTTGTATGCCACTTCATGTGAGAGTTTGTTATTTTGTCATGCTGAAGGAGAGCTTTTATGAGTGAGAGTTCTTATAGAAGAACGTCTCGTGGAGAGACATGCCACTCTAGTTAAGGGATTTATTCCTTGTATTGACAAAGAACACATAATGTATTCATCATCATCTTGCAACAATTAATGAAGCAGCCTCCTCACTCTTGACACTAGGCCCGAAGACGTAACCCACACTGGGTGAACTCTGTTATCAACTTATGTGTGTTCTTTGATTTGATAGTTACCATTATTTTTCCTCTTCTTTAAAGTATGCACATGTGGTTTTTCACACTCTTTCACACGAAATTCTATTTACATCACAGAAGTAAAGGATCTTGGTTAATTCTGATAGCTGAGAGAATCTAGATCAAGTTTGGTATCAGAGCGGTCTTCTTGCTGATGCAAATTGCTAGTGTGAATGATAACCAAAGATTAAACATGCAACAAAAAATTGGAGGATCACAGAGATCTCTACGAGGCCTTCTATAGGATGGCAAGCATGGTAGATATAATGTATGCAGATTATGAGGAGAAAATGGAAAAAAGGAACAGGAGAATGAGTGAGCAATGGATGATGCTCCTTGTCCATCTTCTGGTGAATATTCTTCGTCTTAATTTTCTTCTCATCATTCAAATGAAGAGATCAACGAGAGCCTTCAAGCAAAGAATGTTGAATTGGAGAGACTTCTACACGAAGCAGAAGAGGAGAAACAGATATTGCAGCTTCTATTACGAGCCACATAAGAGGCCTTGGAAAATATGAAGTGCAACAAAGACTTAGTGAAGCCATCATCACCTGCTTCAGGATCAATAGTTGAGATAAACAATGTTGATAGTTCTTCAATTTCATTTTCACAGGATGTTATTTATGTTGGAAGCCTTTGAGCTACCCGTTTCAGGATTGGTGTACACTAAAGGAGAATGTTAGAATGCAACAGAAAAAAGGGCTTCTTTAGAAAAGGAATCCAAACCATTTCCCAAATCATCAAGGAAAGAGAATGACAGGAACACATCACAATCTTCCCATGACAATGCACATTGTAAAGAAAGAGCCAAAGCAAGTTCTCATCGCCAGACATGTACCAGAGACAACCAAGAGAGGTATAAAAAGTCTCAGTATGCTAATGTTCCTTTTGATTACAAGAAGATTGTTAATGATGAGTAGAAATAATGGCATATAAAACCATGTAGTTTTTGTGGCTTGTATAACCATGTTGTTGCAGAGTGTTGGAAAAGAATGGCAAGAAAAGAGAGGACAAGACGTGAAATGCCTTCTCCACATCAGGGAAGGAAGAAGGTCAAGCAGGTTTGGAGGAAGAAGAATTTTTACAATGATTGCAACAAAGGTGGACATCAGAGAGCCACATGTTAGGAGCTCCATCCAGAGCAATGTCTCAAGAAGGACAAAGCACCTATGAAGGAACCAGCCAGTAAATTTGTTCGACAAACGAATCAACTCGAGAATGATGACCCATTCATTTTGATGAGTGAGAGATGGTTTTATTAGATATAGTAGCTTGTCATGGCCACATTTTGTAAATCATATGTTGCGAAATGAATGTAAAAGTGATGAAGTGTTTTCCATCACTTATGAAGCAACATGATGATGTTTTTAGCCTTTTTGTTGATAGTTGGGGTATTGGTTTCTGATATGATTTTGATGTAAACTTGACCAAAGAGTGTGTTATAAACTCTTGGCAAGTATGGGGATTGCTTGGGTCATGATAGGTCATGTAATTGAACATGTATTTTGCAAGATGTACTGCAGGCTTACATAAAGTACATGTGTCGGTTCATCACTTATGGATTTGAGGAACAAAGGTGAAGGAGAATGAAGTGTGGCCTGTCAGGGCACTTGTTGTGCAGAGGAGGGAGTACGAAAAATTGCAGATTGTGTTCATGTTTTTGGAGAACCAAAAACTCCTCAATGGGGAGGAATGGTCCAGGTGGCTCCAGAGAGGTTAAAAATTTGAAGCCTTCAACTTTCAAAGAAACCAAGTCCAAGTCGTGTATCTTGTTGTTCTGAATCCAGTGGCACAAATGACACTGAAATTTGAGTTCGTATTACCAACTTATCGCATTCGAAAGTTTATAAGTAGAACAAGAAAAATAGAATCCACAAGGCACATGTGGAAACACATTGACCAATCAACCATTGACACTTGGTGCTCAGTCATTGGATCTTTGTCCTTGAAAAAAACAAAAATAATAATATTAAATCCCCAAAAAATAAATTAATTAAAATCAAACAAAAATCATTTAAAAATATAAAAATATAGTTATTTAAATAAACCATATAACAAAAATAATATATAAAATGTGGTTATGAGAAAACCAATGAATGCATTAAAAAATGTATGGTTATAATACCATATAAAAATAAAGGTTGTTATGGTTATATAAATAATAAATAGAATGGTCCAACAAACAATATAACTATTAGATATGGTTAAGTGGTGGAACCATATTATATGTTTTTAAATATGGTTATATTTAAAATAAAAATCAAATTATTCGCGAACCATATAAGTCATGGTGGATTTGGTGGGTCGTTGGTTAATTAAAACAACGCGCCAACAACATGTCATTATGGCGGAGGCCCGCAGGCTTGACCCCTGGATCTTCGCCCATCAAGTTTAGACACCTGCCAACAACACAACGGGCCTACATGGAATTTATTGCCAATATTTTATTAAAATACTCAACATTCTCACCATTCGATGAGGGAGTCGGGGCAGAGAATGGAGGAACTGCGAGTAAGAGGAATTAATTGCCAAAATTGTGCGCTGGAATTGTGATCAGTCGCGATTTTCGAGAGCATATTTAGAGAATATTGTAGGGGAATATTCCACATATATCTCTATCCAGAATCTTGTGGAGAATCTTGGAGATTCCTTTAGAGCTAAATTTTGAAGGTGTTAGAATCATGCTAAGTTTATACTCGGATTAACCAGAATTTCGCTAGGAGTCTGATGGCGTGATTAATTTTTTGATATGAGAAGTAGACTTTTTAGAAGCAGAATGTTGAGCGCAGAACCATGAAGGTGGAACCTTGATGCAAGAATTTGCATGGAATCTAAAATGACAGTTTCAGATCCAAGCCAACTTTATACTCATTTTTCTCAGTTTTTCATGAGGAGCGTGATAGTGTGATAAGTTTCTTCGTCTAAGCAGCTGAATTTCAGTGAGCACATAGAAGAGAATCTTTGAGGAATCTTTGAGATTCTCAGGGAGCCCAGATTTTAATGAATCAGAAAGGGGTCAAGTTTACAGTCATATTTCATGATTTTTCACCAAAAATTCAACCGTGCAACTCATTTCTTCAACATAGGTGTGCATTTTTAGGACATCTCGAGAAATGGTGCTATAAGATGCATTGATGCCATGCCTTCTTTTGATTTTTGTTGAGATGATGATTTGATGTTGAGATCCTTGTTTTCCATTTTGTTGGAGGATCCTTGTATGCCACTTTATGTGAGAGTTTGTTATTTTGTCATGCTGAAGGAGAGATTTTATGAGTGAGAGTTCTTATAGAATAACATTTTGTAAAGAGGTATGTCACTCTAGTTAAGGGATTTCTTCCTTGTATTGACAAAGAACACATAAGGTATTCATCATCATCTTGTAGCAATTAATGAAGCAGCCTCCCCACTCTTGACACGGGCTCGAAGATGTAACCCACACTGGGTGAACTCCATTATCAACTTGTGTGTGTTCTTTGATTTGATGGTTGTTGTTATGTTTCCTCTTATTTAAATTATGCACATGTGGTTTTTCATACTCTTTCACATGCGATTCTGCTAACATCACATAAGTAAAAGATCTTGGTTGATTTTGGTAGCTGAGAGAATCCAAATCAATTTATTATCCTGTTTTGCTTGGGTCTGGCACGAGGATTGTTTGCTGTCAGTGCCCATGTTTTTTTTTATTTGTTCACAATACAACGATAGGTCCTCCCTTTAAACTGGTCGCTATATTTCCTTCCGCATCCTCTCAAATCCCTGACTCCGCAGGTATCTCATTCAGTGTCCTAGTCCTTGTTTGTGGTGTATGGTAGCCTAAAATGTTTTCATTGTGGTTTTGATAACTTGTTAGTAACACAGGTCCATAGGTCAACTTTCAGTTCTCTAAGCTATTGTGTCCTGTCCAAAAATTTTCAAATTAGGTTGGTTGGCCTAGGGTTGGTTGATGTAGGGTATATATGGTTGATTGTCCACTACTTCCTTAATGACATCTCCATACAACTCTCTTATCATAGTTGCACCAGTGCCTACACCCTTCAATTGTTTCCTTTACCATATTGTTGTAATTAGGCTTGGGGTGCTTATGTTCTCCGGGTTTGTTTATCCGACCACTTACATTGTGTTTTTCCCAACCCTATCGAATCTGCTTTGGACAACTGTTCTTATGGCACCTCGGCTTCACCAACCTAGTCGTAGGGGAGGTGCGACAAGTGCTTCTTCTTCACGATATTGACGTCTTTTTGGTTGGAATTCTGTGGCTTAACATTTCAATACTGTGCCTCATGAAGTTAGAAACGAAATTCTTCACTCAGAAGCCAAGGAATTTGGTGACCAGGCTTACTATTCAGATTCTAAAATTATTGTCTCCACTTTTAGATGGACTCCAGATCTAGGAAAATTTCGTAAAAGGAGACTTCACTTTCTTCATTCAGTGGCTCTACACAAGAAATTTGAGACCTTGCTTCACATGGTGATTCGTGACAAGAAAGTCAATCATTATCAATTATTTACAAGACATGAGGAGATCAAAAGGATTCTCCGAGACATAAGGTACAAATTGGATGACTTAGTTTCCAGGATGACCCAGGTGGAATGCTTCATGGTGTTTGACTCAGATTCAGGCTCTGATTCACAACCTTGCATTCTAACTATCATTAACGCACCAACAGAAGAAATACCTCAAGGCAACTCTAATGCAATCTCTCCAGTTATTGTCTTAGACTAGTAATTCTACACTTGGTCTCTTTTGGTCTATGTTTTGTTTATTTCTACTATTTAGTCATGACATCTTCTATGGCGTATTATACTATAGGTGCGTATGGTTTTCTTCTGTCAAGCTTGACATACCCATTGCATGGAATTCTCGATTGGCTACTTAGTTAGTATGCTATTATGTGTATTTTGTATTCCTTTTGGTTAAATGTGAAACATTGGGGACAAGTTATTGTTATTCTTTTAGTTTTCAAGTTCCCACTCATTTTTTTGGGACATGATTGTTATAAATGTAAACTCATTTTTATTGCAATATAAATATTTCCATCTAGCTTACAAAAAAAAAGACATCCAATATACTCATGAATCCAACATATGCATCCATTCTGCATATTTGACATGACATCCAATCCAACATTTACATAACCATATTTGTCCTACATTTTGCTGAACTTGGAAAGTTCAATTTGTCAGCAAAGCAGTGGATTAAAGACTAACAAGTTAAAAAAGTAAAAATCTTTCAAAATCAGAATTTTACAGGGAAAGCCTTGTACATATTTTTATCTAGACATTTCAAACTAATTACTCAAGTCCATTTCATCATTTTACAAATTGAGTGTAGGTCAGTTGGGATAAATCAAATAAATTTTCGATTAATGGTGCTTTGATTCTCCATGTAGCCAAAGATCTATCGAGGTTTTTTTGAACAGTTCCATGCTATGTTCCATAACTTGTCTGGAGTTGCATTTTAGAAGGTGGCGAACAACTTTCCAGGTATCATTCAGTTTCCAACCATCATCTTTCTTCATATTATTTGGGTGTTTTTCAATCTCCACTACTCTGATATGCCTATTTACATAATGATCCACTCTTGCAAGAACCTTTTCATTCTCTATGAAAATATGGTGCTTAGAAGTATGTGAATGCTCAAATAGTGTAGATTTTTGAACACAGTCAAGCACATTTTCTGTACTATGTTTTTTTAGTCTTATTTGTGCTGAATGACTTGTTTCACATATATATAATTTTCCACAGGTAGGAAAATGAATAAACCTGTTGATGCTTCTTTGAATCTCTTCTATCCTTGCGAGAGTCAAGCATGTTCCACAAGGTAAATTAGGGGGGAGAAGGCAATTTTTATATTTTACTTCCTTGGAATTCTTGCTATTTTGTTTGTGATTTCATGGATATAGGGAAATGCGATGATCATTCCTATCATAAATTTGATGCCTATTACAGACACCAATCTAGGCTCTATTTAATGCCATCTTTATTTGTCTTTCTCTGTGACCATTTATTTTAGGAACTTTTGAGAAAAGAATCAACTTCTTGATCCAAGTGCTCTATGTCTAAGATTCTGACAACTTCGGTTCCTAGTGTGTTAACGACACTTGATATTTTCCCTGGAAGATGGTGAGAATCAACACCTAATAATTTCCCCGGAAGATGGTGAGAATCAACTTGCAAGTATTTTAGTATGAGTTATTTTTTTACAATTTTCTTCTAGGTTTTTGGATGCGGGTATGCAGAAACTCGTATGGGGTAGTTGTAGAAACATCCCAAATTTTAAGGAACATGGGGACATAACATGATTCCTAGTATAGGGGCGTCATCTCTTAAATTATATATATATATATATATATATATATATATATATATATATAGATCCATCTTAACTCCGGATCTATTAAGCACCCAAGAGGGATCAAATCTCTCGTGGTGCAAACCTCTTTTTTGAGTGCAAAACCTGAGGATGTATTTGTACCTCGAGAGATTTGATCCCTCTCTGCGCTTAATAGATCCAGAGTTAAGATGGATTTAGGCTGGTTATATATATATATATATATATATATATATATATATATATATATATATATATATATATATATATAGCTCAGTAGTTAAGACAATCTACTTGAAGCTTTGTTGTTATGAATATTTGAGAGATATTCCATTGAATTTTCATGCAGAGGTTAAAACTAATGGTTGACACAATCTAAACTAAGCAACTCTAATAAATTTTAATGCAGACAAAAAAATATAACCAAAATGTAGGACTGCATGTACCAAATTTTATTTTTTTCGTGCCTGTTTCTCTTCACACTAGATAGTAAAATTTCAAACATATAAAATAAAATGAATAACATATAGAACAACCTGGAAAAATCTAATCTTTGAAGGTTATGTAACAAAGTGAGAAGGGTTGTTTTTCCCAAGTTTTACCTAGAAGACATGCATCCACAGAGCTATAAATTGTTCGTGTAGTGTTCTTTCAATAAGTGGTTTCCTTTGCCAAATTGGATATGAAAATTTCTCAAGGTTATGCTATTTTTGTGGAAATTACGATTTATTTTGATCTAGCGAATATATTTTATTGCAAT
The DNA here is from genome assembly GCA_031772625.1 of Pinus tabuliformis. Taxonomy (NCBI): domain Eukaryota; kingdom Viridiplantae; phylum Streptophyta; class Pinopsida; order Pinales; family Pinaceae; genus Pinus; species Pinus tabuliformis. The sequence goes on along the minus strand of CM062819.1, from coordinate 1,742,498,637 downwards.
GGTTGTCTCACATTAGGGAAGAATACATTTAAATAGGTTATATTAGAGAATAATACCATGGACAAAACCATGGGTTGATAAAACCTGGAGCCCAAAAACCTCAATGCATAAATTTACTATTTTATCTCAATTTTATTTTAATTATTAACTATTAATTTTTTTATTTTCTTTTTCTTTTAATTTTTAAATTTTTTTAATGTAATTTGACTATTAGAGAAGAATACCATGGGTAAAACCATGGATTTCAAAAACCTAGAGCCCAAAAACCTCTAGGAAATTTACTATTTTATCTCAATTTTATTTTAATTATTAATTATTTATTTATTTTTAATGTAAATTAAAGAAGTAAAAATATTTACATAACATAATAGAATATAATATATGTGTATTTATGAGCCCGACATTTAAAAAATATTCACATATTTAACTCCTACGCATCTCACATCTAATGTACACATTTAACACCTACACATCTAATATCTAACGCCTACACATGTACCCCATACTGCACTGTTGAGCACCTCTTTGCTCAATAACCTAACATTAACAATTCATCTCATTTAATTTATGTAAATATTAAACTTACCATTATATAACATAAATAATAAATTTAAATTTGTAAACGTATTAAATATGATTCATTAATCACTCTTGTTATTATCATATTTCACATTGAATAAATGATAAATGCACATCAAAAGTTCAAATTTATAATTTAGAACAAAAGGGAATACGTTGATTCAAATTCCTAATGGTATTAATAATACTGTTGTCTAAATTAGTAAATTAAAATTAGTCAAAAATAATAAAGAGTGACAAGTCAAAGACTCAATCATCAATATCTAAAGTCAAAAATTACAACTGAAAATTAATAATGAATAATGAAAACTAAAGTAGTTAAAATAAATAAAATCAAATGAGTATTAAGGAATTGATGTCATTGATTTGTTCTCTATATCCATTTGTTGTATGAATACATCAAAACCATTAATGGGAGTTCACTATTTGTTTTAGAGTCGTTGTCATGAGTAATCAAGGTAAATCATTGTTCAATCTTATCTCAAAGTCAAATTCTAAGTAACTTGTAAATGCAAAACAAGAGAGATGTATAGGTGAAGTAATGTGTCTTTGTGGAACATCAATTTTTTTTATTAGGGGGATGGCCCCCATCTTAGGGGTGTGGAGAGCTAAGGGGTGCCCCTTGACTCTACAAGATGCATCTTTGTGGAACATTTTTATTTGATATATCTGACATGATAAGAAACTTTTCGTATTTTTGGTGATTCAAACATCTAAGAAATGAAAACATACTTATTCTCTTTAGTTTCCATAGCAAATTTTAAACTCTATATGGTTGGATAGGCTATACAAGTGCTTTGTGAAGTCATCCAGACACTCTTGTTTGTTTGACCAAATAACATGCATGTCATTAGAGTCTTTCCCACACTTTTGATTTGAATGAGAAGGTTTCAATGGTCATATTCTCAAAATTCTCCATATTTAGGTTTGCAATTACTAGGGAGAGTAGAAAACCTAGCACCATGCCATCTGATTGTTTGTATATATCACTACAATTGCTGAAGTATATGGACTTCAAGCACATTTGATCAAAATTGTTGTCTCATCTTTGATTCTTATAATGACATCAAAATGTTGATATTGACAAAAACTTGTGTAGAATAATACAACATCAAACTTGACCATGATAGATTTATTTTATTTAATTTAAGAGATTTTATTATTTTGATGAAGCGAGTGGAGTCTTTGATAAAGGACTTTGGAACTATGTGTGACTCACTAGTTGTTTTATCTTTTTGGCAAGAAACTTAGCAAGGTTGTTATTATGTGTGTTCATAATGGGCTTCAAGGCACACCTTCCTTGTGTATCTTGGAAGGCCCCTAAAGTCGAGGGACAATATTGTGTTTTGGAGCAACCCTCTTCTTTGTATCATTGCCTAAATAATTTTTTATTGCTTTAGTAACATCCATAATTTTATTGCTTAGATCTCCATTCATTTTCTTGTGGTGAAAGCAAAAGACACTTTATCATTGTGAGGATCCAACCTATGGTCCTCTAACTAAAACTAAATTTATTTAATTTAAACACAATAAGAAGGGGAATAGATTATTTATAACTCAACATTTATTTTATGATAATATACAATTAAAATTTATTTACAACATATTAAACAAGTAAGAATTTCTGTTATGAAACCAACTCCCAAAAAGATAGAAAAGATAGATCAACGACTTAGAAATCAGCCTCTTCGAGGGGGCAACCTCCTTTACATTACACAAATGAACAATTCTTGGATGATACAAATGGCAAAGCCTCCTTTCTATATATAGGAGTCTAAGGGGTCACAATATAACCAAAGCTGACCTAACAATAATAATACAAGGGCACAAAAATAATAATAGTGGGCTTCTATGGGGCACAATAATAACAATATGGGGACAATAGGGGCACAACAATAACAATAAGGATACAATGACAATAGTAATGGGGGAATCACTAGTATTATAGGGACCTAACATGCCCCTCTCCCTCAAAAAACTGTTGTCCTCAACGCTTGAGTAGTTTTGGATGCTTTTGTATAAAATTCTCATCCTCCCATGTGGAATCTTCAATAGGTAAGTTCTTCCACTTGATGAGATACTCTAAAATTGATCAATTTCGTAGTTGTCGAGTTCTTGTTTCTTTGAATGCTTCAGGTTCCAATATGATTTTTCCTTCCTCATTAAGTTTTGGAAATATTGTTTGCACTGGGAGCTTGTCACCTATAACCTTCTTTAAGCATGAAACATGGAAAACTAGGTGCACTCGGGAAGTTGCATGAAGCTCCAATTTGTATGCCATAGTACCTATCTTTTGCAACACCTTGTACGAACCATAATACTTTGGTGATAATTTATTATACTTCTTAGCTTGCTTGAGGAACATTTGTTTATATGGTTATAGCCGTAGGAATACCCAATCACCTACATCAAAACTTCTTTCGCTGTGATTTTGATCTGCTTGCCGTTTCATTCTATTCTGTGCCAAGGTGAGGTTATCCTTTAGGAGTTGGAGAACTTGTTGTTGATGCTCGATGTGATCTTCCACTGCTTGAACCTTAGAATTTTCTCTTAAATATGATGTGATGGATGGTGGATGATATCCATAAAGTGCCATAAATGGGGTCATTTTTGTTGCAGTATGGAAGGAAGTGTTATACCACCATTCAGCCATAGGCAACCATTTGACCCATTGTGTCTATTTATCAGATACAAAGCAATGAAGATATCCTTCCAAACATTTGTTTACTATCTCAGTTTACCCATTAGATTGAGGATGATAAGATGAGCTATGAGCTAACTATGTGCCAAGACAAGAAAATAATTTTGCCCAAAAAAATGGGATCTCTGTCACTTACAATAATCTTTGGGTTTCCATGTAGCTTTTGAATTGTCTCCATAAATGCAGTAGAAACTGTACTCGCTTTAAATGGATGAGATAATGCACAAAAGTGTGCATACTTGGTAAGTCTGTCAACTACCACCATGATAACACTCTTTCCTTTGGACTTGGCTAAATCTGTGATAAAATCCATTGAAACCTCCTCCCAACGTTGGTTTGGAATGGATAAAGGTTCTAATAGACCTGGAGTCTTAATTGTTTCAACTTCATTTTGTTGGAAAACCAAACATTCCGCCACAAACTTTTAAATATCTGATTTAAGGCCATCCCAAAAAAATTCCTTCTTAACCCTGTGGTAAGTTTTTAAAAATCCCGAGTGCCCTCCTAAGGGAGAGGTGTGCAATTCCCTAAGAATATTTTGTTTGAGTTGGGAATTCTTACATAGGCATAATTGATCTTTGTACCATAACGAATCATTTTTCCAACTAAATGTATCAGATGTACTGGGATCTTGTTGTAACTTTTGAATGAGTTCCCACACTTCTTCGTCATTCTTCCATTCATCTCTTGCTTCGTTTATCCAATTTGGTTGGATAATAGAAATGGTGCAAAGAAATGCTTCCACATCCTCATCCTTTCTTGAGAGTGCATCTGCCACAACATTTTGCTTCCCTTTTTTGTAGATGATTTTAAAGTCATAACCCAACATCTTTGTGACCCATTTTTGCTGCTCTTCTGAAGATAATCTTTGTTCTAAAAAGTATTTAAAACTGTCATGATCTATTTTTACCTTGAAGTGTCTTCCCATTAGGTAGGGTTTCCATTTCTTAAGTGTATGTATTATTGCCAACATTTCCTTCTCATAAATAGCTTTGTGTAAAAATTTTCCTTTTATTGGACAACTTGTGAAAGCAATGGGTCTTTCTTCTTGCATTGAAACAACACCAATTCCATTTCCTGAGGCATCACATTCCATAATAAAGGTTTTCGTGAAGTTCGGTGTAGCTAAGATCGGTGCTTGGCACATTGCCTCTTTAAGATGTTCAAAGGCCTTCGTTGCTTCTAGAGTCCATGAAAATGCATCTTTCTTCAATAATGTTGTTAGAGGTGCTGCTATTCTCCCATAATTCTTAATAAACTTGCGATAATACCCTGTCAACCCAAGAAATCTTCGTCGATGATTTATGGATGTGGGGATTTTCCATTCCTTAATGGTTTTAATTTTGCTAGGATCTACCTTAACACCTTCATGAGATACAATATGACCCAGATATTCCACCTCTTGTACTCCAAAGAAACATTTGGAGCTTTTTGCATATAATTGTTTCTCCTCCAATAGTTTGATCACCCTGTCAACATGTTGAACATGATCCTTCCAAGACTTGTTGTAGATTAGTATATCATCAAAAAATACTAACACAAATTTTCTAATGAAGGGTTTGAAAATGGAATTCATCAAACCTTGAAATGTAGAAGGTGCATTGGTAAGGTCAAAAGACATGACCAAAAATTCATAATGACCCTCATGAGTTCTAAATGTTGTTTTTGGAATGTCTTCAGTCTTCATTCTGATTTGATGATATCCTGAACGAAGATCCAACTTGGTGAAGTAAATTGATCCATGCAATTAATCAAATAATTCATCAATGATAGGAATGGGAAATTTATCTTTAATAGTGAGCTTGTTGAGCTCCCTATAATCTGGACACATGCGCCATGATACATCCTTCTTGTGAACCAATACTACTGGAGCAGAGAAAGAACTTTGACTAGGCTGAATTATACCAGCCTCTAGTATTTCTGCAACCATACGTTCAATTTCACTCTTTTGGGCATAGGGATATCTGTAAGGCCTGATGTTTGGAGGAACACTTCCTGGAATCAAATGAATAACATGATCATGATCACGAATAGGTGGGAGGACTTTGGGAGTCTCAAATACCTTGGAATTATTGTCCAAGGCTTTTTGGAGATTTGGAGAAATAGATGATTTCGATGTGGGAACCTCTAGTGAACATAATTGTGCATTTATGCCTCGTTGTTCTTTCTTTAGAAGTTTTGTCATTCCATTAGAGCTGATTATCTTTCCCAGTTTCCCTGCGATACCCCTTAATTCAACTTCTTTTCCTTCTGAAGAAAATTTCATAAAAAGTTCTTGAAAATTAAAAGCTATTGTACCCAAGGATTGTATCCATTAGACTCCTAGTACAACATCAGCACCACCCATTGGAATGGAAATCATTGGGCTATTCAATACATATTCTCCCATGGATAGCTTGATATTATGGCACTTTCTTGAGAAATTTATGGTTGCTCCACTTGCAACCATCACTTGACCCTCTGGTGTTGGGTATAGGAAGCAATTCAATTCCTTGGCTATCTTACAATGAATAAAATTATGGGTACTGCCCGAATCAATCAACACTATTACCTTTTTCTTCTTGATATGCCCTTCTATCTTGATAGTTTGAGAAGTGGTAATTCTAGCTAATGCATTACAAGATATGGTCGGATTCATTTTTTCTTTCTCTAGGGTTTGTTCCTGGTGTATATTCTCTTCTTTTGACGTTTCTTCTTCCTTTTCTTCCTCATCTTCACAATCTATGTACAATAATTTCTTCTCAGCACACTTATGACCTTTAGTGTATTTGCTATCACAACTATAACAAAGCCCTTTTGCTCTTTTTTCTTCCAATTGTTGTGGTGTCAACCTTGTAGGTTGTGGATGGCTAGGGGAAACAACATTTCCATCTTTATGATTGTGAGTGGTAGGCTTCCTTGTTGCCATAATTTTGCTTTCCATTTTTCTTGCCAACCTGAATGCCTTCTCCAATGAATTGTGTTCCCAAAGGCGAACCTCATGTTGGATGTTATCCTTTAAAGTCCTGATGAACACATCAATCCTATGCTCCTCTGGAATATATTGTACCCTTATATTCAATTTTTGGAAGTCCTCAATGTGCTCCATCATTGAACCCTTTTCTTTGAGATTTATCAATTGGCTAATTTTTTTTTTTTTCTTTTTGTATCCTCATAATGTGCTATCATTTCACCCGTAAAAATAGCCGAAGTGACAATTTGTTTACGAGAGAAAAGCCATTGATACCATACAAACTGATTTGGTCCAAATATAAAGTTGTAATGCATACCTTTTGTGTGTTTTGCACATTATGGAGATCAAAAAATTACTCCATCTGTAGTATCCATGATACAGGATCCTTTCCATCAAACTTCCTCATATCGATCTTTGGAACATGGTGGTTCTTCGATCCAACGTTAGAGTCTATGAAATCATAATTAACATTTATTTTGTTCTCATCATGAGTTTCCTTTACTACCCTTTCGCCATTAGTAAGCATTTCTTGTAGAAACTTGGTCAAATCTGTCTTCAAATCTTCCATCTTAGCTTCCACACCTTTCTTTAAATCATCCATCTTAGCTTCCATGCCATATATCTTAGATTCTACGTCTTTATTTAAACCATCCATCTTAGCTTCTGCTCCATACATATTAGCTTCTATGTCTTTCTTTAAATCATCCATCTTAGCTTCTGTTACTTTTTGTGTGAGTGAAATTTGTTGCACTTGGTCTCGTAATTTTGATATATCATGTTGCATTTCTTCTTCTTCTTCATGAGTCATGCTAGAGCTTTCCGGTTGCTTACTAGGTGTTTCCATTTTCTTGTTTCGGGGCATCAATTATTGATAATAATGCTTCACTATGCCCTTTGAATTCCTTCAAACTAATTTTTCAAACCAAACTTATGCAAAAAATTAAAAAAACTACGCACCTTTTTTCACTTTGTAGGAGATTGATATTGAATTTGTTGTATCTCTGTAATTTTATATCTTGAAGGCCTGCAATTGCTTCTTGCGGTAAACCTCTGAGTACTCTTTCTAACCTTGCAAGTCTGATCAAGATTGGGTTCTCCAATGAAGAGTTATGTCAAATCTCCCACGATGACCTGATTATAGACTGGTTCAGTAAAACAATATTGTACGAACTGCCACGTGTCCCTTTTTTGACCTTAGGATCGGAAACTAATACACAGACAACTACAGTTTGTCCTCTTTCTGTAAATTCTTACGAAATTTCAATCTAATGCTAAAAAAAAAAAAAAAATTATGACGATTTTCCCCAGGTCACTTGTTTGAGATATAAGTTGGGATTTTGTAAAAACCCTAACTTCCTTGGATCATATCTCTGAAAATATAGCGAGATAAGATTTGAAATTCAGACTTGAGATTCAGAGAGATTTCGGCTCAAATGGTTTTTTTTTTCACTTCTGAAATGTCACAGAAAAAAGTTATGGCGAAAATTCCACGATGACCTGTTTGGAGCAGTGAAACCCTAAAATCCAAGCTTTGATACCAAATGTTATGAAACCAGCTCAGAAAAATATAGAAAAGATATATCAACGACTTAGAAATTAGCCTCTTCGAGGGGGAAACCTCCTTTACATTACAAAAATGAACAATTCTTGGATGATACAAATGACAAAACCTCCTTTTTATATATAGGAGTCTAAGGGGTCACAATATAACTAAAGCCGACCTAACAATAATAATATAAGGGCACAAAAATAACAATAGTGGGCTTCTATGGGGTACAATAATAACAATATGGGGACAATAGGGGAACAACAATAAAAATAAGGGATACAATGACAATAGTAATGGGGGAATCACTAGTATTATAGGGACCTAACAATTTCATTGCAACAATTTACATAAGTAATCAATAAATGGAAGAATGCATGTTCCAATAGCTTGGTTGAGATGCTCCTCTTGGCTACCTGATTGAATTTACCTCACAGCCAACTAGGAATGATTTCCTAGCCCAGAGAACCTCCACAGTTTCCCTAGCCCTCCAAGCCCAAGTCCAACTAGTTGTAGTGTGTCCAAGTTAAACCAACACTCTCCAATAGATCCAAGTTTGAATTATTTCTTTTATCTATCCATTCTCTCCCTTTTGTTTCTCCACATTCCCCCCTCCACTCCCCCCCCCACAAAACAAAATCCTCCAAAATTGAAAACCAAGACCAAGGATCTCCCCCCCTCCTCTCATCCTCCTTCCCCCTTTTATGTCTCTCTCTCCCATCCACCTCAGCCACCTATCATTAATGTCACGACTACCCCTTCATCCTTTCATTTTAGTATCCTTGACTTTTCTTACCATATCTTATTCAAAATAGATTTGAGAAGACACTTTGGGAATAAAATATGGATATTTAATTTAGAATTAAATTGGAGAAGAACATATCTTCTCAAAAGTAAATTTGAGAAGACACCTTGGCATATGGGTATTTAATTTGGAAATAAATTGGAGGAGACCATATCATATCCAAAATTAAATTTGAGAAGACAACTTGGGAATTGAATAATAACAATAATAAAAGTCATATCAGTAAAATAAAATTACAGTTTCACAAATGTAGGTATATACCAATATTTCTTAATAATTATAAGTCAATATTTTGAGGTTAATTAAACATTAATAAAAATTAGCATGATAGGATAAAGTACAAAATTACATACACCCCTCCTTCAGAAAACCTTGTCCCGAATTTAGAGTGAAAAAGATACAAGGAGTTCGAAAGAAGTTTGACAATAAGGCATAACAAAATAGAGAGAAAGGTATAGTAGTCAAATTAAGTAAGTTAGACAATAATACCACTTCCCATCAAGAGTCTCCAACTAATCTATATCCTCATATACTTCCTAACCTACTTCCACTCCCACCCTATCCATCCTCTGCTGCTATATACTATGGAATCAGTTATACCGATCTAACCTACTTTTTGATGGATGAAATTATGTGTACTCCTTCCTTAGGAAACTGTAGTAGCCGAATCCTCAAAATGTCAATGCTTCCAAAAGTCCTGTGAAAATCATGCCCCGGTATAGAACCCCACACAACTACTCAGATCAGGTGGATATGAGAGATCTGAATGGCGGATCGGATAGCTCTGAGGGGTGGAACAGATTGCTGCTGCAGATCTGATGGATCTAATAGATCGGAATGGCTGGTCTGCTAACTTGGAACTGCGGGACTGATGTCTGCTACTGCTGCACCCCTTTGCGTGAGCAGTGATCTAGCCCATCAGAATCAGGATGAAGCGCTGAGCATGGTGGTACCATTCAATTCTTAGTGAAAATTTTTTTGGGCGGTCCCAAATTTCAAGAACATCAAGTCGGTGCATGGTAGAAACTAGAGCTCAAGCTATGGCCAATGAGAGGATGGAAAAACTTGAACAATCCTTGCAATCCCTCCAAATTAAGCTTGACAGACTAACTAGCATAATCCTGAGCATAATCCCGAAGGGCAAGGAGGAAGCCCATGAGGAGGTGTATATTGGCAATGGACACAGTGAGGGTGAGTCTAGCCACTCTCTTCACCTCTGGGGCTCCCACCAACAATCCTGTCTGCGAACTCCCAAGTTGGATATGCATAAATTTGATGGTTCTCACCTGACAGCATGGATAGCACAAATGGAGTAGTATTTCAATCTGAATAACATCTTAGATAATGAGACTCAGCTTATGGTGGGGAGCATGTACTTGGACAATGAAAGGTGGCAATGGTGGGAATGGCATCAACATTGCAATGGAACTTTTGTGACTTGGACCACCAAAAAAGCTCTTACAGAACGCTTTGACCAGGAATATTCTTTTTTGGGTCGTCTTACTAAGCTCCGATAAACTGGCACAGTGGATGAATATATTATAGCCTTTGAAGCCCTAGCCTTCCGCACTAGGGGTCTCTCAGATGTGTTCTACACGGAATGTTTTATCAACGGTCTTAAAGAAGCCATAAAAGCCCACGTCCTACTGCACCACCCTCCCACATGGACGGAGGCTTGCAAGGTAGCTTGTAACGTGGAACGTGTGTTAGCAGCCCAGTAGAGTCGCCCAAATTTCACCGCTAAGGGTTGCCCCCCACAAGCTCACAGTACGACTCAAACACTTAAGGTTCAAAAGGTGTCACCTGCAGAAATGGCCGAAAGAAGAAAGCAAGGATTATGTTACTACTGTGATGAAATATAATCCCCAGGTCATAAATGCAAGAAGCCCAAATTTTTTCAAATTGATGCCATTGATTACAGCTCATCGGAGGAAGATCCACCACTGGAGGAACATGAGGCGGTAGAAGAGGACAACCAAAAGGACAATGTCCCTGACGAACTAGTTATTTCGCTGCATGCTTTGGTAGGGATTTCTTCACCTCAAACTCTCAAGATCAGAGGTTTTATTAAACATCGCCCAGTAGTAGTCTTGATTCATAGTGGAAGTACACATAATTTCATCCATCAAAAAGTCGCGGAAGCAGTGCATTGTTTTGTACGAGCAATTTCTAACTTCCAAGTCCAAATTGCGGATGGGGGCACAATGAAATGTGAAGGCCGCTGTGAAAATGTCAAACTTCAAATGGGGGATTATCAGTTGAAGACCCACATGTTTGCCATACACATGGGAGGGTGCGACATTGTCCCCGGTGTTGAATGGCTTTGTACTCTTGGGCCAATCACAATTGATTTCCAGGAGTTATATATGAGTTTTAAACAGAACAACTCCACACATACCCTTCGTGAACTCCACGCGGGAGCTCCCTCTATCATCAGCTCGCATAGGATGGAAAAATTGCTAAAAAAGGGCCATCATGGAGTTATAGCTCAATTTAATGCCATCTAAGCAGTCGAAACCAAGTCTCTGCCGATTCATCCTGAGATGCAACAGATTTTAAATAACCATCTGTCGGTCTTTGACAAGCCTCATGAGCTTCCACCCTCGAGAGGGGAACATGATCATAGAATCACCTTGGTTCCAAGGGGCCCAACCCCCAAAAGTGCGCCCATACAGATATCCGTTCACCCAAAAGAATGAAATAGAAAAAATAATCAAGGAAATTTTGGAAGCAGGTATCATTCGTCCTAGCATTAGTCCTTATTCATCACCGGTGGTCATGGTGCTCAAGAAAGATGGGGAGTGGCGGATGTGTCCAGACTTCAAGGCCCTCAATAAGTTGACAGTCAAAGATAAATTTCCCATCCCGGTGGTTGATGATTTTCTGGATGAACTCAATGGGGCTCAATTCTTCACTAAGCTGGATCTTCGCTCAGGCTACCACCAAATTCGCATGAAGGAAGTCGACATTCCAAAGACTTATTTCCGAACTCATGAAGGCCATTATGAGTTCCTGGTCATGCCATTCGGTCTTTGTAATGCCCCATCTACTTTTCAGAGCCTTATGAACCACCTTCTCAAACCATATCTCAGGAAATTTGTCCTTGTCTTCTTGGATGATATCCTCATCTATAGTTGCACTTGGGCCGCACATCTTCAGCATGTAGATCTAATCTTGCAACTGCTTCGCAAGCATAAATTATTTGTCAATATATCCAAGTGTTCGTTTGGCATGGAAGAAGTTGAGTATTTGGGTCACATTGTGGGGCGTGAAGGTGTCAAGGTGGACCCCAAAAAGATCCAGGCAATGCAGGATTGGTCTCAACCTAAGACCTTGAAGAGCCTGAGAGGATTTTTGGGTCTCACAAGCTATTATCGCAAATTTGTCTGCAATTATGGTCGCATAGTGAAGCCCCTCACTCAACTCCTGAAGAAAAATCATTCTTCTGGAATGAGGACACACAACAGGAATTTACAGCTCTCAAAAATGCCATGTGTTCCACTCCAGTCTTAGCACTACCTAACTTCACCAAATCTTTTTTCATTGAATGTGATGCTTCGGGTACGGGTATTGGGGCGGTCTTAATGCAGGAAGGGCGACCTTTGGCCTTCACAAGCCAACAACTAAGTGGGAAGAATCTGGGCCAATCTACCTATGAGAAGGAAATTATGGCCATTTTACATGCAGTAGAGACCTGGCGACCTTACTTATTGGGGCGACGTTTCCAAATCCGCACAGACCATCAGAGTCTTAAATATTTTTTGGAGCAATGCCTATCCTCCCCACAACAAAATAAATGGCTCGCCAAAATGCTGGGATATGATTATGAGATCATTTACAAGTAAGGGCAAGAAAATAGTGTAGCAGATGCATTATCTCGCCAATTTGAGGAGGGAAGTACCCCTCTATCAATTTCCCTTCCCATTCCATACTGGATTGAAGAGGCTCGCAGGGAATGGTTTTCACATCCCGGGCTCTCCCAACTCATTTCTCAATTGCAGGCGGATCCAAATTCCACCAAGGGCTACTCGTGGCAGGATGAGATTCTTCGCTACAGGGACAGAGTCGTAATATCACCAACATCCACCCTCAAAAGTTGCATTTTGGCAGAATTTCACTCATCCCCCATTGCAGGACATTCAGGCTTTCAGAAGACGTATGCTCGCACCAGAAGATCATTTTTTTGGACAGGCATGAAAAAGGACATCCTCACTTTTGTAGTAGAATGCGATGTTTGTCAACGCCACAAAGGGGAGACCATCAAAGCACCAGACACATTACAACCGTTGCCCATCCCGGCAACAATATGGACTGAGGTTTCTATGGATTTCATTACAGGTCTTCCAAAGTCAGGAAACAAGTCAGTCATCATGGTGGTTGTGGACAGACTTTCGAAGTATGCTCATTTTTGCGCCCTACCCCACCCATTTACACCGTCTTTGGTCACTCAATCTTTCATGGATCAGATCTTCAAATTGCATGGCATGCCCACTTCTACTGTGTCCGATCGCGACCCGATCTTCGCCAGTAATTTTTGGCAGGAACTCTTCAGGCTACAAGGCACCCAACTAAAACTCAGTACTTCTTATCATCCACAAACGGATGGTCAAAAGGAAGCCGTCAACAAATGTCTGGAAACCTACCTTAGGTGTTTCACTTCAGAAAAGCAACATCTTTGGGTACAGTGGTTACCTCTGGCTGAATGGTGGTATAACACCAACTATCATGCCACCACCAAAATGACTCCCTATGAAGCAGTATATGGTCAACTCCCTCCTTCCCTGACTTCTTATATCAAGGGGGGCTCAAAGGTACAAGCAGTGGATCAACTCCTACAAAACCGCGCAACCATGCTCACCCATCTTAGAGAGAATCTTCATCAAGCTCAAAACCGCATGAAGCAACAGGTAGACCAGCATCGCTCAGAGCGCCAATTTCAAGAAGGGGATCATGTCTTTTTGAGGCTGCAACCATATAAGCAAACATCACTCAAAGACAAGGGTTGTTAGAAACTATCTCCAAAATTCTACGAACCATATCAAGTACTTCAGCGCATTGGAGAAGTAGCCTACAAGCTGGCTTTGCTACCTACTGCAAAAATCCATCCAGTTTTTCATGTCTCATGCCTCAAGAAAGTGATTGGGAACAATTGCAAAATTCAATCCAGTCTACCTGAATTGGACGAGGAAGGGTCAATCTGGCTCCAACCTTACCAGGTCCTAGACACACAAGAAAGGAATCTGCGTGGCTGCATGATTAGGGAAGTTCTCGTCAAGTGGAAAGACACCTCTCTGGAAGATGCAACTTGGGAACCAACCACTATTCTTCAGCAGTTTCCGCAACTTCAGCCTTGAGGACAAGGCTATTCTCAAGGGGGAGGGCATGTTAGGGTCCCACCCTAACCCCCTTATTTATGTAGTGGGATCGAGTCATAGTAAAGAGTCAATAAAGCCAATATTAATAATTGTAAGTGGTTAACCCGCAATTAATGACGGGACCACAATTAGTTGCAAATGGGCCATGGTATTAGATATATGGTATTAATAAAACCCATGGTATTGATCCATGGTATTGCATGTATGAGTCATATATAAAGGATAGAGACTCCCTGCGAGGAGCATCGTGTCTTATTTTTGAATCGAGCTCTGCTCTATTGGAGGTTTCCCCCTCGAAGAGGCCAGTGAACATTGCTTTCTGAATAATAAAATATTTGCTGTTGTCTCTCACTATTCTATGTTCTGGGTATCTTTCTTCGCATATTCTGTATTTGGGTATCTTTTTGCAGGTTATGAGCATAACACGATTCCAGGTTTGGAGATTACACAGTGGGAAATACCTCCACCCCTCCTCACAACTAGGGTCAACACCCTAATATGGACCACACTACAATGCTGGTTGGATACTTGTCATCGAATAATCCAATCAGGTAGTCTTGTCACCTACCATTTACATTTTACCCATGTCATAAGAGTGCATATCAAGTAGATACAAAATGTAATAGAACAATGTCAATCACACCATTCCTCATTGGATGTCTCGACATTCCCCATCGGAAGAGTAGATAATGGTTATCATATAGTTCTTTCCAATCTACAGGTTAGTTCTCATTCATGCATATACATAACAACAAAATATATATAGATAAGTGATCTTAAACATCATGTTATTAAGTCTAGTATCCACGTGTCAATTTTGTACTTCATACTGGAAATAAATCTTACATTAGATAAATCATAATTTTGCTAAGTCATTCATTAGATAAATCATATCCACTTAAGCCATACATGAAACAACAATAACTTTGATAAGTCATACACTAGATAAATTGTAACCAAGTAAGTCGTACATTAGGTCATACATCAAATATTTCAATCAACAATACCTAATCCATCTAATGATTTATATAAGTAGTTTCACCTGTCCAACTAAATGCATCAATATTACATAGTGTTCATAAATAAATAACATGGAACTATAAATAGAGCCTTAACATAGTTAGCTATCTAAGTCAAAATGGGCATCAAATATGCTCAAAACGTGAGGGGTAGTCATGACGTATAGTCTCTGCATCCTCCTAGGTAGCAAATCCTGGGCTATACTTGTACCACTGGACCTTAACCTGGTCCACCATGTGACATCTGAGTTGTCGAACCCCACAGTGCAATATGCGTAATGGTTCGAGCATTATGGTTCCCACGTTCGAGACCTGCAATTACCTCCAATCCAGTTTGTGAAATTCATCAGAAACATAATGTCGTAAAATAGATACATGAAAAACATCATGAGTTTTATGTAAATGGGGTGGCAGTACAAAACAATAAGCGATTGGTCCAATCTTTTCCTTGATCCTAGAAGTCCTATAAACCGAGGTGACAACTTTGTCCCTTTCACAAACTGAATGGTGCTTTGGTTGGGTTGGATACGAATAAAGACTTGGTCTCCTACTTCATAACTTTGATCAATCCTATGTGAATCAACATAACTCTTTTGTCTATCTTGTACTTCCTTTAAACTTTGTCGAATTTGCATTACCTGTTCCTCCATTTCTTGAACTGATTCTGGCCCAACTATTACTTAATCCTCCAAATTTTCCCAACTCAATGGCGTCCTACATGGCCTCCCATATAGAGCTTGATAAGGGGCATCCTGATTGAACTGTGGTAGCTGTTATTATAGGTAAACTCTACCAATGGTAAGTACCTTTCCCACTGAGTTTTATTATCCATGACGTACATTCTAAGCATGTCTTCCATAACCTAATTTATTCTTTCAGTCTGCCCATCTGTTTCTGGGTGTTATGCAGTACTCAAGTTCAACTGAGTCCCTAGTGCTGACTGCAAACTTGTCCAAAACCTAGACGTAAATCGAGAGTCTCTATTAGAAATGATTTTTTTGGGTAACCCATGTAGTTGAATAACTTCACTTATAAAAACTCGTGCCACATCAGTAACATTGTAAGTGTCTCTCACTAGAATGAAATGGGCACTTTTGGTAAATTTATCAACTACAACCAATATAACATTGTGCCTTTGTGAAGTGAGTGGAAAACCCACAAAAAAATCCATAGAAATTACCTCCCATTTATACATAGGGATGTCATGTGGTTGTAGGAGTTCTGCCGGATGGCGATGATCAACCTTCACTCGTTGACATTCAAGACATTTGGCGACAAACTGGACTATGTCGTGCTTCATGCCTGCCCAAAAGAAGAGTTTCTTCATGTCCACATACATCTTCTTCACTCCAGGATGTGCACAATAGAGTGCTATATGTGACTCTTCGAGGATGGTTCTTCTTATACCCCCTTCCTTAAGTATGTACATTCTCCCTTGAAATATCAATAGTCCATTTGGTTCAAGGACATATCCCTCAAACTTTGGTTCTATCTGCTTCCCACTCTGGAGTGCTGATATAACCTTTAGATACCAACTATCTTCAAAGAGTTTCTCCAACACACGTTCCCTCAAATTGACCCTCAAGGGTACTAGGGAGAAGGTTCGTGGCCTCCTGCTTAGTGCATCGACCACCACATTCTCCTTTCCCTTAATGTATGAGATCCCAAAATCATACTCACTCATGAATTCACTCCACCGCCTCTGTCTATCATTCAAATCCCTTTGAGTGAAGAGGTGCTTCAAGATTTGATGATCTGTTCTTAACTCAAAGCTTCTCCCAATGAGGTAGTGTCTCCATAGTTTCAAAGCTAACATCACTGTTGCTAACTCTAAGTCATGGGTAGCATACAACTCTTCATGTTTCTTCAATTTTCTAGATGCGTAAGCTATTACTTTGCCTTCTTGCATCAATACTTCTCCCAATCCTTGCTTTGAAGCATCGGTGCAGACAGTGAAGTCTTTTTCCATGTCCGGTACTCAAAGGATCGATGCACTAGTTAGTAACCTCTTTAGTTCAGTGAATGCAGTGTCACATTCATATGTCCATTCATACCTGACCCATTTTCGCTGTAATGTGGTGATGGGTTTTGCAATCCTCGAAAACCCTTCCACAAACCTACGATAATAACTTGCTAGCCCCATAAATCTACGCACCTCATGGGCATTTTCGGTACTGGCCAATCCATTATGGCATTTACCTTTTCCGAGTCAACTGAAATCCCTTCTCCTGAAATGATGTGCCCAAGATAATGAATTTTCTTCTGAAAGAAGGAACATTTTGACAATTTTCCATACAATTGATTTTCCCTTAAGCAAGTCAATACAACCCTTAGGTGCTCTTCATGCTCCTTTTCATTCTTGGAATACACAAGAATGTTATCCAAAAAGACTTGCACAAATTGGTCCAAATACTTCCTGAACATACCATTCATGAGGCTCACGAATACTATTGGTGAATTGGTCAAACCAAATGGAACAACTACGAACTCGTAGTGCCCAAACTGAGTTTGAAATGCGGTTTTTGAGATGTCACCTTCCTTAATCCTCAATTGGTGTTATCCAGATCATAGATCGATCTTTGAGAAAACCGTTGCTCCCTTCATTTATTCAAATAGGTCATTTATTCTAGGTATCAGGTACCTATTCTTTATTGTGGTTCTATTCAAGTCCCTATAATCTATGCATAGCCTTAAGGAACCATCCTTCTTCTTGACGAAAATCACTGGTGTACCCCAAGGTGAAATACTAGGCCTGATAAATCCCAAGTCTAAAATCTCTTTTAACTGCATTTGCAACTCACAAAGTTTTGGAGTTGTCATTCAATATGGTGTCTTAGATATTGGTTTTGCACTAGGTTTTAGGTCGATTATGAAATTGATCTCCCTTACAGGAGGTAATCCAGGAAATTCCTTAGGAAAAACATCCTTGAATTCTGAAAAATTTAGGTGTTGATCTAGGGAGGGTCCTTTATGGTCACTTACAACCTCGACCACATATAATTTGCAACCTTGTCAAAGACAAAGTTTTACCTTCAACATGGATATGAATCATAGGGACACTCCTCTCTTGATACCACAAATATCAATTGACCTAACTTCATCATCTAAACAAATCACTTTCTTTTTGAAACAATTTACCAAATCTCGATGAGCTTCTAGCCAGTTAATTCCAATAATTACATCATACATCCCCAATGCTGTGACATATGCCTTCAACTTAGTTATACAAACCTGAGGTTCACATGACATTGGTCAACACTAGGTCCTACTACTTGTTTAATCCTAGAATCCATCTCGAATTTCTTAAAGTCATCATGCTCATGTGATGCCAACCCACATTTTTCTAATGCAATTGGTGAAATGAAACTATCTGTAGCACCACAATCAAACAAAAATTTAACTTTTACTTTGTTGATCATACTTGAGGTTTCTACCACGACAAATTGGTGTTCAACTTGTTGGTTATCAATTGCTGCATAGATTCGATGGTGGCTACTTTCTTCCCCCATTGGTGCTTTTCCTTCTCTACGGTTGTTACCAGTTTGTAACTTAGGACAATAACGTTGGTAATGAGGTCCCGCACATCCCAACAAGTGATGCATGGTAGACTCTAAACATAATGTTGTGGAGTTCTTTGGAAATGGCTCCTTCTCCTGAGACCCCTGCCCCTACTTGTGGCTCCTCGTGTATGACCTTGATTTACACGAGTCCTCAAAGCTGTGGGTGAAGTTGCACTGGTAACCATTGAAATCCCCACTGTCGGTGCTCTGGGTACAACCCTGTTTCCATATGGTGGTGGCCTCAAACTTCCTCCCCTAGAGAAGGTACGAGGGGCCTTCCCCATAAATCTTGGTTGTTGTGTAAAAATGGTTTTTTTTCCATCTTTTAAGTCTAAGTGCTCTTCAACATAACGCGCATGTTCAACAACTTTTGCAACTGAGGATGGTTTCCACATCTGCACCATTTCCCTAATCTTAGAGTTCAATCCATAAATGAAACGATCTACTTGGCGCTGATCAGTGTCCATGTAGGAGACATACTTGACCAATTCCATGAATCTAATCTCATATTCCTCTACCATGCGGTTTCCCTGTACTAAAGCATGGAAGGCTCCTACCTGTTGTTCTTCATAATATGTTGGTAGGTACTTTTTCCTGAACTTCTCCTCAAATAACTCCCAGGTAATTGTGTCCAGAGTGAGGTGTAGTTGACGCTCTAAGTTACCTGACCAATTCAGAGCACTATCTCTGAGTTGGAATATTGCTATTTTATCTTTTGAATTGGAAGTATAATCTCTTATTACAAAGCACCTTCTCATTCCTTCTAACCAGACTTCTGCTCGTTCACTGGCATGACCTCCAATAAAATCTGGGAGCTTAATCTTTTGGAGCTCCCCAGTAATGTCCTCGATTGGAGGTCCTCTATCGGAGTCTCTCGATCCCTTGAGATTTCCCAACCCTGATGGAGGGTGCTCCACTTCCATCTCATTTGTTTGGCGCCCTCTTAAAGTCTCATTAAATTCTTCTAGGGAACGTAAGATGAGAGCCAACTCTGGTGATGGAAATGGGTTATTTGTAGGAGGTCCTTGTGATGATCCTCCTCGACCTTGATTTCCTTGCGTCTTCACCATTTTGAACTGTTCGAATTATTTGTTCCATAAGAGATTTATTAATGCAACTTAGGACTTGTCCTCTCTTAGTCGACTCACACACATATATGAAACGATAAACAATTTTTTTTTCTTTTACTATGCACGTAAACGAGCATTACTAATACTGAGCAGATCCCCAAGGATCTATTAAATCCTCTCATGTGTGATCTCTTATATAACCTACACATTTTTAATTAATGAATTGGTTTAATATACTCAAATATTAGTTTGCTCTTGGTGGCCTTCAAAATACTAATCTAGAAAGAAATTTGGAACCATTCTTGTGTATTCACCAAATGGCCATTAATTCAATTTCAAGTAGTAGTTTAAATATGAAGAAGAGCTTTTACTAATTCTCAAACACATAATTCTTTCTTAGACATAGAAATATCAAACCATTCAAGGCACAATGAACACAATATTTACCTTGGAAACTAAAATGGAAACCAACTCCAAATGGTTGTTGAGTTTTTAATTGGATAGTCCTTTGACTATAGTTCTTGGCTCTTTGAGCATACTCTTCCACCAAATTTCCCTTTGAGAGTGAAGGTACAAAAGGTAATGGATAGGTCAATAAACTTAACCTTTCATTTCCGTTTTTTATCAATCAATTTTATATTTATTTATCTTTTATAAACTATTCATATCCATTTTAATCAAAATATAACTAGTACATAGTGCATAAATAACACACTTTACATCAAATATATATATAATTCATTTCAATTTAAACCATGTTAATTTCAAATTATATAATATTACCAATCCATTTGTGCATTCTCACTAAATCTTCTCACTATATGAATTTGTAAGAAAATATATTTTCTGCAAAATATAATATTCCTTTGTATTAATGTTAATCTCAATTTTTAAGAAATAATTTGCAAAAGATCCACTTAAATTGCCATAACTTTTTAATTTATTATACTTGTTTTTTTACAAAATATTTAATATTTAATATATATATATATATAACAATATATATATTACAATATATATATAGATATTTAAAGGGACTTAAATAATTCTATAGGAAATTACAACCTTCTTATATACATAGATAGGTTTTCTTTGACTACATAAATAATTATTTTATCTTAAGTTTTTGACACAACTCCATAAATTTTGGTGGGCACTAACCTCACTATGTTTGTATACTTTCAAATTTACTCTCATCTAAATTTATGCAAATAACATAAATTATGGTGGTAATAACTCTTAGTAAATATATTTATTTATATTAGTGTCAATAATGTCTTAAAAACTCTTATATTGATACACATTCCATTTTTTTATTTTTTTATTTTGAATTATTGCATAAAAACCCTAAAATATTTGGTTAGCCAATTATTTCACCATAAGTATTAATGATCTCGATTTGAATTATAAATATAAAAATTAAAATAAAAAAGTTTTCCGTTATGCCTCCACAATTTGATTGTAGTACCCACATATTGTACGAATATTTTAAGCATCGCCTTGGTAAGAGCATTCTTAAGTTCAAAGGCACCAAGATTCTTATTAGCCCGTGTGTTAATCACCTGTTGTTTCTAAGTGCAGCGCGCTAAGCTTTTCCTTAAACCTGTCAGTGATTTAAGCATGTACGAAAAATGTTGAGTTTTGAGAGCGAATCTTTCACTAATAACAATCAAGGCCCTGTTGGGTTGTGTTATATTCTTTCCTTCGTTGTGCCAATTACGCAACAGGGGGGTCACAGGGGGAGGGGTTTGAGGGGGGCAGTTAACCCCTCTCTACGAGGTCTGGGGCAATGCCTCCGGGAACTTGTTTTGGACCCTATATTAGGTGGGCGGACCTACCTATGGTTTTGTGCATGGTTCTCGCACATGGTTTTGGGCACGATGGTTTTCAG
Organism: Pinus tabuliformis; assembly: GCA_031772625.1. Taxonomy (NCBI): domain Eukaryota; kingdom Viridiplantae; phylum Streptophyta; class Pinopsida; order Pinales; family Pinaceae; genus Pinus; species Pinus tabuliformis. The sequence goes on along the minus strand of CM062819.1, from coordinate 1,742,477,138 downwards.
TCCATGGTATTGGATGCTTCGGCATGTATATCTATATCTATTGTAACATTGGAAGGAACATAATGAAAAATCAATCTCGTAGTCCCGGTTTTGGGATCCAGGGGAAAATCTCTGTGTATATTTGTTTTATGTGTTATGCTATCGCTATTGTTTATTTTCCATGTTTTAGAATTCGTATGCAGGTAATTTTTGTACGGGGTTAAAACCTACAGGCCCAACATTGTGGTGAGGAATTTAAGGTAAATAAAAAGTAAAATATTTAGATGTGAAGTAAAACATTGAGAATTATGGAACAATAAAAAGTAAAATATTAGTATGTGAAGTAAAATATTGAGAATTATGGAAAACGGTAAAAAAAAAATCAAAAATTAAGAAAAAAGAAAAAAATATATTAAATATTAACTATTTAAATAAAATGTTAGCGAAAGGTTAACTCATTCCAAAAAGATTTCGATATTTTGTAAGTCAGATTGCAGCAATTCAATTAAATGGATGCTTTTTTTTTTCTTACTTCAAGTAGAGGGTTTTTTTTGTACTCAGATTTAAGCAAACGACCACTCCTTGATAAGAATATCTTTGGTTTTATCCTTGAATAAATGTTTTAATTGAGTAGTGGAAAGCGTTGTTTATGTACAATAACAACTATGACTAGAACATAAATAATTTGAATAAAAAGGTTTATCAATAAATGTGGATGATCCAGGTGGATATTGGTGACCACTTGCCTATTCCACTTGGACCCCCAACACTGTCTCTTTCAGTTTTTTGGTTTCCTTAATTGTAGCACAGTTTATTATTTTTGGCAGTTTTTCGGGTCCTGAACTTCCAGAGTCGTTTTGAGGCCCCAAACGGCGTTTTTAGGGAAAACAGAAAGACCAAAATTTTCCCAAATTGGCTTGCTAATTTGTTTTAAGCCTTCTCTTCGAAACGAGGTATTATGATAGCCAAACGGAGATTGTATGCCAAAGTTAAAACCCCGAGAAGTTGATGTGCCAATTTACCCAAACGGGGCCCATAGTTTTGACACTTCATCTCCTAGGGTTAGGTTTTTGGATGTTTAGGGTTTTCCATTGTTTCTCAATAATAAATAGGCCTTGAAGCTTCATTGTAACACAGTTCAGAGGCATGTAGCCGCCACATCTCTCCTCAGAGATAAGCTACCATCACTCGAGCTATCTTATTTCCATTATGTTTGTAAGCATAGTTTAGTATTTTTCCATTAATGAAATAAAGTGTTTTTTGGCCGCATGTCTATGTTTATGATTATATATGTAAGTTTTTGTGTTCATGTTTAAGTTCGAACCAGTTGTATCAGAGGGGTCTGCTTTTTCTCTGTTTTTCTTTGCATGTCCCCAACGAGGTCAGGGTATAAGGAATTAGGGCTTGATCTGGTTGAACCATTGCAGGATCAACCTCGCAAAACCCGACGACCTCCCATGGCGGAAGAAAAGAAAGACGAGGGGTAGGAGATCCTTTCAAAATGTTGCTCAAAGAAGCTCTCGAGCGATAGAGGGACGCGATGATGGATAACTTTGCCCAGATCCTTCGACGACTACCCACAGGCGATGCATCTTCATCCAACAGCCACTCTAGAGGTGCCACTCCTTTTAAGGTACAATTTAACTTCGATATTCCCATATTCGAAGGCGTGATAGATGCAGACATCGTAGATAAATGGTTAAATATATTAGAAGGATATTTTTTAGTTCATGATTTTTCTAATCGGGAAAAGATTACATTTGCACTTCTCAAAGCCGCCCCACACGTTAAGGACAGGTGGGAAACCTACTGTGAATAAAAGGACGAGAGTGAACCCTCGTTGTTTTCAGTTGCACCCACTTGGAATTCTTTCTGAGACACCATTAAGGAACAATATTACCCTGTCGGGAGCTATGAAGACAAATACATAAAGTGGACCATGCTTGGCAGGGAAGGGACCAATATGTGTTGAAGTTCACAAATACATTCCATACACTTCGCATGAAGCTAGGTATCAAGGATAATGAGCAGCATTTGGTGCTCAAGTACCGTGGCTGTCTACACAAGTACATTGAGGACGAGATGGAGTTCCTAGACATTTCCTCGCTCGGCACAACGTATCGGTACGTCGTAAATATTGAGCATAAATTTAAATAGAAGAAGCGGGACTTTGGAGCTGCGAATCGAAAGCAAGGAAAATGCGCCCCCAAACCACAGAATAAGGGACCAAGCCAAGCCGGGGCTACCCAGGACAACCCGCCGAAGCCGCAAGCAAAGAACAAAATCACGAAGACGAAGAAGGACATGGGAAAATGGTGTGAGTTCCATGAGAGCTCCACTCACAATACAAGTGAGTGTCAGACCAAGTAGTCACTGGTGGTCGAGCTGAAGGCTTTCAAATCAGACGCAGGTTCTAACTCTGAATCAAAAACCGATAACGGGACTGAAAAAGGGAAGAGGATAATTGATGTGAATCCCAGTGCCACCATGGCCACCACAAAGATTTAGAAAATTGAGCCTGAAGATCCAGAGGAGGGGGGACGCCTCTTCTGCTCACAGATGTGGCTGAATGGTTCTCTGCTACAGTTCATTGTCGATAACAGGAGCTAAAAGAACCTAATTTCAGTAGAAGTCGTGAAGCGGCTAGGCCTAACAACACATCAACAATTGTACACCATTGGGTGGCTTCACCAAGGACGAGATCTTCGCGTCAGCCAGTAGTGCCACTTTCCCTATAGCATCAAGCCCTTCACGGATGAGGTATTGTGTGACATTGCTCCTCTTGAAGTTTCTGATATATTGTTAGGAAAACCATACTTGTGGAAGTGACATTTTGTATATGAGTCTAGACATTGCTCTGTGATTATTACTTTGGGTAATAAGTTGTAAAGGATACCGGAGGTAGCCCTGCATACCACCATCTCTTTGATCACTGCAAATCAATGCAGTAAGATCACTTCCCAGACCAGGAAATTTGTTTTCCTTGTGATTCGCCCCCAAGGTAAGGAGAAGTTTGTGGCCACAGATTCTAGGCAAGGCTCTTCTGCACAGCAGAAACAGATGGACAAGGTCATGGAGGAGTATAGGGACATTTTCGCCTCACCCGCAAGGGTACCTCTGCACTGTTAGGTCAAGCACTCCATCGATTTGACCCCGGGCACGTCGCTACCCAATGGATTGATATATTGACGCTCTATTCTGGAGAACGATGAGATCAAGAGGAAGATTCAAGAACTACTATAGAAAGGGCACATCAGGCCAATCTCATCACCTAGTGGGAGCCCGATTGTATTGGTACAAAAGAAGGATGGGACCTGGAGACTCTGTATTGATTATTGGGTGCTGAAAAAGATCACTGTCCGGAATAGGTACCCAATCCCGCGGATTGGTGACCTTCTAGACCAGCTCAAGGGGAAAAGATATTTCAACAAGATTGACTTGAAGTCAGGTTATCATTAGGTGCCTATCAAACCCCCGATGTGTGGAAGACTGACTTCAAATACAAGGAGGGCCTTTTCGAATGGTTGGTCATGCTGTTCGGATTTATGAATCCCCCTACAAACTTCATGAGACTGATGGATGAAATGTTGCGGCCCTTCACCAATGAATTTGTGGTGGTGTATCTAGATGACAGCCTAATCTTCAACCAGAGTTAGGAAGAACACCTCCACCATATTTGACAGGTCCTTCAAACCCTTCGACAATAGAAGTTGTGTGCTAACTTGGAGAAATGCACCTTTGGCCTGACCCAGTTTCAATATCTGGGGTACACCATTGATGAGCAGGGTGTACATGTGGACCCATCCAAGATACAAGTCATTCAAGATTGGCCATCCCCAACCACTCTAACAGAGCTCCGCATCTTTTTGGATCTTGCCAATTTCTACCATAGGTTCGTGTTGGTGTTCTCTCATATCGCTTGGCCTTTAAGTCAATTCACCAAGGGTGGAGAGAAAGCAAAGTTCTTTCGGTCAGAAACCCAACATCGAGCATTCTTCAAGTTGAAGAATCACCTCCATTTTGCACTAGTGCTCACATTACCATACCTGCAACAAGCATTTGAGATTGAGACAGATGCCTCTGACTATGCCATTAGGGGGGTTCTTACTCAACATGGGCATCCAGTGGTTTACCACAGTGAGAAAATTTCAGACACAGTTTGAAAGTACCCCACTTACGACAAATAAATGTATTCCATTGTGAAGGCTTGTCATCAATAAAAGCATTACATTCTAGGGAATGAAACGGTCATCCACACAGACCACCAGCCTCTACAGTGCATACAAACACAAGGGAAGTTGCAGAACAATCGCCATTATAAATGGTCCAGTTATCTGCAACAGTTCCATTTGAACATTAAGTATAAGAAGGGTAGAATCAATAATTTCGCAGATTGCCTCACCAGACCACTGGTCATTGCGTTGATCACTGCGCTCAACTCCTGTGGGCATGAGACATCGGGTGGCCGCATGTTTACAAGAGCGATCCAGAATTCGGAAGCATATACCAAGCACTCCTGGAAGGGAAGAAAGTTCCAAATTTTCACCTTCACGATGCACTGTTATGCCACTTGGGAAACATATGTAATCCTTCAAGTGAGCGTTTTAAGATGATTTGGGAGGTGCACTACATTTGGGCCGCTGGACATTTCGGATTAGAGAAAACAGTGGTGGTATTGCAAAATTATTTTAATTGGCCGAAACTTCGTTAAGATCTTGGGAAGTACATCAGATCTTGCACCACCTGCGCCATTTCCAAACCAACCATCAAGAAGGAAGGCCTATATACTCCTCTACCTACTCCTAGCCGGCCTTGGGAATCTGTCTCCATGGATTATATGTCGGACCTTCATTCTACTAAGCATGACAATGACTGCGTTTTCGTGGTCATCGACAGATTCTCTAAGACGACCATCATGGCGTCCTGTAAGAAGAGTATCTCAACCGAGACCACTGCTAAGCTCTTCTTTGAGCGAGTGTGGGTACACTTTGGGATCCCATGATCCATTATTTCAGATCGGGATAGAAGATTCTTGAGTGCGTTTTGATCAAGTCTCTGGTCGATGCTGGATACAAAACTCACAGAGTCCACGACTTTCCATCCCCAAATTGATGGCCAAACAGAGGTTGTCAATAGAATGATCGTACACATTCTGCGCATGTACAACTCGAAGAATCCACGCACATGAGATGAAAGTCTCCCCTAGGTCCAACATAGCTACAACAGAGCTTTCCATAGCTCAACAGGCCACAACCCCTTTAAGGTAGGTCTGGGATTTTAGCCATTATACCCCATTGATGTGGCCATACCATTTACAACCACTGAGGTAGATTCGGCTCACATGTAGTCTGAAGCTGAAAGGGCTAACAACTTCATTAAGCACATTCAACACATCCGCCAACAAGTCCATGATATATTGGACAGATCCAATGTTAACTACAAGCAGTGCCATGATCAACATCGAGTGTCGCACAAGTTCCAGGTGGGCAACAAAGTTTGGCTTCATTTGCAGAAAGAGCACCTTGTTGGGCCCCACAGCAAGCTTTTCTTGCTCTAATATGGGCCATACACCATCACCAAGGCCGTTGGTGACAATGCCTTCGAGCTCAGCATCCCACTGTTTTTTGGTCTACACCCAGTGTTTAATGTAGATCATCTTCAGCCATACTCCCCACAATTGTTGGACAAATCTGACATTGCAGAACAACTCACACCAATAGAGCTAAACCCAAACTGCATGGAACAAACCACCATTGATCAGATCATGGACACACAGATCAAGAGCACTCACCAGCAAAAGATCCAACTATATCGGGTTGTCAAAGCTGGCCAACTCCACCAAGGCAAGTGGCTCACCACGGACCAAGTTCAGCAGAAGATTCTCCATCTCATGGAGGCACTCAACGCAATGGGGACCATTGCTTCCTAAGGGGGGAGGAATGATCCAGGTGGATATTGGTGGTCACCTGCATAACACTGTCTTTTCAGTTTTTTGATTTCCTTAATTGTAGCATAGTTTACTATCTTTGGCAGTTTTTCAGGTCCTAAACTTCCGGAGCCATTTTGAGGCCCTAAATGACGTTTTTTGGGAAAACAGAGAGATTGATAATGCCCCAACTGGCTTCCTAGTTTGCTTTTTACTTTATCTTCAAGATGTTCGAAACAAGGTATTATGATAGCCAAACGAAGATTGTATGCCAAAGTTATGACCCCAGGAGGTTGATGTACCAATTTACCCAAACGGGGCCCATAGTTTTAGCGCTTCATCTCCTAGGGTTAGGTTTTTGGATGTTTAGGGTTTTCCATTGTTTCTCAATAATAAATAGGCCTTCGAGCCTCATTATATCATAGTTCAGAGGTATGTAGCCACCACATCTCTCCTCAAAGATAAGCTACCATCACCCGAGCTATCTTATTTCCATTCTGTTTGTAAGCATAGTTCAATGTTTTTCCATTAATAAAATGAAGTGTTTTTCTACCGCAACTCTATGTTTATGATTATATCTATAAGTTGTTGCGTTCCTATTTAAGTTCAGATCAGTGGTATCAGAGGGGTCTACTCTTTCTCTATTTTTCTTTGCATGTCCCCAACGAGGTTAGGGTATAAGGAATTAGGGCTCGATTTGGTTGAACCATTGCAGGATTAGCCTCGCATTACAGTTGGACCGTTGGACATTTCGGAGTAGAGAAAACAGTGGCGGCATTGCAAAAGTATTTTTATTGGCCAAAACTTCGTCAGGATGTTGGGAAGTACATTCAATCCTGTACTGCATGAGCCATTGCCAAACCGACGATCAATAAGCAAGGCCTATATAATCCTCTACCTACTCCTAGCCGGCCTTGGGAATCTATCTCCATGGATTATATGTCAGACCTTCCTTCTACTAAGCACGACAACAATTGCATTTTCGTGGTCGTCGACATATTCTCTAAGATGGCCATCATGGTAGCCTGCAAGAAGAGTATCTCAACAGAGGGATAACAACTTCTTTGAGTGCATTCAACACATTTGCCAACCGGTCCATGATATATTGGACAGATCCAATGCTAAGTACAAGCAGCACCATGATCAACATCGAGTGTTGCACAAGTTCCAGGTGGGCGGCAAAGTTTGGCTTCATTTATAGAAAGAGTGCCTTGATGGGCCCCACTGCAAGCTTTTCCCACTCCAATATGGGCCATACACCATCACCAAGGCCATCGATGACAATGCCTTCGAGCTCAGCATCCCACTGTTCCTTGGTCTGCACCCAGTGATCAATGTAGATCGCCTTCAGCCATACTTCCCAGCATTGTTGGACACATCTGACATTACAGAACAACTCACACCAATAGAGCTAAACCTAGACTGCATGGAACATGCCACCACTGATTGTATCATGGACACACAGATCAAGAGCACTTGCCAACAAAAGATCCAACTATATCGGGTTGTCAAAGCTGGCCAACTCCTTCACAAAGGCAAGTGGTTCATCAGGGAACAAGTTCAACAAAAGTTTCCCCATCTCATGGAGGCACTCAACGCAATGGAGACCATTTCTTCCTAAGGGAAGAGGAATGATCCAGGTGGATATTGGTGGCCACCTACCTATTCCACTTGGACCCCCAACACTGTCTCTTTCATTTTTTTAATTTCCTTAATTGTAGAAGAATTTACTATATTTGGCGGTTTTTTAGGCCTTGAACTTCCCGAGCTGTTTTGAGGCCCTAAATGGCATTTTTAAGGAAAACGGAGAGACGAAAAACTTCTCAAAGTAACTTGCTAATTTGTATTTAGCCTTCTCTTCCAAATCTTCGAAATGATGTATTATGATAGCCAAACGGAGATTGTATGCCAAATTTAAGACCCCGGGAATTTGATGTACCAATTTACCCAAACGGGGTGCACAATTTTGGTGCTTCATCTCCTAGGGTTAGGTTTTTGGATGTTTAGGGTTTTCCATTGTTAGTCAATAATAAATAGGCCTTTAAACCTCACTGTAACACAGTTCAGAGGCATGTAACCTCCACATCTCTCCTCAGAGATAAGCTACCATCGCCTGAGATATCTTATTTGCATTATGTTTGTAAGCATAGTTCAGTAGTTTTCCATTAATGAAATGAAATGTTTTTCTGCCGCATCTCTGCATTTATGATTATATTTGTAAGTTGTTGCATTCATGTTTAAGTTTGGATTAGTGGTATCAGCAGGGTCTGCACTTTCTGTTTTTCTTTACATGTCCCCAACAAGGTCAGAGAATAAGGAATTAAGGCTCTATCTGGTTGAACCATTGTAGGATCAGCCTTGCAAAACTTGACGACCTCCCATGGCGAAAGAAAAGAAAGAAGAGGGGGCGAGAGATCCTTTCAAAATGTTGTTCGAAGAATCTCTCGAGTGATAGAGGGACGTGATGATGGATAGCTTTTCCCAGATCCTTCGACGATTACCCATAGGTGATGCATCTTCATCCAGCAGCCACTGTGGAGATGCCACTCCTTTTAAGGTTTTCCTTATGATTCCCCCCAAAGGCAAGAAGAAGGTTGTGGCCACGGCTTCCACGCAAGGCTCCTCTTCACAGTAGAAACAAATGGACAAGGTCATGTAGGAGTACAGGGACATTTTCGCCTCACCCACAAGGGTACCTCTGCACTGTCAGGTCAAGCACTCCATCGATCTGACCCTGGGCATGCTGTTCCCCAATGAACCGATCTATCGACGCTCTATTTTGGAGAACGATGAGATCAAGAGATAGACTCAAGAACTACTACAAAAAGGGCACATCAGGCCAAGCTCATCACCTTGTGGGAGCCCGATTGTATTGGTACAGAAGAAGGATGGGACCTGGAGACTCTGTATTGATTATCGGGTGCTAAACAAGATCACTGTCCGGAATAGGTACCCAATTCTGCAGATTGATGACCTTCTCGACCAGCTCAAGTGGGCCAGATATTTCAACAAGATTGACTTGAAGTCAGGTTATCACCTAGTGCCTATCAAACACTCCGATGTGTGGAAGATTTCCTTCAAATCCAAGGAGGGATTTTTCGAATGGCTGGTCATGCCGTTCGGATTGAAGACCCCGTTGCAACCTTCATGAGACTAATGGACAACATCTTGCGACCCTTTAACAATGCATTTATGGTGGTGTATCTAGATGACATCCTGATCTTCAAACATAGTTGGGAAGAACACTTCCACCATATTTAATAGGTTCTTAAAACCCTTCGACAACACAAGTCGTGTGCTAACTTGGAGAAATGCACCTTTGGCCTGACCCAGTTTCAATATTTGGGGTACATCATTGATGAGCGAGGTGTACATGTGGACCCATCCAAGATACAATTCATTCAAGATTGGCTAGCCCCAACCACTCTAACAGAGCTCTGTAGCTTTTTAGGTCTTGCCAATTTCTACCACAGGTTTGTGTTGGGGTTCTCTCATATCGCTTGGCCTTTAATTCAAGTCACCAAGGCTAGAGCGAAAGCAAAGTTATTTTGGTTGGAAACCCAACAACGAGTGTTCTCCAAGATGAAGAATTGCCTCTATTTTGTACCAGTTCTCACATTACCAAACCTGCAACAACCATTTGAGATTGAGACAGATGCCTCTGACAATTTCATTGGGGCAATTCTTACTCAACATGGGCATCTAGTGGCTTACCAGAGTGAGAAACTTTCAGACATAGTCCGAAAGTACCCCACTTACGATAAAGAAATGTATTCCATTTTGCAGGTCTGTCATCAATGGAAGTATTACATTCTGGGGAAGGAAACGGTCATCCACATAGACCACCGGTCTCTACAGTTCATATAGACACAAGGGAAGTGTTGGCTTGAGGGGGCCTGATCCAGGTTCGGAGTTAATTAGCCAACCAAATCCCTGTACTATTGGCCCTTTTGGCAACAGCCTGTGGAGCACGGATTGAGGTCTCACCCGAAGTAGTATGGGGGGATGTTGGAACCACGTTTCTGCACCCTTGAAATATCTTGTTAGCCTCCTATTGCAATAGGTGTTCATATTTCATGATTGATAGTGGAAGTGCCAAAAATGTTCATCTTTTCCATGCTGCAAAAGTTCCATTTTTGAAGGATTTCGCAATAAAGAATGGTGATCCATTTCATGTTTTCAAGTGTTATATCTATTCAGATCACAGATATGAGGCAGTTTTCCATTTGGATCAGCTCAAGTGAGGCATGTCTAACTTTCCCTTCTTCCTCTTCCCCGAATCACTCACTAACTTCCCCAAAGAGGTCAAGATCTGCTTGATATCTCTTAGATTCATCATTCTTCATATCATTTGCCTTGGTAAAGATCTTCTTTACCTAAGGAGTGTTCACATGTTCTCTAACAAGTTCTATTTCCCTTTATAGCCTAAGATTTCCATACTTAGCGCTTTCTTCACAATTTCATGTTAACTACTAACTCTACTATGTAAATCCCTATCTATTCCCCCTTCCCCTTACTAAAATTATGCTAAATAACCTCCCTATGTACATATCCCCTTCCATTGGTTTAAAATAACCATAAGTATCCCTTGGGAATTGCTAAGTTTGCCTGAAACTTAGCAAGAACCCTCATTCGCCTCTCAAACCACCTTCCAAATGCTTTTGGACCCCTTCCTAAGGCATAAAATCTCCCTCCAAATGTACAAATCCATCTTTTTTCCTTGTTTCTACCTTTTCCAAGGCATAAACCCCTTTCAAAGGCTCAAAACCCTTCTCAAGCACATAAATTCCCTTCCAAATGCCTTTGGAATCCTTCCAAGGCATGAAATTCCTCTTTTCAGGGCTATCGAACCCCTTCCGATGCCTTAGAATCCCTTCAAAATATTAAAAATGCCCCTCCGATTTCATAACATTTTCCTTTGTTACAAAAGCCTTGTTCCGATGCAAAAAGGGTCCCTTTGTACCCCCTCCGATGCGATATCGCAGTTGGGAGGGGGCAGTGATATGTAAAAGCCCATATATGTGTTGTCCGATGGTTTATCGCTGATCGCGACTTCGCGTCGGCGTATCGCATTGTTATTGTGTCATATATACACCCCGCCCATCCGCCGATGCTCCGACTTATCGGGAGCTGTTGGATTAGGTCCTCAAATCCGACGGCCCGGATCCCATCGCATCCCCCGTCGTAGTCGGCAATCACAATAAAATAAAGCCACGCCCCATGTCCTCCCCGATGGTGAAACAACGATTTAATCGCGGGCATCCATTCATGTGCCCCAGATCAATGGTCCTTATAATATCACATCGCGTCCCCATATAAGTCCCACACCCTCCACCCCACCGATAAGCGACATGCCGACTTAATCTCAGCCGTCCGATCATCCCACTCATCCGACCTTCCTGATCATGTCGCGCATTTCCATTTCGCTCCGCCCATATATATGATATCCCTGTCCCCGCCGATCGCCGATGCGCCGCGTTAATCGCGGCCGTTGGATAAGCCCGCCCCAGATCAACGACCCAGATCTCCGCTCCTCTACAGTGCCCCGCCCGCCTAGTTTTGCAATGTTTTTTCTATGTAAAGTAATTTTTCGCTTTACAAAGAAAAAGGCGGCCTTTTCACATATTATCAGTTCGCTCTTGCGCGCGCTCCACCGGCAATAGGAGTCAAGGCATTCTTCAACAGTTTTGGATCACTCCAAGCCCAGATTACTCCAAAATGCAGGTTTTCGGCCCTGGCAAGCCTCCAGTCCATGCATCCTCCTCTATTTATAGTCATTTCTTCATTTTTGGGAAACTTTTGATCGGCCAGTGCCGATGCTCCTCTAGAGGTCCACGGAAAGTATTGCAGCAGTCAAATCTTGCCATAAGTGGCCATAAAGGGGCGATTTGACAGTTCAAAGTATATCAAGGAAGAGAAAGTGGCCCGATTCAGTGTCAAAGTGTATCAGTGAAGCGGCAAAGAGGATCAGATCAAAATATCAGCAGCCCGAAGCGGATGAAGAATAAAGAGCCCCTAGCAAGTCAAAGAAACAGTAAAGGCCCATTTAAAGCTCACCAAGACAGATTTATGGGCATTTAAGCCATATGAGAGCAGCGCAGCAGAACCCAAGGCATAGTTATTACAGAAATGGCCAGCACATGGCTCAAAGGACCATATCAACTCATTTTTGAGGCAGCTGTCCCAGCGCAACACTTAGATAGATATTTCTTGCATTTATTTTCTGTACAAATTAGGTCAAGACACTTATTTCATGAGATCTGTCTCAGATCTGTTGTTTGTAGATATTTTCTCTATATATACCGCCCTCAGCGATGTAGAAAGGGTTGGTTGGTTGTTTGTTTTTCTCATTCTAGACTTGCGCTGTAAGCTTGAAAGTTTCTATAATCAAAGATGCTGGAATGCTTGTTTCTGAATTGCTGGTTGTGGATTTGATGGCTTAAAGAGTATGCTACAGATTTCTGGTGTTTCTACATGACTCAATAAGTCCTTCTTGTCTCTGTTTTCAGTTTATATGTGTTTATGCCACCCTGGTTTCACCATCTAAATAGCAGGAAAGAAGAATAGCTTAGAATTTGCTTATCAGCACTCTATGCTCAATTCCTGTCATTTCTTTATGTTTTCCTCTGAATTAGTGATGGATATGAATACTTTATTGATCATGTTTAAGCTAGTTCTCTCATTTCTGAATGTTGTTTAGGAATCCTTCATTGCTCCTATTTAGCCTTCATCCACTTTCCCTCTTCGGCTGGATGAGAGATCCTTAATTGCCTCTCATTCCCTAACCTCCATTTCATCCTTGTTCCAGCATTTAACATTGTGCCATGTGTAGCTATCCTGCTCTGTATTCCCCTCTTTCTGCCAAAGAAAACACACCCTTCAGTTCACATTCATTGACTCCATGCCCAATGGTCTGAACTTCTCATCCTTTGCAGGCCAACTCTGTCTGAAGCATCAACCATCCCACCAAAATCAAAACAAAACCCTTGTACATCATATCTAGCCTAAAATCATCCCTAAAACAAAGATAAATCATAAAGAGAGAGCCCTCTCTGATTGCAGGTAGGCTAGGACCTGCAATCCAAAGATTGGTTTGTGGTTACCTCGGCCGTATCCCTTAAGGAGCCAAGGGATAACCTGAGTTATAACATATCTGAGGGGTCGATTTGGTACAACTGTGAATACCTTCGCATAGGTCACTTTGCGTGCTTTCCTAACCTATGAGATCTTCGTGATCTGTTATAATCGCCTTCGCGCAGCCCTAACCAGGGGCTGAGGTGATTTCGCGACGCCTTAGTAGCAATCTACGCTACTTCCCCAAGTTATACCATGGATCTTACTTATCTTCATATAACAGTTAGTTATCTTCACGTAAACAGGTACTTAATCTTATATTCACTTTATCAACACATTCATATAAGTTCGCGCATCATATAAACCATATAAATGCAATTTATATCTGATACATTCAATGCACAAAACATGAAAAAGATACACATAAATGATGTAAAACTTCTCTTTATTACTTCAAATGTTATAGACTCGACTCACCCTGCGCACTCAGTTGCAGTGGTCCGCGCACTCAGCTACGGACTACTAGGCCTCTGCACACTCAACTGCAGAGCCTTCTCCTACTCTACGACCCAAAGACTCGACTCGAAACTTAGTGTTGAAAAGTGTGCAACAAGAAATGCTTGTTGAGAATGCAACAAGATGATGGAGCTTAGTGGAAAGGAGTCGCCTTCACTAAGTGGGCCCACAGGAAAATTATGGTGCACAGTCTATTTTTGGATCACAGCAGGAGTGATCACAGCAAGAGTGATCAGAGTCTATTTTTAGACTGCTAGTCAAAAATAGAAAAGTCAAATATTATTGTCTCATAATAATATTTATACTATAAACTTTATCTTATCCTCTTGGAGCACTTCAGTTTGAGCTACAGATGTGGCACATGCAACTGTCAGAAGGAAATACGCTTTTCTTATGTGTTAGTTGAGCTATTGCATGCAGGACATCAGTTAGAACTCATGTGGTTGAGTTCTGTGGAGTTGGATGAGCAGTTGATGGAGTTGTGTTCAGTTTGACTTAGTTGAACTAGTTGTATTTAGTCTAACTGATCAATAGACTAAGTGATGAGTTGTGTGAATTAGTTATTAATTAATTCACTAATTATTAACTCATAATGCAACTGAAGAATACATCAGTTAACTCAGTGCATGTATAGTTCAACAGGGATAGGTGTTAGAGGTTGAGATTGCTATCAGTTGTGCATGAGATTGTGCACATGCATGGGATTGAGTTATGCCAATGATCTCTACGTAGTGTGGGCCAATACCAAGTGAAATATAGCTTGTGCTCACGTGATTTCCAGTGTGGGTGAATTTCACAAGGTAAAAACGAGTTTGGATCAGCTATTCTCATTCATTCTCTTGCAAGTATTGTGCAGTGGAGGTAGGCAAGCAGCGGAGGAGATTTGGAGATCATATCTAAGTTGTATTGTGTGTAACAAGTGGAGATAGTACTGAGTACTTGAGAGGAGTATTGTACTATGTAATGTTACATGTTCTCAATTATTAATATACAGATAGTGTGGGGTTTTCAGTTGTAAGCTTTCCCCGGGTTACATACTGTGTTAATGTGCGCATGCGATTGATGTTTCATTATTTTTAATGCTGCTAAATTAATGATCAACATAGAGGAGGTTATGTATTATGCATGTATTCCACAATAGTGTATAATCAGGATAATCTCTGTTGAATATGTGTTTATTATTCAAAATTTCTACATGGTATCAGAGCTGTTGATCATCAGATCTACTATTCAGGAAGTGTTTACATTCTATTTCTTCAGGCAGAGTCTGTAATCGGGCCAGGTTGCCTCCGGATTCATCCTTCTTTTGGAAGGTGAGATATCCGGTGAATGCCCATACAGTCGATCTCTGTACAAGAAATACTTTGTTCTCACGAATTTTAGATCAGAGGCGGTTGAGTTTGGAGCTGGTGGAATTCAAATTTGCAACAATGTTTTCTTGGTGTCAACGTTGCAATGTCTTTCAACGGATTGCGATTGGAGTATGCTCTTGAGGGCAACTCGAACTATATTGCATGGAAAGACAGGATGGAGGCGGTATTAGATGATAATGGGTTGAAGGAGTTCATAGATGTGGATGTCCCAAAACCTATTGATGTTGCTCAAGTCAGGGATTGGAAAAAGAAGACAGCAAAGTGTCGAAGGATTCTGTTGGAGGGCATGAGGGATCACATTGTGTCTAGCCTCCATGGAAAGGCTTCTCCATATTTGATGTGGAAAACATTGACAGAATTATTCCAAAGCAAGAGAGACCAGAGGAAGTTGGCGCTCAAGGATAAACTCAGAAACATTAGGTGTGAGAATGGAGACAGTATGCCCCAGTATCTCACGAAGTTCACACAATGCCAGGATGAGCTGGGAAGTGTGGGGGTAACTATGGAGGATGAGGATATGGTGAGTCTAGCACTCCTTGGCCTTCCTAAGAGTTGGCATAGCTACCAGGACTCAGTGAATGGAAGGGAGAAATTTCCAGGATGGGAGAGACTTTGGTCGGATATTGTGCAAGAGGAGATTAGACGGCGCACCAGAGACAGTTCTTCATCTATGCATGATGAGGAGAACTGTGCCTTAGCAAGTAAGGCGAAGAAGGGGAAGGGGAAGGTTTCTCTTTCCGAATCCAGTTCTTCCAATGATGGGAAGAAGATTGACAAGTCGAAGGTGTGATGCTTTCGTTGTCATGAGTTGGGCCATTATGCTACTAATTGCCCAAAGAAGAAGTCCAAGAAGGGATCCGGGGAAGGATCTGAAGGTGAGGCAGCCTCACTTGCTTCACAGTTTGAGTTGGAATTCACACTCTTCGCATGCATGGTTTCATCCATGGTGGGAAGTGGTTGGTTTCTTGACAGTGGAGCTTCTTTCCACATGACCAGTGACAAAAGTTTGTTCAGTACTTTGGAGGAGAAAGATCTCCAGATACTCATAGGGATGGGTAATGATGAGAAGTATAGTGTCTCAGGTGTAGGCATGGTTATTTTTCAGAGGGAGCATGGAGCTCGCCTTACCTTGACCGATGTCAAGTATGTACCAGGACTGAAGAGAAACTTGGTGTCGATTGCGATGCTGGAAGACAGAGGTTATGATGTAGTCTTCAGTAAGGGAAAGGTTTTCCTTAGACACATCATCACTAGACAGGTGAAGCAGATTGGTTCACGGGTCAAGAACCTGTATGCTCTCGAGGTTCAAGATGCATGCAAAGCCTTGAGCAGCAAGGCAACTGATGGAGACTTGGTGGTTGAGAGGGAGCATATATTACCTCTCAACATGCAGAGCCAAAAGAAGTCTCAGACGATTGTGGAGGAGCCACGATTGGTGCAGCAACTTCAGGAGGTTGTGGAGCAGCCACAACAAGGGAAGCTGAGAGGAGATCGAGTAGAGACATCTACTCATGCAGAGACCTCCGGTAGGGGGAAACTTTGAGCCAGGTGGGCTGAGGGATCGCATGCAGTCATACCTCCATGTAGGAGGTGGGGTGATGTGGATTGATCATCCCAAGGAGGAGGGGCAGGATCCTTGAGGTACCCAAGCTCTTGGATGAGACCTTGCTACGGGAGTCCCGATGTGGAGTAGCAGGAACTGATTGATTGGGTAGAGACAGATGTGGATGGAGCGGCAGAGAGAGCGACAGTGCAGGGAATCCCAGGACAGAGCATAGCATGCAGGCTACAGAGATGCAAGAGGCACAAGTCTTTTTCACAGTGCTAGGTGGCACAGAGAGGTGTGCAATGGTGCGAGATGCATGGAGATGTTGCAGTAGCACAGATGTCAGAGAACGAGCACTTGTCAGTAGCAGGTAGAGCTTCAGCATCAGAGTATGTTCCTAGCCCAACAAAGTGGTCAGTTGGGAGTGTTTTTGTTCCAAGTGTTGTTGGAGCAAAGTGGACCGGGCAGATGTGTTGCATGCAAAACATTCCAGAGTTACAGGATCGGGTTTGAGAGGAAGCCTTTCTTGTTGAGAGGGAGTGTTGAAAAGTGTGCAACAAGAAATGCTTGTTGAGAATGCAACAAGATGATGGAGCTTAGTGGAAAGGAGTCGCCTTCACTAAGTGGGCCCGCAGGAAAATTATGGCACAAAGTCTATTTTTGGATCACAGCAGGAGTGATCACAGCAGGAGTGATCACAACAAGAGTGATCAGAGTCTATTTTTAGACTGCTAGTCAAAAATAGAAAAGTCAAATATTATTGTCTCATAATAATATTTAGACTATAAACTTTATCTTATCCTCTTGGAGCACTTCAGTTTGAGCTACAGATGTGGCACATGCAGCTGTCAGAAGGAAATACGCTTTTCTTATGTGTTAGTTGAGCTATTGCATGCAGGACATCAGTTAGAACTCATGTGGTTGAGTTCTGTGGAGTTGGATGAGCAATTAATGGAGTTGTGTTCAGTTTGACTTAGTTGAGCTAGTTGTATTTAGTTTAACTGATCAATAGACTAAGTGATGAGTTGTGTGAATTAGTTATTAATTAATTCACTAATTATTAACTCATAATGCAACTGAAGAATACATCAGTTAACTCAGTGCATGTACAGTTCAATAGGGATAGGTGTTAGAGGTTGAGATTGCTATCAGTTGTGCATGAGATTGTGCACATGCATGGAATTGAGTTATGCCAATGATCTCTGCGTAGTGTGGGCCAATACCAAGTGAAATATAGCTTGTGCTCACGTGATTTCCAGTGTGGGTGACTTTCACAAGGTAAAAATGAGTTTGGATCAGCCATTCTCATTCATTCTCTTGCAGGTATTGTGCAGTGGAGGCAAGCAAGCAGCAGAGGAGATTTGGAGATCAGATCTGAGTTGTATTGTATGTAATAGGTGGAGATAGTACTGAGTACTTGAGAGGAGTATTGTACTATGTAATGTTACATGTTCTCAATCATTAATATACAGATAGTGTGGGGTTTTCAGCTGTAAGCTTTCCCCGGGTTACATATTGTGTTAATGTGCGCATGCGATTGATGTTTCATTGTTTTTAATGCTGCTAAATTGATGATCAACATAGAGGAGGTTACGTATTATGCATGTATTCTGCAATAGTGTATAATCGGGATAATCTCTATTGAATATGTGTTTATTATTCAAAATTTCTACACTTAGATAAGATTCAATTCTTCATCCTTCATTCATGACTATCCTTCTCTTATTTACAACTTAGAGCCTTGCTCTATTTACACAATCCCATGGTCCGTGGACCATGGGTAGATTTCTAAAGCCGAAATTACATTACAAAAATGAGGGCGTACAACCCTATGACTCATTTACAATCTTCGCACTCCGGGCCCACAAAACGCGAAGTCTTTACATCGGATTTGGTAAAAATCTGAGATTTAAACCCCAAAACTTGCCTTGGGGGATCCTGTGCCCAACAAGCCCCCAACAAAAACATCATGACTCGCCCTCGAGTCACTCGATCGGTGCGGAGATCTTCGCGCGGAGACCTCCCAACTTTGTCCTGCACATGTTGTTCAGTGACTGTTGTATCTGAACTGCTTCCTTGTATCTATTCCTGCATTCCTTGCATCTCTTTATAGTCTTGCGCCTCCTTTCAGCTACCTGGAGTGCTAAGACTGTGCTTCAATAGGCTAGTTAGATAGCCGGGCCACCCGTGTATGGCTTCAACTGACTGCTATTCACTCTTCCTGGGAAGGGTTCTCCATTTAACTTTACCAACTACACCGTGCCTCTGTCTGTGACCTCCTTAATAACATACGGCCCGATCCAAGGCATCACACTGATCAACTCTTGGCAGTAGTCCCCAAAGTTGTCAACGTAATCGTGTGCATCCTGTTTTATCACCATAGTTTTCTTATGAAGAAAGTCCTTTATTCCTTCCTCAAGCTTCTTGATTTCTTCTTCTTCCATGGCGCTTTTCTCCCTCAACCGAACCTTTTCCTTCATGAGTTCTTGGAGCCTAAGATCACCTTTTGGATCTCTTCATTAGGTCCTAAGTGTTCTTCTTCGTCCAGCTGTGCGATCCCTTCTTCCAAGGCTCCGCATTTAGTCATATCCGTGGGCGCTGTTGTGCGTGGACTAGGCATGATATATTCCATCGGCATTACAGCGTTCGCTCCATAGGCTAGCCTAGAAGCCGTCTGGTCCATCAGTTTCTTGCACATCACCATATAGGCCCATAAAACTGCTGGTATGCACAGGTCCCAATCACTTATCTGCGCATTACATACCTTGTTCAGTGCTTCATACGCTTCAATAAACGCTTCTGCGTGGATAACCTTCTATGCGCTCATTCTCTCCATAGTCTGTCGTTCCAACTTGAGGAATCGTTCGCACATTTGCCCCCCAACACATGCTCATTCACCATATTTCCCAACATGCAGTTCATGTGTATCCGTGTAGGTTGTTTACCATATGCCTATACCCACCTGGACAGATGTGCACATGGACCATCTCGTCCATTGTATTTATCTGCCAATCGCACTATAGGTTTCCCAAAAAATGTGTGCATCATTCTCCTGCATTCGTGCCAGTCCTCAAAGCTCCCTCTATGCGCACCCCGCCACCTCGCAGGCGTAGCGCGCCGTACCCAATTCAAGGCCTGGAAATGTTGCTTTTCCAGCACCTCCCTTTCAAAATTATCTAGGAAAGTATCTATCTCACTTAACCCATCATAAGTAGGCAAATCCCTTACTTCTGTCGATACCCAATGCAGCGATCTTGTCATCATATTACAGTTCAGCGTGGTTACCTCGTGTAACCGGCTCTGCCATCGCTCTATCTCCTCATCAGAATTCGACATACAAGAGCTTTCACGCTCCCATGAGATTCGTCAATCCGCAGTGGGATTTACCCAGTCTTTCTCTCGTGCGGTTATTTTGTAGATGTAGTCCAAATCATCATCACTTTCATAGTCACGTACTAGCTTTGTGTAGCGTGATCCCTCAGCAGGGTCTAAGGGTATAACTATGCGCAAAGACTTCTTCTCAAAAATCATCTTGTGCTTCTTCAGATTAATCACCCCGTTCATGTCAGTGGCCCAATCAATTCCTAAGAGCATGGGGTAGGGATTGTTGTCATCAACAATCTCTATCACTTCAAAGTCTGCTATCACACTCGCTCCCTCAATATCCAAGGTGATTCCCTGCAATGATCCCATGGGTATTATCTTCTGTTGGTTCGCCATTCGTAGCTGAATAGGAGACCATTGTAGCGTAGGCCTCCCAATGCGCTCCCATGTATGCTTTGGCAGAACGTTCACATTTGATCCTAAATCCAAAATTAGTTGGTCCATCTCATATTCTCCAATCTGAGTGGTTAGCCTCATTTCTCTCCCTGTCCTAGTATTGTGTTTTCCAATATTCTGGACTACGCGCGGTTCTCTTGGCGCGGTCCCAGCACATCTGTTAATGAGTTCCTGCAATCCTTTTACATCTTTACTGTCACGTAGTAGCTTCATGCGTGTTTCTAGGAACGTCATAAGCATAGATGAGTCCATTTCCAACTCTGGTATATCTTTGCTTTCTGAAGTGGAGGCATCAACGAAGCTCTTCTTAGCTTCCATGAAGGTTTCCTTAGTGCGCTCCAAATCAAACTCTACTTCTTTCGTCGGAGCCTTGCGAACCCAAGTACTATCTTCGGGTTGTTTTCCTTTATCATCTCCCGTCGTGATTCCACTTCAGAGCACAATTTTCACATTTGGATCTTCCTCACGCGGCTCAGACCTCATTATCTGTAGGTTCTGAGTCGAGGGAGGTGGTAGCGCTCCCTTGTCGCGTATCCTAGCTATCAGCGTAGGACGATATTCCATCTCATGATCAAACAAGGTACAATACAGACATGATGGGCGTGTTGAATTTATACAATCATGAGAATAATGTTCTGGCCCTCCGCAATTGTAGCATATCAACTGTCTGCGACCTCTTCCAGGTCCTCCTCCACCTCGGCCTTGTCCGTGACCTCATCCACGCCCCTGAAATTCGGTTCGCCCCACTCCTGCATTTGGGTCTAGGGGCCGTGTTTTGGCCTGAAATCTATAGATGAGAGTTCTATCCATCATCAGCTCATAGCTTCTACAAGTGCGCTCATCGTGTCCAACCGATCTACAAAAATTAGATTACAACTGTTGCGAATTCCACGTGTACTTCTGTAACAAATGGCAGTTGTCCGTAGCATGTTTTCCTCCTATTTGACAAATCACTCACCACAAAGTAGGTGCTGCACTAGGTCTTGCTTGTGCTTCCGACCTCAACGGCATTGGTCCTCCTCTCGCGAGGTAATTCATGAACACAGGGCAATGGTCCTTATCATGACCCTGACCCTTGCATTTTACGCACCACACCTCTTCACGCACTTCTGGTCGGGTTGTCCTGTCCTGTTTCAGACTCTGCATCTCAAGGCACAAGTTTTTCAACGCGTGGATTTGCTGAACTCACAAGTTAGGATCTTACATCAGGGTTTCATGCAGCCTCATAGCGATCTCCAGGGCCTCTGCCTGAGTCGTTAACCTCTGTTGCGACAGAGCATTCCTCAAATGCGGCGTTAGCGATGGTACAAACCATTCACAGTGTTTTCCATCCGTCAAACTCATATTAGCTTCGCGAATCGTACACTTTAGTCTCTGATCCAGCTCCCAAGGAGTCTCACCTGGTAGCATTGTGATATCTTTGAATCCAATGATCAACTACGCTTCTAACTTCGGCTTGCTAAATTATCTGTTTAGCACAATTTGGATATCCGCAATTCCCGCATTCGGATTATCATTAGAATGCTTAATATACCAGGTCAGCGCGCGATCCTGCAGAGCACTAACCAGCATTGCTTTCTTTATATTATCATCTATAACTCCTTGCACTTCCCATATGGCTCTTATCATGAACCAAAACTGGTCCGGATCTTCATTTCCTACTCCCTTGAACATAGGAAAATTTATCGCGCTTGCCATATTGACTCGCGGTGGTGGCGGAGGTGGTACGAGTGAAGATGGAGGTGAAGGTGGTGAAACTGGTGGCGGTGTGGGTGGGGGTCATATGCGCGGAATCCTTTGCCTTATCAAATGGATCGCACTTCACGGCGAGACCTTCGCGAGCTCTTCCTCGTCCCCTTGCGGAGGTGAAATCAAAGGGCTATTCTCTGGTCCCTTACTTCCTTCGTTTTTGTAGGTTTTTCAACTTCACATAGCTCTGGACATCAAGGTAATTGCATAACCCTCTTTTCACACAATAGCATTTTAATCCAAGTATTCAGAGACTTTACGTACTTACCTCACAGTCCATTGAGAAAACATCGCTCCGCCTCGCTATAGCTTAATGAAGTATCTACCGCGAACTCAGTAATGAATCCTCCGATAATTCGATCGAGCCAATGATCAAGAACGCGTGTGATCTTATCCTTCGATGCTTCCAATCTGCGCACCAAATCTGGGGTCCACACAATAGGATTGTCGAGTTTCCACCTTCCTTGGCTATCTACTAGCTTCGCAATCCACTCGTACAACTTAGTAGGGAAAGATGCGAAAAAGATTTCGTGGATCTCTGTGTACAGGTAGCAGTCTAACCACTCTTCTTTTGTCAGTTGCAGATTCCTGTTCTCCTGCGCCGTGAACTCGTGAATTCTTCTGTCCAACCAACCTTCAATTTCCTTCTTAGTTGGATTCCAATGATACGACATCAGACATCTCTATGCAGATTCCGGTCTCGGCAACGGAACCATTTGTTGGCTTGAGGGGGCCTGACCCAGGTTCGGAGTTAATTAGCCAAACAAATCCCTATACTACTGGCCCTTTCGGCAATAGCCCACAGAGCGTGGACTGAGGTCTCACCCAAAGCAGTATGGGGGGATGCTGGAACCAAGTTTCCGCACCCTTGAGATGTCTGAGGGGTCGGTTTAGTCCAACTGTGAATACCTTCGCGCAGGTCACTTCGTGTGTTGTCCTGACCTGTGAGACCTTCGCGATCTGTTATAATCACCTTCGCACAGCCCTAACCAGGGTTGAGGTGATTTCACGTTGCCCTAGCAGCAATCTGTGCTACTTCCCAAGTTATACTGCAGATCTTGCTTATCTTCATATAACAGTTAGTTATCTTCGCGTAAACACGTACTTAATCTTATATTCACTTTATCAACACATTCATATAAGTTCACGCATCATATAAACCATAGAAATGCAATTTATATCTGATACATTCAATGCACAAAATAGGAAAAAGATACACAGAAATGATGTAAAACTTCTCTTTATTACTTCTCCAAAGGTTACAAACTCGACTCGCCCTGCGCACTCAGCTGCAGCGGTCCGTGCACTCATTTGCAGAGCCTTCTCCTACTCTACGACCCAAAGACTCAACTCGACACTTAGATAAGACTAAATTCTTCATCCTTCATTCATGACTATCCTTCGCTTATTTACAACTTAGAGCCTCGCTCTATTTATACAATCCCATGGTCTGCGAACCATGAGTAGATTTCTAAAGCCAACATTACATTACAAAAATGAGGGTGGACAACCCTATGACTCATTTACAAAATTCGCACTCTGTGCCCACAAAATGTGGTTTCTTTACATCAGATTTGGTCAAAATCTAGGCTTTAAACCCCAAAACTTGCCTTGGGAGATCACGCGCCCAATAGGAAGTTGCAGAACGATCGCCATCAGAAATGGTCCACCTATCTACAACAGTTCCATTTGAACATTAAGTATAAGAAGGGCAACACCAATAATGTTGTTGATTGCCTCAGCAGACCACTGGTCATGGCGCTGATCACTGTGCTCGACTCTTGCGGGCACGAGACATCGGGGTGGCCGCCTGTTTACAAGAGTGATCCAGAATTCGGAAACATATACCAGACACTCCTGGAAGGGAAGAAAGTTCCAAATTTTCACCTTTAGGATGCACTGTTATGCTACTTGGGACACATATGTGTTCCTTCAGATGATTTGGGAGGTGCACTACAGTCGAGTCGCTGGACTTTTCAAAGTAGATAAAACAATGCGGTATTCCAGAAGTATTTTTATTGGCCGAAACTTTATCAAGATGTTGGGAAGTACATTAGATCCTGCACCGCCTACGCCATTGCCAAACCAACCATCAAGAAGCAAGGCCTACATACTCCTCTACCTACTCCTAGCTGGCCTTTGAAATCTGTCTCCATGGATTATATGTCGGGCCTTCCTTCTACTAAGCACGACAATGATTGCGTTTTCGTGGTCGTCGATAGATTCTCTAAGATGCCCATCATGGTGGCCTGCAAGAAGAGTATCTCAGCAGAGGCCATTGCTAAGCTCTTCTTTGAGCAAGTGTGGGTACACTTTCAGATCCCACATTCCATTATCTCAGATCGGGACAACAGATTCCTGAGTGCATTTTCGTCAAGTCTCTGGTCGATGCTAGATACAATACTCACTAATTCCACTACTTTCCATCCCCAAACTGATGGCCAAATAGAGGTTGTCAACAACATGATCGTACACATTCTGCGCATGTACAACTCGAAGCATCCAAACACATAGGATGAAAGTCTCCCCTATGTCCAACGCAGCTACAACAGAGCTCTCCACAGCTCAATAGGCCACAACCCCTTTCAGGTAGGGCTGGGATTTTGGCCAGTATGCCCCATTGATGTGGCCATACCTTTTGCAGCCACTTAGGTAGATTTGGCTCACATACAGTCTGAAGTTGAAAGGGCTAACAGCTTCATTGAGCACATTCAACACATCCACCAATAGGTCCATGATATATTGGACAGATCCAATGCTAAGTACAAGCAACACCATGATCAACATCGAGTGTCGCACAAGTTCCAGGTGGGCGACAAAGTTTGGCTTTATTTGCAGAAAAAGCGCCTTGCTGGGCCCCACCGCAAGCTTCGACCTCTCCGATATGGGCCATATACCATCACCAAGGCAATCGATGACAATGCCTTCTGTTAGGTTCTTATACCAATAGGTGTCATATTTCATGATTGACTGTGGAAATGCTAAATATGATCATCATTTCCATGCTGCAAAGGTTCCATATTTTCCAAAAAAATAGAAAAATTTAAAAAATGTAAAGAGGGTATGCCCTAAAAAAAAAATCAAAGGGAAAAAGAATGAATTGGTCAAAAAAGAGAGAAAATGAACCCCAAAGAAAGACCAGGAAAGTGTGCTAGTCAAAATGCCACTACTGTCCTATTTTTGCAAAGAATTTCAAATCATGCAATCAGTGACTTTGTCACACTTGATGGATGGCCCAACAACTCAATCTTGGCCAGTCCATGTTTAAATTTCTTGTTTTAGCATTAGAGAATAAGGTCTGTTCAAACAGTTCAAGCTTGGCAGATCACTAGCTAGGTAGAGAAACAAGGGTGCTCAACAGTTGAATCTGAGCCCCTGGAAGAGATAAGGGCAGACTTAGATAGGAGGGCAGTCAAAAGAAAAAGAAAGAAAGGGTTTGCTAGCTCAAATGCACCCAAACAAGATGAAGAAAAAATGTTAGGAATAGCAGAATGGGTAGGTAATTCTGGTGTTGCAGAAGCATGTTGGTGATCAGTTTTGTCCTCTTAAATATAATCTATCTCATGAGTATCACAAACATCCTGGCAAAGTGGCTACAGTTTAGTGGAGCATGACTAATTTCCCCTCCCATCTCCCCAAGCAACCCTTACTAACATCCCTTCAAGGACATTGAGATCTGCTCAGTGGTCCTAACTCATTTCATTTTATGAGAAATACTAAGTGAAACTTTGTGTTTACTTAGTCAAAACAAGCCACATTTCTTGTGTAAAAAGACCCTTCCATTTCACTTTCATTTTTCTAAGAACCTAAGTTTTTACCTTATAAACTTAGCGTTTTCTATTCACAAAACCGTATTAACATCCTAACTATATTGTATAGCTCCCGTATAATACTTCTCCACCCCTATTATACATAAAAACTATATAAAAAACCCCAAAATTCTATAATACCCCGACCCCTGGCAAGTATAGCCATATATCAAAGTTTTCGGGAATTAAAAGGTTTGGCAGAAACCTTATAATAGCCCTCTGCGTTCAAAACCATTGGAGTTTATTTAACACTTGGTTAAATAAACAACCGCACCCATAAACCCCTGTTAACCAAGGTTTATACCCCACAAACATTAAAAAACATTAAAATAATGCGCGGGTCCTGTGTTGTACCCCTCCGCCAACTTACCCCTCCGTCAACCGTCGGATCCGATCCCCTAGATCGGATGGCTCACATCAATATCGGAGGTGCCCCGATGACCGGATGATAGCACACGATAAAAAGCGATTTTCCCACTGTACTGTGGGACGCATATCGCTCCCATAGTTTATCGCGTCCGTTCGGCTGAAAACCGTCCCCGTACATAAAGCGGTGCGATGAAACCATAAACCGCTCCCGCTTACCGCTGCTGACGTCGTCCACCCACATCAGCACCCATGTCATCACTATTCCGTCCGCCGTGTCCGCCACGTCAGCGCCAAGTCACCTTCCGTACCCCCTGCTACCCGACAAAGATGACATCATGCTGACGTCACCCAACCAAAGCGCGCCAATAACCCGCCAAAATCAAATTTTTTGTTAAAAAGTCATTTTAACGACGTTTTTGTCCATTTCTCTTTGTTTTTCTTGCACGAGCTTTGCATGGTTTACGACGTCCAAAACGACATTTTCTCTGCACAGTCCGCCACCCAGAGGAATTCACTCCGCAGCTCGGCCCCTCAGCTCAGTCCTCGACCTGCATTTCGCACCAGGCACCTGTAAAACAGGTATTTACCCGATATTCGCTCGTAAACCCTGTTTTTCCGAGTTTCTCTGTTAAAATCACCCAAAGAACTAAAATTCGAATTAAAATGCACTCCTGCCTACAAATCTCTGCATTTTAATCCACTGTTTGACCCATTTTCCCAAAGAAAACCTGTGAATTTTGTTCTCCTCTGCAAATTTCCCATTAAACTAAAATTCAAGCCCATTTCCGTCGGAAAAATCTCCAAAAATGCCCAAATATTGAGTTAAATTTGTCAAAATCACTTGCAAAAAGAGCACCATTTCCACTGTTTTATCCAGCTTCCCAATTAAACTCTGCAGACTTTGTCTTTTCTATGAATTTTACCCAGTGAGGCCATTTCTATATATAACTCAGTTTGCAAATTTCCTAAGAAAACCCTAGTGCCAGTACTCTGTTTTCTGTTGTTACACAGACCCAAATTCCAATTATAAACACAGACAGTGAAGCATGGAAGCTCCAGTGGCCTTGAATGTTGCCCCCTTGAATGCACCACATAAGGAATTGGAATGGATACCCCTTGCTGACAGGGACTTCCAAATTAAGGATATGATGGGTTACAAACCTCACCTACAAGCCTTTTGTGAAATTAGAAATAGCTACAGAAGCAGCACTGATGTCTTGGGAATTTGGGAGTCCAACATGCCTATCTATTACCTCCCTTCAGTGAATGTGCTCCCTGATTTCATCCATTTATGCTGTGCAAATTATGAACCCACACAAAGAGCAGTTATGGCTCCATCTGGGACTGTACTCTTCTATATTACTCCTCAATCCATAAATGAGATGTTGAACTTCAAGCCAACTCAGCCTCTGGCTCCTCTCACCATGAAATTCTTGCTTGACCAAGGTGCCAAACTGCCCAGCTCAGAGATAACCAGAATTGCTCAGTTGTTTATGAAACCAAATTTCCAGCCTGACCAGCCTCCTCCTTATCTCCAAGTCTGGTTCAATGAGGCAGGGAGACTCATTATAGACATGATATCCTACATTTTAGGATTCAAAACCAGTGAGTATGTTGATGAAACTGTTTTAGTATTGATGTCCATATTCACTCCAGGACAGCCCCCTGCTGTCAAGTATGATTATGCCACCTTCATAGCAAATAAAATCCATGAGCAATTCATGAATTTGGAGAGAGAAAGAGTGTTCAAATACACATCCTACATATATCATTTGCTGTTGTACTATCAACCTGATAGTTTCCAACTTCCTCTTAAAAGATTGGACCTCAAAGGAGAAAGGAGGTCTGTGATTTTCTGGACCTCAGTATTCCATGAAGTCCACAACTCCCCATATACATATTGTGAGTTCATTGACCTGTTCATATATCCAGCCACTTCTTTGTTGATAATAACTCCTTCTGCCAGGCTCTCTGCTGAAATGTAGAAAATTTTACATCTCTCAAAGGAATACAGTATTGGTGACTGGTATTTTTACCAAAACCACACAGTAATCAGGATTTATGGCTGTGAATTAACTCCCTACAAGCTGCCAAAGTATGTCCCTATGAGACTCTTTGCCCTGGAATACTACCGACAATTTAGTAGTTCAGATTTGACTCATTTCTATGGTGCTAGGAAAAAGGCACAGCTCAAGATAAGACATCAATTGGGCCCTTTTATCTTCAATAAAAGGGAAGAAGCCTGGGAGGAAGCAGATAAGATATTAAGAGATAAACTTATGCTGAATCAAAGTTTTCATTGGT
This sequence comes from Pinus tabuliformis, assembly GCA_031772625.1. Classification (NCBI taxonomy): domain Eukaryota; kingdom Viridiplantae; phylum Streptophyta; class Pinopsida; order Pinales; family Pinaceae; genus Pinus; species Pinus tabuliformis. The sequence continues at coordinate 1,742,448,713 of CM062819.1, read as the reverse complement.
CACCATATGACCCTAAACATTTCATAAGTTTTAGAAGAGTCAAAAACAAGCTTACAGGATATGTGCACTACAAAATCTCTGAAATTGAACAATATGCTAATCAACAAGAATGGGTAGAAGGCACACTAGTTGAAGAGCTTACTGAAGAAGAGAAATTAGAAAAAGCAATGAAAGAGCTTGAAAAAACACTTGACCTGGACTCTTTTGGACAGGTCCCTTTCACATTGCCTCAACACATTAGAGTGGGCACATCATTTGCCACAACTTCACAACAACCTGCCCAAGAGAGTACTCCACCTACAGGGACATCCAAAGGCAAGGAAGTACAACATTCAGAACAACAAGATATAATGGCAGACCGGCCAGATACAGCAAAGGAGCAAAGTCAAGGGCAAGGTCCTTCAACACAAACAAAGGTACCTGAAATCCCTGTGTTACAAACTCCTCTCAATGAGGAAAGAGCCAAGAAAAGGGACAAGCAAGAAGACACACCTCTAGGTGGATCGGCAGAACAGCAAGGGGAAAAGAGGCAAAGGTTAAATCCTTACTCTGAAGAGGAATTGGCGGAGGAAACAATTGAACAACAGGCTCCTCCAATTTTGGAAACATCAACTAGCTCATATCAGCAAGAGCAAGAGAGGCAACATGGTGTGGAGGTTACATCCACCAAGCAACAGAGCAAGCAAGGCTCGGATATCAAGAAAGCATTCACTGAAATAAAGGCTAGAAATGAGCCAGTAAGGTTCCAACTTTATAATCAATTGCTGAGAATGGCTCCCACCAATCAACAAAGGCTAATGGCAGCCTATGATATTCAAGAAGGGAAAATGACCCTTAGTCACTTCAGGCCTACAATGCAGCAGCCACAGTCAGCTGCTGATTATATCAGGACCAATCTGGAAGTTCTCTCTAAAGACATCCACCCAATGGACCAGATTGAATTACATAAACAAACTGGCGAAATGGTGTACTCCACCTTGGCAGACAAAGCGTTATTGGCTCACAAACTGCAAAATTCACTACATAATACTTCTGCCCAATTGGAATTGGAAAAGGCCTCCTCATTAGCCAAGGATAACAGAATCAAATCCTTGGAGGAAATTATCATTGAGCTGGGACATGATCCCAAGGATCCCAAGGGCATATAGTCCTTAATAAAAAAGAAAGAAGAAGATATTGCAGCCCTCAGGAAGTAGCTCAAGCTACCAATTACCATGCACCCTCAAACCACAGAAGTTGCACAACAGAAAGAAGAGGAGGACGTGGTGAGTTTGCTGATGAGGATGAATGAAAGACTGGCAGAAACAGAGAAGGCATTGGAGAAAGAATTACAAGGAAAACAGGGAGAGTTGGCCTCCCAGCCACCAGAAACAGCTCCAATAAGCACAACAGCTCCTCCCACAACTACAGCAGCAGTCCCTCCCATTGTCCCAGAATCAACAGCAGGTACCTTAGCTCTAGCAACAACAGCAGTACCAGATGCCAACCTGAGCATGGAAGAGATGATGAAGGAAATAAAGGCTTTAGAACTCCAAATGGCAGAGCTAAAGGAAGCCAAAGAAAAACTAGCCAAGGTAGAGGTGAATTATGATAAATCAAAAATAATTGTGGCTGAGAAAACAAGAGAAGTAAAGGCCTTGGAAAATAAGGTAAAATCCTTGGAGAAGGACCTTACTCTTCACAAAACTCTGGCAGAAATCAAAACAATTTTGTGGACTAAAATTGGCCAGTCCATCACTGATCAATGGACATCAATACAGACTATTCATGACCAGATTGAATTGATAGAGATAGCTCAAGTTGAGACTCAAAAAGCCAAAGCATTATTAGCAAACAAGCCCGAACAGGCCAATAAACTAATTCATTTTTTGAATACTCATACCAGAGAGCAGCTAGCAGCTCTAGATATTCAGGACAGAACAGGTACAATTTTGACAGTGAAAAAGGTGCTGACCATGAGGAATTTTGTACAAAATCTGGAAAGAAAGTGCCAAGAAATGCAGACAGAGATAAATGCCTTTACAGAAAAGTTTGCAGTCTTGCAGAGCAAAGGGTTACCCAGCTTATTGACCAACAATCGGAGACTATTGACACATGAACAGTATGCTCACAGGGTAAATACCTATGTTACCAATCAAATTACAGCATCATCAAGCATTTCAGAAGACACAGTACCTCCCTCTGGACAGAGCTTATATGACAAATTGGAAAATCTATTCTTTATCGAGCATGAGATAACACATCTTTTTGAAGTCCAGCCCAATTACTACAGGTATACTGAAGCTGATGAAACATTAATAAAACTACAAAGACACCAGTTGCCAACAGATCAATGGTGGCAGGGCATGTTGGAGGTTTTACCACCAAGGTAGTGTTGGCGCTAATTCTTTTTGATTGTCTGCATCTAATCAAATTTAATGCACGTGCCACATATCATAAATATGACAACAGCAAGGAAGGAGCTCACGCCAAAACGCATTAAAGGGGAATCGGGCACAGATGACAGGGCCGGGACAGCAACGCAGGAACGCGAGATAAAGAAACAGCTGCCAGTCGACTTATTAAGTCCAAAAGTCAAATATATCAGACCACCTAAGGCAGCCAGCACAACGCAAGTTACTTCTGCATTGATTACGCTCTCTTTTCAATATCATTTATTGCCTTTGAAGAAGTAGATGGATAAATTTATTGCTGGATATTTTCCCTATGAGATATTTTGTAACTATTCTTTTATAAATACCTCCTCAAGATATGTATTATTGTTGGTTGGTGAATATCATTCTAGACCTGCGCTGTAATTTTGAGAACCCTTCTGAATAAAGATTGTTGGAATACTTTGCTGGTGAATTTTCTGGTTGTGGAATTAATGGCAGAAGAATATGTTACAGAATTCTCGTGTTACCTCATGGATCAATAAGTCTTCTTTAAACTCTCGTTTTACTATATTTATGTTTTACATATCATCCCTATACCATGTTCTAAATTGCAGGAAGAAAGAATAGCCCAGAATTTACTTTGCTATACTCTGTGTTCAATTCCTGTCATTTTTTATGTTTTCTACAGGACTAGCATAGGCAGGAATTCTTAACTGCTCCTGTCTCCCTGGTTCTTTCACTCTAAATATAATTAAGGAATTCTTAACTGCTCCTTGATAGTATTTACTCATCTTCCCTCTGTTAGCATAATGAAAGATTCTTAATTTCCTTTCATTCCCTGACTTCACTTCATCTTATTCCAGCTTGAAATTTGTTCTGTGTCTAACTATCTTGCTCTGTAGTTTCTCCTTTTGCCAAAGAAACCATACCAGAGGTTTATTTTCATTGGACTCCATCAACCCAATGGTCTGAACTTCTCTTAGTTTGCAACCCTGTTCTATTGAATGTCACCTTCCAAACACCAAACAAATACTTGTGCTTCATAACTAGCCTAACATATAATAAAACAAATCTAAATCATAAAGAGAGAGCCCTCTCTAGTTGCAGATTGGCTAGAATATGCAGCTAAAAGACTGGTTAGTGGTTACCTCGGCCGTATCCCCTCCTTAGAATTTTCCTAGGGGACAACTTGAGTGATAACACCTTCGAGCTCAACATCCCACCATTCCTTGGTCTGCATCCAATGTTCAATGTAGATCACCTTCGGCCATACTTACCACCATTATTGGACACATCTGACATTGCAGAACAGCTCACACGAACAGAGCTAAACCCAGACTGCATGGAACAGGCCACCACTGATCGGATCATGGACACACAGATCAAGAGCACTTGCCAGCAGAAGATCCAACTATATCAGGTTGTCAAAGCTAGCCAACTCCTTCATCAAGGCAAGTGGCTCACTAGGGACCAAGTTTAGCAGAAGTTTCCCCATCTCATGGAGGCACTCAACGCAATGGGGACCATTGCTTCCAAAGGGGGGAGGAATGATCCAAGTGGATATTGGTGGCCAATTGCCTATTCCACTTGGACCCCCAACACTGTCTCTTTTAGTTTTTCGATTTCATTAATTGTAGCATAGTTTACTATTTTTGGGAGTTTTTCATGTCTTGAACTTCCGGAGCCGTTTTGAGGCCCTAAACATAATTTTTAGGGAAACCTGAGAGATCAAAAATGTCCCAAACTAGTTTTTTAGTTTCCTTTGGCCCTTCTCTTCGAGATCTTCAAAACGAGATATTATGATAGCCAAACGGAGATTGTATGCCAAAGTTACGACCCTGGGAACTTGATGTACCAATTTACCCAAACAGGGCCCACAATTTTAGCGCTTCATCTCATAGGGTTAGGTTTTTGGATGTTTAGGGTTTTCCATTGTTTCTCAATAATAAATAGGCCTTTGGGCCTCATTGTAACACAGTTTAGAGGCATGTAGCCGCCACATCTCTCCCCAGAGATAAACTACCATCACCCGAGCTATATTATTTCCATTCTGTTTGTAAGCATAGTTCAATATTTTTCCATTAATGAAATGAAGTATTTTTCTGCCGCATCTCTTTGTTTATGATTATATATGTATGTTGTTGCATTCCTGTTTAAGTTCGGATCAGTGGTATGAGAGGTGTCTGCTCTTTCTCTGTTTTTATTTGCATGTCCCCAGTAAGGTCAGGGTATAAGGAATTAGGGCTCGATTTGGTTGAACCATTGCAGGATCAGCCTCTCAAAACCCGATGACCTCCCATGGCAGAAGAAAAGAAATACCAAGGGGTAGGAGATCCTTTCAAAATGTTGCTCGAATAAGGTCTCGAGTGACAAAGGGATGCGATGATTGATAACTTTTCCCAGATCCTTCGACGGCTACCCAAAGGCGATGCATCTTCATCCAGCAGCCACTCTTGAGGCGCCACTCCTTTTAAGGTACAAGTTAACTTTGATATTCCCATATTCGAAGGTCTGATAGATGCAGACGTCGTAGATAAATGGTTAAATATATTGGAAGGATATTTTTCAGTTCATGACTTTTCCAATCGTGAAAATACTACGTTTGAACTTCTCAAAGCCGCCCCACACGTCAAGCACTGGTGGGAAAACTACTGTGAACAAAAGGACAAGAGTGAACCCTCGTTGTTTTCAGCTGTACCCACCTGGAATTCTTTCCGGGACGCCATCAAGGAACAATATTACCCTATCGGGAGCTATGAAGACAAATCCATAAAGTGGACCACGCTATAGCAGGGAAGGGACCAATATGTGTTGGTTTTCACAAATACTTTCCATACCCTTCGCATGAAGCTAGGTATCAAGGATATTGAGTGGAATTTGGTGCTCAAGTACCACGACTGTCGACACAGGTACATCTAGGATGATATGGAATTCCTAGACATTTCCTCGTTTGGCACGGCGTATCGATACGCTGTAAAGTTTGAGCAGAAATTTAAACAGAAGAAGCGGGACTTTGGAGCTGCGAATCCAAAGCAAGGAAAAGGCACCCCCAAACCACAAAACAAGGGACCAATCCAAGGCAGGGCTACCCAGGACAACCCGTCAAAGCCACAAGCAAAGAACAACTCCATGAAGATGAAGAAGGACACGGGAAAATGGTGTGAGTTCCATAAGAGCTCCACTCACAATACAAGTGAGTGTCGGGCAAAGCAGTGACTAGTGGTTGTGTTGAAGGCTTCCGAATCAGACGTAGGCTCCGACTCTGAATTAGAACCCAATAAGAGGATTGAAAAAGGGAAGAAGATCATTGATCCAGAGCCCAGTGCCACCGTGGCCACCATGAAAATCCAAAAAAATTGAGCCCGTAGATCCAAAGGAAGGGGAACGCCTCTTCCACTCACAGATGTGGGTTAAGGGTTCTCCGTTGCATTTCATTGTCTACAGCAGGAGCCAAAAGAACCTCATTCAACAAAAGTCATGAAGCGGCTAGGCCTAAAGACAACAACACATCCATAGTTGTACACCATTGGGTGGCTTCACTGAGGATGAGATCTTTTTGTCAGCCATCAGTGTTGCCTTCCGTGTAGCATCAATCCCTTCACGGATGAGGTATTGTGTGACGTTGCTCCTCTGGAAGTTTTTGATGTATTGTTAAGACAACCATACTTGTGGAATAAACATGCTATATATGAGTCTAGACCTCGCTCTGTGATTATTACTTTGGCTAATAAGTTGTACAGGATACCAGAGGTAGCTCCACCTACCGCCATCTCTTTGATCACTGTAAAGCAATGCAGTAAGATCATTTCCCAGACCAGGAAATTCGTTTTCCTTATGATTCGCCCCCAAGGCAAGAAGAAGGTTGTGTCCATGGCTTCCAGGAAAGTCTCCTCTGCACAACAGAGACAGATGGAAAAGGTCGTGGAGGAGTACAGGGACATTTTCGCCTCACCCACAGGGGTACCTTTGCACTGTCAGGTCAAGCACTCCATCGATCTGACCTCGGGCACACCACTGCCCAATGGATCGATCTATCGATGCTCTGTTCTGGAGAACGATGAGATCAAGAGACAAATTCAGGAACTACTGTAGAAATGGCACATCAGGCCAAGCTCATCACCCTGTGGGAGCCCAATTGTATTGGTATAGAAGAAGGATGGGACCTGGAGACTCTGTATTGATTATCGGGCGCTGAACAAGATCACTGTCCAGAATAGGTACCCAATCCCGCGGATTGAGAACCTTTTGGACCAACTCAAGGGGGTTAGATATTTCACCAAGATTGACTTTAAGTCATGTTATCACCAGGTGCCTATCGAACCCTCCGATGTGTGGAAGACTGCCTTCAAATCCAAGGAGGGCCTTTTCAAATGGGTGGTCATGCCATTTGGATTGCTGAACGCCCCTGCAACCTTCATGAGACTGATGGACGACATCTTGTGGCCCTTCACCAATGAATTCATGGTGGTTTATCTAGATGACATCCTGATCTTCAGCCAGAGTTGGGAAGAAAACCTCCACCATATTCAACAAGTCCTTCAAACCCTTTGACAACACAAGTTGTGTGCTAACTTGGAGAAATGCACCTTTGGCCTGACCTAGGTACAATATCTGGTGTACATCATTGATGAGCAGGGTGTACATGTGGACCCATCCAAGATACAAGTCATTCAAGATTGGCCAGCCCCAACCACTCTAACAGAGCTCCACAGCTTTTTGGGTCTTGCTAATTTCTACCACAGGTTCGTGTTGGGGTTATCTCATATCGCTTGGCCTTTAATTCAAGTCACCAAGGGCGGAGAAAAAGCAAAGTTCTTTTGGTCGAAAACCCAGCAGCGAGTGTTCTCCGAGTTGAAGAATCACCTCTGTTCTGCACCAGTGCTCACATTACCAGACTGGCAACGACCATTTGAGATTGAGATAGATCCCTTCGACTATGCCATCAGGGCAGTGCTTACTCAACATGGGCATCCAGTGGCTTACTATAGTCAAACACTTTTAGAAACAAGTCTGAAAGTACCCCATTTACAACAAATAAATGTATTTCATTGTGCAGGCCTGTCATCAATGGAAGCATTACATTCTGGGGAAGGAAACGATCATCCACACAGACCACCAGCCTCTACAGTTCATACAGACACAAGGGAAGTTGCAGAACGATTGCCATCAGAAATGGTCCACCTATCTGCAACAGTTCCATTTGAACATTAAGTATAAGAAGGGCAGCACCAATAATGTCACTGATTGCCTCAGCAGACCACCGGTCATGGCGTTGATCACTGTGCTCGACTCCTGTGGGCACGAGACATCGGGGTGGCCGCATGTTTACAAGAGTGATCCAGAATTCGGCAACATATACCAGACACTCCTGGAAGGGAAGAAAGTTCCAAATTTTCACCTTCAGGATGCACTGTTATGCCACTTGGGACACATATGTGTTCCTTCAAGTGAGCATGCCAAGATGATTTGGGAGGCGCACTACAGTCGGGTTGCTGGACATTTCGGAGTAGAGAAAATAGTGGTGGTATTGCAGAAGTATTTTTATTGGCCAAAACTTTGTCAAAATGTTGGGAAGTACATTAGATTTTTCACCTCCTACGCCATTGCCAAACAAACCATCAAGAAGCAAGGCCTATATACTCCTCTATCTACTCCTAGTGGCCTTGGGAATTTGTCTCCATGGATTATATGTCGAGCCTTCCTTCTACTAAGCACAGAAACGATTCCGTTTTTGTGGTCGTCGACAAATTCTCTAAGACAGCCATCATGGCGGCCTGTAAGAAGAGTATCTTAGCAGAGACCACTGCTAAGCTCTTCTTTGAGCGAGTGTGGGTACAGTATGGGATCCCACGGTCCATTATCTCAGATTGGGACAACAGATTCATGAGTGCATTTTGGTCAAGTCTCTGGTTGATGCTGGATACAAAATTCACTAAGTCCACGGATTTCCATCCCCACACTGATGGCCAAACAAAGGTTGTCAACAGAATGATCGTACACATTCTACGCATGTACAACTCGAAGCATCCACGCACATGGGATGAAAGTCTCCCCTATGTCCAACACATCTACAACAGAGCTCTCCAGAGCTCAACATGCCACAGCCCCTTTCAGGTAGGGCTATGATTTCAGCCATTATGCCCCATTGATGTGGCCATACCATTTACAGCCACTCAGGTAGATTTGGCTCACGTGCAGTCTGAAGATGAAAGGGATAACAATGTCATTGAGCGCATTCAACACATCCACCAATAGGTCCACGATATATTGGACAGATCCAATGCTAAGTACAAGCAACACCATGATTAACATCGAGTGTCACACAAGTTCCAGGTGGGTGAAAAAAGTTTGGCTTCATTTTCAGAAAGAGCTCCACGTTGGGCCCCACTGCAAGCTTCACCCGCTCCGATATGGGCCATACACCATCACCAAGGCCGTCCATGACAATGCCTTCGAGCTCAACATCCCATTGTTCCTTGGTCTGCGTCTAGTGTTCAATCTAGATCGCCTTCAACCATACTTCCCACCATTGTTGGACATATCTAACATTGCAGAACAACTCACACCAACAGAGCTAAACCCAGACTACATGGAACATGCCACCACTGATCGGATAATGGACACACAAATCAAGAGCACTCGCTAACAGAAGATCCAACTATATCAGGTTGTCAAAGCTGGCCAACGCCTTCACCAAGGACCAAGTTCAGCAAAATTTTCCCCATCTTATGGAGGCACTCAATGCAATGGGGACCATTGCTTCCTAAGGGGGGGGAATGATCCAGGTGGATATTGGTGGCCATATGCCTATTCCACTTGGACCCCCAACACTATCTCTTTCATTTTTTTCGGTTTCATTAATTGTAGCACAATTTACTATTTTTGGCAAATTTTCGGGTCCTAAACTTTTGCAGCTGTTTTGAGGCCCTAAATGGCGCTTTTAGGGAAAACAGAGAGACTGAAAACATCCAAAATTGACTTTGCAATTTTTTTTCAGCATTCTCTTTGAGATCTTCGAAATGAGGTATTATGATAGCCAAACGGAGATTGTATGCCAAGTAACGACCCCGGGAAGTTGATGTACCAATTTATCCAAACGGGGCCCACATTTTTGGCACTTCATCTCCTAGGGTTAGGTTTTTGGATGTTTAGGGTTTTCCATTGTTTCGCAATAATAAATAGGCCTTTGAGCCTCATTGTAACATAGTTCAGAGGCATGTAACCGCCGCACCTCTCCTCAGAGACAAGCTACCATCGCCCGAGCTATCTTATTTCCATTCTGTTTTTAAGCATAGTTTAGTATTTTTCCATTAATAAAGTGAAGTGTTTTTCTACCGCATCTCTGTGTTTATGATTATATTTGTAAGTTTTTGCGTTCCTGTTTAATTTTAGATCAATCGTATTAAAGGGGTTTGCTCTTTCTCTATTTTTCTTTGCATGTCCCCAACGAGGTTAGGGTATAAGGAATTAGGGCTTGATCTGGTTGAACCATTGCAGGATCAACCTTGCAAAACATGACAACCCCCCATGGAATAAAAAAAGAAAGACGAGGGGGTAGGAGATCCTTTCAAAATGATGCTCAAAGAAGCTCTCGAGCGGCAGAGGGACACGATGATGGATAAATTTGCCTAGATCCTTCAATGGCTACCCACAAGCAAAGCATCTTCATCCAGTAGCCACTCTGGAGGCGTCGCTCCATTTAAGGTACAAGTTAACTTCGATATTCCCATATTCGAAGGCCTAATAGATGCATATGTCATAGATAAATGGTTAAATCTATTGGAAGGATATTTTTCAGTTCATGACTTTTCCAATCGGGAAAAGATTGTGTTTGCACTTCTCAAAGCTGTGCCACACGTCAAGAACTGGTGGGAAACCTTCTGTGAAAAAAATGACGAGAGTGAACCTTCTTTGTTTTTATCTGCACCGACTTGGAATTCTTTTTGAGACACCATCAAGGAACAGTATTACCCTATCGGGAGCTGTGAAGACAAATACATAGATTGGACCACGCTATGGCAGGGAAGGGAGCAAGATGTTCTGAAGTTCACAAATACTTTTCGTACCCTTTTAACGAAGTTGGGTATCAAGGATACTGAGCGACATTTGGTACTCAAGTACCGCAGCTATCTACACAAGCACATTCAGGACGAGATGGAGTTCCTGGACATTTCCTCACTCGACACGGCATATCAGTGCGCTGCAAAGATTGAGAAGAAGTTTAAACAGAAGAAGTGGGACTTTGGAGCTGTGAATCCAAAGCAAGGAAAAGGCGCCCCCAAACCACAAAACAAGGGACCAATCCAAGGCAGGGCTACACAGGACAACCCGCCTAAGCCGCAAGTAAATAAAAACACCACGAAGATGAAGAAGGACACAGGAAAATGGTGTGAATTCCATAAGAGCTTCACTCACAATACAAGTGAGTGTCGGGACAAGAAGTCACTGGTGGCTAAGCTAAAGGCTTCCAAATCAGACACAGGTTACGACTCTGAATCAGGACCCGATAAGGGGACTGACAAAGGGAAGAAGATCATTGATGTGGAGCCTAGTGCTACTCTAGCCACCAGAAAATTGAGCCTGAAGATCCAAAGGAGGGGGAATGCCTCTTCCACTCACAGATGTGGGTGAAGGGTTCTCCTCTACAATTCATTGTTGACAGTGGGAGCGAAAATAACCTCATTTCAGCAGACGTCATGGAGCGGTTGGGCCTAAAGACTACAACAAATCCATAACCCTACACCATTGGGTGGCTTCACCAAGGACGCGATCTGAGGTACTATGTGACATTGCTCCTCTTGAAGTTTCTGATGTATTTTTAGGACAACCATACTTGTGGAACTGGCATGATGTATATGACTCTAGACCTCACTCTGTGAATATTACTTTGGCTAATAAGTTGTACATGATACCGGAGGTAGCCCTACCTACCACCATCTCTTTGATCACTGTAAAGCAATGCAGTAAGATCATTTCGTAGACCAGGAAATTTGTTTTCCTTATGATTCACCCCCAATGCAAGAAGAAGTTTGTGGCCATGGCTTCCAGACAAAGCTCCTCTGCACAATAGAAACATATGGACAAGGTCGTGGAGGAGTACAGGGAAATTTTCGCCTCACCCATAGGGGTATCTCCGCACTGTCAGGTCAAGCACTCCATCTATTTGACCCCGGGAACGTCGCTGCCTAATGGACCGATCTATCGACACTTGGTTTTGGAGAACGATGAGATCAATTGGCAGATTTAGGAACTACTGCAGAAAGGGCACATCAGGCCAAGCTCATCACCCTGTGGGAGCCCAATTATATTGGTACAGAAGAAGGATGGGACCTGGAGACTCTATATTGATTATCGGGCACTGAACAAGATCACTATCCAGAATAGGTACCCAATCCCGTGGATTGATAACCTTCTAGACCAACTCAAGGGGGCCATATATTTCAACAAGATTGACTTGAAGTCAGGTTATCACCAGGTGCCTTTCGAACCCTCCGATGTGTGGAAGTTTGCCTTCAAATCTAAGGAGGAACTTTTCGAATGGTTGGTCATACCATTCAGATTGACGAACACCCCTGCAACCTTCATGGGACTGATGGATGAAATCTTGCTTCCCTTCACCAATACATTCGTGGTGGTGTATCTAGATGACATCCTGATCTTCAACCAGAGATGGGAAGAACACCTCCACCATATTCGACAAGTCCTTCAAACCTATTGATAACACAAGCTGTGTGCTAACTTGGAGAAATGCACCTTTGGCCTAACACAGGTTCAATATCTAGGGTACATCATTGATGAGCAGGGTGTACATGTGGACCCATCCAAGATACAAGTCATTCAATATTGGCCAGCCAATTTCTACCGCAGGTTCCTATTAAGGTTCTCTCATATCGCTTGGCCTTTAAGTCAAGTCACCAAGTGCGGAGTGAAAGAAAAGTTCTTTTGGTCGGAAACCCAATAGCGAGTGTTCTCGAATTTTAAGAATCACCTTTTCTCTGCACCAATTCTCATATTACCAAACCTACAACAACCATTTGAGATTGAGACAGATGCCTCCAACTATGCCATTGGGGCAGTTCTTACTCAACATGGGCATCTAGTGGCTTACCGCAGTGAGACACTTTCAGACACAGTCCGAAAATACCTCACTTACAACAAATAAATATATTCCATTGTGCAATCTTGCCATCAATGGAAGCATTACATTCTGGGGAAGGAAACCATCATCCACACAGACCACCGACCTCTACATTTCATACAGACACAAGGGAAGTTGCAGAACGATCACCATCAGAAATGGTCCACCTATCTACAATAGTTCCATTTGAACATTAAGTATAAGAAGGGTAGCACCAATAATGTCATTGATTGCCTCAGCAGACCACCGGTCATGGCGCTGATCACTGTGCTCGACTCCTGTGGGCACGAGACATCGAGGTGGTCGCATGTTTACAAGAGCGATCCAGAATTTGACAACATATACTAAACACTCCTGGAAGGGAAGAAAGTTCCAAATTTTCACCTTCAGGATGCACTGTTATGCCACTTGGGACACATATGTGTTCCTTCAAGTGAGCGTGCCAAGATGATTTTGGAGGCGCACTACAGTCGGGTCGCTGGACATTTCGGAGTAGAGAAAATAGTGGCGGTATTGCAGAAGTATTTTTATTGGCCAAAACTTCGTCAGGATGTTGGGAAGTACATTAGATCCTGCACCGCCGCGCCATTGCCAAATCAACCATCAAGAAGCAAGGCCTATATACTCCTCTACCTACTCCTAGTCGGCCTTGGGAATCTGTCTCCATGGATTATATGTCGGGCCTTCCTTCTACTAAGCATGACAACGATTTCATTTTCGTGGTCGTCAAAAAATTCTCTAAGATGGCCATCATGGCGGCCAGAAAGAAGAGTATCTTAGCAAAGGCCACTACTAAGCTCTTCTTTGAGCGAGTGTGGGTACACTTTGGGATCCCACAGCTAATTATCTCGAATCAGGACAACATATTCCTGAGTGCATTTTGGTAAAGTCTCTAGTCGATGTTGGATACAAAACTCTCTAATTCCATGACTTTCCATCTACAAAATGATGGCCAAACGGAGGTTGTCAACATAATGATCATACACATTCTGCGCATGTACAACTCGAAGCATCCATGCACATGGGATGAAAGTCTCCCCTGTGTCCAACACATCTACAAAATAGCTCTCCACAGCTCAACAGGCCACAACCCCTTTTAGGTAGGGCTGGGATTTCAGCCATTATGCCCCATTGATGTGGCCATACCACTTACATCCACTGAGGTAGATTTGTCTCACGTGCATTCCGAAGCTGAAAGGGCTAACAGCTTCATTGAGCGCATTCAACACATCCTCCATAGGTCCATGATATATTGGACAAATCCAATGCTAAGTAGAAGCAGAACCATGATCAACATCGAGTGTTGCACAAGTTCCAGGTGGGCGATAAAGTTTGGCTTCATTTGCAGAAAGAGCGCCTTGTTGGGCCCCACTGCAAGCTTCGCCCGCTTCGATATGGGCCATACACCATCACCAAGGCTATCAGTGACAATGCCTTCGATCTCATCATCCCACCATTCCTTGGTCTGCACCGAATGTTCAATGTAGATCGCCTTCGACAATACTTCCCACCATTGTTGGACACATCTGACATTGCAGAACAACTCACACCAACAGAGCTAAACCCAGACTGCGTGAAACAGGCCACCACTGACTAGATCATGGACACATAGATCAAGAGAACTCGCCAACAGAAGATCCAACTATATCAGGTTGTCAAAGTTGGCCAACTCCTTCACCAAGTCAAGTGGCTCATCAAGTACGAAGTTCAACAGAAGTTTCCCCATCTCATGGAGGCACTCAGCGCAATGGGGACCATTGCTTCCTACGCAGGGAGGAATGATCCAGGTGGATATTGGTGGCCACCTGCCTATTCCACTTGGACTCCCAACATTGTCTCTTTCAGGTTTTTCAATTTCCTTAATTGTAGCACAGTGTACTATTTTTGGCAGTGTTTCGAGTCCTGAACTTCCAGAGTCGTTTTGAGTTCCTAAACTACGTTTTTTTGGGAAAACGGAGAGACTGAAAACATCCCAAATTGGCTTGCCAATTTTTTTTCAACCTTCTCTTCGAGATCTCGAAACGAGGTATTATGATAGCCAAACGGTGATTGTATGCCAATGTTACGACCCCGTCAAATTGATGTACCAGTTTATCCAAACGAGGCCCACAATTTTGGCGCTTCATCTCCTAGGGTTAGGTTTTTGGATGTTTAGGGTTTTCCATTGTTTCTCAATAATAAATAGGCTTTTGAACCTCATTGTAACACAGTTCAGAGGCATGTAGCCACCACATCTCTCCTCAGAGATAAGCTACCATCGCCCGAGCTATCTTATTTCCATTCTGTTTGTAAGCATAGTTCAATATTTTTCCATTAATGAAATGAAGTGTTTTTCTGCCGCATCTTTGTGTTTATGATTATATTTGTAAGTTGTTGCATTCCTCTTTAAGTTCGGATCAGTGGAAAAGATTCATAAAATTAATTATGTGGCTTTCGTTATGGGTACTCTTCTTTGTTATTATCTCCAATAATAAAAATCATAAAAGGGTCATGGATGACTTTTATTGTACTCTTTGTTCAGCCTTTTATTCCCATGTAAGCCCCGTAAGCCATTATTGTCGTAGATCAATTGCTGCAAAAATTAAAATAGTATTTGTTGGACGGTGAGGATATAGATATGGAGAGGGAGAAAGGCTTTTGCGTATACTTGTGGTGTATAATTAATATTTAATATATAAAAGAAGGGCCTCTTCAAGTGGCTTTTTCACTCCTCCCCATAAGGCCACTAAAACTTGCGATACTAAAACTACCAGATTTGTGTTGGTCAAACGCAACAAATATACTGAAACTACAGCAACTCAAACAATGAAAAAGCTAAAAAGCTATATGGTTTTCAAAAGACAACTTCAATCCATAACTTTTCATCCACACATTAATTTTTTTAAATCATACCCTTTCTTTTGAATAATCGTTACCCAAAATCGGTCAGTCACTGAACTTTAACAACTGAAAGACAAAAGGACATGTAAGTCTCGTCACTTTTAACGCAATCTAATATTATTATTATTAGAGGATATACTTATTTGGGATAGGATGAGCTTCAAAATTTATCTCATATGCCCATTTTCTAGTTAATATAATAACAGGGCCTCTTCAAGTGGCATGTGGCTCATCTTTGGATGTAGGGGTAGAGCATTGCAATGGAAAAATGCTTCTACCCACACCTGTGTCGGGTGTGGTGGATGCCAACTCCTGCGGAATTCCTATAGATTTTACTACTGATTGCAGAAGGAACATCAAAAAAGAAGATTCACTCATTGCTTCTTCTTATTTTATTTTATTTTCTGGCCCATCATTAATATATCATCAATTATTAGTGAACTAATCCACTTGCAAATTTGAATGCAAGAAAATTCTTTCGCCCAAGTGCTCGGGCTGGGAATCACCATAAAAATGGATGGCAGAGTATGCAATATGTAGTAATCTCCTGTAATTAACCCATTGTATGTACATATTTTCCCGTCAAAGACTGGAGAATCGTTGTCATGTTTGCATAGTGAGTATTATGAATGAAAGGGCATGTTTAAGTTGATATGATGGGTAATGTAGGGGATTATCACCATTATAATGGTGTATGGTAAGGATTTTTCAGGTGGATCACCAGTTTGATCATGAAATTGGTGTAGACTGCACCAATTACATCAACTACAAATATCTTGAAGACATCTACTGGGATAGTGAGAGTGCTACCATGTCGTACAACAAAGTTAAAGAGGGGCAGTCTGGGGTAAGCACTGCAATTTACCAGAGTACCTTTGGTAAGATGTCCACATCGAGTATGAACTCAAGCAATCCCTCCCAACTTCTTAAGCAGGCGGGTTCAACGAATCTTTGTCAGAAACACTACCAGTTTACTCAGTGCAGCAAAGCCTGGCCTGTTTTTGTTGCAACTAAGAAGGATTCGAACCAGGACCACCCCAAACAAGAACTTCATATATTCTCTTGTTGTGGTCTTGTTTTACAAGTTTCTGGATTTTCCAAACCATGCAAAAATGTGTAGCCCTCTGAGGGAGCTATGCAGAGAATTAGAAGCATAATTATGGCACTGGAAGGCATCAACAGAAGTATATGTGGGGCACGAGACTTAGTTAAGAAAGTCTTAGAATTTATTCAAGTAGACAGTGGTTTGAAGGGTTTGAGGTGGCCTGAATCACCTACTAGTCTGGAGGATGAGCTTATTCATCATGGGAATTCTAGTAAGTTTCCTCTTCGAGCAGGTGATGATGCCTCCTTTCGTTGGGATCACATGCGAATAAAGCTTAAGAAGGTATATATAAATAGTCCAAATGTAAGAAGAAGATTTTTTTTTAATATATATATATATATAGTGTGTGTGTGTGTGTGTGCATGTTTCTTAACTAGGTGGGTCTAAAGGTCATATTTTTAATCTAGCTTTGATACCATGTGTTAGGATCCAACCTAGGGTCCTCTAACTAAAACTAAATTTATTTAATTTAAACACAATAAGAAGGGAAATAGCTTATTTATAACTCAACATTTATTTGATGATAATATACAATTAAATTTATTTACAACATATTAAACAAGTAAGAATTTCATTGCAACAATTTACATAAGTAATCAATAAATGGAAGAATACATGTTCCAATAGCTTGGTTGAGATGCTCCTAACTCTGTTGGGATGCTCCTCTCGACTACCCAACTAAATTTACCTCCCATCCAACTAGGAATGATTTCTTATCCTAGGGAACCTCCACATGTTCCCTAGCCATCTGAGCCCACGTCTAGCGAGTTGTAGTGTGTCCAAGTTAAACCAACACTCTCCAATAGATCCAAGTTTGAATTCTCTCCTTTATCTCTCCATTCTATCCCTTCTATTTCTCCACATCCCCCCCCCCCCTTCCTCTCCCAAAAACAAAATCCTCCAAAACCAAAAACGAAGACCAAGGATCTCACCCCCCCAGCCCCTCCTCTCCTCCTCCTTCCCCCTTTTATGTCTCGTTCTCCCATCCACCTATCATTAATCTCATGAATACCCCCTCATCCTTTCATTTTAGTATCCTTGACTTTTATTACCATATCTTATTCAAAGTAGATTTGAGAAGACACTTTGGGAATAAAATATAGATATTTAATTTAGAATTAAATTGGAGAAGACCATATCTTCTCAAAAGTAGATTTGAGAAGACACCTTGGGATATGGGTATTTAAATTGGAAATAAATTGGAGGAGACCATATCAAGGAAAATTTTATGGAAGTTTATCTTAAATTTTAGAAACCTTGGTGAATCTTACTAGTCCTTAATATGTAAATTGTAAAAATTTTGGTGATATTTTTGTAGAAACATTTATATTTCCAATGATTTTATATTAGTTGATATAATATTTTGGTGATTTTTAATGTAAACTAATGGTGTACTATAAAAATTGGGTGAATCATTTTAGAAAAAATGGAAATCGCCGAATCTTTTTTTTGGAAAAAGTATGGAAAATTAGCCCACCTACAAATATTAGCCCCTAAAATTTCCCCTGGACCATATGCTATCCAAAATTAAATTTGAGAAGACAACTTGGGAATTAAATAATAACAATAATAAAAGTAATATCAGTAAAATAAAATTATAGTTTCACAAATGTAGGTATATACCAATATTTCTTAATAATTATAAGTCAATATTTTCAGGTTAATAAAACACTAATAAAAATTAGCATGATAGGATCAAGTGGGGCATTACAATTATTTTTCTCATTTCACTATTGTAAAAATTGTTGAAAATAATGTATCTTGGGAGGTACTCCCACAAGTCCTACGTACTTGACCTGTGAGGCAAAAACCCACTTTGTGGTAATAGTACCCATCCCGGGGGATTTGAACCCAAAGAATTGGGTTTAGAACTAGAAAATAGTTTTTATTATTTATGTTTTTAGTATTTGAGAATGTAGGCTCAAGTCAATTGGGAGACAAGTGACATGATCCTTGGGGTTAAAGGTCACCCCTTGAGCAATATATATTGGAGGACATGTAGGTCATTTCAATCATCATAGCAGCTCCATCTTCTGAATAATAGCAAGCCAAAAAGATAGGCACAAATCTCCAGGTGGAAGACGAGTAGAAGATTTTTTCTCTTAGGGAGAAGGATAAGAAGAGGTCGAATTTACTAATCTCCAAGTGGAAGACGAGTTGAAGATTTTTTGTCTTAGGGAGAAGGATAAGAATAGGTCGAGTTTATTGTATGTTAAGTAGAGGTTGAACATGGCTTTTTGTCTTATGTTGAAGTGGAATAAAATGTTGTCAAGTTTTGTTTTGTTCCTTAGAAGAGGGTCAAAGCCCTAATAAGAGGCTAAGGGGCCATAGGCTAGTTGTAGGAGGGTCAAAAACGCCTCAGGATCGAGGGCAGATGAATCTATAAGGACCCCAATAGAGACAAGCCTATCTAAGGTAGGTCATAGGTAGAGGAGATGATCTAAAAGGCCTCAGAGGCTTGGGAGGTAGGGCTAGGGTGTCTCAGACCTTAGAAGAGGTCAACAAAGGTGGTTTAGGTGCTACTATTCAGTGAAGTAGGGTTGTTGAGTTGATATTTTTGAAGTATGTTCAGTAATGGAGGTATGAACATCATCTTTAGATGTTGATAAATATAGTGAACTAAAGGGATTGTCCACTGTGAGCAGCTAGGTGTGCAGGGAAATAAAAGGAGTCATTCCCTTGTGAGTTAAGGTAGTAAAGGAATACTAGGATAAAGGACTAATGGAGTTAATATTTTGTGGACAAAAGAACTGAAAGGGCTTGTTGAAAAGGGAGCTCAACAAACAAGTAAGTTGTGAATTTTGTCTTTGATTTCTTAGGAAAATTAAAGGTCTAATGGAGTTGACCTCAAGCCCTAGATTTTGTATGTGTATACTAGTTTGTACCAGGTTTCATAAAGGGCCATGATCCTTAGTACGAGAGTGCTAATGTTTTCTTATTGATGGAATAATGAGAAACAATTTTTGGGCCATATATATGTGTGTACTTTATTGTTTCACTATTGTTATATTTCCGTTGTGCAAAGTTTTTGAATACAACTAGTGTGTTTATGTGCCAAGTCTAACCATAGACCAAACCTAAGGTGTAAGGAATTTCAACATGGTATCAAAGCTACTTTGTAGGGACAAATGAATTAGAATGTCCACAAGAA
Organism: Pinus tabuliformis; assembly: GCA_031772625.1. Lineage (NCBI taxonomy): Eukaryota > Viridiplantae > Streptophyta > Pinopsida > Pinales > Pinaceae > Pinus > Pinus tabuliformis. The sequence continues at coordinate 1,742,429,064 of CM062819.1, read as the reverse complement.
GCATCCTAAGAGGAATTTGGTTGATTTGTTGTTGAAGGATTAACAACATGTCAAAGATAATTGCTAGCTTGAGGTATGGGGAAAAGTTGGATGGGTTGTCCAACTATAGTTCATGGAAGGAAAGAATCAAGCTAGTATTATTGGTGAATAAGATATGGGAGTTTGTTGTTAAGGAGATTGTTAGGCCAACATATCCAAAAGAGTTGGATGCATTTGAAGAGTTAGATGTGAAGGTCAAGCTAATCATTCTTGATGGAGTTAAGGATCACTTGATACCTCATCTCACCAGGAATAACACTGCACATGATATGTGGAAGGCTCTTCAAGATTTGTTCCTGAATAAGAACGAGAATTGATTGATGGTATTGAGAGAGAAGCTCAAGAGCACTAAGATGATGGATGGTGAAAATGTGGCTTCATGTCTCATAAGGGTTTCTCAAGTTTGTGATGAAATTTTTTCCATTGGTGATAACCTCCGAGAATCTGAATTAGTGAGGATTGCATTGAAGGGGTTCTCTGAGGAATGATCTATTGTTGAATGTTAGTTTTGTTGTGTTAATTTCAACTTCAGACTTATAAAACAATTGCCCATCATTTTCTTCATGTGGAGGGGTTTCCTTATGGTGTTTGTGAATGTAACAAGTAAATTTGTCAAGTTTTATGTCAAATTCATGAGAAAAATAGCATGTAAATAAATTGTTGAACAACAACAAACAAATATACAGTAAACCATCAAAATGAACATTTAACATAGTGTTTTGATAAAGGAGTTCACCCCTCCTGGGCTACATCTCCTTGGTCCAACTTCCATGGCTTGGGCCTCTATATTAGCTCAAAATGGAAAAAAATGTTGTTTACAATGCTTCACTGCTCCTAAAACCTACTTCAATGTGCTCAGAACATCCAAATCATCTAGGAATGACTCTTTCTAAGCCAAAATTGGTCGAATTTTACAAAAGTTATGGTCACTTCAGTTTTCCCTAGGAAAACTCCACCAAATCTGGAGAAACTCTAGTTAACTCCACCAAAATTGGAGTAGTGCCGGATTTATTAGGCCTGTTAAAACCACCGCCAACTTAATCCGTGATTAATTAAGGGATAAGCATGTTTTAATTAGTGTTAATCCCCACTTAGCGCATTAAATGTGTGGTTAGCGTTAATCGGTGGCCTTTGGCTTTGAGGTGTCTATCATATGTGGAGGGGGCTGGCCCTCTCCTCCCTCAACCACCACGTGCTACCCTTTTAAATACAAATCACGCCCATTGTTTGTTAAGTCATATGGTTGCGGCAGAATGGTAGGCCTTGGTGCTTGTGTGGGAATTCGAATCTGCCGGCCGACCAATCAACATTTTGTCACTATGCGCCAACCTGCTAGGCCCTTGGGGAGGGACACGTGGTGGCCTCTAGGATTGCCACGTCACCTTCTCATTAGTCCTCCAACGGCCAATAAAAAAAATCCAACACATAAAATTGTCGACCAATCATAAAGCGCCACTTGGCATGTCCTCATTTACTGTTGACCCAATTTTGACCTGCACAGTCACCTGCCACATCAACAATACGGACTGCTAACCGAGCAGTGATTGTATTTTTTTTCTTGCAAAATTCTTATGTTTGGGAAAGGGGACAAAATCCTCTATCTTTCTCATACCATATCCGTTTTGAGTGAAACAAGTTGCGTTGAGATCGTATCACTAAGATGAACATGGTCGTTCAGTTTTTGAGCGATTATGAGAACTTTGATTTTTGAGCTAAATATTGATCACCTAATCATTCCTCCCCACTAAAAGCCTTTTGGACCCTAAAAGATACTATAAATTGTTTAGCAGGTGAGGGTATGGCTCCCTCACCTTCTCAATCTTCATCCATTTGGCCTTAGAAGGATTTTGTCCCTTGAGTCCCACTCGAAGGTATTCGACATTCCCTCTCTTTGAAGTTCTGGTTCTTTTGTCAAGTATGAGATCTTCTTGAAGTTCATCAAGATATTCTGGCGAGAAATCATCTATTGATGGTAGTTGAACATGCTTTCCTTGATCATCAATCAAAGAAGGCTCAAACAATCTCAAATTCTCAACATTAACAACAAACTATATTTGCATATAAGGAGGAAAATCTAGTTTAAATGCATTATTACCAATCTTTTCCATAATTTTAAAAGGACCATAATGGATTGGCTTCAGCTTTTTACCTTCCCCTTGAAGTCTCTATTTTCTAATATATAACCAAACTTCGTCACTAACGTGAAATTTATGATCGACACGGTGTTTGTCATGCCTTTCCTTGTAGTTTCTTTGACTCTTTTCAAGTTGTTCTTGCACTGTGTGATGTATCAACTGAATTTGCTCAATGAACTTCCTTGCCTTATCTATGTCGCTATGGCCATCAATAGCAACATCTTTCTCAAAGATGAAGTCCAATGGCGATCTTGGTAAGTACCCAAAACATGCCTCAAATGGCAATGTGTTTGTGGAAGAATGCTTTGCCCTATTGTATGCATGTTGTATGTAATGCAATTATTCATCCCACAAATTGGGATGTTTGTTGCAACATCCTCTAAGAAGATGAATAATTGTCCTGTTGACCACCTCGGTTTATCCATCTGTTTGCGGATGAAAGGTTATACTCTCCTTCAACTTAGTGTCCATCATGTCCCACAAATTTGACCAAAAATTCCCAACAAATTGAGAATCTCGATCACTTACAATGGAAGTAGGAAGACAAAAATAAACCCAAACATTTTGAAAGAAAAGATGAGTTGTTTGTTCAGCAATAATTTTCTTTTTACATGGCGTTAGAATACACATCTTGCTGAACCTATCTACAACTACATACAAGTAATCATGACCTTTCCTAGACAATGGAAGACCTCCTACAAAATCCATTGAGATACTCTCCCATGGACATGAAGGTACTGGAAGTGGAGTGTAAAATCCTAGTTTCCTATTGCTAGGCTTAATTATTGCACACAAATAACATCCTCTAATGAAATGAGATACACTATCAAACATGTGTGGCCAATAAAAATACCTTTGGAGATTCGCTATTGTCTTGCCTACACCAAAATTTCTAGCAATCAATGAAGTGTGCGCCTCCCTTATGATATTGTTTCCTTCTCCCTATGGAATACATAACTTGCCCAAGTGATACAACAAACTATTATGTACATGATAATCTAACTCTTCAATTTGGTTTCCTTGCCTCGAGCTTGCATATACATCTTGAAAGTCATTATCATATGCATATTGCTCAATGTAACTTTCATGAAAAACAGAATTGTACTTGAGTATAATAGATGAATTTAGAATAGGCCTAGAAATCATATCAGCTACCTGATTGTAGATTCCCTTTTTGTACTTGATAACCAAATGGAACTGTTGTAGAAAACCCATCCACCTGAAGTGTTGTTATTGCTGCAACTCTTACTGTGATTGTAAGTACTGCAATGGTTGATGGTCGTTATGGATAATGGTCTCCTTCCCCATCAAGTAATGTTTCCATTTTCTAACACTTTGTACCAATGCATAAAGTTCTTTTTCATAAGTGGGATAGTTAGTCACAACACCATTAAAAATTTCAGAATAAAAGAAAATGGGCTTACCATGCTACATGAGAACTGCTCCCATGGTGTAATCACTAGCATCTGTTTGAATCTCAAATGGTTGTCTAAGATCCGGAAGAGCCAATACTCGTGTTGAACTTATCTTTTGTTTTAAAGAATCAAATGATTTTTGTTATACATCTCCCCAATGGAAGACTTTATTGAAACTAGTCAATGCATGTAGTGGAGTTGCAATTAAAGAAAAATTAGCAATAAATTTCCTCCAATATTATGTTTCCCCTAAAAAGCTTCTTACCTCTGTAATTGTATTGGGCTTGGGCCAATTCACAATGAACTCAACCTTAGAGGGGTCTGTCTTCATCACACCTCCTCCAACAATGTGTCCCAAACACACTAAAGACGTCTTGCCAAATTCACACTTTGACATCTTTAAAAATAGTTGTTCTTTTCTCAAGACATCAAGTACTTTGTTCGCATGCATGACATGTTCATCTCTGGATTTTATGTATATGAGAATATCATCTAATTAAACAATGAAAAAATAATATATAAATGGTCTCAATACATCATTCATAACTCTCATGAAAGTAGCTGGAGCATTGGTAAGACCAAAAGGCATAACGAGCCACTCAAACAATCCTTGTTTAGTTTTAAATGCGGTTTTCCAAATGTCCTCTTCAACTATTCTAAGTTGATGATAACCACTTCATAAGTCTAACTTAGTGAAATAATTTTCATACCTCAATTGATCAAGAAAATCATCAATTCTTGGGAGTGGATAACGATTCTTTACCGTTATCTTATTCAGTGCATGGAAATCCACACACATGCACCAAGTCCCATCCTTCTTTGGCACCAAGACAATTGGTGAACCACATGGCGAAGTAGATGGGCATATGATACCTTTTTTCAGAAATTCTTGAATTTTCTTCTTGATTTCCATGCTCTCCATGATCAACATGCGATACATGCCAATGTTTGGAAGTGGAACATCTTGCTGCAGTTGTATCTCATGTTGAATTCCCCTCTTGGGAGGTAACCCCTTTGGTTCCTGAAACATCTCGCCATGCTTGCTTACCACATCAAACAAATCAGATTTTAACTTATCATCACAACCTTCAAAAGATTCATAATCCATATCATTCTTTTTCTTGATCATGAGAAGCACAAAAATTTTACTTGCATTTACTAGCCTCTTCATCTGCCCTGCATTAACCAAAGAAATGTTTAACTTTTTGCGATGGGCTCTCACAATATACTCCACTCCATCCTTGAGCAATTGATATTTGTTCTCATGGAAATAAAATACCGCTTTCCTATCATACAAATATGGGATTCCCAAAATAATTCTTGAGATGTCAAGTGGAACCACATCTAACTCAACTTCATCAATAAATTTTGCAGTAATGGCAAACCTGAATAAGCATTTCCTTGTAACCTGTAAATTTTCATTATTGACTATCCAACCCAAAGTATATGGCTTATGATGAGGTACAGTTTCAAGGTTAATATTTTTGACCAAGTCTTCTGAAATTAAGTTCGCTTGTGACCCACTATCAAATAGTGCATCAATCTTTGTATGGTTTTAGATTACCCTTACATGGAACAACTCTATCCTTGATTCTTGATTTGGAGTTTTGTTGTGACTATGTAATCTTGGTCTCATCACCAGAATCGGATCCAAGATCATGTTGTGTGGTAGCGGTTGTCTTTTGTTTCCCCTTATTGTTTGGTTTCTTAGGCCTTAGTTCAGGATGTAGTTTCCAACAGTGGGTTTCATCATGGCCCTCTTTAGAACAACATTTGCATGTAATTTTCTCCCCTTCTTTTTTTACACTTGCATTCTTATTTCCTTTCCATTTTCCACCCTTCTCTTTCTCCTTACCCTTGAATGGCTTCTTCTTGCTACCCTCTTCCTGAATGTTCTTTCCTCTTGCTTCAAGGTGCGTGGCTTGCACACATACCTCATCTAAATTTCTTGGATTGAACATAAGGATAATGTGTTTTAAGTAGGAATGTAAACACCCAATATATTTCAATAGAGTATCTTGGGAATTCAAGTTTACTCCTAACAACAAAGCCCTTTTCCTAAACTCCTAGGTATAGTCTTGAATTGTTTAGCCCTTGAGTTGCCTAAAGTTTTGCCAACTCATAATGCCTTTTTGCATGTAGGCTAAAGGATAAAACTGTCTTTTAATTGAAGAAAGAAATTCAACCCAAGAAATGGATATCTTACCATGAATTCACATTTCCTCTTGAGTCTTTGCTTCCCACCAAACTAGTGTTTCTCCTTCTAGCCTCAATGAAGCCAACTGGATCTTTATGTCATCTTCTTGAAGGTTCTGAATTCTGCAATAAACCTCCAATTGTCGAATCCAATTTTCTAACTTCTCTGCATTTACCTCACCATTGTACATGGGAAGTTCAAACTTAATGTCCAATTTGAGTAAGGGAGTTTTTCCTTTTGGGGTTTGTGAATGAGTATGAACAGTTTTTGTGGTGGAAGTGGAAGATGATGTTGTTGGTGATGATGAGGATGATGAAGACGATGATGAAGATGGTGGAGATGGAGGAGGCTTTCCTCCATTACCCTTTGAATCCTTCTTTTCATCTTTTTTATCTTTTGAGCTTCCCTCTCCATGTGGAGACTTAGAACTCTCTCCAACCATCCTAGTATTCCTCTCTTCTTAGAGGAATTTAACCATGTCATTTAAATCATACAAAGCTTTCTTGAATGCTTCCTCTTCTAAAATACCTTCAATCTCTCTTTCTCTAGACATGATGCCTTTGGATTCAAGCTCAGCTTCGGGTACTGCTTATACCTCCTCAATCTCAACTGAAGGTAAAACTTGAGGTTCTTCAAGTGCAACTCGGAGTGAAACTTTGGGTGGAGATTGTGGCCTTGTGGCTCTCCTTTTTTTGTTCATAACCTCAGGACTTGCAACTAATAGTTTCCCTTCTCCTCTTTGCAACTTTAACCTTGTAAGCATCACAAATTTGCAACCATTAAAACCCTACTTGCACAAAACTCAATCAAATCAAGCAAATAACCTTTGCTCTGATACCAACTTGATCTATTGTTGAATATTAGTTTTTCTGTGCTAATTTCAACTTCATAATTAGAAAACAATTTCTCATCATTTGCTTCATGTGGAGGGGTTTCCTTATGGTTTTTGTGAATGTAACAGGTAAATTTGTCAAGTTTTATGTCAAATTCATGAGCAAAATATCATTTAAATAAAGTGTTGAACAAAAACAAACAAATATACAACAAACCATCAAAATGAACATTTAACACAGTGTTTTGATAAAGGAATTCACCCCTCTTGGGCTACATCTCCTTGGTCTAGCTTCCATGGCATAGGTCTCCGTATTAGCTCAAAATGAAAAAAAGTGTTGTTTACAATGCTTCATTTCTCCTAAAACCTGCTTCAATGTTCTCAAAACATCCAAATCATCTAGGAATGACTCTTTCTGAGCCAAAATTGGTCGAATTTTACAAAAGTTATGGTCTTTTTAGTTTTCCCTAGGAAAACTCCACCAAATCTAGAGAAACTCCAGTTAGCCCCGCCAAAGTGCCAGATTTATCGGGCCTGTTAAAATCACCGCCAAATTAATCCATGATTAATTAAGGGACAAGCATGTTTCAATTAGTGCTAATCCCCACTTGGCACATTAAACACACGATTAGAGTTAAGTGTTGGCCTTCATTTTTGAGGTGTCAGTCATATGTGGAGGGGGTTGGGCCTCTTCTCCCCCAGCCGCCATGTGCTACCCTTTTAAATACAAATCGCGCCCATTGTTTGTTAATTCATATGGTTGCGGCATAGCGGTGGACCTTGGTGCTTGTGTGGGCTAGGTCGCGGGTTTGACTCCGCAGGCCTACCAATCAACATTTTTTCACTGCGCACCAACCTGCTAGGCCCTTGGGGAGGTACACGTGGTGGCCTCTGGGCTTGCCACGTCACCTTCTCATTGGTCCTCTAACAGCCAATAAAAAAAATCCAACACATCAAACTGTCGACCAATCATAAAGTGCCACTTGGCGTGTCCTCATTGACTGCTGACCCAATTTTGACCTGCACAGTCACCTGCCACGTCAGCAATACAGATTGTTGACTAGGCAGTGACTGTAATTTTTTTTTGCAAAATTCTTTTGTTTGGAAAGATGGACATAAGTCTCTCTCTTTCTCATACGAGCTCTGTTTTGAGTGAAATGAGTTACGTTGGGATCGTATTACCAAGACGGACATGGTCGTTCAGGTTTTTAGTGATTCTGAGCACTTTGATTTTTGAGCTAAATACTGATCACTTGATCAAGGAATGAAAGCCATTTATCAAAGGAATAGTTTCTCGAGACAAGTTTCCATATTGGATCAAGTTATGGGATGATTTCATCCAAGAGGAACTTTGGGACGCGGATCTTCATAAGAATAATTATGATGGAGAGAATGTGGTTCTTTCTAGTAAGATGAAGGGAAAAGGGAACTTCAACAATGGAAATAAGAAGAAGGACTGGAACAAAGTGAAGTGTTTCACATGTGATTTTGGTCATTATGTGAGTAAGTGTCCACATAGAAAGAAAGGAGATAATGAGAAGAAGACAAAGATGGTAATGGTTGCTACATCTACAGTTGAGTAGGATGATTTTGCAAGAAGGTTCAAGGAGGAATTTTCTCTAGTCTCTCATTTCTCTAAGGGAACCATTGATGAGGGTGCATGGTTCATTGATAGCGAAGCATCGAAGCATATGACTGGATCACATGAAGTATTTGAGACTCTAAATGAATGGGACTCTAAATTACACATGGAGGTTAGAGATAAGAGTAAGAATATTGTTAGAGGCTCAGGTACGGTGCCATTTAGGATGGAGTTAGGAGGATTGCTACAAGTCCAAGATGTATTGTGGGTATAGGAGCCCAAGTGCAATGTGTTGTATGTCCCAACGATTGAGGCTAAGGGGTTTGAATTATTGTACTACGATGGAAAGGTTATGCTCAAGCCCAAAGGCTCTAACTCCATAGGAGTAGTTATTAGAGTTAAGAAGAGTGGTGTATACACGTTGAAGGGAAGAAGAAAGTTTATGAGACTTAGAGGGAGTCAAGTTCGAGTGAGAGTTTCCAGTGTCAAAGGGAGATTCTGCACCCAAGAAGAGTGCATGGTTAATGGGAAGAAAGGATACTTCTAAAACTAGCAAGAAGGAACCTTGGAATGGATTGAAGGCTTATCAGGAGAACAAGAAGTGAGAGGCTTCTAGTGGGAGGGACACATCCGAGGAGAGTGTTGTTCATATTGTAGGTTATGCAGCAATGACAAATTCCATGAATGAGGAATTTTTTTTTTAGATGAGTTACTTCCATGGAATGGAAGTACCTCCCTTGCTAAGAGGGAGCGTTGAAAATAGTGTAGCTTGGAAGGTACTCCGAGAAATCCTGGTTACTTCACATGTGCGGAGAAAACCCACTTTGTGGGGAAATTACCCAAGCCTGGGGGTTTTGAACCTAAATGAGTTGGTTTAGAGCTAGAATTTTATTATTATTATTAATGTTTTCATTGTTTTGAGCATGTAGGCTTAGGTCGGTTGGGAGCCAAGTGACATGACCCTTGGGGTTAAAGGCCACCCCTTGAACACTATATATTCGAGGACATGAAGGTCATTTCTATCATCATAACAACTCCATCTTAGAAGAATAGCAAGCCAAGAAGAGAGATGCATATATCCAAGTGGAATACAAGTTGAATATTTTTTTTCTTAGGGAGAAGGATAAGAAGAGGTTGGGTTTATTGTCTGTTAAGTGGAGGTTGGATGTGACTTTCTGTCTACTGTTGAAGAGGAATAAAAGGTTTTTGAGTTATGTTTTTTGTCTTGGAAGACGACCAAAGCCCTAGGAGGATGCTGATAGGCCTTAGGCTGGTTACAGGAAGGATGAAAAGGCCTAAGGACCGAGGGAAAACAAATATGTGATGGTCGTAGCAAAGACAATCCTATCTGAGGTAGGTTGTAGACAGAGGAGAGGGTATGAAAGGCCTCAGGACACTAGAAGGTAGGGTGAAGGTGTCTCAAACCTTGAAATAGGCCAACAAAGGTGGCTTAGGGATGTTGTTAAGTGAAGTAGGGTTACTGAGTTGATATTTGTGAAGTTTGTTCAGAAATGGAGCTATGAACAACATGCTTAGAGGTTGATAAATACAATGAACTGAATGGAATTGTCCACTGTGAGAAGTTGGGTCTGCATGGAAATCAACCGAGTCATTTCTTTTGTGAGTTAAGGTGGAAAAGGAATGTTAGGAAAAAGAACTAATGAAGCTGATATTCTATGGACAACATGACTGAAAGGGATGATTGAAAAGGAAGCTCAACCAGTAGGTTGTGATTTTTGTCTTTGATTTGTTGGGCAGATTGAAGGTCTAAAGGGGTTGACCTAAAGACCTAGATTTTGTATATTGTATACTAGTTTGTATCAGGTTTCATAAAGGGCCATGATCCTTGGTATGAGGGCCCTAATGTTTTCTTATTGATGGACTAATGAGAAACGAGTTTTGGGCCATATATGTGTGTGTGTGTGTGTGTGTGTGTGAACTTTATTGTTTCACTACCATTATATTTTAAATGTGAAAAGTTGTTAAACATTGCTAGTGTGTTTGTATGCTAAGTATAGCCATAGACCAAACCTAGGGTGTAAGGAATTTAAACAAAAATGTGGTGATTTATGTAATATTGACGATGTGAGCTCTACTAAAATAAGGTTTTAAAGTCTCTTAGTTCTTGGGAGTTCTTTGATTGTTGTTGATCAATTTTTATGTTCCTTTTAACAAAGAAACCCATACATTTTTATGTTCCTACTAAAAAAGAAATTGAGTATTTACTTTTGGCCTTGTAAATGTGGATGCAGAAGAAAATTTTCTTTTTCACCTTATCTAACTTTCCTGTACATCCCAAATTCTACAATGTATACTAATGCAGAAGGAGAGATAGGCGCTCATGAGTGTTCCTCTTATATTGTCTTGTATTCCACATTTTGTGTAATTCTTCTTCTCTACATAACTCAGTTGTCTAAATACTTAGGCAATTGTATTATTGTTTAATATATATATATATATATATATATATATATAGATATAGATTCATATATTCACACATACACACATAAAGAAGACCTAGTATTGGGATCATCAAATATTGTCTTCTATATTGTATTCATTATAAAAGGAGGTTTTTGTTTCCCCCTCAAAGTGGACTATAATTATTGGTTTTGTTATCATTTTTAAGGTGAAAGGGTCATAAAATTTGGTATTAGGACATATGATCTTAAGGTTTTGCTGCTTCAAATGAGTCATTTTGGCATTTTCACTATAACTTTTTTCCAGGACGCTTTACATGGTGAAATTTTGAGGATATTGAGGGTAGATATTGGGGAGTGTATAGTTAAAATTTCGTATTTTGATTTTCTATACTTTTGGAGACATATTTTGTGGAAGTTAGGATTTGTGATTGGTCTTGAAATATGTTTCGAATAAGTTATCTTGGCATATTTGCTATAACTTCATTTTTAAGATGTTTCAAACTAAAAAATTTTGAGCATATTGAGAAGGAATCACAAGGTACATTTAGTAAAAATTTCAGATTCTAGTTTGTTATAATTCTTGAGATATACCCTAGGGAAGTTAGAGTTTGTGAACGGTCTTGAAATCGGTTTAAAATGAGTGATCTTGGCATTCTCGATATAATTTCTTATATTGGACATTTCATATTGTCAAATTTTCAGAGATTGAAGGAGACATAACAAAGTACCTTTGTTAAAAAAATCGCAATAATATTTGAATAATTGAACAAGTGGAAACATCGTACAAGTTTTCTCTTAAAAATACTCGAGAAATCAACAAATTTTGGAAAAGTTACTATAACTTTCACTTGGCACATCAAATTCTAGTCAACTATGTGGAATTGCTAGAAAAGACATATTAGAGTTTTACAAGCCAAAGTTTCAAATTCAAAAGGACTAAAAACTTAGATTTATATCAAGAAAAATGTTATCCATAAAGATATTCTCCAAATTAAGTTTTTAAAGGTATGTAATTACAGGTGACATAACTTTGGTTAGAAGATCCGATATTTCGTTTTGTGACTGAAAGTTGTGATAAAGAGTGAGTACTATTATTATTTTCCAACATGCCTCGAAAGAAAGCTAATACACCAATTTAACCTCCTAAAGGCTCATTCGGGACTCATGAATAAAATGAAGGCATAGAGGTTCTCCCAATTAGAGAAGAAAGTTAATGAAATGGATGGTAGTATGTTGAAAAAGGTGGATTTATCAGGTTCTCAAGAAAGCCTTAAAATATAAATGATGGATGAAATGGAAAAATAGATGGGGGAAAACAAGGAAGAAATACCAAAAAAATGTCAATGAAGAAATTAAAAAATCCATGAATTCCATGGAAGAACTTCTCTTGGAGGGGCTCCCTAGAAGGGATATTAAGATCGAAGGAAGTCGTGAAAATCAGGAGAACTATATTGTTGGAACTTAATCACCTATGAGGAGTATTTTATCATAATTTAATAACACAAATATTTAATCATAGAACCATAAGCACGACTTTTAACTTCAAGATCCTCATATTTAGGGCTTAAAGTAAAAACTAAGGAACTACTACAACCTGAAGATCGATATAAGGAAGTTTGATGGTAATGATCCTGTAACATGGATATTCTATATGGAGTAATTCTTTGATCTTCACCAAGTGGAAATCTTACAAAAGGTAAATATTCTAGCCATGTTTTTAGAATAGGATCAACATGCACTATATCGATGTCTTTTCCAGATGAAAAAGGATTATGTTATATATTGGTTCGTTTTTACAGAGGAACTAATAACACATTGTGGGGATATTAATAACAATACATTCTTTAGTCAATTAGTAAATATTTGCCAAAAAATACATAGTTATAGAGCATATTTAGTGATTCCAAAAGTCGTGTCTTAGGGAAAAAACCATTTCAAAGAATAATTTGTTAGACCTATTTATGGGAATTTAAAGGAAAACATACAACATGAGGTGTGTCTCTTTGAACCTGAATATTTAGAGCATGATTTCAATCTAATAAGAAAAGTTGAAACTAAAAATATGGTTACTAGAAAATTGGTCACTAATAATTATAGAGAAAATCATACTCCCTCTCCAAAACTGACAAGGTTGACACCTCAATGAATGGATGAAAGAAGAGAAAAGGGAATATGATTTAGTTGTGACATCAAGTATAGTATGGGGCATAAATGTGGCAAAAGGAAATTTTATATATAGAGTTTGAAGATGAACAAGATCAAGAGTTGGTATTGTCATAAGATATAGAGCTAGAAGAGAATACTCCAACAATATCTTGTCATGCATTAGCTGGCGAGATAGAAGGATATATCAAAAAGAAAAAGGTAACAATCTTGATTGATGCAGGTAGTACCCATAGCATTATCAATTACAAATAAGAAAAAATTCTTAATTTCCTTGTGTATCTAGCACAAGAATTTCAAGTAATGACTATAACTGGAGATACCATAAATTGTTCACGAAAGTGTCATAGTATTAAACTGAATATGGGGGAGTATTCATTGGATAGTCCCATGACTGTAATCTAAATGGGTGGTGTTGATGTTGTATTAGGGGTCTAATGGTGACAATCATTGGGAACAATGGCCCTTAATTTTCAGGATATTTTCATAAGATTTTCCTCATAAGGAAAGGAAATTGAACTTAGAGGTATCTAAGGGAAACCATGGAAAGTGATAACCTCTAATAACTTGACAAGTTTGCTAAAAAAGGGACATCATGGCGTAATTTCATAATTGTGTTCATTAGATGTTCAAACATCTATATCCTTTGCTCTAGTGGATCTCCAAAATGTTATCAATAATCATTCTAAGGTACTTTCTCTTGGATAGATGCCTAAGGCTATTCCACCTACTCAAGATCACGATGATGCTATTCATTTACAATATATTAGTTTACCACCTAACATTAGTTCTTATAGGTATCCATATGCACAAAAGAGTGATATTGAGCATATGTAGTATTCAAGTTTATATGGCTGGAGTTGTTTATTGATAATGGAATATCCACATGATATGTGAGATTTATTATTGACATTTCAGAGCCACCAACCCGGTCCATTTTCAAGACATTGTTGGAAGCTTGACAATACTGAGAGTTGGGCGATGAATCAATATTGTACACCATTGATCAACTTATACTAATTTTCACCTTTTCTTTACAAACAATGATCCATTCATTCATTAACAACAAAGACACCAATAACATATTTAAACATACTCATAATCAATGTATGAGAGCAACAACCATAAAAAGAAATAACCATGAAATCAACATCCTAAACAACATCACACATAAGAACACAAGATATAAGGTGGAAACCCTTCTGGGAGAAAAACCACCATCTACTTTGCTTCTTCTTATTACTAATATGAATATTCTTTTACATAATCACTGGCCATCGCTAGTGTGCAAGCCACAACTTTCCAATCATGCAAGCAACTCTCATTCCAGGCCACTACTTGATGAAAGCCACCGCTTAGTGAACTTTGTAGACCACCATCTGCTAGAAGCCACCACTCCCATGAATTTTCAAGCTACCACCTGTTGGATACCCCAAACTCCCAATAGCATTTATAGCCACCATTGGATGGAAGCCACCACTCCCAAGTTCTTAGGCCACTACCTAAAGGATGCCACTACACCCTGAATCAAAAATCCACTACTTGCTTCACTAAAGGCCCCAACCTTCAGGCTCCCTTGTGGACCATGTTTCACAATATTTCATATTAGGGCCCATTCCTCAAACTCAGACAACATGGGCAACATTTCATCCCAGTTTTAGGCTCGATCCACCTACAACAACTCAACAAACCGCGGCCCTTGTTTCATCCCATTTTTGTACTAGATCCACCTACAATAACTCAATAAACAATGGGACTCGTTTCATCCCATTTTCATATTGGACCCACTAAAGAGTCTTTTGTTCAATAACTAAATCAAACACTTTCACAATCACTCTCATCTCATACAAACAAATCTACTCATACAACCAACATATCAATCTCAGACTCAAACTCTACCAATCAACTCAATAACAACTCAACAACATTACATGAAAACAACTCTCAATCCTCAATACATCAAACAACCCAAACGCCCTAGCAACATAAACTCTGACCAACACAAGACTAACAATACAAGATTTACATTGTATGAGGATTACTACCATACATTGACTCACACTCAGCCAAACATTGGAAAAAAACATATAGTTACTTTTGGAAATATACTAATAACAACATTCTCTCAAACCATCACACAACACACTATTAGAAACAACCACACATTATAAGCCCTTGCAACACACTCTATCAAATAACCTCTGCAACACAACAACAATATTAGCAACATAACACTAGTGCAATGATCTATGTCTAAACACACCATGCAAAACAAACTCTATTCAATAGCATCAACTACAAGTGTGATCTCTTGTCTCTGCACACTCGATCGTTCAAACTGTTAGTGTCAGTCTTTACAGCCTTCCTCCAGTGATCAAATGTGCTCTTACATAGTGATTTTGAAGTGTCAAGGTCAAATTTTGTCATTTCAGTGAGTCTTCAAGCAAAATTTGGTCACTAGGCATTAGGCCTAGGGTTTGCCCAAATGTCAGTCCATGTCATCATTCAGCTGAGCTTATCATCATTCAGAGGTTTGTCATCGTCATGTCAGTGTCTAATGGGTCATTTTACACCATGTTCATGCTTCAGTTGTGCCTAGGCAAGCTCATTTCCCTCTCCTAGGGTTTTGAAAGCCAATTTCTCTTGGGCGGCCAAATCATCGGCAAAACTTGTTTCCTGATGTTAATACACCTTCCCCTATCCTTCATGTACCTTATCAAACACTTCCCATCCCTTAGATCCGCCAAATTCCTCATTTTTGCACAAACCCTAGTTTCTAGCTACAACTTGGCAATTTTCTAGGTTTGGCCTGTGTTTTGCCCTTTTGGACCCCTTCCCCTCGCTCAATCTCTGAGATTCCACTTCCCCCTATGCTTATGACATCCTCCCCTCCATCATGATGATTTTCATTGTCCTTTCCCTTGGTGATTAAAAATCACAGTTTCCCTAAATAAAGTATTGATTTGCAAATGGTGAGAGATGGAATGACATGTTTAGCATTATGTGATGTTTTTCTTCAGAATTCCCTGTTTATGTATATATTTTTACCTTTCCTATATGTAAATTACCTCCCCTAACATATCCCTCATGATGTTTCCCCTTGAAAACAGCATACTTCACAGCATTTTGCAGGCAGGGCAGCGGTCATCTTGACTTGTTTATTCCACCTCGCTCAATAACATCATGTCAACCACTGAGACTAATGAGCAAGGTGATGACCGATCTTCATCCACGGAGGTTGAGACACATCAGAGGCCTCGTAAGGGTGGCAAAGGTGGTCATCACAAGAGAGAAAGAGCTGGATGAACTATGGAGAATCCGCGGTAACAGAGGCTTAAACCGCAGGAGGCCCGGTGACCGGGAGACTTGGTACATTCATGAGATTACTCGTTTGGAGAGATTGTTGGAGAAGGAAAATCATGACAAAGAGCTGCTCCGCAACATGAAGACACACTACTGGGCCAGATTACATGTTTGCAAGGCGAGAATGAAAATTCTCCAAAGAAAGCTATCAGAGGCCCAGGAGGGGAAGAAAAGGACAAATCCACTCCGCATCTTGGCTGAGGTCTCCCTCACTCATCATGATACTGATCAGCCTTGATTTAGCATCACAATGTGAAAATTTTGAAAATTTTGGAGCATTTTGGAAATTTTTGGTAAAATTACAGGTTTTGCCCACGGTTTGGTCTCACCCCGGGTGAGACCATTTTGGAGGACTGCTCGGAATTTTGAAAACTTGGCATTTTTGGAAAGGGCATGAAAAAAGAAAAATTACCAGTACTTGGGAGCAGCCTAATTTTGAGATTTGAGCCTCCAAAAGCTCAAAATACATCAAAAAAATGACTTTCTGCCCACTTTTTGAGTTGCAGAAAGTGACCTTGGGAGAATCAATGTTTGAGGGGTCAAATCAACACCAAATTCAGAAATTACACTTGGGATGGAAAGTAGACAGGCCAAGCTTTCCAATGAGCCATCTTGCACCTGATTTGGACCAGTGGAACCCACTCAAAAACAGCTGTGAAGGGGCGCGACCAGAACTTCCAGGGGCGCGACCAGAACTTCCAGATTTGCCAGAATTGCCATTTTCGGTCAAAAAACACTGTTTTGACTATGGTTGACCATTTTTACTTGTAGATGATGGATGAATGTAATATTTTCATGGCACTTTGATAGGTTTTATCTTTCTTTACTCTTCTAGAAGCTTCTTTGATGTAAATAGTGAAAAATTAATGCATGGATGAGTTAGCTAAGTAATAGAGGCAAGTTGTTGGGCTGCCTATTTTCTAGTTCTTAGTTTAGAATTAGTTCAAACTGCTCCTAGGAAGTTGAGCTCGACCCCTAGAGGTGGGGAAAGGAGTTAGATGGTCTAGGAGGTCTATATTATGCTCTCTCCTTCTCATTTTCATGGTTGGACTCTTGTGTAAGGAAGCTTCATTGTATATTGTGCATCTATTTCTGCAATTGAAGGCAAGGAAAGCCAGGGTTTTACAGACATCTTTGAGGATTCTTGTGGATCTGATTGTTGATGGTGTGTTCTCTACATGTTCTTGTAAGTTTGTTTATGTGTTTCACATCTCTCTTATGCTTCTAAATTGGACAGATGAAGTGGTAAAGTTTGAACTCATGTTTTGACATGCTCAGCTTTTAGTTTGTTCAATTTTAATGTTTTCTACTGTCTAGAGAGGATTCGAATTGTGTGTTTGCCCTCTTTAGCTTCTCCTCTATCATCTCTGATCATCCATCTCAGATTAAGACATCAGCACTCATTCCTACCTTGCCCCTTAGATCCCCCTGTGAAAACTGTGCTCAATCCCCGCACCTTGAATTGCACTTCCACCAATTGCCACCAAAACCCCCACAAATCATCAAATCAAACCCCCTATCAATTTACTAGCCTAAAATATTTATTCTTAATTGGTCAGCCTAATCCTATTGAAAGATCTACCGAATCTGACCCGAGAGAGCCTTCTCATACCTCGTAGGGCTAGCTACGAGGTGAAATGGTTTGATGTAGCCTTGAAGGTTTACCTTCCTCAGCCTAGGGTGAAATCTCAAGCGCTAACACAAACAATCTCTATTATTGGCTTGCCTCTGTCTACGCACACTACTAGATCCAACACATAGGTATATTTAAATTGAAATCACAACCCTTCATCCATATACACTAATTTGATCCCTCTTATCACTCTATTCACATTCTCTTGCAATGATTTGTGCTTAGACATTGCTCTCCATACCCATCTCTTCCTTGAACTTTAACACTTATTCACTATTACATTGCTCAGTCCAAACGTACATCAACACACTTTTCTTGCGCAAAACATTTGGCCACATTTTACCAATGGCACTATGGTCATTATGTATATGGGATACCCTACTACAAGTGCCAAACAAACCTCACTCCATCTAATCTCTACCACGATTCAATGCATGCTTATTTAATATTGTTAGCCAACTGTTATGAAGACTAGATCCATGACTAAGTCGATTAATAAATTCACATGCTTTGGAAATCGATTCAACATTACTTGGACTAGATCAAGTATTAAACTTGTTCCATAACCATGATCACCTCCACAACGAATAAATCAATGTGTACACATATTCATTGATGAACAAACCAACAAAACATTCATGGACCAATTCAACCATCCATAAATTGTACATTCTCAATGAAACCATGGGAAATTATCGAGGTTTGTGCTCATGGCCGAGTCCATGGATTTACAATTGAAAATATGGGTTGCCTCCTTACAAACACTTTATTGCCTTTTTGAACCAACGTCGGTACACTTAATGAGGCAAAACACAAAAACTTTAATTTAGATATGCCACTACTGCTTCAAACCATCTACAACCATATTCTCAAGCATCTCTGCAACACCTGTAACACTTCAGACACGTTAGCACTCAACAATTAATCCATGTGCCATCTCATCAAGTTGTTTGACATCCCAACACCATGTTGGAAACAGTCTCCCCCTTTAGCATTGATGGAAACCTCCAACCACACATCCAAATTGAGCTACATTATCTTCATGGCATGTTTGGATGTGTGGTTAGAGGTTTCCATCAATTCCAACTGATGAGAATGGTGGCAGCATGGTGTTGGCATTGATGTCAATAAGGTGTCAGTTGGTGTTGGCATTGATGTCAATAAGATGTTAGCTGGTGTTGGAATTGATGTCAACAACTTGATTAGCTTTCATGTGGATTAAATCTTGAGTGTTGATGTGTCTGAAGTGTTACAGGTGTTGCAAAGGTGTTTAACAACATGGTTATAGATGGCCTAAAGTAGCAATGGCTTATCTGGATTAAAGGCTTTGTGTTTTTCCTCATTAAGTGTATGAACGATAGTTCAGAAAGGAAAAACAACATTTGTAAGGAGGAAACCTAGATTTGTAGTGGAAAATCCATGGACTCAACCCAGGTTAAGAATATATAACCTATGTCTGGTCCTGTAGGGGAAAAACTGAAATACCACGAGCACAAACCTTAGTAATTTCCCATGGTTTCACTAAGAATATTCAATTGATGGATTGTTGAATTGGTCCACGAACATTTTGTTGGTTTAGTCATCAATGAATATGTGTACACATTGGTTTATTCATTGTGGAGATGATCATCATTATGGCACAAGTTTTATACTTGACTAAATCCAAGTAATGTTGAATCAATCTCCTCTATTCACACCTATAGGCATGATATCAACACCTTTTCATTTCTTTTCCATCTATGCTACAATAATAATTCTCTATCTATGTCTATGAGCGCATAAGCCAACTTAAGCTCAGTGCAATGCATAGGTATAAATAAAATAACTTCCAATGCTCTAATTGGACTAGATCCACGACCATTAACTCGATCCATTATGCCCAGGTGAAAAATTAACATTCCACCATGATCTAGATCGACATGATTATTGCATTCCACTACTTGGGAGACCAAATCAATAGAACACAAACCAAATCTGTTGAAAATTGGCAACAAGAAATTGCTAAAAATAGCACTGTTACAAATAGTAGTTTGGGCATTAGTGTTGGATTGGGCAACAGGGAATTAAAAATGGAAGTGCTAAAATAGAAGTTATATTTTTAGCAGTGCGGTGTGGATTCTTATTTTAGTCAGTCCCTGGACTAGAAATAGGAAGTAAAATTTCAATTTGGTCTTACCAGCAGTTTGAATATTAATTAATTAATTCAGTTTGAGTTAATTAGTTAAGGAAAATCAAACTTGAAGTCTTTGTGAGAACATGCAAGAATTTCTCCACTAATTGGGGAATGTGTCCTTGATTTGCTCCACTGATTGAGGAATTAAGGATGAGTTCTATATTGAGAGGATCAATTGACTTAGTTTAACTTAGTCAAGTCCAGTTAGATTAATTTAACAAGTTGCTAAATTAATGAGATTCAATTTGTTGATGCTTGCATGCATGTGACAACCAGTATTTTCAGATAACTGAGTATTCACTCATGGATCACTGATGCATGGCAGTTTAGACAGAGACCCAATTGAGATCAGATGAGGGACAGTGTACAATTAGCTGCTAGGATATTCCTAGTGAATATTCCTTGCATCAGGAAGGAATATTATTCCTTCTAGTACTGCGTAGTTGGACCTGAGGTGACAGCAAGTATGATTTGGCCAATTCACACATGTTATGTAATTGGACCCCAATCAAAATTGCACAAGGAAATAGGGGCTTGGAGGACTTGTGGAGCCTATATATACATGCCTAGATAGTCCATGAGCTACATCATCAGAGTACAGAGAGAGCAGGATAGCTTTTGAGTTGATTCTTTTTGTATGTTGTTGAGGATTTCCACTTGATTGATAATACAGAGATGGGGTTTTAGGCTGGTGCTTTTCCCAGATAAATTCTTCTGTGTTATGTGTGATTGATTCCTTCTTATTAGTTATATGTGTTCATGCTTGATGTTGTTCATGGTTGATTAGCTTCGCAAAGTTTATGGTAGATGTAGATCTAGTATTATGCTTTAGTACATTGCATATATCAGTTTGATCTGCAAGTAAAATTTCTACATGATATCAGTGAGCTAGCTTATTTGTAGAGAAAATTCTACATGGTATCAGAGCACAAGTGATCAAGGAAGAACAATATACAAGAAGGAAGAAGTTTGTGGTTTCTAGATATAGATATCGAGTTCTTATCACATTTCAGATTTCATCAATGGCATTCTATGGTTTGAGGCTTGAGTATGCACTGGATGGCAGCTCAAACTATATAGCCTGGAAGGATCGCATGGAGGCAGTATTAGAGGATAACGGGGTGAAGGACTTCATTGATCAAGAAGTCCCCAAGCCCTCAGGATCTAATGCCCAAGAGTTGGCGGAATGGAGGAAGTGTGTGGCTAGAGCTAGGAGAATCATCCTGGAGGGAGTTCGAGATCACATAGTCTCGAGCCTCCATGGGAAGGAGACTCCGTTTTCGATGTGGAAAACATTGAAAGATCTTTATCAGAACAGCAGTGATCAGAGGAAGTTGGCACTGAAGGAAAAACTTCGAAAGATCAAGTGTGAAAAGGGCGACACGATCTCTATGTATCTGACCAAGCTCACCACATGCAGGGATGAGCTTGCAAGTGTAGGGGTCATGACAGCTGATGATGACATGGTGAGTCTTGCACTCCTCAAACTTCCTAAGAGATGGCATAGCTACCAGGACTCGGTTAATGGAAGAGAGAAACTGCCATATTGGGAATGACTATGGTTGGAGTTGATGCAGGAGGAGATTAGACAGAGCACCAGAGACGGTTCTTCATCCATGGAGGATGAAGAGAACTGTGCCTTAGTAAGTAAGGCGAAGAAGGGGAAGGAGAAGGTTTCTCTTCCTAAATCCAGTTCTTCCCATGGTGGGAAGAAGGTTGAAAAATTGAAAGTACGATGCTTTCGTTGTCATGAGGTGGGCCATTTTGTTACAAATTGTCCACTAAGGAAATCCAAGAAGGGATCCGGGGAAGGATCTCAAGGTGAGGCACTTGCTTCACAATTCGAGTTGGATTTCACACTCTTCGCATGCATGGTTTCATCCATGGTGGGAAGTGGTTGGTTTCTTGATAGTGGAGCTTCTTTCCACATGACCGATGGCAAGAGTTTGTTTAGTACTTTGGAGGAGAAAGATCTCCAGATACTCATAGCGATGGGTAATGATGAAAAGTATAGTGTCTCAGGTGTAGGCACGATTATTTTTCAGAGAGAGCATGGAGCTCGCCTTACCTTGACTGATGTCAAGCATGTACGAGGATGGAAGAGAAACTTGGTGTCGATCGCAATGCTGGAAGACAGAGGCTATGATGTAGTCTTCAGTAAGGGAAGGGTTTTCCTTAGACACATCATCACTAAACAAGTGAAGCAGATCGGTTCATGGGTCAAGAACCTGTATGCTCTTGAGGTTCAAGATGCATGCAAATCCTTGAGTAGCAAGGCAACTGATGGAGACTTGGTGGTTGAGAGGGAGGGTATATTACCTCTCAACATGCAGTGCCAGAAAAAGTATCAGACGATTATGGAGGAGCCACGATTGGTGCAGCAACTTCCGGAGATTGTGGAGCAGCCACAACAAGGGAAGCTGAGTGGAGATCGAGTAGAGACATCTACTCATGCAGATACCTCCAGTAGGGGGAAACTTCGAGCTAGGTGGGCTGAGGGATCACATGCAGCCATACCTCCAAGTAGGAGGTGGGGCGATGTAGAGTGATCGTCCCAAGGATGAGGGGCAGGATCCTTGAGGTACCCAACCTCTTGGATGAGACCTTGCTACGGGAGCCCCGATGTGGAGTAGTAGGAATTGACTAATTGGGTAGAGACAGATGCGGATGGAGCGGCAAAGAGAGCTACAGTGCAGGGAATCCCAGGATAATGTAGAGCATGCAGGCTGCAACAATGCGAGAGGCACAAGTGTGTTGTACTGTGCAGGGTAGCACAGAGAAGGGTGAAGTAGTGTGAGATGCATGGAGATGTTGCAGTAGCACAGAGGTCAGAGAGGTAGCACTTGTCAGTAGCAGGTAGAGCTTCAGCATCAGAGTATGTTTCTAGCCCAACAGAGAGGTCAGTTGGGAGATTTTTTTTGTTCCGAGAATTGCTGGAGCAACCACACTTGGTAGATGTGTTGCATGCAGAACATTCTAGGGGTACAGGATCGGGTTCGAGAGGAAGCCTTTCTTGTTGAGAGGGAGTGTTGAAAATTGGCAACAAGAAATTGCTAAAAATAGAAGTACTAAAAATAGCACTACTAAAAATAGTAGTTTGGGCATCAGTTCTGGATTGGGCAACAGGGAATGAAAAATGGAAGTGCTAAAAATAGAAGTTATCTTTTTAGCAGTGCAGTGTGGATTCCTATTTTAGTCAGTCCCTGGACTATAAATAGGAAGTAAAATTCGAATTTGGTGTTACCAGCAGTTTGAATATTAATTAATTAATTCAGTTTGAGTTAATTAGTTAAGGAAAATCAAACTTGAAGTCTTTGTGAGAACATGCAATAATTTCTCCACTGATTGGGGAATGTGTCCTTGATTTGCTCCACTGATTGAGGAATTAAGGATGAGTTCTAGATTGAGAGGATCAGTTGACTTAGTTTAACTTAGCCAAGTCCAGTTAGATTAATTTAACAAGTTGTTAAATTAATGAGATTCAGTTTGTTGGTGCTTGCATGCATGTGACAACTAGTATTTTCAGATAACTGAGTATTCACTCATGGATAACTGATGCATGGCAGTGTAGACAGAGACCCAATTGAGATCAGATGAGGGATAGTGTACTATCAGTTGCTAGGATATTCCTAGTGAATATCACTTGCATGAGGAAGGAATATTATTCCTTCTAGTATTACGTAGTTGGACCTGAGGTGACAGCAGGTATGATTTGGCCAATTCACACATGTTATGTAATTGGACCCCAATCAAAACTGCACAAGGAAATAGGGCTTGGAGGACTTGTGGAGCCTATATATACAGGCCTAGATAGTCCATGAGCTACATCATCAGAGTACAGAGAGAGCCGGATAGATTTTGAGCTTATTCTTTTTGTATGTCGTTGAGGATTTCCACTTGATTGATAATACAGAGATGGGGTTTTAGGCTGGTGCTTTTCCCAGATAAATTCTTCTGTGTTATGTGTGATTGATTCCTTCTTATCAGTTATATGTGTTCATGCTTGATGTTGTTCATGGTTGATTAGCTTCCGCAAAGTTTATGGTAGATGTAGATCTAGTATTATGCTTTAGTACATTGCATATATCAGTTTGATCTGCAAGTGAAATTTATACATGATATCAGTGAGCTAGCTAATTTGTAGAGAAAATTCTACACAATCACAGTTACTTAGTTATTTCAATGCATTCACACCTTCCATTAATGACCGAGTCTTCAATACCCATTGCAGACAAGTCAATCAATTATTTCAACAAATACTCTAGGAAATTAGAGTGGTTTGTGCCCATGGTTTTTCCTTTGCATGCCTACAGGAATGGATGTAGGTTCTTCATTCTCCCCCTTTGGAAATGGACGTAGATATTCAACCAAAAATATTGGTGATATCTTTTGCAAATATTATTTTTCCTTAACTAGACAACATTTGTACTTTGAAATGGGGAAAAAAACCAGAATCTCATTGCCCAGAATTGAATTCATTGCATCAAACGTTTTTTCACCGCCTTCTCAATCACCTCTGCAACACCTGTAACACTTCAAACACATCGACACTAAACAGTTAATCCATGTCCAAGCTCATCAAACTGTTGAAATCAATGCCAATGCCGAATAACTCCCTATTGACATCAATGCCAACGCTGACTAACTCCCTATTGACATCAATGCCAACACCATGCCACCAACAGACATGAAATATTAGAGGTTGGAATTATTCAACCTAGCCAGTGTTCTTTCTCTTAAATAGTGGTGATGGTTATAAAAAAGGATCGTTCATGGTGTATGTGTCCATATTATAGACAACTCAACAAAATTACAATCAAAGATAAGTTTCCTATTACTTGTCATTGGTGAATTATTTGTCGAATTACATGGAGAAATTTTCTTTGTTGAGTTGGATCTCCATTCTAAATATCATTAAATCATAACAAGGAAAAAAGGCTTTCCCAAAATAACCTTTAGAACACATGAAGGTCATTATGAGTTTTTGGTTATTCCATTTAGACTTATAAATGCACCTTCATGATTTTAAAACTAAGCTTGATTAATTCTATTTTCACGCCCTCTCTTTTAAAATATATGTTAATATATTTTTATGACATAATATTCTACAATAAATCTTGTGAAGAGCATGTACAACATATTGACAGTGTCTTAACACCATTGAAAGAGAAACAACTATATGAAAAGCCTTCAAAGTGTTCCTTTTGGATTTAAGAATTGGAATATTTGGGTCATATTGTGTCCCATGAGCATGTCAAAATGGATCTTAAGTAAATCAAAACTATGAGGGAGTGGCCAATCCCCAAGACCTTGAAGAAACTTAGAGGATTCTATGATTGAGAGGATATTGCTGCAAGCTTGTCAAGAATTACGGTCAAATATCAACACCTCTAACAAAGTTATTAAAGAGAGAATCATTTTCTTGGACTAAATAAGAAACTAAATCTTTTGAAAAACTTAAAGAGGCTATGTGTATAACTCTCGTCTTGGGAATACCTAACTTCACAAAAATTTTCATTATAGAGTGTGATGTATTAAGACTTGGCATTGGTTTAGTTTGAATGCAATAATGAAGGCCCCTTGCCTTTGAAAGTAACAAACTTAAAGGAAAGAACTTACTCATACACCCATTTACGAAAAAAGAAATGCTGTCCATAATACTTGTAATTATGAAATGGCATCCATAACTAACAGAAACACAGTTAAAAATAAAAGCAGATCGTTATAGTTTGAATTACTTCTTGGAAGCATGATTATATTCGGAAGAGAAACAAACATGGGTTACAAAGATGTTGGATTATGACTTTGAAATCATATACAAAAGGGAAAAACAAAATATTGTGGCAGATGCACTTTCAAGGAAAGAGGAAGATATAATGGTTTTACTATGGGCCATTTTCATTTCTAAATTAAATTGGGTGGAAGCAAGGATAGAATGGAAGCAAGATGAAAAGATTCACAATATCATTCAACAACTATAGAAGGACCACAATGCAAGAACTATTTTTTGTGGAAGAATGACTTGTTGTGGTATCAAGATCTCTTATAATTAAGAAAGAATTCTCAATTCAAATAGAAGGTCCTTTTGGGATTACACATTTCTCCTATAAGAGGACATGCAGGGTTCTTGAAGACATATCATAGGATCAAGAAATAATTTTTTGGGAAGGTCTTAAAGTAGATGTGAAAAAGTTTGTGGTTGAATGTGTGGTATGCCAATAAAATAAGGGAGTGACAATCAAGACCTCAGAGCTCCTAAAACCATTAGTCGTATCAAGCCAATGTTGAGAAGGCATTTCAATGGATTTTATCGTAGATTTACCCAAATATGAAGGAAAGAGTATCATTTTGGTAGTGGTAGATCGAATGAAAAAGTATGCCCATTTTGCTCTCTTTCTTATCATTTTAAAGCAAATACAACTATAGAAGCATTCACGTAAAAAATCCAAAAGCTATATGGAATACCAAAAATTATTGTAAGTGATAGAGATTCAATTTTAACTGGAAATTTTTGGACTGAATTATTTTCTTGTTTGGGTACTCAATCGGATCATAACTCATCTTAACATCCTCAATATGATGGGTAAACTGAGATTGTGAATAAATGTTTAGAAGGATATCTATATTGCTTTTCATATGATAAATAGACACAATCAATTAAATGGTTGCCCTTGGAATAATGGTGGTACAACACATCCTTTTATACTTCATAAAAAATGTCACCATTTATGGAACGTTATGGATATTATCCCCCATCCATCACATCACCCTTGAAAGGGACTATAAAGGTTCAAGCAATAGAGGCCTATATACAAAACTAACAAGAGGTTCTCAAACTATTGAAGGATAACTTGGTTATAGAAAAAAATAGGATAAAATGACAAGAATATCAACATTTAAATGAAAGATATTTGAAGTTGGGAATTGGGTATTTGTGAGACTGCAACCACATAAATAGATGTCCCTCAAGAAAAAAGAGAAGGACAATAATTTGGCACCAAGTTATTATGGCACTTATAATGTTTTGCAGAGGATTGGAAGTATGTCTTACAAATTAGAGTTGCATCCATATTCATGTGTACATCTAGTCTTCCATGCCTCTTGCTTAATGACAGTAATCAATGATGAGATCCCAATCCAAACCATTTTACTAGAGATTAATGAACAAAAGAAAATCATACTAGAACCAAAAACAATATTGGAAACAATGATTAAGTAGTTGAGCAATCAAGCAATTACTAAGAACCTCATAAAATGGAAGAACCTACAGTGGAAGAGACAACATGGGAAGATGTTTTTTTCATGTAGAAACACCCACAAATAGTCAAGTATTGGGGATAAAATTTGTTTGAGGAGGAGGGGCATGTTAAGCACTATATAATCCCCATGTTAACTAGAAAATCCCTTATTAAGTCATCGATATTAAGCGATGACATTTCTATTGTTATATTGTTATGTAGGTTAGAACCTTTCATTGTACCATTTTATTATAATTGTACATGTTGCTGCAAAATATAGCAAGCTTAGTGCAAAGCCCCACTAGGAAAATCTAGACCTTGTCGAAATAAGAGAATGGCCACCATTGTCACTGTAATATCCTTTCTCCAATCATTTAATGGTAAATTAAATACCACAAGGGAGTCTTCCTTATAATGATCACACAAGGATATTCAATAATAAGGATTTATAGTGAAGCAAGGTCTAAGATTGGGATAAGGTGTTGGCAAAAGCTAGAAAGCTAAGATACTAATTACCAAGGTTTAAGTACTCTATCCCTAGACCA
Source organism: Pinus tabuliformis (assembly GCA_031772625.1). Classification (NCBI taxonomy): domain Eukaryota; kingdom Viridiplantae; phylum Streptophyta; class Pinopsida; order Pinales; family Pinaceae; genus Pinus; species Pinus tabuliformis. The sequence goes on along the minus strand of CM062819.1, from coordinate 1,742,401,326 downwards.
CCTAAATAGATTAGCAAAATATTATAAGTTAAGGTTTGATATATGTTTGATTATAGGGTTTGCAATGTCACATAAAATCCAAAAGAAATAGCCTTACAAGGATGAATCAATAAAAGTATAAGGATAACAATTAGGCCTGCAAGGTTTAGGGTATGCAAGTGAGTTTTTATGGCTGAAGGATGCATCAAAAAACAATGGAAAAGATGACGTAAATCATAATTATAGGGTTTTACTATGTAATTAATGCTAATCCTTTTTCAAAATATTAAATGCAATCCCTATTAAGAGGTATATAGCAAATCAAGTAAAATTACTACTAAACACATTTTCAATAAAATGCTAACCCTAACCCTAGATACTTATAAATAAGAAAGAAGAGAGAAAAAGTATACGTAAATGAGAGATTGATCAACACCTAGAAGAATAGTACTTTGAACTAATTGGACAATGATGGAGTATTTTAGGGCAAATTCAATGAAGAAGATGACCATGTTGAAGATGGCGAGAGAGTAAGAGTCTGTTCTTACAAACCCTAGAGGATTCTTTAGATGGGAGATTTTATGTTCAAGAGATGCACATGTTAGAGTTATCTTGAAGGATTCAAGAAAAACACTTTTACATACCATGAAGAATCAAAATTTCAAGATAAATATTACAATTTTAACATGGCTCACATACAAACCCTAATTCACATATTATAGCATGAAAAAATGAAAGAAGATAAACCATAAACTTACAAAATTCCACAAGAATCCCTTAAATCTATCCCAAAGAAGCTTCCTCATGTAAAAATCCTCCCCATCAAACAATTCACACCAAAATTTTACATGCGGCCAAGTAAAAACGAAGACAAGAGCTAGTGTGCACTTCTAAAGAATGAGTGTGATGAATAATGATGATGGATAAGTGAATGAGACTCTCATATATTTATATGAGGATTACAACGTCTCACTTCACTAATTTTATAAGAAAAAACCCTAAAACAAGTTTACTTGAGCATTCAACTAGGTCAAAGGTCACAAGTTTACTTGAGCATTCAACATAAGAAAATGTCAAAAATAACTCACACATATGGGATAAAAATGATCTCCACTATGATGTCATCCTCCAAAAATGGAAATATGTATCAAGTGAAGCAATGGTCCAAGAGTGCTCCTTACTCTAAAAAGACCTCAAAGTGCATGTGTACATCTCCAAAAGACACCTCATCCACCATGATGTCATCCAAAAGGAGGCATACATCACCCTTACCATGCATGTGTGGGTGACATGACATCATCTAGGGAAATAATTAGCATCGAAAATGGATTGTGGTATCCCTACCAAGTCATCTCGGTGACAACTATCCTCATATTAGCTCCAAAATAAGATATCATTCATCAAATAGGGTCAAGGCCAACATGAGGGTGTCCTAGGTCCATCTGATCACATCATCAAATAGTTCAATGGCCAATCTTTTAAACTCAGTGTTTCAGGATTTGGATGCACATCAAGAGGTGTATAAGTATATGGAAGCTACTCAAGGCCCAACGCTCATCTCTAGAGGGGCAACGTTGGTGCCACAAAGTCATGTTTTCTCTCAAAATGAGGAAATGTATCCCTTGAAAGGTGCTATAGAGTCAAGATATCTCTCAAGGGATCTCTACTTCATGTGTAGTATTTCCTAAACAAAAACTCTCAAGATCATGTAAGATCAACTTCATTTGGGACACAAAACCATTAAAGCATCATAATGTACCATATCTAATGCTATGGGTTCATAAATACTTCACACAAGATTCACCTTCAAATGTATAACTAGATCAAGACTTGAAAACAAGTTACCTCAAATATGTTAGGGATGATCAAGCAAATAACCCGATTAGGTGTTTCCAATCCCCAAGGGGAAAGACATGACCCAGGTTAGCTTTTCAATCCATAGGTGTGTGTGATATAGTTGTTGTGGAGTGGGAGAAACTTCAAGAAAGATACCAGTGCCATGAGACCAACTAATGGGGGTCCAATATCCAGAGTGTAATGATGTAAGGAGGAACCAATCATGGTGGCATGAGTTACTCCTTTCCTTATCTTGCTTTTTCCACCCCTCTGGTGTCCCTTTTAGTTTAATGATTTATCTTTATTTGGTGCATAACTTAGGAGCCCAAGATTTCTTTATGATTTTTCAATACCCCCTTAAGATGTGGTAGTTTCTCGCTTATTGAGGTTGGTACATTCAAGGGTTCCTTTATTTTAGATGAAGCATTGAATGCTTAAAGAATTGGGTGATGGCAAATGAGGGGGGTAGATATTATGCTAGGATTTTGTGCACACGCTAAACATGTCCCAACCATCAGTTGCATTTTGAATTTTCTTTCCATTGTCTTTATATGATTTTATCATTCTTTCAACTGCATCAACCTTCAAGGCCATGTTTTCAAGCCCTATCTCAAGGATGTGGTTATAGGGTGACAATCCCAATGACCAATGAATATCAACCTAAAGAAGGGATATGGATAATTGAGATAGAAGGAAAGTGGTAAGTATGGATTAACCTGGACACACCATATCAATAAGTGCCTTCCCAATAGTTCCCTTTCTAATCCATAAGGCCTTAGAGGAGGTCCCACTGGACTATAATCAAAGACTAACCTTTCAAGTGAAGTGTGGTAACAAGGATACAAACAATATTGGTTGATCATCCAATTTTCCCAGTAATCCATATTAATATGCCCATAACATTAAATGAAAGCATATGATTTCTAGAATGGTTATAGTACTTGCTAAAGAATGACCCACCTTCCTTCAATAATAATTCTAGATGGGTGAGAGAAATGAATGAAGAAATAGGTGGAGAACTTTGGCATAATTCTCTATGTCGATCATTAGAGGGCTACTAGTTGACTGGATGTCAAATGAGGAGATTTTTTTTATCTTATGTGTTATCCATTTTTGGTGGGTAACATCTGCATCCAACTATGGGACATGTGCTCACAATATAGTACATTATCCATGTGCTCAAATGAGGAGTTAATGAGAATCCCAACAATCCTTAGTACTTGTAGACATGTTACCTGTACGCTCACAACAACTGAGCAGGTTGAGGATTGTCACCCATGAGATATAGGATAAAAATAATATTGAAATAAAATGTTAACTAAAATAAAACATAACATTTAACTATGATGGAATGAAAACAACATGCAATCACTCAAAGAGGGATGCACACATAAGAATGTAAGGCACACAATCTTGTCCTAACTAACTACCACTAAATGCATTAGGTAATATTAGGGAAGAAGGATTTTAGGATATGTCTATTCAATGACAAAGGGAGGAATTCTCCTTCAAGGCTCTCTAATCAATAAGAATTAACTCCTACTTTCTCTAGAATTTTGTAGGGTCCTTGCAAAAATTTATTGAACCTTGTGTGCATCCCTGGATTTTCTTTCCTCTTGTCCTATAATAGTACCATACTTCCTTCTTCGAATTCCCTAGTTGTAGTCTTTTCATGAAATGTGGCCTTAATATTTTCCCAGTTCTTGTTTGTTTTATCAAATGAAAGGAACATAGACTCATCCAACTCAACTATCTGATTAATCCTACCTTACATGACAACTTTCTCATCAGTGTTGGATTGCAAGCATTGTAAGATTGGCAATTGCAAATGTATCAGGAGCTTTGCTTCCAACCCATATACTAGCTTGAAAGAGCTATTTATGGTAGATGCTTTAACAATTGTGTGTCCACCCAAAGAGTATATTTGATCTTACTGCCCCTTCTCTTCTTATTTTCCCCTACCATCTTTTTAATAATAGTCATGAGGTTCTTGTTGTTGGACTCGACCTAGAAATTCTCCTGGGGATACTAATTAGAGGAATGGACTAACACTATCCCATATTTACAATAAAATGAAGCAAATACATTGGATCTGAATGCTTTAGCATTATCCGTTATGATTTTAAATGAGACTCTAAACCTAGTAATAATCCTATCTTCAAGGAAAATTATCACAATGTCTTCATTAGCATTTTTGATGGGTGTGGATTCACTCATTTAGCCTTGAAATAGTCAATGGAAATTAGAATCCACTATTGTTTATTACTTGATTTGTCTTTGTATTCCCTGATGAAGTCAAGACCCTGTTGTTGAAATGGTGTTTCGACTATCATAGATTCAAATGAAGGGAAATGAGTTGTTTCATTTCGAAAAAAAATTGTCATGGTTGGAATTCACTCACATGTTTATGGATGTCAGCAAAAATTCAAGGCCAATAATATCCCACCCTCATGCTTTTTCAGGTCATTGTTCCGGATACAAAATTCCCTCCACAAAATCCTGCATGAAATTCTATGATTAACCTTCTTTCCTATTTCTTGTTTACAAACATAAGAATCACCCCATCTAGATTCCCAACCAAGACCATTTTTGGTTAAACAAAACTTAATGGATTTCAATCTCAAGTCACTTCTCTTATAGTCAACCATATATGGTGGAGCAGATAGGTTTATTAGATAGTATGTTATATTAGAATACCAATCATCAAGTTCCAAGTCATTGAATATAACATGTTTTCCTCAGTTAAAATATCCATTATCCCTTAGCCTTTGATTATTTTCTTGGGTGACCTGATTTCTAGGTTATATTTTTGAATCTTATATACCAATTTTCCTCTAGATCCTACACAATCAAGCTAAATCAAAACACCCTTGTCTGCAGGATACGAGACATGTGCAATAATCTTATTATATCCTACATAGATCTTGAAGTGCTTAATTGACTTAACTAGGGAATAAGCTTAGTTTCCAGTAATAACATATCTTAACTCAACATCCCTAAGATCCTTTCTCATGAATGCAATTGGTATCTCATTTCCCTCATCATTCTTTTGCATAAGGATCCCTGTGATTCTATCTTCAGAAGAAAAAGAGTAAATAATGAAATCCCTTGAATAATTTGGGCTAAAAAAAATAGGGCTTGTTGATATTATTTCTTTGATTTGTCAAAGGATTTATTTATCCTTTCGCCTCATACAAAGGTGGCATTCTTCTTTAAGATATCATTAATTGGTTTAAAAAATTTAACAAAGTCTAGGAGAAATCTTATTATAAATTTATCTTGCCAAAGAAATATCTTAAGGCTTTCTTCTCCTTAGGGGGAGAAATAGCCTTCATTGCTTTCATCCTTTTAGAATCAATGTTGATTCCCTCTTTTAAGACCACATTCGTAAGGATTTTCCCTTGTTAACCCCAAAGATGAAATTTTTGGGTTTAGCGAGAATGCATATTTCATGCATTGATCAAACACTTTCCTTAGGTGCTAGAAATTATCTTTCCTTTAATTAAAGGCCATAGCCAAGTCATCTTGGTATTTTTCCATAATCTTCCCAGTTAAATATCTAAAGGAAAATTCCACAGCTCTTTGAAAAGTAGACCTGACATTTAGAAGACCAAATGGCATTGTCAAGAATTTATAACTTCCCCAATGTCAGGTGAAAGTGGTTTTCAATTGATCTTCAACCTACACCAAGACTTGCTTATAGTTGGAAAATCTACCTAACATAGACATCATCCCACCCCCCATAATTCATTTTAAGAGTTTTTCCATGTTAAGAAAAGGGTAATTATCCTTAATTCATGCATGATGTAGGTCTCTAAATTCCACACACATTTTGATATTTCTAGTATTTTTCCTAATCACTATGGAGTTGGATAACCATGAGGAATGCCTTATCGGGCCTATGATCTCTACATATTTTGCAACTCTTCCTTGAATAAGGGCGGGGAGGAGGGGGGGCATTTGGGTTTATGTTCCTCAAATTTTTCCTAACTGGTTTGGATCCCTCCTTTAAAGGAATGGTGTGTTGGATCACATCCTCGCTATAAGCCTTTACGTCCTAGTATGACCTGTTATGCTCCTATACCAATAGGTGTCATATTTCATGATTGACTGGTAAAATCCCAAATATGTTCATCCTTTCCTTGCTGCAAAGGTTCCATATTTTGAAAAGATCAAAAAGTTTAAAAATGTAAAGAGGGTATGCCCTAAAAGAAAGATCAAAGGGCAAAAAGAAAAGAAATGAACCCCAAACAAAAGACCAGGAAAGTGTGCTAGTCCAAAATGCCACTACAATTCTATTTTTTGCAAAGAATCTCATTGTGTGCAATTAATTGACTCTTGCCACAGTTGATGGATGGACAAACAGCTTAATCTTGGCCAGTTCATGTTTAAATTTCTTGTTTTAGAGATAGAGAATAAAATTTGTCCAAACAGTTCAATCTTGGCAGATAAATAGTTAGGTAGAGAAGAAAATGAGCTCAATTGTTAAATCTGAGCCCTTGGAAGAAATAAGGGCAGACTTAGATAGGATGGTAGCCAAAATAAAAGAAGAGAGTAAGGGTTTGCTAGTCCAAGTGCACCCATGTAAAAGGAAGAAAAAATGATAGGTGTTGAGTCCCAAACTTGCATCCTTCCTAAACACCTTGCTAGACTTTTTCCCATTTACCTGGACCTCCTAAGATTGTCAACATCATTGCATATTAGTTTAAAAGAGCATATAAAGTGGTTTCCTAACTATGTTTTGTGTCTGTTGTTTGAATTAGATTTTTGCTCATTGAGCTGCGGAATCTTGTCACTTTCCGCAGCCAGTTCAACTTTCTGCAGCCTTTTTGTTAAAGTCTATATTGCAGGTGTCTTCAGGCAAATCGAGCCACATGGGCAAGTTGGAAACGACGTGGACATGGACCGAGTCCTATTGGCTCAGTCAAATTCACCAAAGAAGGTCGTGGTCAAAGGTAGTCAAGCGGTGGTCAACATAAGAGTCCTACGGTGACAAAACTCTGTTTTTCACCACGTGAAGACTTGCGTGGCCGTTCCTAAATCTCAGGGGACATATCAACACCTGTGGACTACTCCATAAAGCGAATCCAACAGCCACCCTCAATAGATTTAATCTTCACGGCAACCATGACGCTAGATCCCTGGATGTTCACGGGTCTTTTATTTGCACAGTTTTTAGGAAATTATTTATGTCATCTTCTGTTATAAATAATGCATTCTCATATGCATATTAGCTAGCCTTTGTAATGTAATTTTGACTGTTAACGAGTCCACTGTACCGTGACATTATTTCTTTGTTATGACTGCATTTTGAATACATGAGAAGACTCTGTTTATAAGCTCAATTCGTGGTTGATGGATGATTGCCCGAGGTTGTGCAGAGGGCCCATGTACACACCGAGGTTTTGTTTATTGCTGTATAGTTTCGTGCTTTATTTCTTTACGTTTCTTATGCCAGAAATATTCACTTGTATATATTGCCTTTCTTATGGTATTAACACTTCATTTCTGTCTATAATTTTTCATGCTTTATAATGTTGTTAACTGATCAGTGCCTTTGTTTTAGATTACAGTAGACAGCCTGGGCATTTTCACGTAGTTTTACAATGACTAATGACATGGAATCATTCTTGTCCTTCTGCTGATTTATTTTTGTTAGTTTTTAATTCCAGCACTGTTTTATTTATTTCAATTTTGTTCATTTGCTTTATTAGTTAGATTAGATATTGAATTACTCATGTCATTATCAGTTACCTCCGAAAGCCATAGCGAGACTAATGGTGAGGGATTGAAGTATGAGTGTGTATTTTGATATTAGTTTATTTTTCTGCAAGTTAGTTATTGAATTTCTCATGTCATTTTCAGTTACCTCCGAAAGCCATAGCGAGACTAATGGTGAGGGATTGAAGTATGAGTGTGTAGTTTGATATTAGTTTACTTTTCTGCAAGTTAGTTATTGAATTGCTCATGTCATTTTCAGTTACCTCCGAAAGCCATAGCGAGACTAATGGTGAGGGATTGAAGTATGAGTGTGTAGTTTGATATTAGTTTACTTTTCTGCAAGATAGATATTAAATTGCTCATGTCATTTTCAGTTACCTCCGAAAGCCATAGCGAGACTAATGGTGAGAGATTGAAGTATGAGTGTGTAGTTTGATATTAGTTTACTTTTTTGCAAATTAGATATCAGATTGCTCAAGTTGTTTATGATTACCTCCGAAAGCCATAGCGAGACTAATGGCGAGGGGTCAGAATATGAGTTGATGTAATTTGATTTTAACTTTACTTTTCTTGCAATTTTTGGATTTCTTTGAGTTTAGTTTCTTTTGTATTTAGACAGAAACAAGGATACTGGGTTTCATAATCAATAGTTCACTGTTTGTTTAATTAGAATAGTGGCACATTTTCATTTTCTTTTAGGAGTTAATTTCATCACTGCATGTTTTAAAACCTTTTTGAAATGTTTGAAGTTTTGGAAATCATTATAAAGGACACCATTGCCTTGAACATTTATATCCATACTTGTCTTTTAGAATTGCCATCTCACATTAGGGAATTAGCAAAGATAAACCCAAAAACAAACTAAAAATAAAAAACGACAAAAAGTAAGAAATAGGTTATCTTGCACATATAGTGTGCCACACTTCAGTAGTTTACGAGTCCCGGATTGACAATTAATATAGCAATTTAGAACACTCTAAATTGACCAAACATTTGGCGCCGCTGTCGGGGAAGTGTAACTAGGTAGCCAATTTCTTAAAAAAAAAAAAAAGGTAAAAAAAATTGATAACTTCTCAAAGTATGCTCTCCTCTTGCACCTAGTGTGATCTGGAGGATCAGAAAAGAGAGTTATTTGTTTAATAATTTCTTGAGTATGCTCTTTTCTTGCACCTAGAGTGATCTAGAAGATCATAAAGAGAATTATTAGCCCGACTTGAAGATAAAAATAAAAAATGACATGCATAGAGCAAGAGATTCTAGGGGAAGGTTTATAGCTAGGGCCAAGAGTTCGATTTTTACAACTCCATCTACTTCAAGGCATAGACAAGATACACCTCCATCATCTCCAACTCACACTCCTAGCCTTAGGATTCCTGGAATTCAAAGGGCAGCAGCTGAATTAGGAGACTCTCCCACACTATCCACCGAATTTGACTTAGGAAAAGAACATTTCTTCACTTCTACAGGAGAACAGATTGTAATCAAAGAGTAGAATCACCTGAAGAAGAAGAGGGAGAAATTCCTCCTTGTTCGCCATTAGTAGAAGAACCAGAGGACTCTGAAATCTCTGAGGAAACTATCATGACAGAGGAAGTAGTAAATGGATTTGGAGGAGGAGGTAGAGGTAGAGGTAAAGGAGGAGGAAACAATGGAGGAGGTAGAGGTAACAATGGGGGAAATAGGGATGGAGATAACTCGTTTGGATTTCCTATAGTTGATGAGAAATCTCGTACAACAATGAAAAACATCTCACCATCTGTCCTCCCAAACTTTTATGGGTTGCAAAGTGAGGATCCTGAAACATTTCTATTTGAGTTTGAAGTCGTGTGTTGAACTTATGATTATATGGAAGACTCTCAAAAACTCAAATTGCTTCCTTCAATATTGAAGGGATCTGCTTTGAAATGGTTCATGGGATTAGTCACTCACTCTATTAGGACTTGGAATGATATGAAACAAACATTTTTGGATAGATACTTGGACTATTGTATGCCCACCAACCATAAGGATGAGGTATTTAAAATGGTGTAAAAAGAAGATGAAAACTTGGAGGATTTACTTGAAAGATTTCAATACAACCTGAAAAGAGCAAAAATGAGTAACTTAGATGAGGAGACCTTGAAAGCCCTTCTATTAAAAGCCATTAGAGATGAATGGATAGATATTTTAAACATGATGGGAAAGGGAGATATTTCTCAACTTCCACTTCATGACATAGCAGAACTGTGTGTCCATCTCTCAAGGGGAAAATCTAAAACCGAAAAAGGGCCTAGAGATCCTTCTCTCATTAGAGCAAACAAATCTGCAACTGGATCGGTAAGTAGGGCTGAGATTGGAAATATGCTTGATGAGTTCAAAATTGATATTTTAGGGAGCCTTAGTGAGCAACTAGACACCCTTAAAATACAAAACAAGTAGAAAGCAGAAGCTGAAGCTTTGGCCATCTTTTGTCCAAAATGTAGGAAGAAACATGCTCTAAGGGAATGCCCCTTGGATGCAAAAGTTGTAGAAACATGTATGATTTTCTCAGAAATCCATGAGACCAAGGATTGTCCTTCAATTCCTGGGCTCAAAGCTGTCTTTCAAGAAGATCCAAATTCAATTGAGTCTCTCTGCTTTGTTTCAAGAGACCTTGGCAGGGGAAACAAAATCAAGGGTTTAACAACCCTATGAACTTTCAACCCCACCAAATTGGAATCCTTGGCAACAACCTTGGTCCCAACCTCAAAATCCATTTCAATCATGGGTACAAGGTATGCAAAATCCTTATGGGAGATTTGCTCAATTTTATCAATATCCTCCATCTTTTCAAAATCAACAAGCTCCACAACTTCCAAATCAGAATCCACAACTTTCATTTCCATTTCCACAACAACAACAACCTTCTCAACAAAATCCAAATTCTCAACTCTTGCTTCCATTCCAACAAAAGACAAATCAACTACCATCCCAGCCATTGCCAAATCCCAATAATAAAAATCCACAGAATGCTTGCGTGGTAGAAGGACAACAATTTCCTACCTATATGATTGTTCCTCTCAATGATGTACAACTCGGATCTGGTAGAGTTCTAGAAAAGCCTTCTATAGATGCTCAAAAGCAAAGTATTTCTGAGGAAGATTCTCTTGAAGCCAATAAAGGTTCTGAAGCATCCCTTCAAAACCCAAACACTCAAAAAGAAAAATAAAAAGAGTCAACCCCCACAACTCCTATATTTGAGCAACCTGCATCTTCATCCACACCTCCTTTCCCTAAAATATTACAAATTGACAAAGGAGTGGAAAAACAAATCTTGTTGCCTGACTATGATTTCCTAGATGAATTAAAGAATGTCTATATCAAGATTCCCTTGCTACAAGCCATTAGAGAGATTCCTATTCTAGCAAAAACAATAAAGGAGTTGAGTCTCAAAAGACCAGGAAGGAAACCAAGAGATACAAGAAGAATCCACCTGGTAGGAAAAATTGCAGATATCATGATGGGAAAAATTACCATGCAGAAGTATGTAGATCCCAGTAGTCCAATTGTCAAGACACATATAAATGGGGTAGAAATTCTAAACACTTTGATTGACTTAGGGGCTGCTATCAACATTATGAGTAGACAAACTATGGAACAGCTAAAACTTCCTAATCTTCTTTTCACACCTACTTTACTGCAACTTGCAGATCGATCAATTATCAAACCAGATGGTGTATTAGAAGATATTTCGGTCTCCTTAGATTCTTGGGAATATCCAGTAGATTTCATGATTTTGACTCCCAAGAGTAATTTAGGAGGGCACCCACTCATCTTAGGAAGACCTTGGCTAGCCACAACTGATGCTTTCATTAGTTGTAGATCTGGAGATATGTACATTTCTGATGGTAATTCGACAAAGAATTTCAATTTGTATCCTCAAGAAAAAGCAATTACAGAAGTAGGAGATAATGAATGGGTTGATGATGAGGACACTATACAACCTGTCTTTACCATTTCTGAAATCAGTGAAGATAGTCAAATTCTGAACACATTAGAAAATTTTGAAACATCTTCAGAATATGACCACACACAATTTCAGATAGATTCTGACATTGAGTATCTATCATCTAGACAAATGTCTCTTTACTCTATGGAAGAATTCGGTAGTTCCTCCATTGATATTTTTCCAGGTAAAACATTTAATATCAATAAAAACTTGGAAAAATCACAACAGGGAGAGCTAACCAAAATCTTGAAAAAACATTCTACTGCATTTGCATGGGAGTATACTGATATGAAAGGTATTGACCCTAAGACTTGCATTCATAACATCTACATCAAGGAAAACAGTAGACCAATCAGACAACCTCAGAGAAGGATGAATCCATACCTTAGGGAGATTGTGAAAGAAGAGCTCCAAAAACTACTCAATATAAACTTCATCTATCCAATTTCAGATAGCTGATGGGTTTCTCCTTTGGTTATAGTACCTAAAAAGAATGGTAAATGGAGAGTATGCATTGATTACAGGGAATTTAATAAAGAAACCTTGAAGGATCACTTTCCTTTGCCCTTTATCGATCAGGTATTAGATACACTAGCAGGCAAAAAGTATTTTTCATTCTTGGATGGTTTTAGTGGCTATAATAAAATTCAGGTAGCACCTGAAGATCAAGATAAGACCACATTTACCTGTCCATGGGAAACTTTTGCTTACCGAGTGCTTCCTTTTGGATTATGTAATGTACCCACAACATTCCAAAGAACAGTACTAGGAATCTTTTATGATTTAATCCATGATTGTGTAGAGGTTTATATGGATGATTTTACAGTCTATGGTAATTCATTTGAAGAGGCATTAGAAAATTTGGAAAAAGTCCTTATAAGATGTAAAGAAACAAACCTTTCATTGAGTCATGAAAAATGCTTTATGATGTTTACTGAAGGAATTGTTTTGAGACATCACATTTTAGGGGATGGGATTAAAGTTGATAGATCAAAAGTTGAAGTCATCTCCAAGTTGCCTATTCCAAATTGTCAAAAAGATGTTAGAAGTTTTCTGGGATTTACTGGGTACTATAGAAGATTTATAGAGAACTTCACTAAAATAGCATCTCCACTCTTCAAATTGCTTACAAATGATTGTGAATTCAAATGGGATCCTGATTGTCAATCAGCATTTGAAGCTTTGAAGACAAGAATATCTGAAGCACCTATCTTGAGAGGACCAAATTGGAAACTTCCTTTCCATATTTCTATAGATGCTTCAGATACAGCTCTAGGAGTTGTGTTGGGTCAAAAGGATTTAGTTCCTTATGCCATTTACTATACCAGTAAAAACTTAACTCCCACTGAGTTGAACTATACTGTGACTGAAAAAGAGTTCTTAGCTGTTGTTCATGCAATCAATAAGTTTAAACATTATATAACAGGATATGAAACTTTTGTCCATACTGATCATTCTGCGATTAGATATCTAATGAACAAACCTGTTACTAATGGCAGAGTTACAAGGTGGCTCTTACTTTTACAAGAATTCAATATTACTGTGTTGGATAGACCAGGGAAACAAAATACAGTAGCTGATTTCTTGTCTAGGATCCAAAATACTAAAGAAGATTCTCCTGTAGAGGATAAGTTTCCTGATGAATATTTATTTGCAGTAACTACTAAGACCCCTTGGTATGCAAATATTGCTAACTATTTGGTTACAGGGAAACTACCTCCACATCTATTTCCTAGTGAAAGAGGAAAGATTATTTAGGAGAATTCAAAATATTCATGGATTTCTAATGAATTGTTTAAAACAGGGCCAGATCTTGTGATCAAAGATGTGTTAGGGAAGATGAAATGCCTGACATCCTCAAGTCATGTCATGATGAACCATGCGGTAGACACTTTGCTGACAAAAGGATAGCCTATAAAATCCTCTCTTTAGGATATCATTGGCCTTCCCTCTTCAAAGATACAAAAGAATATGTCAAAAGGTGTGATAGCTGCAAAAGAGTAGGGAAACCGACTCTTTCAAATGAAATGCTATTGCAACCACAAGTACTCATCGAACCCTTTGAAAAATGGGCTTTAGATTTCATTGGACCTATTAATCCACCATCTAAACAAAAGAAGTATATATTGGTATGTACTGATTATGTCACTAAATGGGTAGAAGCCAAAGCATTACTTTATGCTACTGAAAATTCAGTTGTTAATTTTCTTTATGAGGATATTTTTACTCGCTTTGGTGTCCCAAGAGAAATTGTGACAGATCAGGGAAGTCAATTTACATCCAACATGGTGGAGAAGCTGATGGAAGAATACAAAATCAAGCACAAAAAATCTACTCCTTACCATCCGCAAGCAAATGGCTAAGTGGAGTTTACAAACAAAGTTATTGAAGGCATCATCACCAAAACTGTTCATCTACACATAAGAGATTGGGCAGAAAGGCTTCCTGAAGCCTTATGGGCCTACAGAACTACATGGAGGAATATAACAGGACATTCTCCCTATGAACTTGTTTATGGGAAAGAAGTCCTGCTCCCCATTGAGTTCCAAGTCAAAACTTTCTAGATGGCAGTTCAGTTGGGGATGGATCTATCAAAATCCCAAAAGCACATAATGGAGCAGTTGAATGAGCTAGATGAGATCAAACAAGAAGCAATCCTAAGAACTGATCTAGTTCAGTATCAAAGAGCTAAGTGGCATGACAAATACATCAAAGAGAAAAAGTTTCAAGAGGGAGATTGGGCATTACTATTTGATTCCAAGTTTAAAGACTTCAAAGGTAAATTTCAGACTCATTGGCTTGGGCCATATGAGATTGACAAAGTCTTTAGCAATGGAGCGGTAAGAATCAAAACCATTGATGAATTTCAAACTCCTCTTATTGTGAATGGCCACAAATTAAAGATCTATCATAAGCCACTCTCAAAAGAGGAATTTGTCAAAATGTTTCAAGATAGTTCTGCAATAAGGTTGGTGAAGAAGAATCCTTCTTCTCCACCAGCCTAGCCTTTGTTCCTTTCTGTTTAAAAAAAATAATAAAATTTTGTATAAGCCTGAAAACCAATCACTGATTGGCAGTCTTATACAGAAAATATAGAGTGAAAATCAGGAACACCTGACACCCTATATTTTCCAAAAAAAAAATCTCTTTCTCTCCCATTTTCATTTCACTTCACCTCATTTTCATTCCACTCCATTTCATCCCACTCCATTTCATCCATTTCATTTCATTTCATCAATAAAAGTTTCTTTCATGACCATTTTCACTCAGTCTGTTATCATCTATCCATCTTCATTCAGTCAAGTGGTTGCTGTGTCAGTTTCTGCAGCTGGAATCAGTTTCTGTAGCCAGAAGTAGTTTCCGCAGCCACCACTCTGTTTTTTAAATTGACAGTCAAAATGTTAATTCAATAATCATGAAAGCAAATGCAGGTATGACCGAGGACATATTATGAAGACATGGAGCACCTAAAGGCATCAATAAGGAGCAGTTGATCATGGACAAACAAATGGCAAAAATTCCAAGGTATGAGTAAAAGTTTATTTCAAATAGCAATCAAAACACATTTTTGCATAGTTATTAAACCATAAGCTCCACTATATGCAATGATTGCCGTGATAGCTCCATAACCATTCCACGACATTCCTCCACGAACCATGCATTTATTTTCCAAATGGTCTTATGATTAGCCTTCAGATTTAATTTGTGTTGGCTGCATTTTAACACTCCACTTGTAATCATAAGGACGTGGTCAATTTGACTACGGCTCTTCTCAGCCGCACAAAATCCGTAGCCGTTTCATGAACGTGTTTGCGTCTACTCTGCAGCCACCCAATTTAAAATTTCGCCGGATGCACTGTACTCTCCCTACTGTTCTATTAACATCACGACTGCATTTCCACCATGCTCACATAAGCCTTCACTCCATTTTACGAATTCACCTCCACTGCCTGTCCTCTGTTTTTCCGCTCACGGTCACTGTTTTATTTCCATAGACTTTGTTCACTCCCATAACCAGCCGTTTCACTTCCGCTAAATCCTCCTCATGCAGAAGAGTTTAAGAACAGAAGGAAGGATGGGTCAGTTGTTAAGGGCAGAACCGGAAGGGCCCAAGTTTTTAGAAGGATACCCTCAAGTGAAAGACTTACTGAAGAATGAAAAATGGCTACATTTCATTCAAAAATTTAAGGGCCACAATAAGGAGATTACAAAAGCTTTTGCAAGGTCTTTTAACGGCCAGGAGGTGGAAATTGGGGACCTTAAGTTTACAATCACCAAGGCATCCATATCAGCTGCTACAGAACTTCCCCAGGAAGGTGAACGCTGGTTCAAGAACAAGAGCTTGGACGAGTAGGCTTGGAGAGTCATTTTACGCAACCCAGGTATGGACGTAACTATATTCAAAAGAGGAATTCTTGTTCATGCTTTAAAAGAGATGTGGGCCAGCTTATTGTTAATCATTCAAAAGTTCATTACTTGTGAAGGCCATTTTGGGGCAATGTATATGTATCATACTAGGTTGTTGATGAACTTTTTAGAAAACCAAACCCTCAATCTACCCTACTTTTTGTTGCTGAGCTTGAAAAAGATGTGCACAACAGTCCAAAAGAATATAGAAGACAGAGCCCCATTTGTATCATCATGGGCTTGTGAGAATTCTAATTGAGGACCAATTAAAGAAAAATAGGGACACCTGGGAATGTTTTTTGGTGAGGAACTATTTTCAAGAGCCACCCGAGGTACCTGAAAGCAGTAGAGCAAGAAGGAGTAGGAGAAAGAAGAAAAGTGTAATAATTCAAGACCCTCTTATTAGAAAAACCAAAGAAGTTGATCAAGAAGAGAGGCTGGAAAGAACAAAGGATAGAAACCAAAGAAAATCAAAAAGGAAATGAGACATAGAAGCTGTATCTCAAACTACAGAGCCTTCTCAAAAAGAAGATCACCAAACATTGTCTGAAAGGTTAGCCTATCTTAAAGAACAAGCAGCTTCAGCCAAGAAGAAACGAAAGGAAAAACAGAGTAAGGAGGAAGATACTAGTCCACAGCATGTGAGAAGAAGCTCTAGGCTTAAGGGGAAATTAAAAACAGTAAAAACCAAAGGGCCCCACTTTATTGATTTGGGGGAGGAAACCCCAGAAAAGCCTCCAGCAACCTCTCCTGACCGTAGCCCACACCATACTTCCATTCCACAGCCAGATGTTGACATGAGTCCTTCTCGGCCAGAGTTTGAAATTAGTCCCTCTCAACAGGATTTTGGGGTCAGCCCAAGGAAGGCTACACCCGAGGTGGACCCAAATCAGCAGGAGATGTATGATTATATAGAATCCTTAGAGAATACAGTTGCAAGTCCAAGCACGTCAACCACTCAGCCTCACACAGCACAAGAAGCTCTAGTCCAATCATTGAAACAAGAAGTCTTTGAATTGGAGGCTTTAAATAGACATATTAAAAATGAAAATGAAGCATTAAAGTAGCAAAGCAGATTGGACAAGATCATTCATGACAACACTATGTTACATCTGGGACTGTGGCAGAAAAAGAACAGGAAATTAAAGAAAAAGTGCATGAAGTTGAGTAGGGAATTGATCAATCTCAAGTTCATATGCTTGATGAGGAAGCCCAGGATGGTAGTAGTACCAAGGAAAAGGAGAAGAGGACTGGATGTACTAGCAGAAGCTTCAGAGCACATGGACTAAAGGGGAGGATGATCAAAATTTTGGTTGCATGGGGACATGCAACACCTTCACAGTGGAGGTATGTTGAGTCCCAAACTTGCATCCTTCCCATACACCTTTCTAGAATTTTTTCCATTTACCTGGACCTCCTAAGACTGTCAACGTCATTGCATATTAGTTTAAAAGAGCATATAAAGTGGTTTCCTAACTATGTTTTGTGTCTGCTGTTTGGATTAGATTTTTGCTCATTGAGCTGCGGAATCTTGTCACTTTCAGCAACCAGTTCAACTTTCCGCAGCCTTTTTGTTAAAGTCTATATTGTAGGCGTCTTCAGGCAAATCGAGCCACATGGGCAAGTTGGAAACGACGTGGACATGGACCGAGTCCTATTGGCTCAGTTGAATTCACCAAAGAAGGCTGTGGTCAAAGGTAGTCAAGTAGTGGTCAACATAAGAGTCCTACGATGACAGAACTCCGTTTTTCACCACGTGAAGACTTGTGTGGCCGTTCCTAAATATCAGGGGACATATCAACACCTGTGGACTACTCCATAAAGCGAATCCAAAAGCCACCCTCAATAGATTTAATTTTCATGGCAGCCATGACGCTAGATCCCTGGACGTGGTTGTTCATGTGTCTTTTATCTGCGCAGTTTTTAGGAAATTAGTTATGTCATCTTCTGTTATAAATAATACGTTCTCATACGCATAGTAGCTAGCCTTTGTAATTTAATTTTGACTGTTAATGAGCCCACTGTACCATGACATTATTTCTTTGTTATGACTGCATTTGGAATACATGAGAAGACTCTGTTTATAAGCTCAATTCGTGATTGATAGCTGATTGCCCGAGGTTGTGCAGAGGGCCCATGTACACACCGAGGTTTTGTTTATTGTTGTATAGTTTCGTGCTTTATTTCTTTACATTTCTTATGCCAAAAATATTCACTTGTATATATTGCCTTTCTTATGGTATTAACACTTCATTTCTGTCTATAATTTTTCATGATTTATAATGCTATTAACTGATAAGTGTCTTTGTTTCAAATTATAGTAGGCAGCCCAGGCATTTGCACGTAGTTTTACAATGACTAATGACATGGAATCATTCTTGTCCTTCTGCTGATTTATTTTTCTTAGTTTTTAATTCTAGCACTGTTTTATTTTTTTCAGTTTTGTTCATTTGCTTTATTAGTTAGATTAGATATTGAATTACTCATGTCATTATCAGTGACCTCTGAAAGCCATAGCGAGACTAATGGTGAGGGATTGAAGTATGAGTGTGTAGTTTGATATTAGTTTATTTTTCTGCAAGTTAGTTATTGAATTGCTCATGTCATTTTCAGTTACCTCCGAAAGCCATAGCGAGACTAATGGTGAGGGATTGAAGTATGAGTGTGTAGTTTGATATTAGTTTATTTTTCTGCAAGTTAGTTATTGAATTGCTCATGTCATTTTCAGTTACCTCCGAAAGCCATAACAAGACTAATGGTGAGGGATTGAAGTATGAGTGTGTAGTTTGATATTAGTTTACTTTTCTGCAAGATAGATATTAAATTGCTCATGTCATTTTCAGTTACCTCCGAAAGCCATAGCGAAACTAATGGTGAGGGATTGAAGTATGAGTGTGTAGTTTGATATTAGTTTACTTTTCTGCAAATTAGATATCAAATTTCTCAAGTTGTTTATGATTACCTCCGAAAGCCATAGCGAGACTAATGGCGAGGGGTCAGAATATGAGTTGATGTAATTTGATTTTAACTTTACTTTGCTTGCAATTTTTGGATTTCTTTGAGTTCATTTTTTTTGTATTTAGACTACAGCAAGGATACTGGGTTTCATGATCAACAGTTCATTGTTTGTTTAATTAGAATAGTGGCACATTTTCATTTTCTTTTAGGAATTAATTTCATCACTGCATGTTTTAAACATTTTTGAAAAGTTTGAAGTTTTGGAAATCATTATAAAGGACACCATTGCCTTGAACATTTATATCCAGACTTGTCTTTTAGAATTGCCATCTCACATTAAGGAATCAACGAAGATAAACCCAAAAACAAACTAAAAATCAAAAACGACAAAAAGTAAGAAATAGGTTTTCTTGCACATATAGTGCGCCACACTTCAGCAGTTTATGACTCCTGGATTGACAATTAATATAGCAATTTAGAACACTCTAAATTGACCAAACAATAGGTATAGTAGGCTGGGTAGACAGTTTTGATGTTGCAGAAGCATGCTTATGATTAAATTTTGTTTCTCAGCAGGTTCATCTCATTTGATATCATAAGTACAATGGCAATTATTTGGTTACCAAATAGATGATGCATATCTAACTTCCCCTCACATTTCTCCCAAAATCACTTACTAATTCCCCCCAAGGATATTGAGATTTGTTCAATACTCTTGCAATCACTCCATTTCATGAAAATCCTGAGGAAAATAGCATTCTTGCTGTTTGCAAAGAAGCCACATTTCTTGTGTAAAAAATCCTTGTTTTCTCCTAAGCCTAAGTGATTAAAGCATTATAACTTAGCGCTTATTCTTTACATATATCAATTTCCATATTAACCTTAACTTTATTATATAATTCCTATATAATTTTTCCCCCCCGTACTATATAAATATATGAAAAATCCGCGAAAAATTTAATATCCCACCCTGGATAACTATAGCTATACCACTTTATTTTGTCGTAATTATAGGTTGATCAGGAACCATATAATAACCATCCCCGCGCATGGTTTTGGAGTCAATTAACCCCACTTTATTTGATTAACCAACAACATTGCAAACCATGTAAAAACCCTCCCCGCACGCAAATATTGAAGGTTAATTAACATTTGGTTAATTAAAAATTTAATATCCCAACAGCCAATAGAAATTGCCCTGATCTATTTAAAAGCATTTAATATATGTGGGTCCCCGTGCCATAGTTCTCCGCCTGCTCCGTTGAGCGCCAGTCGTTCGATCTGGGCCCGTTGATCAGACGACCCACGATCATATCGCGGCATCCTTCCCCTCTGATGATTACCGCCCAGGGAGCCGATGGTATTCCTGCCGTACATAAGACGTGGCGCCCTCCCAGCATGCTCGCGGCCCTCCCCACCAAAACTGCTTCGGCCCATAAGCGGTGCGGGCCCAAACCACTTACCGCTCCCGCTGACCCCCCCGCTGATGTCATGACCACGTCATCACCACGTCACCCTTCCATACCCTGCGTCGCAACAAAACTATCCCATCATGCTGACGTCATCTGACCAAAAGTGCCAAAAAGCCCGCGAAGCCGATTTTTTGTTAAAAACCCGTAAAAACGTCATTTTCGCTCATTTCTATTCATTGTTTTCACAATACTGGTGCATGCAAATTAACGTCCAGCAGCTACCAGAGCTCCAGTCCGCCACCCTGACCAGCAAACTCTAGCATTCTGCGCCTCAACTCATCGGTCGACCTGCCAATTGCACTCGTGCGCTTCCAAAACACAGGTATTTACCCTTTTCCACCTCCCGAACCTGTGTTTTTGGGTTTTCCTCTGCAAAATTGTACCTATAGGAGCCAATTTTAAACTCAAGCAGTCCACAATTTCTATTCCAAGGCACCCATAGCTGCTCTGTTGCCTTTTTTCTACAAAAATTCAAACTCTGAATTAAAAAACACAGACAATTGAACTATGGCAGCCCCGGTCGCCCTCAATGTTGCGCCTCTCAATGCACCTCATACAGACCAGCATCATTTACCCTTGGCCGACAGAGATTTCCAAATAAGAGACCCAATTGGTTGCCAAAATCATCTGCAAACTTTCTGCCTAGTCAGAAACAGTCATCTAGACAATTCTGACATCTATGGAATATGGGAATCCAATATCCCCAGGTATTACCTTCCCTCAGTCAATATATTCCCAGATATTGTTCGCCACTACTATGCCAATTATGACCTTGTCAGTAAGGCAGTCATCTCTCCTTCACAAGCTGTTCTTTTCTACATAACTGCTGAGTCAATCAATGAAATGTTACAATTCCATCCAGTTTAGCCTCTTGCTCCTCTCTCCATGGGATATTTGCTGGAGCAAGGCTCTCAATTGTCCAGTGTAGAAATAGCCAGTATTGCTAAGTTATTCATGAAGCCAGAATGCTAGCCCCAAGGCCCACCTCCTTATTCATATGTCTCCTTCAATGAGACTGGAAGAATTCTTCTTGACATGATATCAATAATCTTGGGTTTTAGGTCCAGTGAATTTGTGGATGAAATGGTCCTAGTTCTGTTGTCCACCTTCACTCCTGGACAACCCCCTGCTATTAAGTATGACTATGCCTCTTTCATTGCTGACAAAATCCATGGTCAATTTATGAATTTGGAAAGAGAAGGAGTGTTTAAATACACAAGTTTCATATATCATCTGCTTTTGTATTACCACCCAGACATGCTTATATTTCCCATCAGAAAATTGGATGCCAAAGGAGAGAGGAGGTTTGTAATATTTTGGACCTCTGTCTTCCACAGAATTGCTGAAACCCCTTATACTTACTATGAATTCATTGACCTGTTCATACATCCAACCTCCACTCTATTAATAGGAGCTCCTCCTCCTAGACTATCTAGTGACATAAGGAAAATTTTACAGATCTCCAAGAACTACAGGATAGGTGACTGGTACTTCTACCAGGATCACACTGAGATCAGGATATATGGCTGTGAGTTGTGCCCCTATAAACTGCCAAAAAATGTGCCTATGAGACTGCTTGCTCTGGAGTATTTCAGGCAGCTTATTAATGCAGATTTGACTCATTTTTGAAATGTCAAAAATAAAGCTCAGCTTAGGATAAGAAACCAGTTAGGCCCCTTTATCATTAACAAAAGAGAAGCATGGGAAGATGCTGATAAAATATTAGCGGAAGAGCTTAAATTGAAGAAAAGCTTCTGGCGGGTACTATATGACCCAAATGGCTTTATAATTGAAAGAAAATTAAAAAACCGGCTGTCCGCTTACAATCATCATAGGATCCCTAAGGTAGATCAATATGCCAATCAGGATGAACGGATAGAGGGTACATTAGTAGAAGAACTTACTCAGCAACAAAAAATGGAACAAGCTATGAAAGATTTAGAAAAGACCCTTGACCTGGACTCTTTTGGGCAGGTATCTTTCAAACTGCCTCAGCAAGCCGGAGTGGGTACATCTTCTGCTAGGACTTCACAGCAACCCATACAAGGGGCCAGCATACCAATTTCAAGTTCTTCAAAGGGCAAGGAGGTGGCAGGCACAGAGCAGCAAGAAATGACATATCAGCAGGAGGAAATTCCTCCAGTATAGACTAAAGCACCAGAGATACCAGCACTACAGACTCCTCTTAATGAGGAAAAAGGCAAGAAAAAGGACAGAGAAGAGGCCACACCCATCAATGGACCTGCAGAACAGCCAGGTGCCAAGAGGCAAAGACTAAATCCTCTATGTGAAGAGGAAATCATTGAAGAGACATTAGAAAGCCTAAGAGGTGAGAGGGAAACCAGCCTACAGACATCCCCAGTGATAGACACATCAACCAGCTCATATAGGCAAGAGCTAGAAAGGCAGCATAGTGTGGAAGTTTCATCCACAAGGCCACCAAGCAAGCAGACCTTTGATGTCAAAAGAACATTCACAGAAATAAAGGCTAGAAATGATCCATTGAGGCTGAAAATTTACAACCAATATCTTAATATGGCCCCCACAAAACAGCAAAGATTGATGCCTACATATGACATAAAGGAGGGCAAAATGATCATGAGCTACTTCAAGCCCAAGGAGCAGCAACCACAGTCAGCATCTGATTATATCAGGACAAATCTGGAGGTCCTGGCCAAAGACATTCACCCAATAGATCAAATTGAGTTGCACAAACAGACAGGAGAAATGGTGTATTCTACACTAGCTGACAAGGCAATGTTGGCTCATAAATTGCAAAATTCATTTGAGAACACCTCTTCTCAGATAGAGTTAGATAAAGCTTCCTCTCTGGCAAAGGACAATAGAATAAAATCTTTGGAGGATATTATCATTGAGCTAGGACATGATCCCAAAGATGCCAAGGGCATAAAAGCATTAACGAGGAAGAAGGAAGAGGATATTTCTGCCCTCAGGAAATAGCTCAAAATGCCTCCTTCTATGCATCCATAGACAGCAGATGTTGTGCAGAAGAAATCCGAGGAGGACATGATGGACCTGCTCATTCGGTTGAATGAAAGATTAACTGAGACAGAGAAGGAATTGGAGAAAGAATTACAAGAAAAGCAGGGAGTGTCGACGTCCCAGCCACCTCAAGTAACTCCAATAGTTACAACTGCCCCTCCCATAGTTACAACTGCAGTGCCCTCCACTGTCCCAGCATCAACTGCAGAAATCATCACAGGAGCAACATCAGCAGCAACATCAACAGCAACAGCACCAGGCAGCAGTATAGCCATGACCACAGAGCAGTTAATCAAAGCCATGGAGGAGTTAAAACTCCAAGTATCTGAATTGAAGCAAGTCAAAGAAAAACTGGCTAAGATTGAGCAGAGCTATGATAAATCTAAAATGACTGTGGCAGAAAAAACAAGAGAAGTCAAAGCATTGGAAAATAAGGTAAGATCTTTAGAAAAAGATCTCTCTCTGCATAAGCCTCTGGCAGAAATCAGAGGAATCCTGTGGAACAACATCATTCAATCACTTAGTGGTATATGGAGGTCTATTTAGACCATTTATGAACAAATTGATTTGATAAAAGTAGCCCAAGTGGAAGTTCAGAAAACAAGAGCTGTATTGGGGCAAATGCCTGAGCAAGCTAATAGGCTAATCAATTTTTTGAATAACAAGACCAGTGAAGAACTGGCAGCACTAGATATCAGAGATAGAACAGGTACCATTTTGGATGTCAAGAGAGTTCTGACCATGAGAACTCTAATGCAAAACTTGGACAGAAGATGCCAAGACATGCAGGTAGAAATTGACTCTTTTACAGACAAATTTACAGTCTTGAATCAAAAGGGTTTGCCGAGTCCCGTGGGAGATAATGATCGTTTGATGAAGCACAAGGACTATATACACAAATTAAATACATTTTTTGTCAATCAAGCTAGTGCATCTTCAAGTACTTCAACAGAAAAGGAACTTCCATCTGGCCAGTCCTTGTATGACAGCTTGGAAAATCTTTTTTACATAGAGCATGAGGTGAAGCATCTGTTCACCACCCCACCTAATTTCTTCAGGTACACAGAGACTAATGAGACCATAAGGAAGCTACAGAGACATCAAATACCAGGACCAGAGTGGTGGCAAAGCATGCTGGAAATCCTGTAGACTTATCATGGATCAAACCAAAATTGCGCACCATCTGTTATAAATGCGCAAAACAAAATGAAGCACGGTCCTGCAAATTAAAGCGTATCACATCAGCATTAAAGGAAGTCCGGCCAGAACAGAAAGATCAGTTCAAAGCATCCGCAGAAAGCAGCTGGGAGACCGAATCACAACACCTACCTCCAGTACTTCTCTTTAATTTGGATCAACGAGCGCAGCATGAATTTATTGCATTATCTATTAGCTCCTTGTTTTCGAGACTGCTTGTCTCTATCGATGTAAATGAAACATTAATTGTCAACAGATATTTGTTTCTATCAGATATTTTGCACAATGCCTTAGCATTTTTGTATAAATACCCCCCTAGACAAGGTATTTGAGGTTGGTTGGTGGAGGAAGTTCATAACTGTGACTGTAATACTGAACAATTTTTGGAATAGAAGGCTGTTGGGACCATTCGTTTTTCTCACAGGATGAAGATTTGATGCTAAGGACCATGTTGCAGAATTCTTGAATCATTTCATGGATCAATAAGTCTCTTCTAACTTGTGTTTTACAGTTTCTGTGTTTACTATATCATCTTTGTTTCATGATCTATGTAATAGAGAAAAAGAATAACCCATAATTTGCTTGTTTTCAATCTATGTTCAATCTCTGATATTATTAATGCTTTCCTCAAGAATTAGCATAAACAATGAATTCTTAATTGCTCCTGTTTCCCCTGGTTCTTTCATCTTGAATATTAGCTAAGGAATTCTTAATTTCTCCTTGGCAATAAGCATCCTTTTTCCCTCTATCAACATGATGAAGGATTCTTAATTTCCCTTCACCCATTGACTCCATTCCATCTGATTTTAGCTTATAAATTGTTCCATTTTTTAGTACCTTGCTCTGTAATAAATTCTCTGATAAGAAACTTAACCCAGGGAGCCATCCTTCTTGACTCCATCATTCCCAATGGACTTAAATGTTTCAGTTTTACCTCACTGTTCTATTGACTCCCCATCCTTCCAACCAAAACTCAAAACAAACCTTTGCACTTCATAACTAGCCTAATATACCTCAAAACAAAGCTAAATTATAAATAGAGAGCCCTCTCTGGATGCGGATTGACTAGAATATGTGTCTAAAAGATTGATCTGTGGTTACCTCAGTCGTATTCCCTTTCTTTCAACTTTTGGGAACAACCTGAGTGATAACGTCATTGGCGACTCCATTGGGGATCTGAATAATTGTTTGTTATTGTTGTTTACTTTTTTTAAAGCTACAGATGGAGCCTGAAGTTGGCCAGGTAGCCTTTGAAACTGCTTTTGCCATGCAGTTGCAGTAGTAAATAAAAGCTACTTCAGTCTATCTCTAGTCTAGTTTTAGCCTTTCAATAGCTGTTTCAAATACTAGATCAGTTCCATGTTTCAACAGATCTTTAGGAAAATTCAAACTTCCATATTTAAACACTTCCTACAAGACATTTTTAAAGTTGTATTCTTCAAATATTTCAAGAAAAACCAGTAATATATTCAGAAGCTGGCACCAAAGAAGAAAATCTGTTACACTAGATCAAATCTAGATCCAAATCCCCCACCTGTGTTCCAAAATCCTAATCTGATTCCTAAACACCTTAAAAGCCAGCAGAGCCTTACCCAATATGAGCTTACTCCTGCAAAAGCATCAATCCTTTATGCCATTACTGTTGCTTCCCCTAGTTCACCATCAACACTTCAAATCATCTTCTCCACTCCCCCATCCACGGGACATATTTCAACTAGTATCCCTGCTCTCCCAGCTGTTACACTTGTCTCTATAAATATGGAAAACCGATATGCCCCCCTGCAATTGCCTGCAAATCCAGGGGCTATGCCTCAGGATTATCAAAGCAAAATCATCTATTTTGATGGTACTAGCACGTACATAGCTCAACAACACACTAAGAAAATGATGGATTATTTTGAAAACTATGAGATTGATGATAATGATGTCAGAATGAAATTTTTTGTCCAAAGCTTAACGGGAGATGTTAGAGCCTGGTTTAGAGCACTCCCTGCAAACACTATTGCTAATCCTAAAGCTCTTTATCAGACTTTCCTAAATAGATGGAAAAAGAAAAAGGATCCCCTCCACATTTTAGCAGAATATGAAAACTTAAAGAGAGGTCCATAAGAAACTGTTCAAGATTATTGCGCCAGATTTAACAATGTATACCATGCCATTCCTAAAAATCTTAGGCCTCCACCGGACTTGGCCTTGATCAAATTACCTGATGGATTTTACTCGGACATGGCATATCAGCTTAGGGAAAGAGCTCCTTGCAGCCTAGAAGACATGCAAAGTATAGCTGTCAGTGTTGAGGCCAACCTGATTTCTAAACGAGCTCGGGCTAGGGCTGAAAGGAGGATACCCATTAAAGAAGAACCCTCTGCATTTGAGCAGAAATTAGATGCTATCATTAAAGGAATGGACGGACTTGGTGATAGGGTAGAAACAATTGAGAGGAAGTCCTCTTGGGATGATCAACCAAACAACACCACAAGAAACCCAAATTTTAGAAAAAATCACAATCCCAATACTGGAAAGGTTGGCCCTGACCAGAACATTAGACCTCCATTACAAGAAAACTATGCTGAAGCTTCAACTTCTAGTGAACCAACAGAAGACACCCAGATTAACTTAATGGGGCTTAGTAGTGAACAACAAGTTTTCCTAACCCAAGAAGACCAAGAGGCTCACACTCTTAATCAGTTTCAAATCCAATCAGGTGAGTCATTCGATTTTAGAGAAGGATATGACACTACCATCTATGAAGTTCACAAGGAATATAATCTCAGAAGTAGGAGAATATATGTCCCTGATGACAATAAACAGAAATAAATTAAACAATCTAGCAGGCCTAAAGTCAAGAACCCTCCTATGCAAACTCCTCCTAAAACAGTTTCTAACCCAAACAGTCCAACAGTTGAAGATATATCAGACAATCAACAACCTAATAAACAGTCTTCAGCTTTCGTTTCTTCCAAAGAAATTTTGAAAGAACCTCCTGAAATTGACATACAAGCAACTTCAGCCCACAACACTACTCCTGATAAGGGAAAAAACACTGAAAAAAGCTGAAAAATAAAATTTCGCTGCCCGAAATGACAAAACCCAAACAGAATAACCTTTTAACCTTGAGACAAAAATAGGAAGGTTAAAAATAGCAATCCCATTGTCAGAATTGGCTAGGCATGATGTCTATAGAGAACAAATCAGCAAATCACTTCAAATTTCTGAAAACAGTGATGCAGTAAATTTCCATGATGATCAACCAGAATTAATTTATGGCCCTGAACTAAATGGTAAATCAGCAGAGGGACGGGTCCCTCCTTTCTATGTTAGTCTGAATATTCATGACAAAGTACTGCACAATGCAATGTTTGATTCTGGAGCTTCCCATAATTTAATGCCCAAATCTGTAATGGAAAAGTTGGACCTAGATATCACCAGGCCATACAAAGACTTGTTCTCTTTTGATTCAAGCCAGGTCAGATGTCTAGGATTGATCAAAGATTTATGTGTATCACTAGTTCAATACCCTGCTAAGACAATTTTAATGGATGTAGTGGTAGCTGATATTCCACCAAAATATGGCATGTTGTTGTCCAGATCTTGGGGTGCAAAGCTCCAGGGATCTTTACAGTTGGACATGTCCTATGCTACCATTTCAGTATTTGGCCAGCCAAAGAGATTGTACCGAGAAACTTTGATGAAATACGTGGTCAGCAACCAGGAGAAACCCCAAAATTTTCCCATCTATTCCAGGCATTCTGATATGGACTCCTTTATCCTATACAATGCTAAAATTTACCCTCCAACTCATGGCAAGGTTTTAGCACTTGAACAAGAAGAGATCATAAATAAAAATCCTATTGCCCAAACCCAAGAAATTTCTCAAAAAATTGTTATATCAGACACTCAAGGGAAACCTCATAAAACTAAAGATCCAAATCTGCCTAGCAAGCAAATTTCTAAGATCCCTGATACTAGCTGTAACCAAGAAATCTTTTGGTATTTAGAATTTGATGGATCTGTCAATAAACTAGGAGCTGGAGCAGGAATTTGGATACATAACATGGAAAATGATCATGTTGAAGGATATGCATACAGGTTGAACTTTAGATGTACTAATAACATGGTTGAATATGAAGCCCTCCTGCTAGGACTTAAACTGATCAAAAGTTTAGGGGCAGTTAGGGTATCAATTATGGGAGACTCTGATTTAGTTATTCAACAAATGAAAGGAAACTTCCTCACAAATGATCTTAGATTAAGGTCTTATAGAGGAGCAGCAATTGAAATACTCAATACCTTTCTTGAAACTCAGCTTGCTAAAATTCCAAGGAAACACAATTTGCATGCTCACAGCTTGGCAACATTTGCCAGCACTTGTAAACTCCCATTTGAGCCTAATCATCATTTTACAGCTGAAATTAAACACAGGCCAACTGTACCAGACAATGTAAAAAACTGGCAGGTGTTTGACAATGACACTCAGATTAATAATTTCCTGACCTTAAAAGAAGAATTTTCCAGCACCAATATAGACACAGGCACCGTTTGTGAAGTTGACCAAATAGACAAAGCTGAAACACACATTTCAGCTGAAACAGCAAATCAAATATTACATCCAACAAAATTTACCAGCAAAGAATTGCAAGAGCTGAAAGAAATAGACATTGATGAAACTGTTGGAGGAGAATCTGAAGTTATTGATTTAAAAGACAATTTTTTACCCACGGGATTAACTCCTCTGGAAGACATTTTTTATTCTAATGATATCCCAAGGAAACCCAAAATGCAGCCTTTAAACGCAAAAATCGAAGACTGTAACATAGGGACCAAACAAAATCCTAAAATGATAAAATTATCCAAAGCATTGCCTCCTCACCAAAAGCTGAAATATATTGAATTGTTCAAAGAATTTCAGGATGTTTTTGCATGGGGCTATGAAGATCTCAAATCCTATGACACTTCTGTAATTCAATATATAATACCCCTCAAAGAAAATTAAAAGCCTTTCAAGCAAAAACTCAAAAAAATCAACCCTATACTCCTTCCTCTCATTGAAAAAGAAGTCAAGAGAATGTATGAAGCTGGGATAATTGCACCCATCAGATTTTCAGAATGGGTCTCCAATTTAGTGCCCACTAGAAAGAAAACAGGAGAAATCAGACTGTGTGTTGATTTGAGGAATCTAAACAAAGTCTCTTTAAAAGATCACTACCCCTTACCCAAGATGGACCACATTTTACAAAGGGTAGTAGGTGCCTCTAGAATTTCACTACTAGATGGGTTTTCAGGCTTCAACCAGATTTTAGTTCACCCTGATGATCAAGAAAAAACTACTTTTACAACTCCATGGGGAACTTTCAAATATGTGAAAATGCCATTTGGACTCAAGAATGCAGGGGCAACCTTCCAACGTGCAATGGACATAGCTTTTGCTAAAGAAATTCATGATTTTCTAGTCATATACTTAGATGATCTCACTGTGTTTTCCAAATCATATCAGCAGCACCTAGAGCATCTAAGGCAAGTGTTTTTAACCTGTAGAAAATATGGTATATCACTAAATCCAAAGAAGTCATTGTTTGACCTAAAAGAAGGCAAACTGTTAGGTCACATAATCTCAAGAGATGGCATTAAAATTGACCCTGACCGAATACAAGCCATCTTACAAATACCACATCCCAGAAATGTCAAGGAACTCCAAGCTTTCCTAGGGAAAATTAATTTTCTAAGAAGATTCATACCCAACTTGGCTGAATTAATAAGATTGTTGAATAATATGCTGAAAAAGGATTCCAAGGTCAAATGGACATTAGAAGCCAAACAGGCATTTGAAGAAATCAAGACAGCTTTAACAAAAACTCTGGTCCTCACAAGCCCAAAATTTGACAGAGACTTCATTATATTTTCATTTGCATCTGAACACACTATTGCTGTTGTTTTGCTATAGAAAGATGATCAAGGATGTGAAAAACCCATAGCCTTCTTTAGCAAAGCACTGAGGGATGCACCTCTAAAATACTCAATCATGGAAAAACAAGCTTATGCACTTGTGAAAGCCATCAAAGATTTCAGAGTCTATATACTATACTCTCATATAATAGCTTATGTGCCAAGCATTGTTGTCAAAGATATCCTAACCCAAAAATGAATTGAAGGCCAAAGAGGTAAATGGATTGCTACTATATTAGAGTATGATATTGAGATAAAACCTACAAAGCTCATAAAAGGTCAGGGATTGGCTAAACTCTTGACTGAAAACAATTGCCAAGCCCTAGATATTAATGAACTGGATAACGAATAGGAGATGGCGACTCCACAAATCAGCCAGGCCTTCCTAGAATCACCTTGGTATGTTGATATCTGTTATATATTATTAAACCTACAGGCTCCTCCAGGGTTATCCAGAACAAAGAAAAGGTTTATAAAAATGAAAGCTTTAAAATTTTGTATTCTAGATGGTTCTCTCTTTTGGAAAAATCAAGAAGGTATCCTACTAAATTGTCTAATTAAAGATGAAACTGACAAAGTGCTCAAATAATTTCATGCAGGGGACTGTGGTGGACATTTGTATTGGAAATCAACTGCTGATAAAATCCTAAGGGCTGGATTTTACTGGCCCACTTTGTTTGCTGATGTCAAAAAGTTTGTTACTGCTTGCCATAAATGTCAAATCTTTGAAGGCAAGAGGAAACTTCTGCCTTTACCCCTTAGACCAATTTCCACCGAAAGACCATTTCAGCAATGGGGTTTATATTTCATTGGGGAAATTCACCCTCCCTCTTCTGGCCAGCATAAATGGATTTTGACTGCTACAGATTATTTTACCAAGTGGATAGAAGCCATCCCTTGTAGACAAGCCAATGATTCAGTAATCATGCAATTCCTAGAGACCAACATCCTATCAAGATTTGGCTGTCCTGAAAAAATTATAACAGACAATGCTGCTGCTTTTAAATCCAAGAGAATGATCAATTTCTGTCACAAATACCACATTACCTTAGGCCACTCCACAGCCTATTACCCCCAAGGTAATGGTCTAGCTGAGTCATCCAATAAAAGCCTCATGAATATCATTAAGAAAGTATTGGAAGAAAACAAGAAAAATTGGCATAAGAAGCTCATAAATGCATTATGGGCAGACAGGTTAACTACCAAGAGATCCATTGGGACTAGTCCATATGAGCTTGTATATGGTATGGAGGTTGTATTTCCTTCCTCCTTGGGAATACCTGTAATGAAATTATTGCAAGAAGTCCAAGTACAGCCCAATGACATCCAGAGAAGAATAAATCAAACTATACATTTGCAGCAAACTAGAGAAGAGGTATTTCACAGATCTCAGGTGTTACAAGAAAAACTTAAGAAGATATTTGACAAGAGGACCAAGGCAGAGGATTTTTTCATAGGAGACAAAGTACTGAAATGGGATTCCAGAAGGGAAGATAAAGGAAAACATGGGAAATTTGACTTCCTGTGGAAGGGACCTTTTGTTATTCTGGCCTCACAAGCAAACAATACCTACTTTTTGAAAAGCTTGGATGGTACAGATGCAGAAGATGGACCAGTTAATGGTTAGATGCTTAAGCATTATTTTGATCCAGCTTGTTGATATGACAGGACTCTAATTTTTACATAAGAGTGTTTAGTTTCTGCAGTTTACTACAGCAATAAAAATGGGAAGGAATATGTAGGAAATTTTGAGAAGAAGTCAAGGAACTTTACCACCTTTTTGTGTTATCTTTTTGGTTTAAACAAGAGATGAAGAAGAAGACTTGGGAGCTGAAAATATGAGAACAAGTAGTAAGACAAAGTATCCAAAATAGAAGTGCAAATGTTTGGATCAGCTCATAAAGAGATGTCTACATTTTACAGGGTCCTCTGTACAGTTTGTTTACAGCAAGGGAAAATTTCAAAATGCAGCAAGAATTGAACATAAGGCCATCTGACTTGTTGTTCTTGATGCCCAAGTGGAGCCAGTGTTATGCTTCTATACCAATAGGTGTCATATTTCATGATTGACTAGTAAAATCCCAAATATGTTCATCCTTTCCTTGCTGCAAAGGTTCCATATTTTGAAAAGATAAAAAAGTTTAAAAAATGTAAAGAGGGTATGCCCTAAAAGAAAGATCAAAGGGAAAAAAGAATGAAATGGTCAAAAAGAAAAGAAATGCACCCCAAACAAAAGACCAGGAAAGTTTGCTAGTAAAAAATGCCACTACTATTCTATTTTTTGCAAAGAATCTCATTGTGTGCAATTAGTTGACTCTTGCCACAGTTGATGGATGGCCAAACAGCTTAATCTTGGCCAGTTCATGTTTAAATTTCTTGTTTTAGAGATAGAGAATAAAATCTGTCCAAACAGTTCAATCTTGGCAGATAAATAGTTAGGTAGAGAAGCAAAGGAGCTCAATTGTTAAATCTGAGCCCTTGGAAGAAATAAGGGCAGACTTAGATAGGATGGCAGTCAAAAGAAAAGAAGAGAGTAAGGGTTTGCTAGTCCAAGTGCACCCATGTAAAAGGAAGAAAAAATGATAGGTATAGTAGGCTAGGTAAGCAGTTTTGATGTTGCAGAAGCATGCTTATGATTAACTTTTGTTTCTCAGCAGGTTCATCTCATTTGATATCATAAGTACAATGGCAATTATTTGGTTACCAAACAGATGATGCATATCTAACTTCCCCTCACATTTCTCCCAAAATCACTTACTAATTCCCCCCAAGGATATTGAGATTTGTTCAATACTCTTGCAATCACTCCATTTCATGAAAATCCTGAGGAAAATAGCATTCTTGCTGTTTGCAAAGAAGCCACATTTCTTGTGTAAAAAATCCTTGTTTTTCTCCTAAGCCTAAGTGATTAAAACATTATAACTTGGCACTTATTCTTTACATATATCAATTTTCATATTAACCTTAACTTTATTATATAATTCCTATATAATTTGTTCCCCCCCGTATTATATAAATATATGAAAAATCCCCGAAAAATTTAATATCCCGCCCTAGCTAACTATAGCTATACCTCTTTATTTTGTCGGAATTATAGGTTCATCAGGAACCATATAATAACCATCCCCGCGCATGGTTTTGGAGTCAATTAACCCCACGTTATTTGATTAACCAACAACATTGCAAACCATATAAAAACCCTCCCCGCACGCAAATATTGAAGGTTGATTAACATTTGGTTAATTAACAATTTAATATCCCAACAGCCAATAGAAATTGCCCTGATCTATTTAAAAGCATTTAATATATATGTGGGTCCCCGCGCCATAGTTCTCAACCTGCTCCATTGAGCACCAGTCATTCGATCTGGGCCCGTTGATCGGACGGCCCACGATCATATCACGGCACCCTTCCCCTCCGATGATTACCACTCGGAAGCTGGCGGTATTCCCGCCGTACAGAAGACACGCAGCGCCCTCCCAGCATGCTCGCGGCCCTCCCCACCAAAACTGCTTCGGCCCATAAGCGGTGCGAGCCCAAACCACTTACCACTCTCGCTGACCCCCCTGCTGATGTCATGACCACGTCATCACCACGTCACCCTTCCATACCCCACGTCGCGACAAAACTATCCTGTCATGCTGATGTCATCCGACCAAAAGCGCCAAAAAGCCCGCGAAGCCGATTTTTTGTTAAAAAACCCGTAAAAACGTCATTTTCGCTCATTTCTATTCGTTGTTTTCACAATACTGGTGCATGCAAATTAACGTCCAGCAGCTACCAGAGCTCCAGTCCGCCACCCTGACCAGCAAACTCCAGCATTTTGCGCCTCAACTCATCGGTCGACCTACCAATTGCACTCCTGCGCTTCCAAAACACAGGTATTTACCCTTTTCCACCTCCTGAACCTGTGTTTTTATTTTTTCCTCTGCAAAATTGTACCTATAGGAGCCAATTTTAAACTCAAGCAGTCCACAATTTCTATTCCAAGGCACCCATAGCTGCTATGTTGCCTTTTTCTACAAAAATTCAAACTTTGAATTAAAAAACACAGACAATTGAACTATGGTAGCCTCGGTCGCCCTCAATGTTGCGCCTCTCAATGCACCTCATACAAACTAGCATCATTTACCCTTATCCGACAGAGATTTCCAAATAAGAGACCCAATTGGTTGCCAAAATCATCTGCAAACTTTCTGCCTAGTCAGAAACAGTCATTTGGACAATTCTGACATCTATGGAATATGGGAATCCAATATCCCCAGGTATTACCTTCCCTTAGTCAATATATTCCCAGATATTGTTCGCCACTACTGTGCCAATTATGACCCTGTCAGTAAGGCAGTCATCTCTTCTTCACAAGTTGTTCTTTTCTACATAACTGTTGAGTCAATCAATGAAATGTTACAATTCCATCCAGTTCAGCCTCTTTCTCCTCTCTCCATGGGATATTTGCTGGAGAAAGGCTCTCAATTGTCTAGTGCAGAAATAGCCAAGATTGCTAAGTTATTCATGAAGCCAGAATGCCAGCCCCAAGGCCTACCTCCTTATTCATATGTCTCCTTCAATGAGACTGGAAGAATTCTTCTTGACATTATATCAATAATCTTGGGTTTCAGGTCCAGTGAATTTGTGGATAAAATGGTCCTGGTTCTGTTGTCCACCTTCACTCCTGGACAACCCCCTGCTATTAAGTATGACTATGCCTCTTTCATTGCTGACAAAATCCATGGTCAATTTATGAATTTGGAAAGAGAAGGAGTGTTTAAATACACAAGTTTCATATATCATCTGCTGTTGTATTACCACCCAGACATTTTTATATTTCCCATCAGAAAATTGGATGCCAAAGGAGAGAGGAGGTCTGTAATCTTTTGGACCTCTGTCTTCCACAGAATTGTTGAAACCCCTTATACTTACTGTGAATTCATTGACCTGTTCATACATCCAGCCTCCACTCTATTAATAGGAGCTCCTCCTCCTAGGCTATCTGGTGACATAAGGAAAATTTTACAGCTCTCCAAGAACTACAGGATAGGTGACTGGTACTTCTACCAGGATCACACTGAGATCAGGATATATGGTTGTGAGTTGTGCCCCTATAAACTGCCAAAATATGTGCCTATGAGACTGTTTGCTCTAGAGTATTTCAGACAACTTATTAATGCAGATTTGACTCATTTTTGCAATGTCAAAAAGAAAGCTCAGCTCAGGATAAGAAACCAATTAGGCCCATTTATCATTAACAAAAGAGAAGCATGGGAAGATGCTAATAAAATATTAGGGGAAGAGCTTAAATTGAAGAAAAGCTTCTAGTGGGTACCATATGACCCAAATGGCTTTATAAGTGAAAGAAAAGTAAAAAACCGGCTATCTGCTTACAATCATCATAGGATCCCTGAGGTAGAACAATATGCCAATCAGGATGAATGGATAGAGGGTACATTAGTAGAAGAACTTACTCGGCAACAAAAAATGGAACAAGCTATGAAAGATTTAGAAAAGACCCTTGACCTGGACTCTTTTGGACAGGTATCTTTCACACTGCCTCAGCAAGCCTGAGTGGGTACATCTTCTACTGGGACTTCAAAGAAACCCATATAAGGGGCCAGCATACCAATTTCAAGTTCTTCAAAGAGCAAGGAGGTGGCAGGCACAGAGCAACAAGAAATGACAGATCAGCAGGAGGAAATTCCTCCAGTACAGACCAAAGCACCAGAGATACCAGCACTACAGACTCCTCTTAATGAGGAAAAAGGCAAGAAAAGGGACAGAGAAGAGGCCACACCCATCAGTGGACCTGCAGAACAGCCAGGTGCCAAGAGGCAAAGACTAAATCCTCTATCTGAAGAGGAAATCATTGAAGAGACAATAGAAAGCCTAAGAGGTGAGAGGGAAACCAGCCTACAGACATCCCCAGTGATAGACACATCAACCAGCTCACATAGGCAAGAGCTGGAAAGGCAGCATAGTGTGGAAGTTTCATCCACAAGGCCACCAAGTAAGCAGACCTCTGATGTCAAAAGAACATTCACAGAAATAAAGGCTAGAAATGACCCATTGAGGCTGCAAATTTACGACCAATATGTTAAGATGGCCCCCACAAAACAGAAAAGATTGATGCCTGCATATGACATAAAGGAGGGCAAAATGATCATGAGCTACTTCAAGCCCAAGGTGCAGCAACCATAGTCAGCAGCTGATTATATCAGGACAAATCTGGAGGTCTTGGCCAAAGAAATTCACCCAATAGATCAGATTGAGCTGCACAAATAGACAGGAGAAATGGTGTATTCTACACTAGCTGACAAGGCAATGTTGGCTCATAAATTGCAAAATTCATTGGAGAACACCTCTGCTCAGCTAGAGTTAGAGAAAGCTTCCTCTCTGGCAAAGGACAACAGAATAAAATCTTTGGAGGATATTATCATTGAGCTGGGACATGATCCCAAAGATGCCAAGGGCATAAAAGCATTAATGAGGAAGAAGGAAGAGGACATTGCTGCCCTCAGGAAACAGCTCAAAATGCCTCCTTCTATGCATCCACAGACAGCAGATGTTGTGCAGAAGAAATCCGAGGAGGACATGATGGACCTGCTCATGCGGTTGAATGAAAGATTAACTGAGACAGAGCAGGAATTGGAGAAAGAATTACAAGAAAAGCAGGGAGTGTCGACCTCCCAGCCACCTCAAGTAACTCCAGCAGTTACAACTGCAGTGCCCTCCATTGTCCCAGCATCAACTGCAGAAATCATCACAGGAGCAACATCAGTAGCAACATCAACAGTAACAGCACCAGGCAGCAGTACAGCCATGACCACAGAGCAGTTAATCAAATCCATAGTGGAGTTAAAACTCCAAGTATCTGAATTGAAGCAAGTCAAAGAAAAACTGGCTAAGATTGAGCAGAGCTATGATAAATCTAAAATGACTATGGCAGAAAAGACAAGAGAAGTCAAAGCATTGGAAAATAAGGTAAGATATTTAGAAAAAGATCTCTCTCTGCATAAGCCTCTGGCAGAAATCAGAGGAATCATGTGGAACAACATCATTCAATCACTTAGTGGTATATGGAGGTCTATTCAGACCATTTATGAACAAATTGATTTGATAAAAGTAGCCCAAATGGAAGTTCATAAAACAAGAGCTATATTGGGGCAAATGCCTGAGCAAGCTAACATGCTAATCAATTTTTTGAATAACAAGACGAGTGAAGAACTGGCAGCACTAGATATCAGAGACAGAACAGGTACCATTTTTTATGTCAAGAGAGTTCTGACCATGAGAACTCTAATGCAAAACTTGGACAGAAGATGCCAAGACATGCAAGTAGAAATTGACTCTTTTACAGACAAATTTACAGTCTTGAACCAAAAGGGTTTGCCGAGTCCCGTGGTAGATAATGATCGTTTGATGAAGCACAAGGACTATATACACAAATTAAATAAATTTTCTGTCAATCAAGCTAGTGCATCTTCAAGTACTTCAACAGAAAAGGCACTTCCATCTGGCCAGTCCCTGTATGACAGCCTGGAAAATCTTTTTTACATAGAGCATGAGGTGAAGCATCTGTTCACCACCCCACATAATTTCTTCAGGTACACAGAGACCGATGAGACCTTAAGGAAGCTACAAAGACATCAAATACCAAGACCAGAGTGGTGGCAAAGCATGCTGGAAATCTTGTAGACTTATCATGGGTCAAACCAAAATTGCGCACCATCTGTTATAAATGCGCAGAACAAAATGAAGCACGGTCCTGCAAATTAAATCTTATCACATTAGCATTAAATGAAGTCCCGCCAGAATAGAAATATCAACGCAAAGCATCCGCAGAAAGTAGTTGGGAGACCGACTCACAGCACTTACCTCCAGTACTTCTCTTTAATTTGGATCAACTAGCGCAACATGAATTTATTGCATCATTTATTGGCTCCCTGTTTTCGAGACTGCTTGTCTCTATCGATGTAAATGAAACATTAATTGTCAACAGATATTTTTTTCTATCAGATATTTTGCACAATGCTTTAGCATTTTTGTATAAATACCCCCCCAGACAAGGTATTTGGGGTTGGTTGGTGGAGGAAGTTCATAACTGTGACTGTAATACTGAACAATTTTTGGAATAAAAGGTTGTTGGAACCATTCGTTTTGCTCACTAGATGAAGATTTGATGCTAAGGACCATGTTGCAGAATTCTTGAATCATTTCATGGATCAATAAGTCTCTTCTAACTTGTGTTTTACAGTTTTTGTGTTTACTATATCATCTATGTTTCATGATCTAAGTAATAGAGAAAAATAATAACCCAGAATTTGCTTGTTTGCACTCTATGTTCAATCTCTGTTATTATTAATGTTTTCCTCAAGAATTAGCATAAACAGTGAATTCTTAATTGCTCTTGTTTCCCCTGGTTCTTTCATCTTGAATATTAGCTAAGGAATTCTTAATTTCTCCTTGGCAATAAGCATCCTTTTTCCCTCTGTCAACATGATGAAGGATTCTTAATTGCCCTTCACCCATTGACTCCATTCCATCTGATTTCAGCTTATAAATTGTTCCATTTTTTAGTACCTTGCTCTGTAATAAATTCTCTGATAAGAAACTTAACCCAGGAAGCCATCCTTCTTGACTCCATCATGCCCAATGGACTGAAATGTTTCAGTTTTACCTCACTGTTCTATTGACTCCCCATCCTTCCAACCAAAACTCAAAACAAACCTTTACACTTCATAACTAGCCTAATATACCTCAAAACAAAGCTAAATTATAAAGAGAGAGCCCTCTCTGGATGCGGATTGGCTAGAATCTGCGTCTAAAAGATTGGTCTATGTTTACCTCGGTCGTATTCCCTTTCTTACAACTTTTGGGAACAACTTGAGTGATAACATGACCAATCAATCACATCCTTAAATTAACATAATAATTTCTCCAATTTAGTTCTTTCACCTTGGGTTTTTCCCTTTCCATTTTTTATCATTTTGGGATTAAATTTTTATCCTATATTTATTTCAATGTATCATGTGGTTCATTAATTATCCTCCCAAATTTGCCATCATCATCTCTATCAAAGGATTTTTCTAAGGAAAATTTATTTTCAAGCTCATATGCATTATGCACATCCTCTATAGTGTTTTATTGAGTGCTTTGAACATCACATTAATCATTATTTTTGTAGGAAGCCTATTATATGGGCATTGTTTCTGCAAAATCTAGTAAGCCTTGGAGAGGGGCGCTCTAAGGTTATTACTAGAATAAGAGACAAAACCCACTATCGCCATAGCCAAAACCCCCTTCTCTTTATAGACTTTCACCAATGGTATAAGTCCAGGTATGATGTCACCTATGATGGATATTCTAAGTACAAAGGTATATGATGACTAATAAGCTTCTAAGGGAAAATTTCAACTTATATACAAGGTACCAATCACCAAATGGGGGCAAATGACTTTTCAAAGAGGCCAAATTTATGGGGCACAAGACCTGCAGCTTGATTAGTAGGTTGAGTGTTGGGATCAACAAAGGTCAAGACAAGGAGAAAGGGTTTCCAACAATGATTTTCAACAAGACAAAGGCACATGAAACCCTCATATAAGCCCCTAAGTTGAAGCAACACCAAGTTAGGGTTTACCTAGGGAAAACAAATAGGGAAATAAAGTTTATGGATAAAATTGAAGTGAATGCCTACCAAGAGGGTTTATTTCGAGGCAACAACCTATACCATTGGCATTTAGACTCTCCAATCCCAAAATCTTCCTTGCTTAGAAATTCGCACCAAGCCCTAGCTTGGATGCTTGGCCTTAAAGGGGCTGAATTAGGTTAAGAGAAAAAGAGATAAAATTATGGATGAAAAGTGAATTTGATCACCAAGAAGGTAGGCCAATGCCTTATTCCTTAGGAGGATGGAGTCTATGAGTTGATTGGATGACTAAAAGTTTCTAAGGAGGAAGGATAATTTATGCTTTAGCATCAAAAGCCCTAGCAATTACCTATGTAATGGATAAAGAGGCTTTATGGGAGATCTAATTAAAGTTCAGTACTAGGATTATCATTCACAAGTTATTCATGAGTAATGTATGCAACAATGACATCTATTTTCTATCCAATAAATTCCCAACAAATTGGAGCACAATAGAAAAACTTAGATTCAAGATATTCTATACATTAGACATAGAGAAAATATTTATTCAACAAAATGCTCACTTACAAGATAACATGCATGAAATTCCATTCATTTATCTAGGACAATAGCTCCAAAGACAGGCGAGTAGCTACAAATATCAAAATGCGTTCATAGATCTAAGTTCCTCCACAAGACAAAGAGGTCAAAAATATCAAGAGACCAAAATATCCAAGTCCAAGTGATGATGAGAAATACAATAGTCCTCTCCTCTATTTTTATGAGGAGGAATAACATCTATTTTAGCTTAAAATACCCCAGGATAACAAGTTATATCACAATGATGAATTAGATCACAAGTCGACCCACAAGCTTAGACAATAAAAATAAGAATTTCCCACACATGTGAGCTGTAGAGCAAGATATGTTGACATCATCCAAGTGTTAGGCCTTTTAGGGCATGCATTGGTGCTTCTGGGTGCCAAATTTGGTGTAGAAGCTCCCTAAACTTTCCCTCTAAGCGTTGGCCATTATAGTTCTATCAATATCCCTTTGTGGACGCAAAAATTCATCTTGGGGTAAAAAAGGTGGTCTCATGGGACTTCAAATGGCCATAGTGCTCATTCATGCTCCAACGCTAAGTGCTTTCAAGGTGGTCATAGCTCTCCCATGTCTCAAGGTGTGAGACTATCCTCATCTAGGCCCTAGATAAACTGCCATCCCTCACGAAGTGATAAGTCAACTAGGGGCATGTCAGGTCTATGTGCATCACCCAAAAAGTCATCAAATGTAGGCAATAGTGCCGAAACATTGTGGGTGTTGGAGGTGTCCAAGGGTGTGTATGAGGCTATGTTGTTGCTTGGAGTCCCATGACTCTCAATGCTTCACTTGTGGGTGTCAATATGCTTCTCTAGAGGCTCAGGCGCCAGTTAAGTTTCCTAGGTCATGGTTGTGGAACCACCTAACAATCACCTCACAAATTCTATCAAGAAACAAATCATCAAGTATTACAATCATGTTTGCATCTAAGTGGATCAAGTGTTTGGCCAATTTAATGTCTTTAAATTGTCAATCATAAATTGTCAACTAGGGTTCGTGGACTGATGAAGTAAAAGTGCACTATATGTTCTAGAAGTCATTCCTTATGTCGTTATGTTCATGTTAGGGTCTAAACTTAAGATTAGTATGGAGATGGTGTCATTTATTATATTAATGTCTCAATCCCTAAAGTTATCAGCTAATTTCTTAAGAGTTATTCTCTATTGAATTAGTTTACGGATGATATGAGAGTGATTCTAACTTCTACTTGTGTTAGATTATTTTGGGATTTTTGTCCTGAGTCTTTAGGTTGTAGCTCTGATTCACTAAGTGCAAGAGAAATCTATTCTATCAAACTGAAAAAAAAAAAAAGTACTTCCTAAATTCAATTGTTAAGAAGAAGGCTCTCACACTTTTACTTATTCAATTTTATTCAAACAAGATATTCTAAACAACATCTATACTTATGAAGTAAATACAATTAGACTATTCTAGATAAAAATCAAATGAAAGAACCATGTTGTACCAGGTAGAAAGAAATTCAAATAGCAAACTAAACTAGGTATAAAGTAGATGTAAGTACTCATGCATATAATGGTTCACTAGCGAACTCATCATACTGCATTCCTCACACAAAAACAGAGTATTCAAAGGAATGAAAAGAAATCTAATTGCATTTGGTTAAAGACCTGTCACTATTGTAGGGGCCCTCCACAGATCAATCCATAATCTCCAATCAACGCAACGCATACACACAAAACCAATTCTATTGCTTGCAAACAAAATTTAAGAAACTGTCTCAAAATTACATCATCCGGCGCACACCAAATTACAGTGCAGCCATTGTTTTTATAACAAGTCTTTGGCATAACAGTGATGAGTAATTTAAGCCTAAATATCTTTATTCTAACTAACTATATCACTAAACCTTCGATTTTCTATTCCGAAAGCAAATCAATAAGGTTTTGATGAAACTTGGATTTCATTCCAGCGACAATCATGTGGTTGACTTGGGGTTTGACCATGCAGAAATCTAGATTAGCTACAGAAATGGACCAATTCTGTAGCCAATTGCATTCTTTAACAAAACAATAGGGTATATAGTCAAACATGAAGAAGAAGACATATTATTGCTTACCTTTATCAAAACCTGGTGGATATGGCATTATTTAGGTGGAAAATGTAGGAAAATAGAGGAAACATAGGCAAAAAAGGGTGTCACGGTAAGACAATATTTGGACTCTACACCAAGCTTGAATGTAATGGGATATATGACACTTCAAACAAGTCTTCCCTTCCAAATTTGGAGCTTTGAACTTGCAATGGTGTTTACTCCCTAGGTAGGAATGGCTAAAGGACAACCCTATTAGGTATTTCTAGCCCCCAAGGGGAAGTGACATTTCCTCAATCCACCCTTCAATTAATAGGTGTTATGCAAACAATCATGGTAATGGAGGGGAGAAGACTTCATGGAAAAGTGTCATGTTAAAAGGGACTAGCTTAATGGGGTTCCACATCCTGAGTGTATAGATGTGAGGAGGGAAAAATCGTGGATGGATAAGTTATCAACCTGGCCTTTGTGTTTCCACCCCTCTTGTGCACCTTTTACTTTTTCTTGATTTTTCTTTGTATTGCTGCTCGCAGGTAAAAGGGTTAGAGGTTGCTTTGTATAATATATGGCAGTTTTGTTACCCCTCAATGATGAGGCAGCTCATTTCCCATTAAGGTTAGGACATTCAATGGTTCCTTTTATGATGTATAGGAGCCATACAATCAGGAACTGGGTGATGGCCATAAGGGGTGAGGTAAATCTCATGCTAGGTTTTTTCCCATGTGCTAATGTGTATGTCTCAACCATCCTTTGCATTTTAATATTATTTCTTTTATTTTTCTTGTGGCCAATATATTATTTTTCCTTTTCTTTTAGTCGTGTCAACCTCCTAGGGCTAAGTTTCGATCCCTACCTAGGTATGAGGATGTATGGGTGCCAAATCCTAGAGAACCAATGGTTAGTTGAACCTAAAGAATGGGGGTGGAATACAGGGCTTGCAATGTAAGTTGGAAAGTGGTAAGTATGGAATCGGG
This sequence comes from Pinus tabuliformis, assembly GCA_031772625.1. NCBI lineage: Eukaryota > Viridiplantae > Streptophyta > Pinopsida > Pinales > Pinaceae > Pinus > Pinus tabuliformis. The sequence goes on along the minus strand of CM062819.1, from coordinate 1,742,357,600 downwards.
ATAGATGGAATACACTAACAAAATTAAGGAATCCTAGGTAATGCCCCTCCTATACCCATTGGGTCATTAGAGGAGGTCCCACTAGACTAAGATAGAAGATTAACACCCCATTTAAGGTGAGGGAACAAGGTCACATTCAAAAACCCTCCTTCTTCTTAGAACGTTGAGAACAAGGTGGCATTTTTTGATGGTGAGCGTTGAGACCTTAGCTTGGGGTTGGGGCTAAACCCTGAGCCCTTGGCTCCCTTCGCCAGTTATATGGTGTGTGGTGTGGTCGGGGGCTAGGGCTTAGCCTTGGACCCTTCCCCAAATATTGTTTTCTCCCCATTCAAATATATGTTGCCCACTATGATTAACAAGGACCAAAGTGCCACATAGTGGTAGGTCGTTGAACTTGTGGGCACAAGGTCTTTTGTTCAATTCCTATGGGGCAGTTCGGCCCATAACCATAAAATTATAACCACTGTGCGGAGGCCACATGGTTGCCTCCCATTGGCCCACGTAGTTCCCACCTATTGAACTTGGAATCCACCAATCAAAAACCAACAAAATTCGACCAATTGGGAGAGAGGCCAAGTGACAACCTGCCAATGGCCCATAAAAACCAAAAAACACAGTCAAACACCCAATTTTCCATTTTTTTCCATGTTTGAGAAAAGGATCAGCGGACTATAACTTGAGCATCTGGTGTCGGATTGAGGTAAAACGAACATTGTTGGATTTAGAACGATGGGAATTTCTATTTAGCACTGGTTTCAAGAAGTTCTATGAACTTTCATTTTTGAGATTAAAATTGATCACCTGATCATTATTGGATGAACTTCATGGAATTATCATAGCATATGAGATGAGGGATATCCTCCAATGACTAAGTGGGAGGACATTAAAACCCTCATAAAGTAACAATTTTACCCTATTAGTGTTGGGTTTGGAGCCTGATTATCTTCCTGATTGTTCAAAGGTTTTTCGTTTTCAGTCGCGTTGGATCTTGTTCCTAATGGGATGAAAAAACCACCCATATGATCGTCATCGAGCCCCCCATAGCAGGGGTTAGGTGGAAACATCCCTGAAGCTAAAAATAGATGAAAATTTTCCTTGTAAAATGTTCAATATGGATTGTTCATTAGGAGGATGATCTAACAGTACAAGTTATGTTATTTTAGGGCTTTTTGCCCTAAAAGGAAACCCTCAATTTATATGAGGGAATTGTATTGCGGTTGTGTATTATTATTCTAAGAAAGAAAGAGAGACGAGATTGTGTGTGAGTGAAGAGGAAATTAAAAGAGATCTATGGTAGATTGTATCTCTTCATTTTGTTGGATAATATAAAAGGAAGGACTGGATGTTTCTCAGTGGGTGTAGCCCAAATTGGGTGAACCACATATATCTTTGTATCTATTGTTTTATGTGTTTCTGTGTTTATGTTTCCATAATATTTTATGTGTTTCATTGCTCTGTTAATTATTTTTTATCAATTAGGTATGTAGAGAACTAGTGGATTCAATGGCACTACTTCAGGAAGAAATAGGGGCAGAGTGTATATGAGTACATCACATAATTTAGAAAGATGTGCATGATGTTGGGTATCTCCCCAAAGAACCTAGATGTACTCCTCAACTATCCATAGGGTCTACACAACCATCCGTGGAAGCAAGTGATGTTGTTCAAGCACAAATTTCTGCATGAGGCTTGTGTTTAGGCACAATGTTGGAGAAATAACTTGTTATTGATGTCAAAGGATGATCAACTGAAGAAAATAATTTCATAGGCTTGAAGAACACTTTAATCCCTTTCAAACAAGTATTTTCATGACTTGTATTGTATGCGGAATCAACTGGTTCGGATTGATCCTAACCATACCATATCAGGTGATTATGAAATGAATCACTTCCCCCCCCCTTTTTTTGAAAAGGAACAAAGAGATCACAGTTTACAGTTCATTATAAAAATAAATTAAAAAGAGGATCTTCCGCTATGAGATCAACCTTCCGCTACGACATCAACAATGCCATAAGCTTGGGCTTCTGTTGCTGACATAAAAACATCTTTGTTCAGGTCCCGTTGAATTACCTCTCTGGGTTGGCCCCGAAACACCGAGAAAAACCATTACCCATACTACGCATCCTATATAATATCCTTCATTCACAACCAGCCACAGGGGAGTGACACTTCTACCACTATTCGAATTCAGAGCTAGTCTCCACTACCCAGATCTGGCGGGGATTACTCCTACCTTGCTAAGGAACGGAATACCAAGGTAACCCGTACCATCGAAAGGCATGGGATGGGGTTTTCCCCCTTTCGAGGGAGGCGGTCCATTGAGTAGAAATTATTTTTTCAAGTAAAAAATACTTGTTTTTTTACCTATGTCAAGTCGACCTACTTAAGAACAAGTCGCCCCCCTCCCAAACGTACATGTCTATTCAGAGTGTCATTGAATAGTATAAATAAAGGTCATGATCTTCCCCGATTCGGTCAGATCATCTCGGTGAAGACAAGATAAGAAGGGTTTAGACCTAAAGGAGAAGTCAAAAAAGTTCATATCTCATGAACCTAGGAGCTGTTTGAAGCAGCAAAACTTGGTTTTCTATCTCTATTTTGATTGAGGCTTCTTGGTCATTTTTTTAATCAGTTTTTGGAGCTATCTTCTATTGTAATTCAACCTCTTTTGTGACATCTTATGGAGCATAAGTGGAACTCTGCTTGAAGTACTACTTCGGCCTCCTTGTGGCACAAAATTTTGCCTAAAACTCTGCCTAATTTAGATCTTTGGCAAGGAACATATTTTGACCTCTTGACAGTCTGAAATTCGATTGGCCCTGAGGCATTAGGCCTGTAACAAACCTCAACCTTATAGAATACCTCGACCGTATTTAAAACCTCAAACCTATGACTCAAACTGTGGTATTTCAGCCCTGCAACAAAGAGCATAACTTGGGTCTTGAGTAAGAATTTTTTTCATGTAATAAGGAACATAATTAGCCCTTCTTTCTCTTTGGTTTCATCCGACTTGTGACTCAAATTTCAGGCACACTTTGGTGACAATTTTAGTTCATTCTTTGGAGGCATCTTTGAGCATTCTTGAAGACCTTTATGAAGCAATTTTTGAAGCATTCTTGAAGACTTGATAGAGAAAATTTTTGGAGCAAGATTTGAACCAGATTTTGAAGAATTCATTGGATTGTCTTGGAGACCATTTGTAGCAACCTTGGAAGCATTTGTAAAGTAGACTTGAAGAATTCTTGGATTAGACTTGCATAATATCTTGAATACCTCTTTTGAAGTGTATTTGGAACTAACTCTAGAAAGCCTTTTTGAAGACATCTTGAAGAAGTTGATTTTCAAGTTGATTTGAAGTATTTGGAAAGGTTGTAGCCTAGGAGGATTGGAGTGAGTCATTTTTTCCAAGTTTATTCTTGGATTTGTTGACAGGATTGTTGTCCTCGTTTTGACCAAGTTGGTGCTTGTATTTGTTGAGAGGATTGGAATCCTCGTTTTGTCTATGTCGGTGCTTGTATTTGTTGACAGGATTGGATTCCTCATTTTGACCAAGTTGGTGCTTGGATTTGTTGAGAGGTTTGGTGTCCTCATCTTTGAACAATCATTATATAAGTTATTTTTATTTTTATTTTATGTGTTCTGGTATCTTCTATTTTATAAAAAATATTAACTGAATAATTAACAATTGAAAGAAAAAATTGATTCAAACCCCCACCCCCCCCCCCCCCCCTTAGTATTTTGAACACATAGTACCTAGATAACATAGGCCTGGAGAAAGGGAAATCAATTGTATTGAAGTAGAAGAAGCAACAAGACGCTTCCAAGGAAGGGAAGAAGAGGTGGAAAGGGGGGAAGATAAAAATATGGCAGCCACGACACACCAGTGCAAAGACCCCAGCAACCACTGCAATGATGATAATATTGAAATGCATACAAAGAATAAGTGTTAGAAGTTTCATCCAAAGCTTAACTTGAAGAATAAAAAGAAAGATAATAAGAAGAAGAATCACATGGTCACTAATTTGAGTAGCAAAGTTGAAAGAAACTGAGATGTGGATGAGAATATTGTCTATATGTCAGTGAAGAAGGAGATGAATCTAAGTAGCCTTCAATAATAGGAAGAGAAAGCAAGTACCAAACTCTTCCACATCAAGATATAGGTTAAGAAGACAAATATTGATGCTTTGTTTGACTTAGGATTGCAAGCAAATATCATTACAACATAGTTGGTCAACAAATTGGGATTGGAAAAGTTCATGATCATCTAACCTCGTATCCATTAGGATGGGTAAATAAGGATTCAGAGTTAAACGTAAGAAAATAGTGCAAAATTATATTTTCTATCAGTGTTGATTTTATTGATGACGTAGAATTAGATGTAGTTCCCCTTGATGTATGCGCGGGGTTTTCACTGAGGGGGAAATACGATATCACGTGCATTCATATTGGGGAGTATATATTGAGGAAAAAATACATGATATATTGAGCATATAAAGGGGGTAAAGGGTTTTTATATTGATAGGTATAAAAAAATGGAGACCTACAATATCTAGTGAAAGTAGGGTCTCTTTAAATTGGGAAGGTGCATTGAATTCATATTGGTATGAGGTTAAATAATGTGATTTTTAGGGCTATTTTCCAATATGTAGTCAAATTAATGGTATTATTTAGTATGTCACGAACACATGTGATATGTTAGAGGTTCATTGAGTGAAGCCCTTGTGGATGTATGTGGAATTGTGTTTGGAAGTCCCTACATGTATATGTGGGATGTAATCTTCATGCAAAGAGCCAACCAATACCGAATCATCAAGGATGGAAAATCATTCACCATCAACGTGCACAAAAGCAAGTTAAAAATTTCATTGGTAAGTGCCAACCAAGCCAATAAATTGATCATTTCTAGCAAGAAGTATGTTCTACTATTTCTACAAGAAAATCAGTCTATAGAAGATTCAGTAAGAGGCAAGGCATCCCTAGAGGGGTGTATTAAGAAACATAAACAACAATTGTAATAGTTTCTTCACACATATAGGGATATGTTTCAAGATATTAAAGGGTTACCACCCAAGAGGGAATTGGAGCATGAGATTCAGCTATTATTGGACTCCCCATTGCCAAACGTTGGGCTATATAGGTAGTTTGTTATAGATGTAGGTGAGGTGATGAAATAATTGTAGCATTTATAGGACTAGGGTTTCATTTGATCGAGTACATAACCATGTGGGTCACCCATTATTATTGTGCCAAATAAGAATGAGACTTGGCGAATGTGTTTAGATTACACGACGTTGAAAAAAAAACAAGCTAAAAAACATGTACCCCTTCCAAGGATAGATTATCAGTTGGATTAGTTACAGCAAGTGAAATACTTCACCAAGTTGGACTTAAAGTCTAGATATCACTAGGTTGAAGTTAGAGAATGAGATACCTAGAAGACCGCCTTCAAAACCATGCAAGGTTTGTATTAGTGGTTAGTCATGCCATTCAACATATGTAATGCACAAGTTATATTTATGAGGTTATATTGTGCACTTTTAGAAATTCATTTGTTATTATTTATTTGGATGATATTCCATTATATAATGTTAACTGGGAGGAGCATATGTCACATTTGACATAGGTGTTGGAGACATTAAAGAAGCACCAACTGCTAGCAAATCTCAAGAAGTGTGACTTTGCACAATAGTCCTGGGGTATGTGATTGGTGGAGGAAAGTTGAAGACATATCTTGACAATATCGAAGTCATCATGAAATGGTTGATGCCTACTAATGTTTCTAAGGTTAGGAGTTTCGTTGAGGTGGCACAATATCTAAGGAAATTCACGGCCTCATTGTCAATTATAGCAACACCACTCCATAACATAAAAACAAGTGCCAAGAGTTTCCAGTGGGGAAGGGTCAATAAAGGGCCTTTAAGGAGTTAAATAAGAATATCAGTCAAGCACCAGTTTTGGCATTACCAAACTTGAAACAACCATTCAAGGTGGAGACATATGCGATTGAGTATGTTATGGTAGTAGCCTTGATGCAGGGAGGAAGACCTGTATGCTATCATTATGAAGTATTTCATGGGGTAGTTCTTAAATACCCTACCTACGACAAGGAGCTTTATGCCCTTGTGCAAGTTTTGAAGAAGTTGAATCACTATTTGATGGAAAAGGAGATAGTCATCCACATAGAGCACCAGCCACTACAGTACTTGCAGGGCCAAAGTAAGCTACAATAGGCTACGCATTACAAGTGGATGGGATCTCTACAACAGTTTCATTTAGTGATCAAGTATAAGAAGGGAAACACAAAAAAGTTGACTGACATGCATTCAAGGCCACACACATCAAAGGTCACAACTTTGGAAAAAAAGTCTAACTTGGTAACTCATGCATCCATAATTTCTCCCCTGCCACATATATACACTTACGATGTGGATACCCATCATGTTGGTCCCTTTTACCATGACACTTGGCCATGAAATATTTTCCCTTCTGTATCATCATTATTATTCACTAACACCTATCAATTGAAGGGTGGAATGAGGAAATGTTACTTCCCCTTGGGGTTTGGAAACACCTAATAGGTTTTTCCTTTAGCCACTCCTACCTAGGGAGGAAACACCACTGTGAGTTCAAGGCCGTGAATTTGGAAGGGAATCCTTATTTGAATTATTAAATAGCCCTTTGCATTCAAGATTGTTTCACTTAGATGCAAAAATTATTATTATCCCTAATGACTGGTTAATTTCACTAGAATTTATGTTTTGATTACGAGGTGGTTCAACAGCTCATGACCTGGGCACCTTACCCACAGGTACCCAGGCCCCAAAGATGTATATTTTCACCCACAAGTGAAGCGTTGAGAGCCTTGGGTCTTTGAGCAACAAAAACACATCACACATACCCATGGGCACCTCATGCACCCAGGGAATTCTTCCACTCTGCACTACATTTGATGATTCTTCATGATGATACACTTGGACCCAACATATCCCAAGTCGGCCTTAGCACCTTATGAGGGATGACAACTAATTTAGGGCCCATATGAGGATGGTATCATCTTTAAAGACTTGGGAGGGATAGTACCACCAAGAAATCCCTTGACGTTGGAGAAAAGATGGCCATTATGACCAGTTGGAGACCCAAGAGACCCCTTTGTGGTGCCCCTAGATTTTGGGGACTACAGAGATCCATTAACAAAGATTTGAAGGCCAACCACCAAAGGATGATTTTTAGGTGCTTCTACATCACACTTGGAATGCTGCAGCACCAACACTTGGCATTTGGATCCTCTTATATTGATGACATCGGCCTAGAAGGCCTCACGTCTCACACATGCGACCTTTCTTTTGATTTTATGTTTAAGCTAGTTGGGTTGAATTTCAACCGAAGGGATTCATCGTAATTTTACTTCCTAGTAGGGGATTTAGGATAATAATTATGACTCTTCCTCATATAAACAAAGTAATATTTCATTATCATCGTCATCTCTTGGACTAGTTCGACCCTCCTTAAAGAGATTTTAGCCTCTTTTTCTTGGTGAATATGTGAGCTATTGGATTGTTATTGTTTATTGGAGCTATTTTCTTAACTTTGGAGACGTTGTCTTAGATCAATAAAAAATTGTTCATGCATTTTTTCTTGTAAGTGAGCCTTTTTATTGAGATTTTTCTGATTTTATGTTTGATATATGGAATAAATCGATGATTTAGGGTTTTTCTATTGTGCTTTAATTTATTGAAAATCATATGTATAGAATATAGATCTCATTATTGTGTGTGTTACTCATGTATGATATGTGAATTGCAATCCCATTCATGTATCTTGATTATAGCTCTCCCAAGTGGACTTTGATCCCTCACAAAGGAAATAATTAGGGTTTGTGTTTTGGCATCAAACATCCTTACTCCTTTGCAAGTTCTAGCTTATCTCAGGCATCCTTAGACTCCATCTACCGAAGGACTAGGAACTGGCCTTGTTTAGTTGGTGATCAAGCCATAAATTTCAATTTTCTCTCTTCTATAATTAGGCATTCTTAATGCCAAGCATCCCAACCAGGGCTTAGTGCAAATTGGCTTAGTAAGAGAAAATTTTGGTCTTGGAAGGTCTCAAGATCAAGGGTTGTAGTGGTTTCCTCAAAATTATTACATTTGGTGGAATTCTTTCTATTTTTATCCATAATTTTTTTACCCTAGTGCTCTCCCTAGGATAAAAACCCTAATTTGGTTATCACTTCAACTTGAGGGCTTGCTAAAGGTTCCATGTGCCTTTACCTTGCTAATACTGGAAACCTTTTCTTACCATCTTGACCTTAGGTTATCCCAACGCACAACATATCAATCAAAGCCTAAGTCTTACATTGCCCCAATTTGGCCTTTATGTGGGATGAGAATCGCCTTATCTCATAGTTTGAACCTTGTTCTGAAGCCAAGCCATCCTTAAGTGGTATTTTGTCACCTTGAAGCCCTAAACCTAGAATATCTATCAAGTGACCTACATGTTGGGACTCCTCCCATTGGTGAAAATCCACAAAGAGAAATGGATAGTAGCTGTGGTGATAGTGGGCTACTACATTTTTTATGTCACTTGTTCTAGTGATTTCCTTATAGGGTACTCGACAAGGCTTGATAGATTTTGCGGCAACACAATCCATGTTAGATTAGGAAGAGGAATAGGACTTACCTTTTGTGGAGGATTTGGCACCAGATGTTTAGGTAGAGTTGATAGAAGATACAATTTTGCAAAAGAGGTCCATAACTAATGGAAAGGGGTAGCATGACCTTTGGAAAATTGGGTTGAAAGTACAACTTCCAGGCAAGGCTAAATGGTACACCTGAGAAAAGGTGGAGGAAATTTGTCTTCGCCTCATTCAGTAGAAGCTTTTAGGGACCAAAATCCTTCCAAAATGGGGAGGTGTGATCCATATTTGATCACTATATTTTTTTTCATCCATATTGAGGCTTTTAGAGTGTGGAGGAATCAAATTAGAGGATCATTTTTACCGATGGAACCCAGTTTGGAAAATTTGGGTTTGAAACCTTTCAGGAGAATTTTGAGGCATCAAACAACATTCTTTGCGAGTAAATTTTGTTCACTTTAATGTAGCACCTTTAGTTTTCATATTCTACACACAAATACCTTTCGAACAACACAAGAATCACTTCAATCGGAGTTTGTATGCAATGGTTATGTCTCTCATAAGTTGACCTTCTTGTTTTAGCCACCATAGTTGGAGTGAATGTCATGTCAGCCTCCATTTTTCATGGAAATGGGCTAGCCATGTGATCATGATGAAGAAGACTCTAGAAGAGTCCATATTGTAACTCTAGTTAAGAGTTGAGGGAGTCATACCTAACCACTAATAGGCTATCAGGCTATGTTATAACTGGGCCACTAAGAGGAAAAGGGGTTCCATTCTTTTCGAGTTCATTTGTTCCATTGATGAACATAGTAGCTAAGACAGATAGGGAGAGACCACACAAAGAGGATTTTTTCATTGTAGTCACCCAAGGGCCACATTCCTTACTTCTTTATACTCATAGCTATATTCTATTTAGAGAAAGAGAGCAAAGCAACCTCACCTTCAAGATGATATTTCTACCGAAATGTTTTCCTAGGATATCTCTTGTGTCAAATGTGTTTTGTGACAATCGAGGAAATTGTCAAGGCAATTTTTTCATACTATATTCACTAAACTCCATCTTCCACTATATTCTACATAACATCCAAGTACCTAAGGGAAAATTGAAAACTTGATCCATCAAGGTCATCAAAGTAAAATTATTATATCTAGACACATAATGTCTTTAATTGAAGTAAATTTATAATGCTAAAGAATTCTTCCCAATACCATTACCTATTAATAACCAAACTAGTGCTACAATATTGTTGTCAATGAACAAATTTTTCTCTCTTTCTTTTGAAAACCTTGTTAAATGATGAATAATAATAACTTCATTATCCATGCATAAAGCTCTTATAATAATTATTGGCAATCATGCACACAATAGGTAAAAAGGTTATTGCTTCTCCATTTTTCCTTAGTAAACAAATGGAGGCTTGTCAAAAGTTTCCATGGTCTCAATTTGGAATATTAACCATTTCATCTCTTCATCATAACTTTTCTTACTTTCTTGTATTTCTTTCCTAGTATGGAGAATTTATCCCAATTCATATGTCGACCCTACTTGTCGAGCATCCTTTGTTGATATTTTCTAGTTGTCAACATAAATTTACTCATTCATGTGATATCTTTTGGTGAATAAGTTGTCTTCTTGTTGTTGCTTGTTTCTATTTCTCTCATTTTCTTGACTTTAAAGTTGCCAAATGGTATGTTAATTGCAAAAATATCAACTCTAAAAGGCCTCAAAAATTAGTTATGTAAGTCATGATATTACTTCAACCTATTATATTGTTGTATGGAAGATTAATCTAAATAGAAATAATCTCTTGCAAGCCTTAGGCTATTTTCACATTATGAACCATAGAGTTGTTAGTATTCTTGAGTGAGTACATTGGTGTCTTATAGTGTGATATTGTGACCGCTAAAGTCTTAGTTGTTGTAATATGTAACTCTATCTACCTTGCAATTTTTTTTCTAATAAACATGGTATTTTTGCATTCCTTTTGGTATAATTATAATGTTATATAATTTTTCTATCTATATTATTTACAAGTTCATATATTAATATTATAAATAAATTGATAGTAGTGAAACCTATACTACTATTTCATGTGCATATTATTAACATTATTGATCTCTATTTATGAGGAGTGGTGTGTGTATGTATGGTATATTGTTTTTGTTAAATGAAATCATTTTGTTGCATTGGCTTAGTGGTGTAAAATAGAACTTGATATTAGTTTGTGTTTTTCCGATCATATAGCACATGCTATTATTATTTTTTATGAGAATGGTATTAACCTAAACTTAACACTTATCTTTCCTATACTATATGCTTACAATTGAAAATTAAACTACATCAATCATTATATAATATATGCTATGATATTACTTTTCAATCATGCAAATCAATTTGTGAAATTTAAAAGTAATAACACCAACTATTAAAAATAATGCAAATTAAACAAAAATTAATTTTAAACTACAAAATGAAATATGATTTTTATTTTCTAAATTTAATTAAAAATATATAATACAAAATACACAACTTAACAATGAAAAGAAAATAGTTCTTTATGAATTTGTAAAATTTAAATAAAAATAAAATTATAAAATAATAAACTTAATTTTGATTTTTTTTCAAAAAAAATAAAAAATAATACTACAAATTTTTTGTACTTAAATATTACTAAAACAATATTCAAAAATAACATAGTCAATTTATAATTTTTACATTATATTTTTTTTTACAGATATAAGTAGTGATGATCACTCTTTTCTTAAGATCCAATTAAACAAATCATAATTTTGAAAAAACATTAATAACAAAACTCTCTTATCAAAAAATATTGAAATTAAAAACTTAATTCATTTTCTTTAATATATAAAAATCATTTTAAAATAATTCTTCCATAAATTTATACAATTTATACTAAAATAACTCTTTCTCTCTCCTCCAAATAAATCAAAATATTAAAATAATTCCTCTTTAAAGTTACAAAATTTATAGGACAACAATCCTCTTCTTCTCCAAATAAATCAAAATATTAAAATAATTCCTCTTTAAATTTACAAAAATTATATTACAACTCTTCTTCTCCAAATAAATCAAAATCCATTCCAAAAACACAATTCAATATTATACTACCTACTGCTAAAAAAAATCCTGGGGACATACTCAAATGGTTAAAATTATAATAATGCTCTGCCAAAATTGAAAATCTAATGTAAAGTTATCATCTTTAATTTATAAGATTATTTTATTTAAATTTTCAAAAAAAATTAAAAATAAAATAAAATTATATATATTACAAGTACGTGAGTAAAGCTCAATGTAAGGTCATCATTGTTATTAATGGGTATCAATTTAATCACATTCCCTCACAATATATAGACAACTGTAGATGTTTCCATGTGGACTGAAAAACCTGCCAAAAGCATATATGAAAATTTTCATAATTTAGTTATACACTAAAATATTTAACCAGAATTATTTCTATCTACTAAAAAGAAGGCATGGGAATCCACTTTCCATACTGACAAGAAGTGAGGATGGTTCCATCTATTTAACAGTTTTGATGGCTGTGTGTGAAATAAGGCCTTATAAAGGCTCTTCTCCACCACACCTCAAATGCTTTCTGTAGATTGGGACAGTCATGGGCACTGTTGAGAAAGTGATTCAACCAATTGATCAAGATGGCCTCCTGGTTTTTAAGAGGCAGAGTGAGAATTGTTTGGCATATTCCCTCCTCAACAACCTTCATGTCCAGAGATTTGCAGGCCCTCTGCATCCAACCGAAGTCATCAACCAGGGGCTGCAGCCACCTTTGGAGCAAGAGCACCCGAATATCAGACCCGCATGCCAACATCTGCCCCTTCCCTATCCCAATGCACAGCCTTGCAGTAACACCACTCACTTCGTAACGAAACATTGCTGGTACCTCCCCATGCATGGCTGCTAGCTCTGACTGATTAGCCCACATGCATACAAAGTCATCTGCTATCCCTCTATCAATCAAAATATCAAGCAGCCAATGGAGATTGTCTGCTTGCCTGGCTATTTGACGAGCAATTGAACCTCTGTCCTCACTGGAAGTAGTACTGGACTCCATGAACTGAGCTCTGGTAGCTTGCATAAAGCTATGGGAGAGTAGATCCAGGCAGCTACGACAGGCATGGTAAAGACTTGCAGTACTCAAATCAGATGAGTTCAAGTACCCCTGAGCTGCTGCTGTTTCTCTCAGCATTTTGGAAACCAGGGCTTTCAATTCTCGTCTGGCTTTTTCGTTGTTTGCTTTCATTACCAGCTGTAGAACATGGAGGAGAACTTCTTCTTGGTCAGACCCATTTACTTTACTTGAATCTCCAGATGCCAATACCCGTTTCAAAACCTGGCCCGCTCCCTGCATACTGCTATCATCTTTCAAATGGTGCAGTTGCATTAGAGATGAAAGTACCTTGTCCTCTTCTTCTTGTGTCCAAGGCACTGCTTCCAAGTATTCCAAGCATGACAACACGCCCGCTTCAAAGGCAACGGCGACTGAAGCCTGCATGCCCAGCCATATAGTTAGAGAAGAAATGACTAATGCAGCATTTGCAGAGCTTCCATCCAAAAGGTCAGGGTGACTGAAAATATTTCACTATAATAAACGGAGACATGTTTAGATCAAATGGAGTGATTTTCTTAATTGCAGCAAAGAAATGCCGATGGTGAGATATTATCAACCTGGTGAATTTTCAGAATGGGATTCAGAAAAATGTTCAGGGGTTTCTTTATAAGTGAGGATAACGGACAATCGAATCATAGTTATATGAAGGATTTGGTTTTATCAAATAATTTAAAAATATAATATTGACATGGAGGGAAGTCAAGGTGGTGATAATAGAAACACGTTTATAAATGAATTTGGATGTGATTATTCCGGAAAAAATATCTCAAAAATTTGATAATCATCACAGAAGTCTTAATTCAATAATTTAAAAATATAATAATGATATGGAGGGAAGTTAAGGTGGTTGAATATTTTTATATAGTGGCAAATGTTTATTATAAGTTAGTTTTCAAATTATTATTGGTTATTTTTTTAGTTGATTTGTCATTATTATTTATGGAAAAATAATATTTAGAATGACCTTGTGTCTATAAAGGTGGGCTTTTACTCGTCATATACCTCTAAGTTTTGGGCAGTTACCTATTTCTTTATATATGACAAAAATGAACTTTTAACCAAATTTAGATCATACTTTAAATCTTACACAATTATCTATCCTTGCAATTATTTTTTTATTATTATTAATTAAATATTCAAAATACTTGTTTTCCCATTTTATTATATTACTTATATTATTTTATCTATATTTAATATATATATATATATATATATATATATAATATTATTAATTTATAATTATTAGTTAGCATGGTATGAAATGTTATTTTTTTCCATTTTATTTTATTATTGTTATAAAAATATATTCCATAACTTTTCTCCACCTAAAATGCAACTATTTAATAAAAAAATTTGGATGCATTTCATCCAATAATTAACCAAACATAATTGACAAATAATTTAGTGTAATGAACTTTTAAGATAAACGGTTCAAAAAATAGTTCTTAGATTTTTTTTAGTTAGAAGGATCATTTATAAAAATGATTTTGCAAATTGATTACTCCAATTTTTGCACTCTAAAAGCATGTAGATGAATGACAAATAATATATTTCCATTATAAATCAATTCAACAAAAATAACTTATGTGTAATTGACTCAATTTTGATTTTATAAGCCTTTCATCAAACATACATACACAAGTTAGTTATTTAGTAAAAAATGTTCAAAAGAATTTCCTCTACAAACTAACAAAAAATACCACTATTTTTAAAATTTTCCATATCCTTTTTAAACTTATTTTATCCCTAGGTGATAAATAATTTTTAATTATTAGAATGCCTTAAAAATTTATCATTTTGTCACTGCTAGGGAAACAATTAGTTTATATTTTGCCTCAAGAACATGAAACAATAAGCACTTAACTTTGAGGATGATTGTCTATGATTTTGATTTGCAAATACCATGGATCCCCCATAAGTAAAAGTTTTGTTAATAGCATGTTATAGATCTCCAAAAGTGTAATAACATACATAATCTTATCTTTTGTTGGCTCGATTTGCGCTGACCGGGGTTCAATCTATACTGCGCACCAACAAAACCCTTAATCATTAGCCCTTTCGGCAATGACCTGCAAGCAGATCACAGTCTCACCCGAAGTTATTATGGGAGGATGCAAAACCAAGTTTCTGCAGCCTTCAGTGTCTAGGAGATGTGGTATTTTTATGTTACATTATTCTTAGCATTTATAAATCACTTCATTGTGCCATTATAATAATCACTTAAACATGTTATATGAAACCATACACCACACTCTGATGAAGTAAAATGTAACTGTAATAATTGCTACTCTACAACAGATAATAAGCAAATACACACATAAAACACCAAATTAACTTGGTTCACCCTAGTGTAGCGCTATGCCCACAAGCACTATTGCTTAATATATTAAATCTTTGAACAACAACCAATTCTTGGCCTGCACACTAAGCTGCAGGTTGTCTACGCACTCAGTTGCAGACTCTTCTCCATGCCTCTACACACTCAGCTGCAGAGCCTCTCCTTTGCTACCAAATTATAGATCACAATAATTCACCCATAACATTGATCTAGATAAAAAAAAAAAAATGATTGATTCTGATCATTCTCTTCTTATTATTTTACCCTATATATACTAATACATTGTAGGGTTACAATAGTGGATCGTTGTTGCACTGCGTGACCTAGCCTGGAAATGCCCAGCCGGCAGCTGCCTCTCAGCAGCCCCCTGCTACTGAGACCCAGGAGCAAATGGACCCTCCAGAGGATGGAGAGCCACCACCAGATCAACATCAGGGACCTGAAGACTCCGTAAATGCCTTTGAATCTCTCATATTTGCAATGGGACCTCCAAAAAACAAGGCATTTGTAACCAATTTCATTGAAAGATTGGATGACATTCTTGAAATCTCTCTCCCACCTTCCCTTCCACGCAGAGCAGCGCTATCTCTTGCTGAACGCGGCCTTGTTGGGCAGTTTACTGGACTATGGCCATCTCCCAAGACAGTTCAGAAATGGGTTGAAAGAAATTGGACCTCGTCAATCAATGGGAAAATATCAATAAGGTTTTGTGGAAGATGGTATTACACCTTCCATTTTGAAACCAAGGAAGACTGAGATCTAATATTCAGGAACGGCCCATACTTCATGGACACAAGAGGACTGTATTTGAATCGATGGACTCTAGACTTCGATCCTGAAATGGATGTACCTAGCGTTGTGCCAGTATGGGTCAGGCTACCACACCTTCCTCTTCATTGTTGGGGAGATGAATCAGTAAAGGCCATTGGAAACGCAGTAGGAAAATACATAGACAAATGCGAACCAAAGGAGAACATGCATTCCTGCACCAGAATATGCGTAGAAGTGGATCTTGGGAAAGGGCTACTGGAAGCGATAAAGATCAAAGTGGATCAATGGACACATATTCAACAGCTGGATTATGAACAAACCCCATTCAAATGCAAGGTATGTCATGAATATGGTCACTTTGCTAATAGATGTTCAAAAAAAAAAAAATGAAAATTTAGAAGAACCAGAAAATAAATGGGAACAAGCTAAACGGAATAAATCATCCAATAAACATGTTGACACCTAATCCTCATGATTGGGTGAATTTATGTAAATAATTAAATTAGAAATGTGAACAGTCATCGAGAGATGAACTGAACAGTCTCTCCCTATTGTATATAACAAAGACCTACCTGATGGAATAATATACGAATCAGTTTTTGCTTTGTGGAGTTACTGCCTGGCCTGACATGGTATCAGAGCCAAAGGTCTCGAGTTCGAATCACACCCAGCTCGCACTGGGGGGGGAGATTGTTGGGCATTGGATAATCCAGCACTCCCCGTGTGTTTCATGACATGGACTAACCGCCTCTCGAGGATCTGTTAAATCTGGCAATGCGTCCGTTTACTAACACAATGCATCCATATTCCATTACCTGCGGTTTGTCTGCCATATTCCTTTACCTGCGCTCTTTGTCCATAAACGTTTCATAATTTTAGCAACCACCACTTCCACCATGAACGACTGGATTCTATCCTGCGAGAAAGCATAGACCTGGTGCCATTCAGTGTTTGATTTCTTCTCAAAGTACTTCGTGGTACCCTTATAGTTGC
Organism: Pinus tabuliformis; assembly: GCA_031772625.1. NCBI lineage: Eukaryota > Viridiplantae > Streptophyta > Pinopsida > Pinales > Pinaceae > Pinus > Pinus tabuliformis. Next base: position 1,742,340,712 of record CM062819.1, on the reverse strand, counting down.
CAAGGTGAACCTCGACATGTCCATGGCGGGTAGATCTTTGGCCTTCTCAACCCTTACATACAGATATTGCGTCTGCTCCATAAGATCATAGGGGCTTGTTGAGCGCTCGCTCGTTTTGCTCCTCCCCGTCCTCTCGGCTCTCCACTATTCCAGCTTTAACCAGCACTTCTGCCTGCCCTCTTCACATATATGCGCGCGCCCACATGGTAACAGGCTTTCGGTTGCGCGTCAAGAGGGGTCTAGTGTGGAACCTGAGCGTCGAAAGAAAAAAAAGGCGAGTTCGAGCGTGTATTGTCACGACCCCATATTACATTTACGTTTTGCACTTTGTTGCCACACACAGGTTTGCTGAGTCTCAGTTCTGCAACACATACAGTTGAACGCTGGACGCAGTTACATAGTTGAACGCTGGATGTTGTCACATGGTAATTAAGTTTTTTTTTAAAGGGGATGTATGCCATTTGAACGCTGTCACATGGTTGTTTTAAAAGGGGATGTATGCCATATGCATATATAATGGTGGATTTATATGGATTTATATAAAACTTATATGAGATTTATATGGTGGATTTATATGAGATTTATATGGTGGATTTATATAAAATTTATATGAGATTTATATGAGGTGGATTTATATAATGATGGATTTATGTGGGTCACATGGTGGATTTGAAATCTTTTGAGAATGCCCTTTTGAGTACAATTTTACTGTATATTGGCAGAAGTATTTTTTCTATCAGCAAAAGTATTTTTTTTTACAGAATGCATTCAATCATATCCATGGTGGGAATAGTTCTCACTGGCAAGGAGAACTATCCTGAATGGTCTCGGATGATAAAACACACCCTCATTTTCAATGAGTTGTGGAAAGGAGTGTGTGTCAGAGAAGGAGACAATGACCCAGTACAGCCTACCTCAGACAAAGAGCTCATCATTTGGGAAAACAAGAACAACAAAGCTTATGCATTAATCGCAGCATCTGTAAATGAAGAGGTGAGTCGCCATATTTCGTCATATTCAACTACCTTTGAAGCCTTACAAAAGCTAAAAGAACTCTATGACTCACATTCTGCACTTGAAGTTGTTCAACTCATGATTAAACTCTTCACTCTTGAACTGCAAAATAATGATCCTCTTGCTCTTGCATCTGAAGTAAAGTCTATAATGCATGATATCAAATCTACTAAGGTTGAATTGGATATTCCTCTTATCGCTTTTCTCAAGGCACTTTATCCTACTTACTCCAATTATCTTAAGTCATTGCAAGCAAATGGAAATCTCAAAGATATAACCTTTAACTCTCTTGTGAAAAAGTTTGCTGAAAGAGAGAAAGCTTTTGGAAAGAAGACAGCCCCTGAATCTTCTGAAGAGACTGTGTGCCTTGCTCATAAAGAAAAGCATCCTGCTCAAGATTCTACAAGAGGAAGAGGTGGACGAAGAGGAAGAGGAAGATATTTCAGAGGCAGGGGGGGCAGACATTCTTAAGGAGAAAAGGCAGATTTGCACTGCATTCGCTGCAAAAGAAATGGATCACATGATGCCTCTACATGCAAGCTACCATGGGACAAAATTGAACAAAAAAGAAACCAACAGAAAGGTAAAACTCATGATACAGACAAAGGTAAAGCACCTGAATCCGCTCACTATGTTGTGGCACAATGTAACATTGGAGTAAATGAAGATTTATTTAATGCTTCACTTGATTCTTGGAAAAATGATTGGTTGCTTGATTCAGGAGCAACCTGCCACATGACTCATAGAAAAAAAAATTTGAAGATTTCACTGACAATGTTGATGGAGCAGTATACTTTGCAGATCAATCAAAAATCAAGCCATCAGGGCTTGGCACAATCAGGCTTAAACTACTTGGTCTTCCAGACTTTCTTTTGCATCATGTTCTATATCTCCCACAGCTCAAGAGAAACTTGTTGTCCTTGGTCCACATCCGCCAGCAAGGTCACTCCATATATATGTTTGATGGCAAGCTTGAGGTAAGAAAATCATCTGACCACTCACTTGTCATGAGGGGAATAGAAGAAGAAAGGCTTATCAAGCTGCAAGGAACCTCTGCTCATGCACAACATTTCTCATACAATTCACATCATGAATAAGGTACACTTCCATCAAGTTTATTATGGCATGCTAGATTTGGACATTTGAACTATGACAGTCTCCGCTTGTTGAAGAAAAATGGTGTTGTTGGTTTGCCTACAATTCCTAGGAAACTTAAGCAATTTGATGCTTGCATTCTAGGAAAGCATAGCAAACAGTCCTTTCATGATTCACATTCAAGAGCGCATAGAAAACTTGAACTCATTCATTTAGATTTATGTGGTCCAATGCCTGTTCCTTCTGCAAATGGAAATAAATATATCATGACATTTATTGATGACTACACCAGAATTTGTTGGGTTTATTTTTTGAAGAACAAATCTGATGCTTTTCAAACATTCAAGAATTTTCATAAATGGATTGAAAATGATGCACAATCTCATATTGGGTCTATTCGCACTGATAATGGAAAAGAATACACATCAAATGAATTTGAAAACTATCTTCACCAACATGGGATCAAACATCAAACAACTGTACCTTATAATCCCCAACAGAATGGTGTAGCTGAAAGAATGAATAGGACAATCTTAAATATGGTACAATCCATGCTCTTTTTCAAGAATGTAAAGATAATGTTTTGGGCTGATGTTGCTCTATGTGCTGCATATATAAAGAATAGATGTCCATCTAATGCTATAAGAAACAAGACTCCATATGAAATGTGGTATGGACATGTTCCTTCGGTAAAGCATCTCAGGGTCTTTGGTTCCACCTGTTATGCCTTGATACCAAAGGTACATAGAAACAAACTTGGTGCTAGAAGTCGTAAGTGTATCTTCCTGGGGTATTCAAACACCTCCAAAGCATACCGCCTCTATGATGAAGTAAATAAGAAGTTTGTTGTATCTAGAGATGTAATTTTCCTTGAATCATCCAAAACTGACAATGTTGTTGAGAGGCAACTTGATCGCTTGGATAGATTCGCAAAAGCAAAATCATTTCAAGAATTTGATAATCAGATTCCACATCTTGAAGGGGGGATTCCTATACTAGATCAACATGTGGAATCTTCTTCTGAAGAACACTCTCCCCCACATGAAACTCCAACAACGGATGATGCTTTAAGTGATGTGATTGATAGAATTGGGAGACTCAATCTTGATTCAGTCCCAACTCAATCAACAGAGCAGCCTCGACCATCTAGAAAAGGTCCCCCAAAGTGGGTGACAAAGACACTTGAAAGTGTTCATCCTGATGAAGTTGGAAAGACAAGAACCAGAAATTCAAACCAGCAAAATGGAGGTGATGTAGATGACTCTAATTCACCTATTGATATGGATGTTTCTTATGATTGTGAATTAAACTTATCTACAGATTTTGAACCAACTTCCTTCAAAGAAGCTGCTTCTCATGATGAATGGAAAGAAGCAATGCAAAAGGAGTATGATGCCCTCATAAAGAACAACACTTGGAAGCTGGTTGATCCTCCATTAGGAACCAAACCAATTGGCTGCAAGTGGGTCTACAAGAACAAGTATAAAGCTGATGGCTCACTTGACAAGCACAAAGCTAGGCTTGTGGAAAAAGGTTTTGCACAGAAGGAAGGGGTCGATTATGAGGAGACTTTTGCCCCCACAGCAAAATGCGCTACCATCCAGACACTCTTTGCACTAGCAGCTCAGAACGGTTGGAAAGTCCATCAAATGGATGTAAAAACTGCTTTCTTGAATGGAGATCTAAAAGAGAATGTTTTTATGTCCCAGCCTGAAGGATTTGCTGTGAAAGGACATGAACATAAAGTATGCAAACTTGTGAAGTCCTTGTATGGCCTCAAACAAGCACCGCGAGCCTGGTATGAAAAACTCATTGAGCATCTTCTGAAACTCAATTTCAAACATTTTGATCTTGATGATGCAACTTTATTTGTCAAGAAAGTTGGCAAAACAGTTGTATATCTTGTGGTATATGTAGATGATCTTTTGATGACAAGGAACAATGAAAGCTACATTGCATCCATAAAGAAGGAATTGGGGAAAAGTTTTGAAATGACTGACTTGGGCTATGTTCATTACTATCTTGGCATTGAAGTAACCCAACATCCAAAGTCCATATTTCTTTCTCAAAAGAAATACATTGGAGATCTGTTGAACAGGTTTGGCATGACAAAGTGCAATCCTCTTACTACTCCAATGGAACAAAACTTAAAGCTCACATCTATTGAAGGAAAGGAATTTGAGGATGCAACAAAGTATAGACAGCTTGTAGGAAGTCTCAACTACCTAACTACTACCAGACCAGACGTTTCATTTGTTGTTGGAATCTTCTCCAGGTTTATCAAAAGCCTTGTGAGGGACATTGGTCTACTGCAAAAAGAGTTCTACGGTACTTGAAGGGAACTCAAGACTTTGGAATCAAGTATACATAGGTGGATGACTTCAGCTAGATTAGATACTCTGATTCAGACTTCGATGGAGACAAAAAAACTGGGGTATCTACTTCAAGATATGCTATGAGTCTTGGATCAGGAGCTGTCTCTTGGAGATCACGCAAACAATCAGTTCTAGCAGATTCCACAACAGAAGCAGAATACATGGCAGTAGCTAAAGCAACAAAAGAAATTGTGTGGCTCAGGAAAATTCTTGAAGATTTGCAGGTAAAACAAGTACAATCAACTCCACTCATGATTGACAATACCTCTGCAATAAAGTTGGCCAAGAACCCAAAGTTCCATGATCGAACGAAGCACATCAATACTAAATATCAGCTGATTCGACATCATGTTGAGGCCAAAACAATCCATCTCCGTTATTGTTCCACAAATGAGCAAATTGCAGACATCTTCACCAAAGCGCTTGGAAGAGAAAAGCTTCAACAATTCAGAACGATGCTTGGACTCACCAACATCCCTTCAAATTAAGGGGGGGAATGTTGACACCTAATCCTCATGATTGGGTGAATTTATGTAAATAATTAAATTAGAAATGTGAATAGTCATCGGGAGATGAACTGAACAGTCTCTCCCTATTGTATATAACAAAGACCTATCTGATGGAATAATATATGAATCAGTTTTTGCTTTGTGGAATAATAATAACTTTGATGGAAGTATGGTTCAACAAGACGTCCAGACTTCAACATTTTATCTTGTCTTTGTATCAATAATTTGACACGCTCAATAAGGGGCAGCTGCAGTTTTGGATACTGCAGCAAAAACCCCTATAATGAGAAATCAATCATGAAACCAGTAAAACATCTCTGCAGGCACTGGAATAAATACAGATGAAGGGTCAAGAGATAAAGCTACATTGCTGGCATGAGAAGCATGCAAAAATGTACTCTGCAAGCCACCATAACTCTGGACAGGGGCCCTGCAACCACTGTTTCAGAAACCCTAGAAAATGGCGCTGTAATAAAGATAGATGAATGATCGAGAGCCAAAGCTACATTGATGGAACGAGAAGCATGCAAAAATGCACTCTGCAAGCCACCATAACTCTAGACAGGGACCCTGCAACAACTGTTTCAAAAAGCCGAGCAAATGGAAGGTGAATGTTATGAAACCAGCTCAAGAAAAAGATAGAAAAGATAGATTAATGCCTTAGAATTCAGCCTCTTCGAGGGGGCAACCTCCTTTACATTACATAAATGAATAATTCTTGGATGATTCAAATGACAAAACCTCCTTTCTATATATAGGAGTCTAAGGAGTCACAATATAACCCAGCCGACCTAACAATAATAATATAAAGCCACAAAAATAACAATGGAGGAATTCAATGGGGCACAGTAATAACAATATGGGGACAATAGGGGCACAACAATATTAATAAGGGATACAACTACAATAGTAATGGGGTAATCACTAGTATTATAGGGACCCAACATGCCCCTCTCCTTCAAAAAAGTGTTGTCCTCAACGCTTGAGTAGTTCTGGATGCTTCTGTATAAAATTCTCATCCTCCCATGTGGAATCTTCAGCAGATAAGTTCTTCCACTTGATAAGATACTCTGAAATTGATCGATTTCGTAACTGTCAAGTTTTTGTTTCTGTGATTGCTTCTGGTTCCAATATAATTTTTCCTTCCTCATCAAGTTCTAGCAATATTGTTTGAACTGGGAGCTTGTCGCCTATAACCTTCTTTAAACATGAAACATGGAAAACTGGGCACAATCGAGAAGCTGCAGGAAGCTCCAATTTGTATGCCATAGTACCAATCTTTTGCAACACCTTGTACGGACCATAATATTTTGGTGATAATTTATTATCCTTCTTAGCTTGCTTGAGGGACATTTGCTTATATGGTTGTAGTCGTAGGAATACCCAATCACCTACATCAAAACTTCTTTCACTGCGATGTTGATCTACCTATTGTTTCATTCTATTATGTGCCAACACGAGGTTATCCTTTAAGATTTGGAGGACTTGTTGTTGATGTTCGATGTGATGTTCCACTGCTTGAACCTTAGAATTTTCTCTTAAATATGATGTGATGGATGGTGGCTGATATCCATAAAGTGCCATAAATGGGGTCATTTTTGTTGTTGTATGGAAGGAAGTGTTATACCACCATTCAGCTAGAGGCAACCATTTGACCCATTATGTCTGTTTATCAGATACAAAGCAATGAAGATATCCTTCCAAACATTTGTTTACTATCTCAGTTTGCCCATCAGATTGAGGATGATAAGATGAGCTATGAGCTAACTGAGTACCAAGACAAGAAAATAATTCTATCCAAAAATTTCCAATGAAAATGGGATCTCTGTCACTTACAATAATCTTTGGGTTTCCATGTAGCTTTTGAATTGTTTCCATAAATGCAGAAGAAACTGTACTGGCTTTAAATGGATGTGATAATGCACAAAAGTGTGCATACTTGGTAAGTCTGTCAACTACCACCATGATGACACTCTTTCCCTCAGACTTGGGTAAACCTGTGATAAAATCCATTGAAACCTCTTCCCAACGTTGGCTTGGAATGGATAAAGGTTGTAATAGACCTGGTGTCTTAATTGTTTCAACTTTATTTTGTTGGCAAACCAAACATTCCGCCACAAACTTTTAAATATCTATTTTAAGGCCATCCCAAAAAAAATCCTTCTTAACCCTGTGGTAAGCTTTTAAAAATCCTGAGTGCCCTCCTAAGGGAGAAGTGTGCAATTCCATAAGAATCTTTTGTTTTAGCTGGGAATTCTTACAGAGGTATAAGCGATCTTTGTACCATAACGAATCATTTTGCCAGCTAAATGTATCAGATGTACTAGAATCTTGTTGTAACTTTCGAATAAGTGCCCACACTTCTTCGTCATTCTTCCATTCCTCCCTTGCTTCGTTTATCCAATCTGGTTGGATAATAGAAATGGCGCACAACAATGCTTCCACATCCTCATCCTTTCTTGAGAGTGCATCTACCACCACATTTTGCTTCCCTTTTTTGTAAATGATTTCAAAGTCATAACCCAACATCTTTGTGACCCAATTTTGTTGCTCTTTAGAGGATAATCTTTGTTCTAAAAAGTATTTAAGGCTATCATGGTCAGTTTTTACCTTGAAGTGTCTTCCCATTAGGTAGCGTCGCCATTTCTTAAGTGCATGGAGTATTGCCAACATTTCCTTCTCATAAATAGCTTTGTGTAAAAACTTTCCCTTGATTGGATGAATTTCAAAAGCAATGGGTCTTCCATCTTGCATTAAAACAGCACCAATTCCATTTCCTAAAGCATCACATTCCACAATAAAGGTTTTTGTGAAGTCCGGTGTAGCTAAGACCGGTGCTTGGCACATTGCCTCTTTAAGATGTTCGAAGGCCTTTGTTGCTGCTGGAGTCCATGAAAATGCATCTTTCTTCAATAATGTTATTAGAGGTGCTGCTATTCTCCCATAATTCTTAACAAACTTGCGATAATACCCTGTCAACCCGAGAAATCCTCGCAGATGCTTTATGGATGTGGGGATTTTCCATTCCTTAATGGCTTTAATTTTTCTAGGGTCTACCTTAACTCCTTCATGAGATACAATATGACCTAGATATTCCACCTCTTGTACTCCAAAGAAACATTTGGATCCTTTTGCATATAATTGTTTCTCCTCCAATAGTTGTAGCAACCTGTCAACATGTTCAACATGATCCTTCCAAGACTTGTTGTAGATTAGTATATCATCAAAAAATACTAACACAAATTTTCTAAGGAATGGTTTGAAAATGGAAATCATCAAACCTTGAAATGTTGAAGGTGCATTGGTAAGGCCAAAAGGCATGACCAAAAAATCATAATGACCCTCATGAGTTCTAAATGTTGTTTTCGGAATGTCTTCCATCTTCATTCTGATTTGATGATATCCTGAACGAAGATCCAACTTGGTGAAGTAAATTGATCCATGCAATTCATCCAGTAATTCATCAATGACAGGAATGGGAAACTTATCTTTAATAGTGAGCTTGTTGAGCTCCCTATAATCCGGACACATATGCCATGATCCATCCTTCTTGTGCACCAATACTACTGGAGCAGAGAAAGAACTTTGACTCGGTTGAATTATACTAGCCTCTAGCATTTCTGCAACCATACGTTCAATTTCACTCTTTTGGGCATAAGGATATCTATACGGCCTGATGTTTGGAGGAACACTTCTTGGAATCAAATGAATAGCATGATCATGATCACGAATAGGTGGGAGACCTTTGGGAGTCTCAAATACCTTGAAATTATTGTCCAAGACTTTTTGGAGATCTGGAGAAATAGATGATTCCAATGTGGAAACATCTAGCGAACATAATTGTGCAATTACACCTCTTTGTTTCTTTTTTAGAAGCTTTGTCATACCGTTAGAGCTTATTATCTTTCTCAGTTTCCCTGCAATACCCCTTAATTCAACTTCCTTTCCTTCCACAGAAAATTTCATGAAAAGTTCTTGAAAATTAAAAGCTATTGTACCCAAGGATTGTAGCCATTGGACTCCTAATACAACATCAGCACCTCCCATTGGAATGGAAAGCATTGGGCTAGTCAATACATATTCTCCCATGGATAGCTTGATATTATGGCACTTTCCCGAGCAATTTATTGTTCCTCCATTTGCAATCATCACTTGACACTCTGGTGCTGGATATAAGAAGCAATTCAATTCTTTTGCTACCTTACAATGAATAAAATTATGGGTACTTCCTGAATCAATCAACACTATTACCTTTTTCTTCTTGATTTTTCCTTCTATCTTGATGGTTTGAGGAGTGGTAATTCCCGCCAATGCATTACAAGATATGGTCGGATTCATTTCTTCTTTATCTAGGCTTTGTTCCTGAAGTATATCCTCTTCTTTTAACCTTTCTTGCTCCTTTTCTTCTTTCCTCTTCACAATCTATGTAGAATAATTTCTTCTCAGCACACTTATGACCTTTAGTGTATTTGCTATCACAACTATAACAAAGCCCTTTTGCTCTTTTTCTTCCAATTGTTGTGGTGTCAACCTTATAGGTTGTGGAAGACTAGGGGCAACAATAGTTGTGAGTGGTATGCTTCCTGGTTGCCATAATTTTGCTTTCCATTTTTCTTGCTAACCTGAATGCCTTCTCTAATGAATCAGGTTCCCAAAGGCGAACATCATGTTGGATATTATCCTTTAAAGTCCCTATGAACACATCAATCCTATGTTCCTCTGGAATATTTTTTACCCTTATGTTCAATTTTTGGAACTCCTCAATGTGCTCCATTATTGAACCCTTTTGTTTGAGACTTATCAATTGGCTAAAAAAAGTGTTGCTTTTTGTATCCTCATAATGTGTTGTCAATTCTTCCGTAAAAATTGCCCAAGTGATAATTTGTTTACGAGAGCAAAGCCATTGATACCATACAAACTGATTTGGTTCCAAATATAAAGTTGCAATACGTACCTTTTGTGTGTTTTGCACATTATTGAGATCGAAAAATTGCTCCATTTGTAATATCCATGTTGCGGGATCCTTGCCATCAAACGTCCTCATATCGATTTTTGGAATATGGTGGGTCTTCGATACCACATTAGAGTCTATGAAATCATAATTAGCATTTCTTTTGTTCGCATCATGAGTTTCCTTTACTACCTTTTCACCATTAGTAAGTATTTCTTGTAGAAAATTTGTCAAATCTGTCTTCAAATCTGCCATGTCTCTCTTCAAATCTGTCTTCAAATCTTTCTTCAAATCGTCAATCTTATCTTCCACGTCCTTTATCTTAGATTCCACACCATTTATCTTAGCTTCTGTTAGCTTTTGTGAGAGTGAAATTTGTTGCACTTGATCTTGTAATTTTGATATATCATGTAGCATTTCTTCCTCTTCTTCATGAGTCATGTTAGGGGTTTCAGGTTGCTTACTAGGTGTTTGCATTTTCTTTCCTCGGGGCATCAGTTACCGATAACAATGCTCTACTATGCCCTTTGAATTTCTTCAAAATAATTTTTCAAACCAAGCTTAAGCAAAAATTTTAAAAAATCTACACAGCTTTTTTCACTTTGTAGGAGCTTGATATTGCCTTTGAAGTATCTCTGTAATTTCTGATCATCTAGTTCTGAAATTGCAATCTGTAGTAGCCCTTTGTGTCCTCTTTACAATGCCACTAGTCTGATCCCAATTGGATTCTCCAATGAAGAGTTATGTCAAATCTCCCACAGGGACCTGATAATAGACTAGTTCAGTAGAGCGAACTTGTACGACGTGCCACGTGTCCCTGTTTCGACCTTTGGCTCTAAAAAAGATATATAAGAAACTACAGGCTGTCCTCTTTCTTTACCTTCTTACAAAATTTCAATACGATGCTCAGAGAGAAAGTTATGACGATTTTCCCCAAGTCACCTATTTGAAATGTAATTCAGGAGTCTGCAAAAAGACCAACTTCCTCAGATCATATCTCCGCAAATATAGCGCGAAAAGATCTAAAATTCGAACCCAAGATTCAGCGCGATTTCTTCTCAAATGGGTTTTTTTTTAGCTTCTGAAACGTCCCCAAAAAAAGTTATAGCGAAAATGCCACAATGACCTGTTTGGAGTAGCGAAACCCTAGAATCCAAAGCTCTGATACCAAATGTTATGAAACTAGCTCAAGAAAAAGATAGAAAAGATAGATTAACGCCTTAGAATTCAGCCTCTTCGAGGGGGCAACCTCCTTTACATTACATAAATGAACAATTCTTGGATGATTCAAATGACAAAACCTCCTTTCTATATATAGGAGTCTAGGAGTCACAATATAACCCAGCCGACCTAACAATAATAATATAAAGCCACAAAATAACAATGGAGAAATTCAATGGGGCACTGTAATAACAATATGGGGACAAAAGGGGCACAACAATATTAATAAGGGATACAACTACAATAGTAATGGGGTAATCACTAGTATTATAGGGACCCAACAGTGAAGTGCACCACACTGGAGGGGTCAGATGCTACCTATCCTATTTAGTTGAAACTGTAAACCATGATGGAGGTTCAATCAGAAGTCAGACGATGGTTTATTCGTCTAACAATTCATCTGACAGTTCAGATCCATACACCATGTCAGCTGGGGCAATTCTTTTCAAAGGGGAACGCTTTACGGCGTAATTATTATGAACACCTTCCACACTCCCTTGATTATCATTTCATTCTTAATTAATGCCTCCAAAAAAGAATGCATAGTATATAAGTTGTTAGTATATGTTGATTATCATTTCATTCTTAATTAATGCCTCCAACAAAGAATGCATAGTAGATGAGTGGTTAATATGTAGAGATTGGTGGAAAAAAGAAGTAGTCGGTATGTTAACAAAGTAAGATTACCTATTATTACGCCGTAAGGTGTTCCCCTTTGAAAAGAATTGCCCCAGCTAACATGGTGTATGGATCTGAACCGTCAGATGAATTGTTAGACGATTGAACCATCGTCTGCCATCTGATTGAACCTCCATCATGGTTTACAGTTTCAACTGAATAGGATAGGTAGCATCTGACCCCTCCAGTGTGGTGCGCTTCACCTTCCATTTGCTCGGGTTTCTGAAACAGTTGTTGTAGGGCCCCTGTCCAGAGTTATGGTGGCTTGCAGAGTGCATTTTTGCATGCTTCTCGTGCCAACAATGTAGCTTTGGCTCTCGATCATTCATTTGTCTTTATTACAGCGCCATTTTCTAGGGTTTCTGAAACAGTGGTTGCAAGGCCCCTGTCCAGAGTTATGGTGGCTTACAGAGTGCATTTTTGCATGCTTCTCGTGCCAGCAATGTAGCTTTGGCTCCTGACCATTCATCTGTCTTTATTCCAGCGCCTGCAGAGATGTTTTACTGGTTTCATGATTGACTTTCTCATTATAGGGGTTTTTGCTGCAGTATCCAAAACTGCAGCTGCCCCCTATTGAGCGTGTCAAATTATTGATACAAAGCTAGGATGAAATGTTGAAGTCTGGATGTCTTGTTGAACCATACAAAGGGATCGGGGATTGTTTTGCTAAGACAATGAAGGATAAAGGTATCATTGCGTTATGAAGAGGAAACACTGCAAATGTTATCCGTTATTTTCCCACTCAGGTTTTGAACTTTGCATTCAAGGATTATTTTAAGAGACTCTTTAATTTCAAGAAAGACAGAGATGGTTACTGGAAATGGTTTGCTAGAAACCTCACCTCTGGTGGTGCAACTGGTGCATCTTCTCTCCCTTTTGTTTATTCTTTGGACTAAGCTCGAACTCCACTAGCTAATGGCTAATGATAACAAGGCTGCAAATAAAGGAGGGGAGAGGCAATTTAATGGGCTGCGTTCACCTTTCACAGTAAGAAAACCTTTTTTGCTTCGAATAAAATAGTGATTTATCCCCTGTTTTCTTTATTTGATAACAGTTTTTCATTTGTAGCTTCAAACACTTCAGCCTTTAATTTTTTAAACTTTATTTTCACCTGCTTGTAGTGAGATTTCAGCACACGAAATTGTGACCTAGGTAAAAATTATTAATATTTAATTAATGGTTGGTGAATAACAAAATCAATTGGTTACTGTCTCTTTACTGCTTGGAACCTGGGTCTTTAACTAGCTTGAATTTATAACTAAGGATGGCTCGATTACACACAGACAGTTGCAAGTGATATTTCAGATTTATCAAAATGAAATGATAAAAAAATCAACGACTCTAAGAAAAAAAATTGCATTTAAGTGTATTTCTATTATCCCTTTTGGTCATCTGTAAATCCTTCATTTTTCCATTTGTCCAACCTAATTTGATTTTCCAATTCAGTAAATGTTGAATCATTACTGTAACTATCACTCTATTCAGTCCCATAGGCATAACTGGTGAAATCCCACTGCTTCCCAGAATCCTGTGTCTCTCATCACTTCAGATGCAGCAGGGCAAAAGGCAAGAGGGACTCATGGCATCCTCTACTGCGGCGCAAGTCATTAGCTGCAAGGGTGAGAACAGAAAAGAAAACTTATACATATATGAATTAAATTCTTCAGGTCAAAGATTCTCATTTATGTAGTTAGTTATAAAGATCATCTAACCTGCTATGAACTGCGTATCAGCTGGTGTAGTATGGGAAGCAGGGCAGCCCATAACCATACAACAAATCCAAGTGGCTCCTCCTCAGAGCAAAGAAGTTCGAATCAAAATCACTCACACTTCTCTCTGTCATACTGATATTTATTTCTGGAAAGGAAAGGTACCACTCTCATCATCTCATTTTTCATTCATTGTATTGAAGGTTCAGTTTCATTATCCCATTTTTCATTCATTTTATTGAGGGTTCAACTTCATCTTTGCTTAATGTAATGTATTTAAACATTGCAGGATGGAGGAGCTTGGTTTCCAAGGATTCTGGGTCACGAAGGTGTTGGGTATGTTCATTTTATATATGATATTTCAATTGCATAAGGGTAATTGAAGTGTATTTATAGATATGTTATGTCTTTAAGTTGATACAAGGAATTGACCCCAAAAAAAAAATCATTTTTTAATCCCTTCCCCTGTTTCCTAGGATTTTGATGGTTAAAATGAATATATTGTTTCTTCATCTGCCCTAGTTTTGAAATTAAGTATTGATTAGCTTTATCATTATGACACATTATTCAGCCAACGATAATGTATGACTCACTCACGCAGGATTGTAGAAAGCGTGGGAAGTGAAGTTACAGAGTTGAAAGTAGGCGATCATGTGATTCTGCAATATATGGCGAAATGCAAAGAATGCGAGCTCTGTCATCGAGGAAAGAACAACATCTGTCAAGTTTTCAGATTCAACTTCATGAGCGGAGTTGCTTACACTGACAAAAAAATGCCGATTCTCTGTCAAGGGAAAACCCATCTGTCATTTCTTTGGGTTGTCCACATTCAGTGAATATACAGTGGTGCATGCATCCTGTGTAGCGAAAGTGAATCCTGAAGCTCCATTGGAAAAGATCTGTTTGCTTGGATGCGGAGTTTCGGTAGGTAGTATAATCATACATTCTCCACTAAAATACACCTAGATCTAAGATCCTTTCCCTGCAAAAATACAAAAAAGTAAAATGGTTGATGCATCATAAAATGGGGCCTAGTTTTTCATTTCAGGATTAGGAGCTGCCTGGAACGCTGGGAAGGTGAAGCTCGGTGATTCAGTAGCAATCTTTGGATTGGGCACCATTGGCTTGGCTGTAAGTTTTCCTGAATATCTCAAGCAACAACTATACATACACATATTTACATAAAGATTTGCTCTTGTGCCGCAGAGAGTAGTTTGCATTCTGTGTCTTTCTAATTGTTGTCTACTAGTGAATCCTGCGTTGTTCAGGTTGCAGAAGGGGCTCGAATAGCTGGAGCTTCCAGAATCCTTGGAATTGACATCGACCCACGAAAGGAAGAAATATGTGGGTTGGAAACCATACACAGCAATAACCTCTATTACTAGAGTGTATATAAACCAGAATGCTTTGGGCTGATTCCCTTTAACTTTTGCACATGGGTATGGCTGTTCTGAAATTAATAACTGCCATTTTCTTTCCTAATAGCGAAACGATTTGGGGTCACTGAGTTTCTTAATCCATCCGATTTGGATAAACCCATTCAAGAGGTAATCTATAAAGTCTCCAACACTAGTTCTTTTGGGTCTATAAGACTGGATTTAAGGGCATGAACATTACTGATGCTAATAACATGTTGGGATTTAATGAATACTGCAGCTGTTACGAGTGTGACAATCTTAATGGGACCTGTGTTTGTTGATGTAAAACAATAGATGACGAGGCGTTAATTAAAAATATGGGCCTATCCTTTTTCTCACTAAGTAAAATGCATTGCTGATAGCAGGTGATTACAGAGATGACTGAAGGAGGAGTATATTCAAGCTACGAATGTGTTGGAAGAGTCGAACTTATGCTCTGCGCACTTCAATGCTCTCACCCGGTCTGGTTTTTTGTATCCTAAATGATTTTTCATGTTTCGTATGTTAATTGCAATTATTTTTCAATGATCCAACTAGGTGTTTACAAGAACATAAAAGACTAATTAAGTTTGGCTTCCTCTGTGATCACAATTTTGTTGGGCATGTTTTGTGATTTGCGTTGCAGGTATGGGGAAAAATAGTGATATTGGAATCTTGACCATGCACCCATGGGGTACATCTCTCTCTTTTATGATTACTTAGCAGAGCTCTAGAACTAGGCCCTTACCTGAGCAAAGAAGCCCAATTCCAATGAAATCAAAGTAGCCCAATTCCAGTGAAATCCTCAGAGACCTTATTTAATAGACTTCTTGAGCACTATGCCGCATATTCAAATGGGCTTAAAATTTCTATGAGCAATAACTGCATTAAAAGGGTGACTCCCCATTCTCAGAAACACCGAAAGCCAACCAAATGGAGAATCTGTTTTTCACTAGCTTCTTCAAGTCTTTTATTATCTCAGGCTGTGTGAAGCCAGACACATTGAAAACACTGCACAAAAAGTTGAATCCTATTGTAATCTGTACCATCTCTCCATGTACTGATTGCCTTCTCATAGAACATCCTATTGCTAAAACTCACAATACAGAGACCACCGTGCCTAAGACTCATTCATAATTGGCTATCCAGATTTCGTTCAGGAATAGCATTTTCAGGAAATATGCAGATAAAGATTTTGTTGCAATTGGTGTCAGAGCTGATAGACTATTACTCCTTGTCTATGTAGGTAAGGGTAACCTGTCAGCTCAAGCATCAGCTCCATAATATATAATTCTTGATGTATTCTTTGTTGATGAAGTATAAGATGAATTTTCCAAAAATGAAAGAAAGGCACGCTTAAAATTAACATGCCTAGAGATTCTGGAATGGAATACGAGCTCTAGCGCATATTGATGAGTCTGAAACCACTACTTATAATTGATGAGTCTGAAACCACTGCTTATAAAAATTTTCAATGGGTTTCCCCATTCCTCCTTTGGTAAAATAATCACAGAGACTGAGCCATGGAATCAGGTTGTGGCATTGCTCTACCAGTTCTGCATTGAATATTTTGGGCAGATCATATACATATATTTGCCTTCCTTTGCATTGTTTCTGGCTTGGATCCTTCATGCCTGCAGGCATTGAAGCAGACCTAAAGGCCTCCATTTGCATTTTCACTGCATCCAGAGAAAATGTAGCGTTATTTGCATTAGTTTTCTTGTTTCCCGTTATGGCCCATTCACTAGATCCATTTTCAAATTTCTCCTGCGATGAAATCTCAATATGGGTAGTTGGTCTCTCCCGTTTCAGAGCCACTACTCCATGCCCATTAACAGACTCATTTAGCAATGGTGATGCAACATTCAAGCCATGATTCGCCACCCTGAGACCTTGAATCTCATGGCCACCAAAACTAAACTTGTCATCATCAAACAGATTTGCTTGATGTGTGCTGGCAGAAACACAATATACATTCAACTTACGGTTGGAAAAACAGAGATGAAGAACAGATGCAGGCAACAGGGTTGTCATAACCCAAAGACATATAACAAGCATTAGGAACAATGGGGGCAACAACAGCACTCTCCGTATTACAGCCCCCATACACTTCATCCCCAATCCTGATCCTTCCACATTCCTGCTTCTCTTTCTCTGCTTCCCCATGGCTGTAGACCTACGAATCAGCAAAGCAACACCACGTTTATTATAGCAAGTGGTACCCTCTTTATCTCACTGTCAAAACCATACCTTGAAGAGACAAACACCAAGTCAATTCAATATAGGTTTTAATGCATGTTAACACTACTTAAAAACTATGACTGTTCGACCTTAGGAAAACGGATGTTTATTTCCATTTCTAAAGATTTAAACTGCAATGGGAATTATAACAGCAGCTTCCACTAACCCAATCTTTATGTTGGCAGTTCTCCATTTTTTTTATGTAGTATTTTAACTGTCGCCCTAGCAAGAACAAAGGTAAGTGGAAGAGGAGATCGATCATTTTCTCCAATAACACCTAATTGAAAATTTGCATTGGGTTTTATTGTTTTAATCTCTTCATGTAATTATTTCCTCTGTTATTACTGATATCTACCTATCCCATGGTATGACTTGCAGGACTAATCGGTGGTTGGCGTTGCGGATTCTCTGTTTTTGTTGGATGCATATGGATACTTTGGCCCATTATATGCTTTCTATATGGCTTTAGATATACAGTTTTGATAGTTTGTATCTGTTGAATTTTGTAGCAGTTAGTATTTGTATATACTTAGAATGTCGAAACATGGAGACATTTGAAAAGGGATATTTTGGATATTTTGAACATCGAAATATGTACTGGTTTTTCAATATAATAAAAAATATCCATTGATTTTCTTTTCCTGAGAAAAAATCCTCCTCTTTTAACCTAAGGTAATGTGATAATCCAACAAATATTGGCCAAAAGTGTGTAATCTATGGGATAAGGCTATAAACAACACCGAGAAGAGATGCATGATGCTAAACCTTAGGATGTAGACTGAATAAACTCCTAATCATGTGGATGATTGAATGA